>CM031243.1:826381-983881 GCA_018340775.1 Taxus wallichiana var. yunnanensis
ATTTTATTACACATTCCAATGCATATTATTTACCTCTAAACTCATTCAGGAACTCCTATAATCTTCCATAGAAGATAACATTCGTCATTAAGCTCTCATTCCCTACACCCTGAATACCTGATGTTGAACAAATGGATCCTGAATCATATTTTATTTCCTAAATTTTCCCAAATTACATCATACACCTTCAATTCTATTCAAAATCACCCTTAGATGTTTAGAATTTCTCTAAACATTCTTGAAGTGTGTTTACTAGCTGCAAAATGGCCAAACATGTCCTTTTAAACATGAAAAAATGGCCAAAAATGGCCAAAAATGGTCTACCCTGTGTTAGATATTCATAGATTTGGGAAATTAAAAAAACTTGTATGAAAAATAGTCGATTCAAAAAATAATAGTTTTTTATATGTTTAACATCCATTGCCTCGCTATTTCAGTTATATTCCAATTATGTCTAGATGGATTTTAGGACCTCAATTTTGAGATGAAACACATTTGGCACAGTCTATTTTCCCTAATTCTATATCCAAAACACTATGTGAAAAATAAAAAAATTAAGTCAATTATTCCTCTTGTGTTTTATTATATTTTAGCATGTGACGTAGTTGAATAACATTCTTTATTGAATTTACATGTACTGTCAGATGTAAAAGTTGTAGCATTTATTTATAAAATCTAAATGTGCATTAGTTTTGAATTATAATCCAAATTTGAAACAAACCACACATTTATTGTTAATATAGGGTTAACACTATTCTATTCTTATTTACATACAAAATTATTAGCATAACATATAATGGCTTAAACTATGTATATAATATTTTTGTTGGTTGTAAAGTTATGGCAATGGTTAAACGTGAATTCAATTGTTGTGGCTTGAGGGAAATGAGAAACCCAAATTTGATACTAGAAAGGATTACCTTTGTAAAGCTTCAATAAAGAGCGGTGATGCCCTCTTATGAAATTGTTTGATTAGTTCTCTGCTCTACTGAAACCAAGAATGAGAAATTCTATAGTATAGAAGTTAGTCTTGAAAACTACTAATGTAGGTGAGTTGCTTGAATCGTAGTGTGAAAATAAAATAGGTTTTATAAAGAAAGGGAAAACAGAAATACGTAGGCGAAAATAAATTAGACTGCTTTGTTTTTGTTAGAGTTTAAACCAAAACACACATATATTAACGGTTACAAAGCTGAGGACTAGCATACCACATCGCTACTCAACACACAACTCTAATTGAATAAATAGTTTTACATAAGCTTCCTTTCCAAGGACTTCCACTGCATAATAAATAGGATATGGAAGCATAGAGTCATTGGAGGAGTCGACGCCACACAAACTGTTTCAACATAAACACAGGATTCCACACATATTCAACTAAAACACATGATTCCACACATATTAAGGTCTTCATGATCTCGTCAAAGACTTATTATTTCAAACCATTTCAGATTCATGATCAACGACAGCAAAAGCGGCAATCGGGAAAGGGGCGTGCATCTTCTACACAGCAGTGGCACGTCGGTGTCACTTCTTCTTCTACTGCCACTAGAGACTCCACTGCAACAACACATGAAACCACCGATTCCAACAAATTTATACCGAGAAAACATCAATATATTAATTAAGAAAACATGTTCATATGAAGCCAGTTTACCTTTGGAGGCGGGACTGTGGCGAGATGCTTGCGTAAGCATGGTGGCCGTCAGGAGTAGGAAGCATAGTAAAACAGTAGCCTGTTTGTAAGCTGCCATCTTCAATTTTGTTGGGAGCTTCCCTATGCATTCACTCATTATCTCCTTCCGATTTATAATGAATTCAGGGCGATTATGTTAAGACTCTCGTTCATCTCAAGGAAATAATACATAATCAAACATTCATTTAAAAAATGTGGCATTGATTAAATCGATATACACACAAGAATCCGGTCTTTATGGATTTTAAGACAAACCAAAAAGCTCAACTGAATAAATTTTTACTGGCACAAATTTCTACGACGATTGGCAAAAATCTAGTCGAGTTTATATAACGAACCCTAAATATGAAATGATCCTCATATTCTATTTTATTATTGCAAATTTTATAAATGCGACATAGCAATTTCCATTAACTCATAAAGCGGTTTGTTGTTAGTGATTCTAATTGCTGTACATTTTTCAACAACACATGGACAACATGTATAACTGTAGGTGTGGATGCGTCGGTGATAAAATTGCCTTTTCATACAATGTCAATAACAAAGTGAAAATTAGAGCAAATTACCGAATCCACAATTAGGGGATGTATAAGCAAACTTCAAAGCTAAAAACCAACGACAATTTGATTTTAGCAATTAGGATCCTGACATAGACAACTGACAAAAAGAAAGAAAAAACCATAGGAAGTTTGTTGTTGGTCATTAGGGTTTTGAACGACATGTGGACGACATTTATTGTGGTGTATGTCAATGATAAAAGCCTTCTCTAATGTCAATAATGAAAAAGTGAAAATTAGGGCAAAGACTAAATCCATAACCAGGATATAATTCATATCTCGCACCAAGATATTTAGCAACAACACACCACTTACCTTGAACCCTGAAGAGTAAGTGGCATAAGCTTACCTAGCTCAATGTTGAGAATAAGGTCTTCAATGTTTCTCTTCTCCAACAACTTGGCAAATAAACCAGAGCAATACGACTCAATTTGCACATTTGAAGCATTCACCAATGTGGTTATCTTCTTGGTTTATTAATAGTGTTAAGAATGCCATCACGTAAGTGACACCCACCGCTAACGTCTACGATCAGATGGCTACCTTACGTGAGATGCAGGTGTCCTCGTTCCCATTTGGCAACACCTATCAACGTAATAATGGTTGATTGGTTACTAGATGAGTGTGTTTTGTTGAGCGTTCTCCTCACCTCCTCTGTGATTTCAAAAAAATCTAAAAATAGCCTTCTAAAATTACTTTCAAATGCATGCCTTACTATTTGAGTCAGATATACTATTTTAATGTATCTTGGAGTTGCTTATACGACCATAAAAATCCTCATCCTCATAAAACCCTCTATGGATATGTGGGTACGTGGTCTTCAAAGCTACATAAATTAATGACAATTTATTATTCTTTTAAGGCTTTGTATCTAAAAATAACTATCATTCCATAAGTTATAGCTAAAAATACCATGATTCCATAAGTTATTAACAAAATAAAGAAACAATAAAAAAACAAATATTCATTACAATGCTCAATTGCATAAAAAGCATAACTTTCATTTACATCATACATACAATGAAGATAGTAAGTACATAGGAGACACCGACTATATAAAGACATCAAGCAATTGCACCATAACATGGGTCTCAATAGTGATATTTATATTATATTATATTGTCGAAGGCTACTGCCACAATTATATCGGCTTCATCATGACAATTAATTTGGTCAAGCATTTTAAATGTGACCAATGATAAAATTGAGGAGACATATGACTTTATCATTTGTAAAGTTATGTATGAAATATTTGTGGATTGAGGAATATTCTATTATCAAATTAAACTCCCATCTTCAAATATTTTGATTGACACTTCAATGTTGAAAAGACTAATCCCTTATTCCAATATTTAAAAAAAAATCAAACAAAAATATTTGAGTAGTGTCATGTGTAGCACCTTTTACATGAAATGAAAAAATAGCAATAGTTGTGGCTTCATAATTTAATACATTGAATAAATAAATAGAGCCATTGCCTTACTTGTTGTAAGATTTTGGAATTGATCTCTAACTATGGAATTGATAGTGTTGGTTGGATATTTTGTCAAGAACAAAATATGAGGTTCGACCGCAGCATGCGAGACAAAGTCCCTTCTCAAATAAAGGGGAGGCACCTGTTTATTACTACTCTAACAACACCGAAGAATATTTACGATATTCACACTAATCTAGTATTGGGGTGGGATCTCATCCCGGTAGATTTATTCCTTGCAAAATGAATCATAAATTAGGAATAGATAGTTTTACAAAATGAAAGAATAGTGAAAACATGTTTTTTCTCTGGAAAACAAAGATTTGAAGATACTAACACAAGATAAATTAGAAATAAATTTGTTTGAAATATAATGAATAAATAACTGGAAACTAAGAATAATATGATGTATTGAACTTAAGAACAATACATTAAACAAAGAAATAACACTCAACACACAATTTTTAACGTATCTCTTATATTCCTTATAGTAAAGATTGAAAACATAGTTTTTCTTCTCTCGACAATTCCAGCTTGTGAGCTTCTGGTTCAAAAAATTACTTTTCGATAATGCCTCAACATTTTACATTTATAGAGAAGGAGAAGATATAAAAGGGGAATTTGTTTGGATTGCATTCTAAAAATAGAAAATACACATCAAGAGTTTTCTTAACTAGTTCTCACAAAATGACCAAGTCAACTTGCAAATCCAAACGATGTCTCGACATCTCAAAAATTTACATGCTCGACGTCAAAATGGAAAAACATGATGAATCATCAATCAAAATTTTCCTTTTTAGTTTCTTGTTTAGCTTGCTTATTACGATACTCATGGAACTTTTGAATCATATCATGTGTTTCTTTGTCATCGGGTTTGCATGAGTACCGATTCAGAACGTTGCATGTGTGAATCACGTTGACCATCCTTTCAGGGTGCTTTTGAAGTCTTCTTATGATTTTGGCCAAATTTCTCAAAACATTCTGGCACAAAAATAGCTTGTCAATTGATTTTAGATCAAAATCATTCTCCGTTGAGGATTCCTTCTCTACCATATCCTTGAATTCCTTGAAGATGTCATCTACAAGTAACATGTTAATGTCATCATCCAGGACATGGCGGAGTATCTTTGAAAACTCGTCACCAATGTCATTGGTGGCATCTATTCCCTCTTCTCGAGCCTTTTGAAGCTTCTCATAGGCCTCTTACAAGATATTGACTCAAAATTTAATGGCTTTGTAGAACTCAAAATGCCTTTATTTTTCACCAATTATCCCTTCTTGAACAAGGGTATCTAGATCAACTTTTTTGAGCTCACTCAAGGCTTTCAAGGTCAATTCCCAATTAATACATTCTTCTTAGATCTCATTACTCATTCTTTAAAAAATTGAAATTATCTAGTCTCTCAATATCATCATGGACCTCAACAACATCCATGGTCAATCTTTTCCCTTGAGTCAAGATCCTTTGAATCTAACTATCCACTACTCGACCTTTTCACCCAATCTTTTCCACCTCTGATCGATGGTGTGTCGAAGATGACCGAAGCGGGAGAGGGGATCAAAGTTGGCTTGGAGATCTTGAGAAGGATAATTGTCAATTGTTCCACCTTTTCCTTCAACTCATCCTTGGTGGCCTTGGTTTCTTCAAGTTTCTTGAATAAATTTTCCATGGTCACCTGCACACCCTGTTGTGTTCCCTCAATAGTGAATTTTCCAAGTGTCACCTTGGTTATTTGATAGTCAGAATTAATAATGTCTTCTTTTCTCTTATCCGCAGTATGGACATAATAATCTCAACAAACCTTTCACATGATGTATAAATAATGATGTGGGAAAGGGTATTAGGTTTCTTGGATGTGCAAGATGGGGTAGGAGTCAACATACATGCGATTATGTTTATTAAATAAGAGGTTTAATTTTCAGACCTTAAGTGCATTTATTGATAAACTCCATATTGCACTGTTTATTATGTGGTGGAGTGTAACTTCTCCATTACCTTGACCATGACCTTATTGATTATATATTATTGAATGGAATCCTTGTATTTATTTTTAGTTCCTAAGAATTATATTAAGTTTTTAGAGGGAATTTGAATTTTTAGAGGAATTAGCATGGATTTGAGTAGAAGGCTTTCTAAATTGAATAATTTAATTGGGATAATTTAATAAAAAGAATTAACAAAAAGAAAAGAAAAGGAAAGGAAAGGAATGGAACTTTTTAGTCCACGACCTTATTGATTATATATTATTTCTTTTTAGTTCTTAAGAATCATATTAAATTTTTATAGGGAATTTGAATGTCCAACCAAATATGTAATTTTGGCGCTAACATAATTTGAATATAAGAAGAGTGTGTGGAGGGTATTGAATAAATGAATGAAATATTTTAATAATATCTATGAGACTAAGTAGTTTATGTGACCAAGAGCTACAACAAAAGCGTTCTAAGTTATCACAAAAGGTTGCCCTTGTAGACATCTAAAATGTCGACATGGTTAATTATGATTAACTTGTCCCACAAATATCCCAACATCACCCATATAATAATTAATTGCAAGATTAATTATTATTATTAATCCATTTTATCATAATTACCCTTTATCATTTTATCATCATCATCATTCCATTATTAATCCTTTTAATTCATCCAATATCCCATTTTCATCATTAATCTTTTTAATCCATTATTATATCATATTATCTTATTTTAATCCCCATTATCATTTTATAGGAATTTAATAGTCCTACATCTCACCTACATCCTACCCTACACATCCCTACACCTAGCCTTTCCATGTAATCTCACTCCTAATCACATTTATCTATCCTAATCTAATTCTAATCCTAATCACATCCTCACCTCTAAATCTAGAGGCTTCTAATATTTCACTCTTCTATATTAAAAAATTCAAATATTTCTCCTCCATTGAATTTTGAATTCAACAGAGGATTCTTTCAATCTCTAGAATTTTATAATTCCAAATCCTTCCTCATTCTCATCCATTTGCAACCATCCAATCCTCCACCCATAAACTATAAATTGTGTTCTCCTCCTCTATGAGAGATAGCTTGGAGAATCTTGTAAATCCATAACATCATCCATTTTATCACTCAATCTATCCAATTCCTTCATCTTTAATCCATTAATCTATCTTCATCAATTAAGTAAAACCATCATTCATTAAAGGGGAGGTGCTACCCAAATTATCCCACTAATCTGAAGCATCCAACATCAATCAAAAGCAAATCCAACACATCATAGGAGTTTTGCAACTTGTAGGTAAGTGCAAGTATTATATTCTCTATCCTTTCCATCTATTGCTCTATCTGAGGTTTTGTTTAAGAAGACTAGATTTAGGAATCAATTGGCTTGTTTTTGGTTTCTAACTTTCATCTAATATTTTCTTACATTACAGTCCTATTAGTCTTGCATAAAGTCCATTCTTATTTTAACGTTGGATTCTACTATGGATTATGGGAATTAATGATTGACGGTTGACATGGCTTGATTTATTCTCCAAGTTCAATTATTCCAATACAAAGTATGTTGGGTTTCACAATACTCAACATAAAAAAGATTTGGGCAGTAGGATTTGTTTTATATGTAATTTTAACTTTTCAAACTTTGTAAAATGCAAAAAGTTAGACTAGCAATCACGTGCATGGGCTATACAATGGAGACACTAAAAGGGATGCGTTGAAAAATTTAAACTTGAAAGAGTACCACAAATTAGTCTTCGAGTGGTCTAGTTTGTGTCCTAGGTGGAGAGGCAGGCCGACTGTAGGAGGGAGGAGGACCAGGGATGCATAAACAAACTTCAAATTTAAAAACCAATGAAAATTTGATTTTAGCGATTAGGATTCCGATACCGACGACATATAAAAAACAATGACAAGAAAAAACCATAGGCGGTTTGTTGTTGGTGATTGGGGTTTTTAACAACACCTGGACAACATGTATTGTGGTGTACGTCAATGATAAAAGCCTTCTCCAATGTCAATAATAAAAATTGAAAATTATAGCAAAGGGGTGAGTGCACCAAGTTGGGAGGCCAAAAGGGGGTCTTAAGTGGACGTTTTTTTTTCTAAAAATAAAAATCTTCAACTTGTACGAGTTATTTGAAATAGTTACACTCAAAATTGGAAGATGTTGTAAGAACATGAATCATAGCATTTTGAGTCTAGTTTCTAAGCTACTAAATTTTATTGAAAACGGTTAAGTTTAAGTGGGTCAAATAACTAAAATACCAACAAGTGGTCCTGTTTTTGTTAAAAACATAGTAGAGTGACTTTTATGCCCCCACCATTTTTTGAGCACTATTTAGTATTTTTGAAAACCCTTTGGTAGAAAGATAGATCAAGCATCTAGTTTGTGCTAGAATTTTTAAAGATTTTTTTAGCGAGTATTTTTTTTAATGATTTTTGTAGTACATAATTTTTAAATTTTGAAAAATAATAAAGCTCCAATCGTGCCCCCTAACTACCTCAAAAAATATTTAAAATTAGTTTTTTTAATATGTATATAATTAGTCCTAGTTTGTGCCTAAATTTTTTTATTCAATTTTGATGAGTCAAAAAAAGATACATCCAAAAGATAAGCATTTACAATCACTAAAAATAGAGGTATTAAAGACATAGTTTGAAATAAATATAAGTGGAAACCTTATAATAGTCACAAAAATATAAAAATTACATATTTGGAAAAAGGATAGTTTTCTTGACATTGTACGTAAATTTTTAAGAAAGATAGAGAACGTTTTTGTAGGATTTAACATGGTGGAAGGTGAGTTTTTGCATATTTTATCAAAAACACTTAGGTTGTTATGTTGTTGTAGGTCTAAGGTGCGGGTTTTTGAAACCAAGGCGATTCCAAACCTATAAATACTTGATTTGGGGGCATAAAGAAAACGTGTACATGTTATAACGTGTACACGCTATAATGCATGCACGTTCTTTCATGTATTATTATTTATATTTTATTATTTGTTATACTTTAAATTTATTTTAGTAAATATAAGAAATTAGGGTCACTCTACACCTTATGGAACTAGTCTCACAGCTCCATGAGTCACGATTTAGGAGATAGTTTTTATAGTATAATCTAGTCAATATATAGGTAATTTTCAGGATTCTAGCATTAAGCCTAAATATTTTAGCGTTTAAATTCTACAATAGAAACCCTAAACCTTAGGCCCTAAACCTAAACCCTAAACCCTAAACCTTGAGCCCTTAACCCTAATCCCTAAACCCTAAACCCTGAACCATGATCCCTAAACCCTAAAACCTAAACCCTAAACCCTAATCCCTAAACCCTAAACCTTAAACATTCAACCCTTAAACATAAACCCTAAACCATGAGTCTTAAGCCCTAAACCATGAGCCTTAAGCCCTAAGCCCTAAGCCCTAAATCCTAAACCCTAAACCATGAACCATGAGCCCTAAATGCTAAACCCTAAACCCTAAAAACTAAATCCTAAACCCTAAACCCTAAACCTTGAGCCCTAAAATGTAAACCATAAACCCTAAAATTTATACCTAAGCCCTAAACACTAAACCCTAATCCCCGAACTCAATGATAAAAGCCTTCTCCAATGTCAATAACAAAGTGAAAATTAGAGCAAATACCGAATCCACAACTAGGGGATGTATAAGAAAACTTCAAAGCTAAAAACCAATGACAATTTGATTTTAGCGATTAGGATCCTGACATAGACAACTGACAAAAACAAAGAAAAAACCATAGGAAGTTTTTTTTTGGTCATTAGGGTTTTGAACGACATGTGGACGACATTTATTGTGGTGTATGTCAATGATAAAAGCCTTCTCTAATGTCAATAATGAAGAAGTGAAAATTAGGCAAAGACTAAATCCATAACCAGGATATAATTCATATCTCACACCAAGATATTTAAAGCAACAACACACCACTTACCCCGAACCATAAGCTTACCTAAGAGTAAGTGGCATAAGTTTCGCTTCTCAATGTTGAGAATAAGGTCTTCAATTTTTTATCTTCTCCAACAACTTGGCACGTAAATAAACCAGAGCTAATAAGACTCAATTTGCACATTTGAAGCATTCACCTATGTGGTTATCTTCGGATGAGTGTGTTTTGTTGAGCGTTCTCCTCACCTCCTTTGTGATTTCAAAAAAATCTAAAAATAGCCTTCAAAATTACTTTCAAATGCATGCCTTACTATTTGAGTTGATATACTATTTTAATGCATCTTGGAGTTGCTTAAGACCATAAAAATCCTCATCCTCATAAAACCCTCTATGGATATGTGGTCTTCTTCAAGCTACATAAATTAATGACAAATTATTATTCTTTTAAGGCTTTGTATCTAAAAATAACTATCCTTCCATAAGTTATAGCTAAAAATACCATGATTCCATAAGTTATTAACAAAATAAAGAAACAATAAAAAAACAAATATTCATTACAATGCTCAATTGCATAAAAAGCATAACTTTCATTTACATCATACATACAATGAAGATAGTAAGTACATAAGAGACATCGACTATATAGAGACATCAAGCAATTGTACACCATAGCATGGGTCTCAATAGTGAAATTTATATTATATTATATTGTCAAGACTACTGCCAGAGTTATATCAACTTCATCATGACAATTAATTTGGTCAAGCATTTTAAATGTGACCAATGAGAAAATTTGAGGAGACACGACTTTATCATTTGTAAAGTTGTGTATGAAATATTTGTGGATTGAGGAATATTCTATTATCAAATTAAACTCCCATCTTCAAATATTTTGATTGACACTTCAATGTTGAAAAGACTAATCCCTTATTCCAATATTTAAAAAAAATCAAACAAAAATATTTGAGTAGTGTCATGTGTAGCACCTTTTACATGAAATGAAAAAATAGCAATAGTTGTGGCTTCATAATTTAATACATTGAATAAATAAATAGAGTCATTGCCTTACTTGTTGTAAGATTTTGGAATCGATCTCTAGTTAATTACGGAGAATAAAAAATTATGGAATTGATAGTGTTGGTTGGATATTTTGTCAAGAACAAAATATGAGGTTCAACCATAGCATGCGGGACAAAGTCCCTTCTCAAATAAAGGGGAGACACCCTGTTTATTACTACTCTAACAACACCAAAGAATATTTACGATATTCACACTAATCTAGTATTGGGGGTGAGATCTCATCCCGATAGATTTATTCTTTGCAAAATGAATCATAAATTAGGAATAGAAGATAGTTTTACAAATTGAGAATAGAAAGGAGAAGCAAAAGGAAAGAATAGTGAAAACATGTTTTTTCTCTGGTAAACACAGATCTGAAGATACTAACACAAGATAAAATAGTAATAAATTTGTTTGAAATATAATGAATAAATAATTGGAAACTAAGAATAATACGATGTATTGAACTTAAGAACAATACATTAAACAAATAAATAACACTCAACACAATTTTAACGTATCTCTTATATTCCTTATAGTAAAGATTGAAAACATAGTTTTTCTTTTCTCAACAATTCCAACTTGTGAGCTTTGGTTCAAAAAATTACTTTTCGATAATGCCTCAACATTTTACATTTATAGAGAAGGAGAAGATATAAAAGGGGAATTTGTTTGGGTTGCAGATAAAAATGGAAAATACACATCAAGAGTTTTCTTGACTAATTCTCTCAAAATGACCAAGTCAACTTGTAAATCCAAACGATGTCTCGACATCTCAAAAATTTATATGCTCGACGTCAAAATGGAAAAACATGATGAATCATCAATCAAAATTTTCCTTTTTAGTTTTTTGTTTAGCTTGTTTATTACGATACTCATGGAACTTTTGAATCATATCATGTGTTTATTTGTCATCGGGTTTGCATGAGTACTGATTCAGAACGGTGCATGTGTGAATCATGTTGACCATCCTTTTGGGGAGCGTTTAAAGTCTTCTTATGATTTTGGCCAAAATTCTCAAAACATTCTGACACAAAACAACTTGTCAATTGATTTCAGATCAAAATCATTCTCCATTGAGGATTCCTTCTCTACCATATCCTTGAATTCCTTGAAGATGTCATCTACAGGTAACATGTTCATGTCATCACCCAGGACATGGCGGAGAATCTTGGAAAACTCATCACCAATGTCATTGGTGGCATCTATTCCCTCTTCTCAAGCCTTTTGAAGCTTGTCATAGGCCTCTTACAAGATATTGACTCAAAATTTAATGGCTTTGTAGAACTCAAAATGCCTTTATTTTTCACCAATTATCCCTTCTTGAACAAGGGTATCCAGATCAACTTTATTGAGCTCACTCAAGGCTTTCAGGGTCAATTCCCAATTAATACATTCTTATTGGATCTCATTACTCATTCTTTCAACAATTTATTTATCTCTCTCAATATCATCATGGACCTCAACAACATCCATGTTCTATATTTTCCCTTGAGGTAGGATCCTTTGAATCTAACTATCCACTGCTCAACCTTTTTCCCAATCTTTTCCACCTCTGATCGATGATGTTTCGAAGATGACCGAAGCGAGAGAGGGGATCAAAGTTGGCTTGGAGATCTTGAGAAGGATAATTGTCAATTTTTCCACCTTTTCCTTCAACTCATTCTTGGTGGCCTTGGTTTCTTTAAGTTTCTTTAATAAATTTTCCATGGTCACTTGCACATCCTGTTGTGCTCCCTCAGTAGTGAATTTTTCAAGTGTCACCTTGGTTATTTGATAGTCAGAATTAGGGATGTCTTCTTTTCTCTTATCCGCAGTGGACACAACGATCTCAACAAACCTTTCACATGATGCATAAATAATGATGTGGGAAATGGTCTTAGGTTTCTTGGATGTGCAAGATGGGGCATGAATCAACATACATGGGATTATTTTATTAAATAAGAGGTTTAATATTCAAACCTTAAGCGCAACTATTGAGTAACTCCATGTTGCACTGTTTATTATGCGGTGGAGTGTAACTTCTCCATTACCTTGACCATGACCTATATGATTATATATTATCGAATGGAATCCTTGTATTTATTTTTAGTTCCTAAGAATTATATTAAGTTTTTAGAGGGAATTTGAATTTTTAGAGGAATTAACATGGATTTGAGTAGAAGGCTTTCTAAATTGAATAATTTAATTGGGATAATTTAATAAAAGGAATTAACAAAAGAGAAAAGGAAAGGAAAGGAATGAAACTTTTATAGTCCACGACCTTATTGATTATATCTTATTTCTTTTTAGTTCTTAAGAATTATATTAAATTTTTATAGGGAATTTGAATGTCCAACCAAATATGTAATTTTGGTGCTAACGTAATTTGAATATAAGAAGAGTGTGTGGAGGGTATTGAATAAATGAATGAAATATTTTAATAATATCTATGAGACTAAGTAAGTGTCCCAAATCAAATCAGTAAATCTGTTCCACTTTCTAATCTCCGATCCGCCCAACCGCACTTTCATGTTCCAACCGTCCCCAAAAGTGCGAGTGCCCTTCCATTTTCGGCCGAACCTTCGAGTCGCGCACTTCGCTCTTTCATGTCCCAATCACATGTCCCAAGTTCCAAAGTGCGCTCTGTTCTCCCGATCGGCCAAAATCGCCGAAGTTGTTCCGTTTCGGGCCCGCCAAACTTGTCCCCCAACTATCCCACTTTCAAAAGTGCGCTCTGTTCTCTATTCACAAAAAAACCAACCGCGCCCTTCACACATTTTCACCCCAAATGTCCCAAAATGCATTTGTGCGTCCTCTCCTGTTATTTTATAACTTCGAGCCGCGTGTTTCGCACATTTGCGTCTCTCACATGCCCCAAGCCAACCAAATGCCATTCATACTTAGTTTTTTCCGCTCTACCCGAATATGCTTGTTTTTCAAACTGATGGGCATGAATGTAATGCGCATTTGAAATTCTCAACGGCTATATAACAAGCAAGTCGCCTTTGCATTTCTTACACTTAATCTTCCTTCTATCTCGTGCTCGAGCATCTTCATTCAGCGAATAGAGATTTCGATGACGCAAGGATATTCATCTTCATCTTCAAGAGGAAACTTCGTGTGTCCCGAATTACGACTCGACTCAACAGAAACATCGGTCCCAGTGGAAAAGACATAGCCGAGGCGTTAAAGAAATTCTCGCAACGGTTTCCAAGTCTATTAGTGGGTCCTCTCGGAAGACTCGCCACCGCCTTTTCTTCTCCTTGTTCTTTCTCTTCTTCCTTTCTTTTTCCATTTTCTTTGTAAGAAGTTAAGGCGTTATGATCAAGGCGGTCCTTAATCGCTCTTGGTTAAAGAAGCGGATTACAAAGAGTAACTGATTTGTAAGTTATATAATGGCATTTCTACGCCATTCTAAAAGAAAGAACTTGGCATATTTTCTCGCAAAGTGTAAATAGATTATAAAGAAATCAATACGTATGGGCTTTTCCATTCTTTGTCTATCCGATCTCTCATATTCCTAAGCTTTCATTTATTTTCTTTGTGAAGATCATTTATCTCAAATTCGTTAGTCTCACCGATTGACTTTGCGAGCACGGTGATCTTGTACAACCAAGAAGGAACTTTGTTTCCTTGATAATGAATCTGTGTTATGTTAAGAAACTTTGTGTTCTGAGCAGATGTTATTTACAGAACTTTGTGTCTCTAAATTCCATCTTATTTATTCAATACGAGTGATCTTGTTTCAATTCATCAGTGACTTTCGCATACATGAAGAATTACTCGATATCTATAATTCAATGCATGTTGCCTTTCTCGCTCTTTCCCATACTCTCATTTCCTCGGTCCTTTTGTAATTGATGACCTTCATAGAAAACACTTTCGTGGTATCCAAGTTTAACCAATAAATCATGTCCCGTACATTTGTAAATAAGTTCGTTTACGAATAAGGGAACCTCTCCCATTAAAGAGGAGAGACTTCTTGTCCCCCGATTTGCTCTTCTTAAAAGTCCTATTTGACGACCAATTTGACCAATAGCTACAAAAAAAGTGTTCTAAGTTATCACAAAAGGTTGCCCTTATAGACATCTAAAATGTCGACATGGTTAGTTATGATTAACCTATCTCACAAATATCCCAACATCACCCATATAATAATTAATTGCAAGATTAATTATTATTATTAATTCATTTTATCATAATTACCCTTTATCATTTTATCATCATCATTATTCCATTATTAATCCTTTTAATTCATCCAATATCCCATTTTCATCATTAATCTTTTAATCCATTATTATATCATATTATCTTATTTTAATCTCCATTAACATTTTATAGGAATTTAATATTCCTACATCTCACCTACATCCTACCCTAAACATCCCTACACCTAGCCTTTCCATGTAATCTCAATCCTAATCACATTTATCTAACCTAATCTAATTCTAATCCTAATCATATCCTCACCTCTAAATCTAGAGACTTCTATTTATGAAAGCCTCTCCAAATTTCCCTCTTCTATATTCAAAAATTCAAATATTTATCCTCCATTGAATTTTGAATTTAACAGAGGATTATTTCAATCTCTAGAATTTTATAATTCCAGATCCTTCTTCATTCTCATCCATTTGCAATCATCCAATCCTCCACCCATAAACTATAAATTGTGCTCTCCTCCTCTATGAGAGATAGCTTGGAGAATCTTGTAAATCCATAAAACCATCCATTTTATCACTCAATCTATCCAATTCCTTCATCTTTAATGCATTAATCTATCTTCATCAATTAAGTTAAATCGTCATTCATCAAAGTGGAGGTCTTTGCCAATTATCGCACTAATGTGAAGCATCCAACATCAATCAAAAGCAAATCCAACACATCAAAGGTGAATTTTTACAACTTGTAGGTAAGTGCAAATATTATATTCTCTATCATTTCCATCTATTGCTCTATCTGAGGTTTTGTTTGAGAAGACTAGATTTAGGAATCAATTGGTTTGTTTTTGGTTTCTAACTTTCATCTAATATTTTCTTACATTACAGTCCTATTAGTCTTGCATAAATTCCATTCTTAAAGACGTTCCGAGGAGAAATTTCCAGCCCAGGAATCGTTTGCCTACTTCTCAAACAAGACTAGCACTTGAAGGACCTCCTGTTAAAGTCCCTGTCAATGCGACCTGCGAGGTAGAAGAACCAGATGATGATGAAGATAACGAAGCTTGCGAAGAGTTTGCGAGAGAATTTGATGATGAGGCAGAGGAACTTGAGGGATCTCGAGTGAATTTCTTTACCACTGAGGGCATTGATGATTATGATGAAGTGGTAGCAGGATATGAACAAATGAATCATTTGCTTTGTCATGACTCGAGAACAGACAAAAAGCGAGAGAGGAGAAGGTGACACAGCCCATAAAGAAATCTAAGGAGCAGTCGGCAACTATCCCTGTAATTGCAAAAAGAGGATTTCCTATCCCTACTTCATCTGCACCAAAGGTGAGTCCTATCAATCCAGTTACCAAAGTTGCTTCTTCTTTTTCTCCTAAAGTTGATAAGCCTAGAGTACCGAATGATGATGGCCCGTCCACTTCTGGATCCTTTGATATTGTTGATCACCTGAAAAAGACCAAGGTCCAAATCTCAGAAGCTGAGTACTATCAAACCCATCCCAAAGCTTTTGCCAAGATGATTCAATTTGTTAATTCCCATTCCAAGACCACCTCTAAAGGTCTTTTACCTACTCCTTCTTCTGCACCACAGCC
This sequence comes from Taxus wallichiana var. yunnanensis, assembly GCA_018340775.1. Lineage (NCBI taxonomy): Eukaryota > Viridiplantae > Streptophyta > Pinopsida > Cupressales > Taxaceae > Taxus > Taxus wallichiana. The sequence continues at coordinate 842,795 of CM031243.1, forward strand.
TAGCCTGGTAGCTGCTGTCACCTCTCCTGGTGACAAAATTAAACCTTTTTATGTAACACTTCTTATAGCTGGCCATAGGCTCAGTAATTGTGTCATTGACTCAGGAGCCTCAGATAATGTAATGCCTGCTAAAGTAGCTCATGCTTTAGGCCTGACCCTCACTCGCACTTATGGATCCTGTTACTCCATGGAAAGTAAAGAAGTGCCCCTGGTCGGGAGGATTAAAGATGCACAAGTGGCTTTTGCTGCCTTGCCTGAAAAGAAAGTGTTGGCTACCATCTTAGTAGCAGATATCCCTCCTTCATACGGGATGTTGCTAAGTAGGAACTTCTGCAAAGATGTGGGTGGGGAAATCCAAATGGACTGGTCGCATGCACTCGTGCCTGTCAATGGACAAATGAAGAAGTTGTTGCCCGAGAAGCAGTCTGAGTATATTGTGCAGAAAACGGATGATCCTAGAGCACAAATACTCTATGAGGATATGGGTCATGGCAATTACATGATTATGTCCCCTGATGAAATCCAACTTCCCAGGATGTCACCTAAAGATCCTAATGGTATTTGGGTTTTAGAGTTTGATGGAAGTTGTTCCTCGGCTGGTTCTGGAGCTGGTGTTCTGCTGGTGTCACCGGAAGGTGTCCTTCATCCTTTTTCATTTAAGTTGCAGTTCGAGAATACTAATAACACAACAGAATATGAGGCTCTCATTCTCGGATTGCAGGTGGCCAAAGAACAAGGTATAAAGAATCTTCTGGCTCGTGGTGATGCAGAGTTGATTGTAAAGCAAGTCAGGAGCCTTTATCAAGTAAAAAATGGAAGGCTGAAGCATTACCGGAATCAAGTCTGGGATTCTATTGAATTCCTGGATGCTTTCTCCATTGAAGCGGTACAAAGAAAGGAAAGGAACAACAGGCTGATTCGTTGGCGCCTCGTGGTCGTTACTAATTCCTCATCCTGATTTCTCTCAGGATAAGTTCACTATTGAAATGGTCCATCGGCCTAGTGTACCTGACAATACCAATAACTGGCAGGTTTTCAATGATGATCAACATTTGCTTTCCTTCCTGGAACTCAAGGGCAATTTCGAACAACTGTATTTTGAGGGAAGTGACAACCTACCTCGTGAGAGTGTGCCCTTTGACAAAGCAGTCGCCCAAGGGGAAGAAACAGGTCAAGACGGATGCATCAATCTCAAAGGAAACAAGATTCCTAAAGGGTTGGTAAGTTTGGAGGAACTATTTGATAAGCATGACAGGTATGTGAAATCTAGAGCTTCTTCTGGGCCTCAGCAATCAGCTGAGTATGATAAGATTGACATTGGGAGTCCTAATGACCCTAAGCTCGTGAACATTGGCAAATGTTGTACAGCAGATGAGAGGAAGAAAGCAATTGCTCTTTTAAGAAGGTATAAGGATGTTCTCGCTTACTCTTATGAAGATTTGAAAGCTTTCAAACCAAAAGATATGCAACACTCTATTCCTCTTAAGCCCTCAAGAATTAAGCCTTCTGCTGAAAACAGAGACAATACAACCCCAAAGTAGCTGACACCATCTTTCAGGAGATACAAAAGTTGTTGAAGGCTAAAATTATTTTTCCCATTCACCATTCAACATGGATTGCAAATATTGTGCCTGTTAGGAAGAAAAATGGTGAGATCTGCATCTGTGTTGATTTCAGGAACTGAATCAAAGCTTCTCGAAAGAAAGACAATTATCCTTTGCCTATGATGGATCAAGTATTGCAAGCAGTAACAGGATCTGAAATGTTATCTATGCTTGATGGATTTTCTGGATATAATCAGGTAGAGGTTGATACTGTAGATCAACACAAAACAACTTTCACTACTCCTTGGGGCACCTTTGCCTACAAGAGAATGCCTTTTGGGCTTATTAATGCTGGTGCCACTTTCCAGAGGGCTATGGATCTGGATTTTGGAAGCTTAAAAGGGAAGTGTATTGTCATATATCTTGATGACTGTGTATTTTCCAAGACAAGAGCGGATCATTTGGATCACCTAGAGACAGCTTCTGCTTTGAGATGCAGAGAGCATGGAATCTCTCTCGAACCCTAAAAATCTGTCTTTTGTGTCACTCAAGGAAAGTTATTAGGGCACATCGTTTCCAAGGATGGTATTAAGATTGATCCTGAACGAGTTCAAGCCATCCAACAAATTCCTCTCCCAACCAGTAAGAAGGTGTGCACTCCTTCTTCGGTAAGATCAATTTCTTGAGAAGATTCATCCCTGATTTTGCAGAATTAACTTTGAATATTTCTCAGATGATGAAAGGGAAGAAAACATTTGGTTGGTCTTCTGAAGGAAAGGAATCCTTTGAAGGTATCAAGAGAGCTATCGCTAAAACTCCTGTTTTAGCCTGTCCTGATTTTAGCAAAGATTTCATCATCTATTGCTATGCTACAGATAATACCTTGGCTGCTGTGTTAACTCAAGAAGACTCTAATGAGCATGAGCTACCAATTGCATTCATGAGCTATATTCTGAAGGATCATGAGTTAAAATACACCATGATGGAGAAGCATGCTTTTGCAGTGGTCAAAGCTGTCAAGCAGTTTCGCTTTTACATCCTCAACTCTCATTCCATGGTGCTGGTTCCAGATACAACTGTTAAGTCAATTCTCACACAACAAGAATTTGGATCCAAGAGAGGGAATTGGGTTGCTAAGGTCCAAGAGTATGACATTGACATTAAGCCGACCAAGCTGGTTCGTGGAAAAGGTCTTTGTGAGCTCATTGCTGAAGGAGCTAAGCATGAATTACTGGAGAAAGTTGATCTTCCTACCGTTCTGTTCCTTAGTTCAGTTGACGAATGGTATGCCGACATCACCCATTTTCTCACCTATGGGGAATGCCCCTCTCATTTAACTGCCAAAGAAAAGAGGACTGTTAAATTGAGGTCAGTGCAATATGTATTATGGGAAAATGCTTTGTTCAAGCGTGGCTTAGATGGGAGATTTTTGAAGTGTGTGGACAAGGAACAACAGAGAAAGTTGCTCTCAGCTTTTCATGATCAGGCATGTGGAGGGCACTATTCATCAAATCTAAGATTCTGACTCATAAGATACTCCGTGGAGGATACTACTGGCCTTCCTTGTTCAGAGATGCATCCAAGTGGGTGGATAAATGTGAGGCTTGTCAAAATTTTGTGGGAAGACCTAAATTGGCCTCTTTGCCTCTCAAGCCGGCCGGTTGTGATTGAGGAACCATTTCAACAAAGGGGTTTGGACTTCATTGGTACACTTAACCCCGCTTCTAGTGCTGGTCACACTCACACTGTATGTGTTTGATCTAACACCGACTATTTCACCAAATGGGTGGAAGCTATTCCGATTAAGAGCACTACTTCAAGTGGTATGCAATTATCAAAGAGAATATCTTGGTAAGGTATGGTGTACCTAACAAGATTATAGAATGATAATGCCTCAATTTCTCTTCAGCTGAGATAATGGACTTCTGCTATGGGTATGGTATTTCTTTGGCTCACTCTTCAGATTACTACCCTCAGGGCAATGGGCAAGCAGAATCTACTAACAAAAATCTGGTGACTATCATAAGGAAGTTAGTCAATGAGTCTCAACGAAACTGGCACAAGAAGCTCTATGATGCTCTTTGGGCAGACATGATTACACCAAAGAGAGCTATTGGAATGTCTCCTTTTCAAGTGGTATATGGAGTAGAAGCTCAATCTGCCAGTGACGGTGGAACTGCCGACCTTGCACCTAATGAAGGCCATTGAAGATACTAGTTTCAAGATGCTTTGGACAAGAGAATTATGTACCTGCACAAATTGGATGAGGATAGATTGGAGGTTTCTGATAGGATATCTATTCACCAGCAGAAGGTAAAGGTCCTGTTTGACAAGAAAGCTAGGTTCAGAGATTCCAAGTGGGAGACAACTGTCTTTGTTATGGGACAAAAGACACGAACCTCGTGGCAGCCATGGAAAGTTTGATTCCCTGTGGCTCGGACCTTTCAAGATCAGGCACTTTGCTGGTGAGAATTCCTTTTATCTTGATTACATGGATGGTTCTTCTCTCCCACTTCCTTATAGTGGGCAGTATCTCAAGTTGTTCAAGTCCTAGGTGATTAGGGAGTCCCTTGTATATTCTGTACAGTGCTTTTGCTTCTGCGTTTTGGCGTGTTTCCCTTCCTCCTTTTGTTTTGGTGTGTTGCCCTCTGTATTGGTCTGTTCTTGACTCCGTTGCCCAATGGATAAGGCACTGGTCTACTTCCACTGAGTTTGTCTAAGTTCTTGCCTTGCCTCATTCCTTGAATTTATGCCAAGTCATCCCGAAAGAGCCAATGTTGTCCACTCAAAATTCCCCTGCTTCTGCGCCGAAAGTAAAAAAATTTCAAAATTTTGAGTTTAAGCGTTTTCTCTAATGTGCCAAGTCGTGAAATTAAGAAACTCTACAGTTTTTGGGTCATTTCGTATGTTTTTCAGGCCTGCTCATCAGACATTTTTGTCCCACGTGTCCCAAGTTCAAAAGTGCGCTCTGTTCCCCGATCGGCCGAAATCGCCAAAGTTGTTCCATTTTCGGGCCCGCTTGAACTTTTCGTCCCAACTTGTCCCAGTCCATTGTGCGAGTTGTTCCAATTTCGCCGTAGCACCCGAACCGCGTACTTCGCACTTTCATGTTCCAAGTGTCCCAAACTTTTCATGCCGGTTGTTCTATTTTCACCCGAACTGCCCGAACCACGTACTCCTGGAGCTTTTGTCCCAAGTCAAATTGTGCACGCTTTGTTCCATTTTCGGCCGAAACACCAACTGCTGCCATTTCGCACATTTTTGTTCCAAGTGTCCCAAATCAAATCGGCAAACTGTTCCACTTTCGGCCGATCCGCCCGAACCGCGCTTTCATGTTCCAACTGTCCCGAAGCCAAAAGTGCGAGCTGTTCCATTTTCGGCCGAAACGCCCGAGTCGCGCACTTCGCTCTTTCATGTCCCAACTGTCCCAAGTTCCAAAGTGCGCTCTGTTCCCGATCGGCCAAATCACCAAAGTTGTTCTGCTTCGGGCCTGAACTTTGTCCCAATCGTCCCATTTCAAAGTCAGTGCGCTCTGTTCCCCAATCGGCCGAAACACCCAGAACCGCGCCCTTCGCACATTTTCACCCCCTAAATGTCCCAAAATGCATTTGTGCGTCCTCTCCTGTTTACCTTCGAATCTGGCCGAGCCGCGTGTCTCGCGCATTCGCGCCTCTCACATGCCCCAGCGAACCAAATGCCATTCATACTTAGTTTTTTCCGCTCTACTCCAATATGTTGTTTTTCAAACCGATGGGCATGAATGTAATGCGCATTTGAAATTCTCAACGGTATATAACGAGCAAGTCGCCTTTGCATTTCTTACACCGCTTCTTTGCTATCTCTTGCTCGAGCATCTTGCTGGCGAATAGAGCTTTCGATGAGCGTCGAGGATATTCATGCGTCATCTTCAAGAGGAAACTTCTGGTGTGTCCTTGGATTACGACTCGGTCAATCAGCCAACACATCGGTCCCCCGTGGCAAAGACATAGCCGAGGCGTTAAAGAAATTTCGGCGGCAGGTTTAAAGTCGGTGGGTCCCTCTCAGTGACTGGCCACCTGTCTTCTTCTCCTTGTTCTTTTCTCTTCTTCCCTTTCTTTTTCCGTTTTCTTTGTAAGAAGTTAAGGCGTTACGATTGGCGGTCCTTAACTATTCTCGGTTAAAGAAGCGGTTACTGAAAAAGTAACGATTTGTAAGTTATATAATGGCATTTCTACGCCATTCGGAAAAGAAAGAACTTGGCATATTTTCTCGTAAAAGTGTAAATAGATTATAAAGAAATCAATACGTAGGGATTTTCCATTCTTTGTCTATCTCGATCTCTGTTATTCCTAAGCTTTCATTTATTTTCTTTGTGAAGATCATTTATCTCAAATTCGTTAGTCTCACCATTGCATACCCTTGACTTTGAGAGCACGGTGATCTTGTATAACCAAGAAGGAACTTTGTTTCCTTGATAATGAATCTGTGTTACGTTAAGAAACTTTGTGTTCTGGCAAAGGATGTTATTTACAGAACTTTGTGTCTCTAAATTCCATCTTATTTATTCAATACGAGTGATCTTGTTTCAATTCATCAGTGACTTTCGCATACATGAAGAATTACTCTGATATCTATAATTCTGCATGTTGCCTTTCTGCTCTTTCCCATACTCTCATTTCCTCAGTCCTTTTGTAATTGATGACCTTCATAGAAAACACTTTCGTGGTATCCAAGTTTAACCAACAAATCATGTCCTGTACATTTGTAAATAAGTTCGTTTCTGAATAAGGGAACCTCTCCCATTAAAGAGGAGGGACTTCTTGTCCCCTGACTGTTGCTCTTCTTAAAAGTCCTATTTGACGACCAACAAAGTGACCAATAGCTACAAACAAAAGTGTTCTAAGTTATCACAAAAGGTTGCCCTTATAGACATCTAAAATGTCGACATGGTTAGTTATGATTAACCTATCTCACAAATATCCCAACATCACCCATATAATAATTAATCGCAAGATTAATTATTATTATTAATCCATTTTATCATAATTACCCTTTATCATTTTATCATCATCATCATTCCATTATTAATCCTTTTAATTCATCCAATATCCCATTTTCATCATTAATCTTTTTAATCCATTATTATATCATATTATCTTATTTTAATCTCCATTAACATTTTATATGAATTTAATATTCCTACATCTCACCTACATCCTACCCTACACATCCCTACACCTAGCCTTTCCATGTAATCTCAATCCTAATCACATTTATCTAACCTAATCTAATTCTAATCCTAATCATATCCTCACCTCTAAATCTAGAGACTTCTATTTATAGAAGCCTCTCCAAATTTCCCTCTTCTATTTCAAAAATTCAAATATTTATCCTCCATTGAATTTTGAATTCAACAGAGGATTATTTCAATCTCTAGAATTTTATAATTCCAGATCCTTCTTCATTCTCATCCATTTGCAATCATCCAATCCTCCACCCATAAACTATAAATTGTGCTCTCCTCCTCTATGAGAGATAGCTTGGAGAATCTTGTAAATCCATAACACCATCCATTTTATCACTCAATCTATCCAATTCCTTCATCTTTAATGCATTAATCTATCTTCATCAATTAAGTTAAATCGTCATTCATCAAAGTGGAGGTGCTGGCCAAATTATCGCACTAATGTGAAGCATCCAACATCAATCAAAAGCAAATCCAACACATCAAAGGAGAATTTTTACAACTTGTAGGTAAGTGCAAATATTATATTCTCTATCATTTCCATCTATTGCTCTATCTGAGGTTTTGTTTGAGAAGACTAGATTTAGGAATCAATTGGCTTGTTTTTGGTTTCTAACTTTCATCTAATATTTTCTTACATTACAGTCCTATTAGTCTTGCATAAAGTCCATTCTTATTTTAACGTTGGATTGTACTATGGATTATGGGAATTAATGATTGCCAATTGACATGACTTGATTTATTCTCAAAGTTCAATTATTCCAATAAAAAGTACGTTGGGTTTAACAAACATTCTGACATCAAAAAGATTTGGGCAGTAGGATTCGTTTTATATGTAATTTTAACTTTTAGAACTTTGTAAAATGAAAAAATTTAGACTAGCAATCATGCACGGGCTATACAATGGCAACACTAAAAGGGATGCGTTTAAAAATTTAAACTTGAAAGAGTACCACAAATTAGTCTTCGAGTGGTCTAGTTTGTGTCCTGACGAGGAGGCAGTCGGAGTCATTTGTAGGAGGTAGGAGGACCAGGGGATTCATAAACAAAATTCAATTTTAAAAACCAACGACAATTTGATTTTAGTGATTAGGATTCCAATCATTTACAACATGCGAAAACCAATGAGAAGAAAAAACCATAGGTGGTTTGTTGTTGGTGATTGGGGTTTTCAGCAACACCTGGACAACGTGTATTGTGGTGTACATCAATGATAAAATCCTTCTCCAATGTCAATAACAGAAATTGAAAAATAGAGCAAAGGGGCGAGTGCACCAAGTTGGGGGGCCAAAAGGGGGTCTTAAGTGGACACTTTTTTCTGATAAATAAAAATCTTCAACTTGTACGAGTTATTTGAAATAGTTACACTCAAAATTGGAAGATGTTGTAAGCACATGAATCGTAACATTTGTAGTCTAGTTTCTAAGCTACTAAATTTTATTGAAAAATGTTAAGTTTAAGTGGGTCAAATAACTAAAATACCAACAAGTGGTCTCAGTTTTGTTAAAAATGTAGTAGAGTGACTTTCATGCCCACCACCATTTTTTAGCACTATTTAGTATTTTTGAAAACCCTTTGGTAGAAGATAAGTATGAGCATAACGTTTGTGCTAGATATCTTTTAGTTAATATTTTTTAATGATTTTTCTAGTACATAAATTTTAAATTTTGAAAAATAATGAGAGCTCTGTTGTGCCCCCAAACTACCTCAAAAATATCAAAAATTAGTTTTTTTAATATGTATATAATTAGTCCTAGTTTGTGCCTAATTTTTTTTAATTCAATTTTGATGAGTCAAAAAATATACACGACAAAAGATAAGCATTTACAATCACTAAAAATAGAGGTATAAAAGACATAGTTTGAAATAAATATAAATGGAAACCTTAGAATAGTCAAAAAATATAAAAATTACATATTTAGAAAGAGGATAGTTTTCTTAACGTTGTAGGCAAATTTTAAAGAAAGATAGAGAACGTTTTTATAGGATTTAACATGGTGGAAGGTGAGTTTTTGCATATTTTATCAAAAACATGTAGGTTGTTGTGTTGTTGTAGGTCCAAGGCGTAGGTTTGGGAAACCAAGGTAATTCCAAGCCTGTAAATTCTTGATTTGGGGGCATAATAAATGAAATGTGTACGTGTTATAACACGTATGCGCTATAATGCATGCACATTCTTTCATTTATTATTATTTATATTTTATTATTTCTTATACTTTAAATTTATTTTAGTAAATATAAGAAATTAGGGCCACTTTACAACTTATGTAACTAGTCTCACAATTCCATGAGTCACAATTTAGGAGATAGATTTTTATAGTATAATCTGTATATATGAGGTAATTTTGATTCCAACATTCCGAGCCTAAATCTTTTAGTGTTTAAATTCTACAATAAAACCCTAAACCTTGAGCCCTTAACCCTAAACCCTAAACCGTGATCCATAAACCCAAAACCTAAAACCCAAAACCTAAGCCCTAAACCCTAAACCTTAAACATTCAAACCTTACACCTTGAGCCCTAAACCTCGACCATGAGTCTTAAGCCATAAACCATGATCCCTAAGCCATAATCCCTAAACCCTAAACCATGAACCATAAGTACTAAATGCTAAACCCTAAAAACTAAATCCTAAACCCTTAACATTGAATCCTAAAACCTTCTGTAAACTATAAACCCTAAACTCTAAACTTTAAACCACTGAGCCCTAAACACTAAACCATAAACCCTGAACTTTGTGACCTAAACCTTAAACCCTCAACCTTTAACCCCAAGCCTTAAACCCTAAACTATAAACCTAAAACCCTAAAACCAAAATAATAAACCCTAAACTCTTAACACGATCTTGAACCCTAAACCTTGAACCATGAGCCACCTAGGCCTAAGAGTCACGATCTCTAAACCATAAACCTTAAACTCATAACTTTGAACACCAAACCACTTGAGCCATAAACCACAACCCTAAACCCTAAGCACTAAACCCTAAACCCTAAGCCTTGAACCCTACACCTTGATCCATAAGCCCTAAACCATGTACCCTAAGTCCTAAACCCTAAACCATGATCCCTAACCCTTAATCCCTAAATGCTAAATCATAAACCCTAAACCCTTAACCCTTAACCCTTAACCTAAACCCTAAACACTAAATCCTCATCCCTAAGCCCTAAACCTAAACCCTAAGCCCTAAACCCTAAAAACAAACCTTAAATACTTAGCCCTATAATTTAAACCTTAAACCTTAAACCCTACACCATATACCCTAATCCATAAGCCATAAACCCTAAACCCTAAACATTAAGCCCTAAATGCTAAATCCTAATCCCCATTGAACCCTAAACCTTAAACCCTAAACCCTAAACACTAAATCCTCAACCCTAAAACCTAAACCCTTAACCTTGAGCACTAATCCCTAAAACCTAAACCCTAAACCATGCCCTAAACCCTAAACCCTAAACCTAAAACCTAAACCCAAAATCTAAAACCCTAAACCTAAACCTAAATCCTAAACCATAGAACCTTGAACCTTGAACCTAAACCATGATCCCTAAACCCTAAACCCTAAACCTTGAACCTGAGCCCAAAAATGTAAACCCTAAACCCTAAACACTAAATCCTAAACCCTAAACCCTTAGCCCTAAACCCTTAACCTTGAGCCCTAAACCCTAAACCCAAAAAAATTCCTAAATACTAAGCCCTAAACCCTAAACAATGAATCCTAAACCCTAAACTCTAAATTGTAAACCGTAAACCCTAAACACTAAACCCTAAACCCTAAACCCTAAACTACAAACCTAAACCCGAACCTTGAGCCCTAAATCCTAAACCCTCAACTCTTAACCCTAAGCCATAGACTCTAAACTATGAACCCTAAACCATAAACCCTAAATCTTGAACCCTAAACCCTAAAAACTAAGCCATGATCTCTAAACACTAAACCCTAAACCCTGTAAACGCGAGTCCTAAACCACACAAATTTGAGCCCTAAATCATAAAACCTTAACCCTAAATCATAAACCATACTCTCTACTTTACGTTTGGCTCAATAACAACATTACAAAACCATAGGCTAAAAAATCTCAACACAAACAATAAAAAAAGATAACATAGAGGCATTCCATCACAAGAGGGAGGTACCACCTAGTTAAAAAAACGCTAACTGACACTCTCTTAAAAACAACCATAATTATTATTATTGATTTATAGACCTTCTTACAAGTGCACCTACAAAATTAGGGTCATAGACATCTCACATTCACATATACAAATTCAAACCCTTTCCTTAATCACCCACCCTAGAAAACCAAATCAACGAGGGATCCATAGATCTGATTGTATGACCATGATTTTCTAACTAATTATATGCCTAACACATAGATCTACTAAATATATCAAAAATTATCATCAAATGTCAATCAATAACACAACTTTGTAGTCTCTATAAGGAAGACATCAAAGGGCACCCTTGGTAATCTGAGCGGATCTACAAAACAACATCATATCCACTTCCACCACTAAAAACAAACAAAGATCATGCCCCCATTATTAAACACAATACAATAATAAATAAACAAAATGAGGAGTGAAAAAAACCAATGGAAAAATGTAAGCACTTTATCAAAAGCACATCAATGTTGGATTCTTGCTTCACAAAAAATAAAAATCCATTGTCCATTTTAAAGGTTTTCAACATTAGTTTAGGGTTAGAAGTTAGGATTTTTTACGATGACACCAAACGTAAAACGAAACCCACCGCTAATGTCTACGATCGGACATCTACCTTATGTGAGATGCATGTGTCATCGTTTTCCATTTGGAAACACCTATCAACGTAATAATGGTTGATTGGTTATGAGATGAGTGAGTTTTGTTGAGTGTTCTCCTCACCTCCTTTGTGATTTCAAAAAAATCTAAAACTAGCCTTCTAAAATTACTTTCAAATGCATACCTTATTATTTGAGTCAGATATACCATTTCAATGCATCTTTGAGTTGCTTCTACGACCATAAAAATCCTCATCCTCATAAAACTCTCTATGGATATGTGGATATATGGTCATCAAAGCTATATAAATTAATGACATTTTATTATTCTTTTAAGGCTTTGTATCTTCAAAATAACTATCATTCTATAAGTTATAGCTAAAAATACCATCATTCCATAAGTTATTAACAAAATAAATAACATGTCAAAAGCGTCTTTTGGTCTATTCATTGAAAAGTAATTGTGTTGTTTTTTGTTGTTTAGTTTAGTGTTTGGTCTCGTACATCCATTTTTTTGAGTTAAAGTTCATTCTATTTGCAAATCGGTCTGATCCAACATCTAGTATTGTCCATGTCTTGGTCAAAATATTCTGGTCAATGTAACACCGTTGTGTATGCCTATATATGTTTTTTTTTGTGATGTTTCGAAGTTTAATTAGTTCCTTTAAGGTGAAAAGTGTCGTTAGTTTTCGGGAATAGTTTTTTTTGAGTCTTTAATCTCATCGTGTGCTTAGGGTAATGTCATGTCAATGTAGTTTTAATTATATTGGTAGATTGTCAAAATCAAAATAAGGAAAAATTGAGTCAATTGTAAATTAAAGTATCATTGTATTGTCAAGAGTTCAATTTTTATTTTAGTCATCAAAAGTTCATTTTGGGTCGATGCTATTGTAAAAGTGTCGTCGTCCAAAGTCCAAAAAATAAAACAATTTGCCAAAGCATTTCAATTTAGGACTCATTTTCACTTGTATCGTGATGTCCAAATTATTGAAGGTATTTTGAGCTTCATGATCACATTCATTGAACTAGCAGCATGATATCGGAGGATGGAGGAAAATGGAGGAAGGAGGTCAATCAACGACCTCTCGTTAGTCGCCAACGATGGGGCCGCATAGATGGTTTGGTGACATGTGTGTAGTGTGGTTTCTTTTTTTAGTTCATTTTTAGTGTTCCTGTTTGTAGTGTGATGGTTTGCTGAATAAACCCTTTTCTAAGATTTTGGAGGAGTCATGTTTTCAGAATACTCACTTTTGGGAGTAGGAGAAGATTTTGAGGTAGACTCAAGGGATGGTTATCCAGCTAGTGTGAAGCTTGTGGATCTTGGAGATTCAGAATTTGGGCACCCAGGGAGGAAGGGAAAGTCCCACATGAACCCAAAGAGGAAGGGAGAATTCCTGCATAATTTGGCTTGACACTACACCTTTATGAGGGTAAAGAGATAATCTATGGAGTTTGTACTTGGTCTAAGCAGTGCTTTCAGGAGGTGGTTCAACTTCTTTGAATATGGTTCTTCATCGTGTTCACATTAAGGGGGTGAATATTGAGAATTAATAATGTTCACACCAAGGGGGTGAATGTTAGGAATTAATTGTTGTAAACATTATTAATTCATTATATTATTATATGAGTTTAGTAACTCATTAATAATAATATAATATAGATATTGTTATACGAGTTGTTAAAACAACTCGTATTATTAAGTTAGTGGTTAAGCAGTATTTTGTTAAAGATCCTATTTTATAGGATGCATATTGTCCTATAAATATGTATAGTTTCCAAATGGAATATATTGAATATTATTCCTAATTATTTTGTTTATTCTCTGTAATTATTCTGATATGTTCTCCATAGATGGTAAATCGCATAACTTTCAAAAAAACATTGTTCAAGAGATGATAGACAATGGAGACCTTATCGTAGACAACCCAAACGTGTCAACAAATCAGAATTTGCACATCTTCAAAAATCCATTCCCTAATCATAAACCATCATCTGATCAAAATAGCGAACCTTCATCTAGTGACAACAACTTAGTGAGGTTCATGCCATTTTTGATCTTTGTGCAACTATTCCTCAAAACCTACCTAATTCATATATTGAGGAAATCTTTACACGAGCTCCTCCACCACAAAGGAGAATAGATCTTCTACTCCTCCACCCGCAGAGGATTCCCTCTCATCTCCCCTTTCTCTCACGGAGGAACCCACACTTTCTACCGATGTTGTGTCATCATCTCCTTCCCAACCTACTCGCACCATCCACATTTGTTATTCTCCCATCCACAAGAGAAATCTCATCGTCTTCTCCTCCACCGAGAGAGAAGTCTACCTCACCCGACCTATTAGTCTCTCCTACCCATGGGAGATTCTTCAGACATGTCACTACCTATGGGGATAGTTCTCCCCTAGCATCCCAAAACCCTATTGACATGATCTCACTCTTTTACCTATAAAATCTGAGGCCATCCAATTCCCTATCTCACAGACATATTTTATAGGGATTGCTACCCAACCCACTCCATCATCTTCTTCAGTAATCCCATTTTCATGGTTGGTCGATCATTTGGATTACGTTGATCATTCCATGCTCTAGGGACATCTTTGGCTCCCCATTTCACCCAAATGCAAATGTTTCCTGAAGATACTTCCATGATCTACCCAAAGGTATTTTTGGTGACCAAAAACACGACCATGCCAATTGAAACAATTCCTCTTCATCATCCCTACTTCCATCCAAACTTCTACCCATCACTACAACTATTCCCAAACCTAAAAACCTACCCACACTTATCTCCCCACCCATATCTAGACCCATCACTACTTTGGGTGTTATGCCAACATCAATCCTTACTCACCCACCTGTCAGATCAAACTTAGCCACATGTTCCAAAGTTTGCACATAGCATTATCCTCCCTGCCTAAAAGAAAACCCAACCCTCTGGGTTGTATAACGGTCTCACCTACTACACCCTTATCACCCTCCCCCTTCCCGTCCATCCTAGGATCTCATCCATCAACCTTGACCAAACAATCTCACACCCAAATCTAGTCAAAAGCTAAACAAGCTACTACTTTTGCATCACGAGCCTTTTTACACCTCACTCACCCAAAACCAAGATCCTTCACCCTCACCCATGCAATTCTTGCCACCTATACCTCCACCGATTCTATAACCCCAACCTTGCCTATGTGACTTCAACTAATGTCCACCCACTTCCCTTTGACACTTTTAGATACTGATCTTGATATTGTTGATCATATTATGGACACTATTATGTTTTGTTTTAGTATGATGGTTAGATGTTAGATCATGGATTATTATTGATCTGGATTCAGTTATTATGCATGATGGTTACTAGAGACATTTTTATATGTGGATGATGATATATTGTTTGACATGGACATATTATAGATGTTGATTTGGACATGTGACATTGGATATTTTGAGTAGACCTAGTATGGAAGATTATTGATGATGATATAGTTGATTAATTAATTGAAAATGATAATGTTGAATTCTTGATGTTGTTGTGATTCATGTGTTTAGATGATCTTGAGATGTTGTTTATATCATTTTGGATGTTCTGATATGGCCACGAGGCCGAAGGAGGTATTTACATTTTGTAGGTTAAAATATCACAACAATGTCGGGGGACTGAGACTAACCATATTGAAATTCTAGGTGAATTCAACAAGGTCACCATGGCAACTATTGTGTGTGTGTGTGTGTTGTGTTGTTAGGGATTTCCATGGGGAATTTCCATTATTTGTGACCATGGGGTTTTATGTTTTGATTAATGTGGTTTCTTTATTAATGTTGCATGTATTTATTTTGTGATGTGTTACCCCTTTCTTTAATTATTTTATGTTGTGTTAATGTTGTGAATAATCATGTGTTAAAATAAATAAATCAATATGTCATAAGAATGTAATTAATGAAGTTGTTGATCTTAAATGTAATGTTGTAAGAGTGTGTAAGAAATGTGTAAGAAGGTGTAAGAGATATGTAAGAGAATGTAAGATAGATTTTGGAGTGAAAGACACTTCATCCTCTTAGGAATTCGAATTTGTCCTTAGAGGCTATATTTGGAGGCTTGTGGGACAAGTTAAACTTGTCCCACACCTCTTAAAATTATTCACCAACCATACCTATGGTTTGGAGGTTAAATTTAGGCCTTTTAATGCATTTTGAAATGACTATTTGTAAGTTTTATTGCACTTCTCTTACATGTTTTAAATTCAGTCCTTTTGGAGTATGGGTTATTTTGGAGTGTGTAAGTAAATTTGTCATTTTATTTATTGTGTTTAGGTGCATGATGTTGAATTTCCTCTTGGGGTTGAGGAAGAATGATGTGGCATCCCACATGGATCCACATCATCCTCTTCTCTTCCCTCTCCTTTAAAATTTGAATTCCTTGCTTGTTTGTGGTTGTTGAAACTTTGTTTATTCCTCTTGGGGGCAAATTTTTGCTTGTTGTTTTGGGAGCTTGTTGTGGAAGGATTTGGAGTCATTTTGCATGCTTGAGCATTGTTGATTTTGGACTGCATTTGGCATTTTGGAAAGCTTGTGGATCTTGGAACAAACTCCATTATGGAGAGGTAGGAACTTGAGCCTTTTTATAAAATGTTTTATTCACTTGCATGCATGTATGAAATGGTGAATGTGTTATGTGTTGTTGGCTGGTTGGGTAGACTGCTTAGGATATGGTGTAGGAGAAGGCTATGGGGATTTCATATGGGGGGCATAAGGGAATGCCAATGGCATCAGTTTTATTGTGGAGGGAGTTTGGGATTGGGATCCACCTTGGAAAAGAAATAGCTTGCATTTCTTACTCTTGGGGGCATAAGGGAGAAACTTTGGGGGCATAAGGAGGGGTTGGGAGGCATAAGGTTTATGGGATATGATATGTTATTTTGGTGGTATGATTATTGGTGGATGCCCAATTTCCAAATTGGGAGGCATAAGTAGCTTTCCCCATAGTTCCTTGCTCTTCTTGGCTTGCTTGATCAAGCCTAAGTTTTGTTTGAATGTTTTCAAATGTAGTTGTGAACTCTTTTTGTTGGACTGTGTTTCTTATTGTATTATGCATGTGAAAGAATACTGCATGTTTGTTGTGGAAGCCTTATTTCCATGAGTTGATTATCATCTCCTATTTCAATATGGTTGGGGCTCGGGGGCCAATGAGGAAGGATGGCTTCTCCCTTCTCATTGGATGTCTTGGTTGGGTGGAGAGCGTTGCCTTTCCCCTTCCTTGTTGTGATCAAGATGAAAATATGGAGAAACTAGCATGCTTTGTTGTTTTGGAGCAAGAGGAATATAGTTTGACAGTCCCTTCTTTTGTGCAAGTTCATTGTAACCCTTCCCACTTTGAAGTGGATGAGTTGTATAAATAATTGCAATGTGAAGACATTTGTTTTGGTAATGTAATACTGAAGATTGGAATGTGAAATGTAAAGGAGATTTATTTTACTCTCTGTTTTGGAAAAGAAATGTAAAAGATGTTATATGCATTGTATTTTGTATTTTAGAAATCAAATGGAAAAGAGAAGATTGTAAAGTTGTATTGGAAATGAATAAAGGATTACCTTAACTTTCAAAATTGTATTGTGTATTGGATTTGGATTTGTTGTTAAGATTGAAATTGTTGTTTGAAAAAGGAAGAATGCGTAGGAAGGAAGTATATTATTTTTGCATACTTGGAACTATATTAAAATTGAAATCAGGAATTGTAATTTTAACTTGGAATTGAATGGTTAATTAAATCCAGTAGATGTATTAGACTAGTTTAGAAACTATTCACACATTTAAATGATAAAATTGACATGCAAATTTAGAAGAAAAAGATCACTGTTATAAACTTCATTATGGCAATTCATTTTAATAAAAATGTACAGTTTAGACCTGCACTCAATAATCAACTTAAAAATGTTATGGAATAGCATGCTAAGACACTAAGGAATTCAAATTGACCCTAACATTTAAGAAAGAACCTTCAAAACTTTCTAAAATCCAATTTGAAACTTGCACAGTCATTTTTCTGTCTATTGTTGGAAAAATACAACCTTGAATAAATTGAACAAATTCACTCTCAAAAACACTCTAATTCCTCCCTAGACCAACCCTCCATGTCTGTTTGACATGTTGAGTGAAGGAGGAGATCTAATTTAACCAAATTGAGAAGTTGAAAACTGTCAGTTCACTAATTAAAAGCCTGCAGATTGGTTTCTCAAAATTGACCCTTTAAATTTCATCAAAAATAAATTTATGGTTTTGTGCAAAGAGGGCATCGAGAGATTTCTGAAAAGTCCTTGTTTTCCCAAAACCAAGCTTTCTAGCTCAAGTTATGGCCATTTGAAGTTTTACTTCAAATTGGCACTTCAAAAAATAAAACAAATAAATCTAACTGTTAGAAAAATTTAAATTTTAACTTTGGAAAAATTTCCTAAAAATTCCATGCCCCCACCATCCCACAACCAATCGGGACCTACCACGTGGCACCTCGGAGGGGCGGACCAAATTTAAACTTATCCTTTTTGAAAATTTTGCCTTGGGAAAATTTTCCCATTTTTCCCATGACCCCACCCTGCCCATGACCAATCAAATCGACACATGGCACGGTGGAAGGCGGACCCTTTTTGAACTTAAAATTTTTAAGTTTTGGACTTCAGAAAAATTTCCCAATTTTTCCCATTCCCGCTAACCCACGACCAATCACGTGCTGACACGTGGCTCGACGATGCGCGAGAATTTTGGAAGTTAACTTTTAATTCTTCTTTTGGCACAATTCTCCTTTTTCCTCCATCGGCCCATAGCCAATCAGAGGCTGCCACATGTCCTCACAGGGTAGCCATGGGTGGCATGGCTTTTCCTTTGTCCTTTTTCCCTTTTGAAACTCTTGGGAAAAAAATTATTTTGGCCCCATGGCCCATGCCAATGAGAAGGTGCCACGTGGCACTTTGGGGGGGGTGAGGGGTAGGCGGAACCCCTTTGTTATTTTGGTTTTTGGCCTTTGGGAAAATTTCAAAATTCTCCCCATGGCCCACAACTCCACTTTCCTCTTGATTTCCTTCTTCCATGGGCGCGTGGACCCGCGTGTCCCCTTTTCCCATTTTGCCTCCTTTTGGCGTAATTCACCAATCTCCCTCGTACTCCGCTAACCCCTTACCCTTTCCCGCTTTGTGCCAGGACTCGACACGTGTCCTCCAGGGACCCACGGAGGTGTGAGATGTTTTGTGACTTTGAGCCCACACATTGGGAAAAATTCCCTAAGCCGCCCCGCGACCCGCCAAACCATTCTAGGTGTTTCCCCACCTCTTGACACATGTCCCACTAAGGGAAAATTTGACCCTAGAACTCCGCCCGGCCATATCTTGAGTTCTATAAGGAGTTAGGAGGACTTATTTATATCACCGGAAAGGTGAGAAAATTTCCTATCCATTGGGAATGGTTTAGGGAAATTTTGGAAGTGTTAAGTATGAGAAAAATCTTATTGAATATCTGAGCTTGTTAGAGAGCGGGTATGGGGTAAATTACTCCTTGAACCTAACTAAAACATATAACCCTAAAATCTGAACCTTGTGAACTTGAAATTGTTAATGAAGGAAAACATAGGTTGTAGTAGTTTGGTCTTGTTCTGGAACTTAGTGAAAACTGATGTCTTGCAACTTGGTTGTAGACACTTCAAATCAAAAAAATTATCCTAATTTTCTAGCTAACCCTAGGTTGTTTCTTGGGTCTCAAGTGGTTGTTTAAATGGGCACTACACCCAAAATTTACCAACCACCTCCACCATTTGACTCGGTTTCCCCATGGGTAATCCATCCTCTACCACCATCTGATTTTCCTTCTACATCCCATACTCCCATGTCACCTTTACCCAAGAAGGTGCAACCCAAAGCTAAGGATCTGCTACCCTCCAGTTAGGTATTCAAACCAACCAAACCTTCCATCACCAACTCTTCTACCCCACCTTTAGCCAAACAATTCCAGAAAGACCTAAGACCACTCCATGTTGATTCCAAACTAGTAGACCAACCCATTCCCCCTTACAGTAAAGCCTCTTCCTTCACAATCAGCCACACCTATACCCAAACTCACACTCACCTCCCATTATCGATCCATTACTTTCGGGGTCCTACGCCAACATTTTAACCAATCTCTTGATAATTCCCTCATCACATTACCACCGCTATGACCTTTGATCCTCTCAACCCAAACCAAAAGGGTTTGATGAAACCAATATTTGTGCCTATCATCGTGTGTGTCGTGGACATGATGTTGAAAATTGTAAGGCTTTGAAGACCATTCTTCTTCAACTTTGTCCTCTAAACAAAATTTTTTAACGATGATGACCTTCTTGATGAGGATCATACTCCACCATCACCTATCACCATACATCATCATTCTTTAGCCATTCCAGTGACCAATATCTCCACCCCCACATCCATTTTTCCCACCTCCAAAATTTGAGATCAACATGATATGTATTAGAGAGTTGGCCAAACCACCACCCAAATGTCAATGCACCTACTCATTTTAGAAGGCTCTTATCCACTTCTAGGATTTTCCCCTCATGCCATTATACCCTTCATGACACACCCTCTCCATCCACCTCCCCTCATATTAACATGGTTCACGTTGCTACCCATGCTCAGAAAGACAAAGGCAAAGAAAAATCAACTAGCCCATCAACCAACCCTATACCCCACTCCCAAAATCACCATCCCATGGACCTACATACCCTATCTGCATGATGAGTCACCTATCACACAATGATAAAATAATTACATCAGTCATCCTCTAAAGATGTCTTTGTATGATCTCATCTAGACTTTTGAATCCCATAGATAAGCCCTTATCGAGGTTTTACAATCCATTGAAGTTCTACCCAATGACCCCACACTAGTGGCCTCGATTATCACCCCTCACCATGTGGCCTCACTAACAAAATCAGATCCTCCTTCTACCCCCATGACCCCTCCTCACGTCACTCGCCCTCATCTTCTCTAAAGAGGAGATTGTACCTCTCCAGTCAGATGACCCTAATCCTGCCCTATTCATTTCTATCTATATTGATAACATACGCATATGATGCATCATGATTGATGGTGGTGCTAGCATTAACATCATCTCCTCCCACACATAAAATAAAATGTGTATTCCTTCTAACTATATGCATAATAACCCAGTTATGCTACACTCCTTCAACGATGCCATCACCTCCACCCTTGGTAATATTATCCTTCATGTTCATGTAGGCCCTCGCATTGTCCCAAAACTATTCTATGTCTTAGAGGGGGAGTTCCAATATAACCTATTTCTTGGTAGACCCTAGATTCACGTCATGGGTTGTGTCCCTTCAACTTTACACCGTTGTGTAAAATTCAAGCATGAAGGACATAATTACACCATCCTCGCTGACCCGTCACCATTCAAGACCTGTAACATCAGTACCAAATTGAACGATGTACTTATACCAGTTGTCAAGGCATCTGTCACTACCCCCACTTCACCTTCACCCACAAGCCCATCCACCAAGGCTGCCACCACCTCTCCCACATCTAACCCTGTTATTCCTACGAACCGCAGCCTCTCCAGAAAGACTCATTTGATTCACAATCATCTAGCGAGTCATCTATCCCCACTACCCACATATCAACTACTAATCCCTTAGAAGGTTTTTTCTGCCTCACTCTAGGGAGTACCGCCTATATAATATCGACACATTCCTCACTCCGCAAGAGTATGGGAACCTACGTCAGCACCCTAGTTATGACTACCACGTAGGCGAGGTTTTCCTTATGGTCCTCCCCACCTTCACACTAATCTAACATATGGGGGACTTGATATTGCCACTTATTCACCCAAACCTCCATCCCAAACACGACCATTTTCATCTGACTTACACTCCCTTACTAACCACCGCTTCACTCACACTTTCCTCCACCATTGCATGGAAAGGCTTTGGCTTCAATTTTTATGAACAAGGCTATCATACTATCATCTCCTATACCACTCGTAAACACAATGACCGTAGTGGCATTGGCTTTGACACACCACCTCCCAAGAAGGCTTACGTTGACCTCATTAAGGAAGACAAACCTTCTCCACCTCATTCACCCACGTCACCATCTTCACCCATAGAGTCCATAGATCCCGAATCTATTCCTCCTAACTTTTTTTTTTTGTAAACACAATTTCTTTGGGACCTCTAACCTATCAACGTGATGGAAGGCTCCCTCTTCTCTCCCATTCCTGTATCCTAACATGATCGATGATGATACACCTTCTATTAATGTCGTTCAATGTCAGGACGATGATTCCATCCTCACCTACCTTGGTGTGGAAGAATCTTATATTCACCGGTCATTACCTTTTGAGATGCAAACCATGTTGAATGAATCGACCATTGAAATCAACATTAACACTCAGGACGACCCACATTCTAAAGATAGGCCAATCTTTAGATGCTACTAAGAAGAATCTTTTACCTCTTTCCTTTGGGACCATAACAATGCTTTTTCCTAGTCCTATGCCGATATGCCCAATATTGACCCAAAATCATGGTCCACAATATTGTAACCATTCCTGATGCCAAACCCATAAAACAAAAAGCTATGGAAAATGCATCCTCACATTGCTCTTTTGGTCAAAGAAGAACTTCAACGCCTTCTCTCAATTTCCTTCATCCTACCCATTAATTATCCCCAATGGATTTCTAACATCGTTCCTATCACAAAGGTGACAGGGGACTCTACATTTGCATGGACTTCGTGACCTCAACCTAGCTTGTCCCAAAGATGATTTTCCCCTACCAAGCATTGACCAACTAGTTGATCTCACCACCGGCCATGAAATGATATCACTCATGGATGGTTTCTTGAGTTATAATCAAATATTACTTGCTCTCAGAAGATCAACACAAGACTTCCTTCATCACCCCTTGGGGACCTTCTACTATCGATTCATGCCTTTTGGCCTTAAAAACATCGGCACTACATACCAATGAGCCATGACTTACATCTTCCATGACATCATGCATCACATATTGGAAGATTACGTAGATGATCTTCTTTCCAAATCCAAACATTGAGCCAAACACCGATGATCCTTAAGGTCATCTTTGACCACCTCATCAAGTATTGTGTTCATCTTCAACCAAAGAAGTGCATCTTTGCGGTACTTTCAGAAAACTCCTTGGTTTCATCATTTCTTTGTGTGGCATAGAAGTCAATCTTGCTAAAGTAAAGGCTATTCTAGAAATGCCTCTCACCTACTAATCTCTATCAACTTCAAAGCCTATAAGGTAAGTTACAATCCATTCGTCATTTTATCTCATAGACTTTCGACCGTTTGTCAACCCATTTCATCATCTTCTCAAGAAGGACGTTTCATTCAAATGGGATGATGAATGCCATAAATAATTTGAAGCCTTAAAACAATACCTTCTTCAACCACCAGTGCTCATTCCTCCTAAGGATGACCAACCCTTTTACCTATATATTTCCACCATTGACCATTCTTTAGGTGCCATGCTCGCTCATCATGATGAGCAACATAAAGAGAAAGGTTTATTACATAAGCTATACCCTTATGGACTACAAAACTAGATACACCCATGCCAAAAAATCTACTTAGCCTTAGTTTTTGTCACCACCAAACTCCACCATTACCTACTCAACCAAAAACCTTCATTGTTACCAATACTGACCCCTTACACTATATGTACACCAAACCCTATCAACATCAACGTGCCACACGTTAGCTTATGCTTCTTTCCAACCTCGACCTTGAATTCATTCATCAAAATCCATCAAGGGCCAAGCTATCATTGACCAACTAGTAGATGCACCTCTTTTAGGAATCAACCCTCTAACTTTGATTTCCCAGATGAATCCATAACTACCCTCTCCTTAGATGAACCCACTTACCAAATGACACTCTTCTTTGATGGCTCCAAGTGTTAGCATGGAGGTGGGGCTGGTGTTATCCTCATTCCTCTTGATGGTGAACCTATGCCTTTATCTTTCAAACTAGATTTTGATTGTACAAACAATATCATTGAATACAAAGCACTCGTATTGGGTCTCAGTTGCTTATGCCTTAGATGTTAAGTCAATCAATATCTTTGGTGATTCCCAACTGGTCGTAAACCAAGTCAATGGTATATACCAATGTCGTAATGAGATACTTCAAAAGTATAAACATCACATAGATATACTTTTGACCACCTTTGACCATTACGAACTTCAAACCACCCCATTCTACCAATAAATTTGTGGATACCATGGCCTACTTGGCTTCTCAAATACCCACTTCACCTGCCGACTCTAAAATCTTTCAGGTTACAAAGGTTACAATCACCCTCTTATTTACCTCGTGAGGTCTACTCCATGTAGAACCGTTACACCTGACCCACGTGACCTTTGGTATAAGTAATTTACAGAACTATCTTTCCCTTTCCATTCTACCTATCGATCTCACTCATAATGGACAACGTGCCTTTCTTAAAAGTGTCTCTCATTATGTCATCATGGGTGGTCTCCTTTATAAGCACGGATTCGACGGTATTCTCTTACGATGCCTTACAAGTTCTGAAATTCCTACACCATCAAGGAAGTCCACGATGGAATTTGTGGAGGTCACTTTAGTGGTTTAGTTGTCACAAAACACATTCTTTACCTTGGCTATTATTGGCCAACCCTAAACCATGATTGTTGTGACTATGTCAAACGTTGTGTGAAATGCCAACAACATGCTAATCTTCATCACACACCTAGTCATGCCTTATAGGTCACATGAGACCTTTGGCATTTCTCTCAATGGGGCTTGGATCTTGTTGGCGAGATCAATCCCCATTCTTCACAACGCCACCAATGGATTATAACCACTATTGAATATTATACTAAATGGGTAGAATCCATTCCCCTCATTTCTACAAAATCGAGAAAATATGTGAATTCATCAACCATCACATCATTTTTCACTTTGGTGTTCCTCACCACCTCATCACTGATAATGAGAAAGCAATTCAAAAAAAAAACCCTACGTAAGCTATGTGACGCTTTTGGCATCCAACTCAGTTTCACATCACCTTATTACTTTGGACGCAAACTAATGGCAAGAAGAATCAACAATAAAACCTTGAACAAAATTCTTATGAAAGTAGTTGATGATACTGGCAAGGATTGACATTCACACATTCCTTTCACCTTGTGGGCTTATCACACTAGTATTTGCACTTTGAATGCTGCCACACCTTTTTCTTTGGTCTACGGTACCAGGTTGTCTTTCCTCTCAAATTCCAGATTCCATCTCTCCACATCTCACTACAAGACATGCTCAACAATGATGAATTTTACCAGGACCGTTTGGCACAACTTGAGTTATTAGATGAATGTCATCTCAATGCTCTTGACCATCTCCAAATCTACTAAAAATGTATCAAATGCTTACAACAAACGTGTCCATGAATGAACCTTTCAGGTTAGTGACCTTGTCTTGAAGGAAAATCAACATGTAACCAAAGAAGAGAAAAGTAAACGGGAAAATTTTCTCCTAATTGGCTTGGACCCTATATCGTTACCCATGCCTATAGATCAAGTGCTTATCATTTGTCTTCACTTGAAGGTAAACCCAAACCTAAGCCCCTCAATGCCTTACATATTCGACCATTTTATTGTTGACATCAAGTCCTATATCACTTTATTTCAGTTGATCGCTCATCCCTTGAGCGTTATTCACCTTCCATATTACCCATTTTTGAGGATCCATGACTAAACAAGAATCATGTGATTACCCATCACCTTTCAACCTCCTCTTCAATATGAGTACCATGGCTCTACTCATAGCATGATTCTCATGGATACTTTTCATCTTCTTAAAGATGGAATCCCATGGTCGTTCATCACTTGAAACCACCTCTTTCATAATTAACCTCTTGTGTGCTATGGTCTTGTCTTCTAAACAAGAACCTAATCTTCCTATATAGTCTTGTCCATGACTTAAAATGTCCAAAAAAAAAGGGATTCAACTCCTTGAGTCAAACTTCCAATAAAAAGATGACTCCCTCAAAAGGGACATCTCTTCACTCTATTTTGCCACTATAAATAGACTTGCTCCTTGAAGGACAACTATATAAAGTCATTACAAAAATACAATAAAAATATCCAGAAGCTTCCCGCATCGATCAGCTTCACGAAGACCTCAAGGAGATAATATACTCATCCCATATAGACTTCCCACATTGATCAGTCTATTAAAAACAAAAAAATGAAAACACATGCTAAGAAAAACATGATCAGTCATGGACTTGCCTATTTTGATCTTGGGTTTCTTGCTAAGAAAAATATGTTGTCGTACACTAAGTTACGCTAAACCACCCACTCTCACCTCATTTCCTTTTCATCCTAATTTCCTCTCTACTCAAGGGACTTTCCACAACCGACATTTCATGATCATGTGACTTTCTTCACCCTTAGAATAGTCCATTATGCAAGGCCTTTAGGGTCTTACGTTCATAATTCCATCTTGGTATGGTAGACTCATTAGGTTCTTATCAATTAAGTGACTCTTTTACCACCTCTTACCATTCACCTTCCTCATTACTTATTGATTATCTTATACAGGACCAGATCATCGACACCTATATTTAAAACAACTCAACCATGCCTATGACCTAACTCACTCATGCCTATGACCTAAACTCAACCATGCCTAAAAATTCACCACCCATCCCCCTAATTCATCATATTCTTCCCTAGTTTATGGGAGAACTACATCGGTAGCCTGAGGCCCCTTTTCATCGGGGCTATGTAGGAAGCACTTCGAGGGCATGGGGCCCTTGAAGGTTAGCTTGGCCACTCTTCACCCTAACCTATTTTCTCTTTATTTCCCTATTCACATCCTACCTTAGTTCATTTCCATTTTATATCAACAATTGGAAATTAAACAATCAAGCAACAATTGATGAACATTTTACCCCATCATCACATCGTTCATTTATCATTTTCACATTTCCACTATAGAAAATATTGGGAAACTTAAACCATAACATGCATATACATCATCATTTATCTCCATCATGCCTATGACATGACTCCATCATGCATATGACCTAACTCCACCATGCCTATAACCCAACTCCATCATGCCTATAACCTAACTCCATCATGCCTATAACTTGACTCCATCATGCCTATAACCTGAATCCATCATGCCTATTGACCTCACTCAACCATGCCTACATGACCTTGACTCAATCATGCCTAATTCACCTAGTTTCCATCACATACACACATAATAATGGAAATTAAAACAAGTACACCATCCATACTATAAATATCATCATCTATATCAATGAGAAAGTCTTTGTATACATACATATGTACATAGATACAAATAAATACAAATATCTCAAATCGCTCAGATACATCCTCATCATCTTGGCACGTAGGTCTGGTATATGATCAAAAATCTCAAAACTCTCATATACAACCTCACTCTCTTTGTCACGTGAGGCCATGTTATATACCAAAAATATATTAAAAAATGGAAGCATGCATAACTATCGTGCATCCCCTATCGGATATCCTCCATGCGTGTCTCACCTATTTCCTCCTCCTCCTCCTTGCTCCCCCGCATGTGCCATCCGCTAACATCTCACCACCCTCCATGGGCTTCCTCGACTGACCTCTCTCTTGGTACCTCACCTAGAGCTGGCCTCCAGTGCATTTGGCCTCACCTGGCCTCTTAACCTGTCTCGGGCTTACAGCCCCGTACTCTCCACACTATGAGTGTGAGACCTAGTCCTCTCACTCGAGGCTCTTTGCTCTCTATACTCTACATAGGTGGGGACATCTATCCCTAGGCCTAAGGGGCCACAATCCACGTGTGCTATGGCCAATAGTCATCAAACCTATTACACTGTGCATATGCATGTAGGGTGGCCACCTATACTCCATATCCATCCCCACCATGTGGGGCACCTGTCCTATCTGCTACCGGGCTATATAGGCTACTACATGTGAGTGGTGTGCCTCGCCCTACTCACGTAAAATGGGCCCTGCACTATCCCCAACTGTGTCACTAGGGTAGTCACACCTGCACTTACTGTAGGGCGTCCCTGCGAACTATAATAGTGTGCTTTGAGGCAAGGGGCTGCCCCTAGCCTCTGCACAGGGCATACCCCATGCCGTGCCTGTCACCACCATGTATGTACCTATTTGTAACCCCAACATCATCAATCCACCGGTCTATCACCTTCCTCCTACCCTATAGGCACCATTGGCTATGGTAGAGGCATATGCCTCTCCATGTCATCCCTCTCTATCATATGTGGAAATGGTGTAGGTACATCCTCTGACGGCAACCTAAACTTCCGTATGACCCTATCAACATGTATCATCTCGTGTTCTCCTGCACGATGCCCCTCTATCCATCGGAGAAACTGTAGCTCCTTTAGCTCCTTAGCCATCTACCTATATGATGGGAAGCCCACATACGGCCTCTAAATGATGTCCACATTGGATAACCCTCTAATGCATGCCTGTAATACACTACATCATGTGTATCCTGATAGCTCGGAACTCTCCAACAATAGGTGCCCATCTATCCCTTGAACCATGCCCACCTCAAATGCATCAAGTTGGGGCATGCCCACTGGACACACACACATGATGTGCTCATATGCCTAGCAATGTAGTAGGAACGTGCAACATAGGATGAACCACCGTAACCACCCATAGGCCCATAACTCTCTATATAGTTGCACCAAGAATATTGACCCATGCAACCGGGTATTTTCCTCCATCATGTCGTGAAGAACCCCCATCAATGTCGATGGGAATCTCACCACATCCACATATGGTAGCTCCTCAATTAACGTAGCTCCTATTATCAGTAATCCAGCAGGGCTTATACTATACATCCTCCAAGTGACGGCATCTCACTCTCGGTAAAGGAAATGTGTTGGTCACTCAATCCAAATCATCTTTTGAAGGGAAACCATCAAACTCAACTCTCGAGGTCGTTTTACGTCCTCAACCCTTACCCACCCAACCTCTACCACATGGAGACCTCCTCATTGCCTCCTCCTAATGACCTATCTCCTCCATCGTGGCTCACATGCATCCAACAAACCATAACATCATTAAACCTTGACCATACTCTACTTCACCCTTGAACCCCAACCTATTCCCTAGATCCCCCTACTCATGACCTATCTCCCCACCCCACCCTAACAACTACCTTTCCTCCGTCTCAATTTCCCACCCCTTGACTCTTTCCTATTTATACCTCTTACCCACGCTTATCTCCCCCACCCACCCTATCTCATCATCCCTCCTATTTTTCTCAACCGTCATCGGTTCTTATTAACTAGCAATGGTCTCCCAAAACTAGCATCGGTCACCTCATTCATGACTAATGCCGGATCACTCCCACCGACGTCGGCCAACCCTTGACCAACGTCGTCATGGTCATCACTATCACGATGACCAAATCCACGAAACCCTACCCATTTTCTCTAAAAATTCACCATTCCTCCCTAACTACCCACCCATTCCTACCCAAATCTCCCCTCCACCCATCCCCCTTAACCTACATCAACCTTCCTACCCTTCCTATTTCACCCATTTTCTTCCAAATTTCAATTTAATTTCCCCAAAAACCCATTTTACCCTAACCCGATTTCTACAAATCAATCTACCTAACCAACATAGAATGGGATCAAATCTTACCTCATCATGATGCCATCTCCATGGGGGCACGTCGGTCCTCCACTGGTGGTCCACCCGACCCCTCTCTTGCCTCTGCCATCACCAAATGCCCTCCTCACCTCCACCCAATCAAATCGATCACACCTATCTTGTGGACCCACTATCAAATGTTGATTACCCACTCTCACCAACTCAACTCTCCACCTCATCTAGGTACAATGTCCTTTTCTCTCTCGGAAAAAGTACCAAAAATTCAAACGGATCTGTCATTTTCTCCAAAGTCACAACACAACAATGATTCCATAAAATATGGAATTTTTTTTTATAAACCCAACCCGATCTGACCGACCAATGCCGGTCCTATTTGTGCCCTAGCCAACCGACGTCGGTCACCCTATAACCATCAAACTAGTCAACCCTTATAACTATTTGGCCTTGCTAAGCTTCCTTTTTCTTACAACCATTAGTGCCAACACACCTTTTATCATTCCGGCCACCCATTGAAACATACCTACAAACCCAACCTACCCCTACATTTCCTTTGTTACGTCTTAGGAATTGTTATTTTACCTATACCTTGGCCTTACCCATGCCATGACCTATTTTCCTAACTTGACCTACTTGGTGTGACCATTGATCTTATGTACTCATTATACCTTGTGATGCTTTTACCTATGTTGTTTTAGCCTAACAACCATACATTTCCTATTTCCATGCCATTTATCCCGACCAAACCTTTGGTGTACTTAGAACATACCTAAACATTCCTGCACCTGACCTATGTTGTGTTTCCAACCATATCCTATACCTTGGATACCTAAATCACTTCAACCTTATTTGGATAAACCTATCGACCTTGGACGATGTAGAGTTTACAAGCTCTTCAACCTAGTACCGTGTTGTAATCTATACATGTGCGTGTGTTTGATTGTCATTACCCATGACCCAATTTTGACCACGACCTACTACCCCTTACCATCAATACTCAAACCTTCCACCTATCTTCCCCACCTACACCTTTATCAAACCACTCACCGATTCCATCTTACACCTCATCAGTTCCCCGGTTTGAGGGGGATCACCTTCACCCACACATGGGGCAATCACTTCCTATTTTTGTCAGCATCGCTTACCAATACAAGCTACACAACAAAAAGGGGCAAAATGTAGACACCAAAATTGGGTCACACTCCCCTTGGTCCCCTTTCAAACAACTAACTTAAACACTTTTACCTAACCATGACCCTTACATCACACATTAATATTAATTTAATCACTTTAATTAAATTAATACTCATCCTCACTTTATTCATTATTTAATTATCTTAATTAAACCAATTTCCACCTCACCTAGACACCTCACCCCACCACCTCACCTAGACACCTCATTATAAACCTATTTTTAGTATCTATCTACTCACCATAACTAACTAAGACTTAGTTCAACCCTAAAAATCAATGCCTATTATTCCTCTAACCACATTCCCACTCATTAAAATATAACATCCGTTTTGATCCATGATAAATGGATAGACTTGGCCCAAATGATTGGAAGATCTATCATTTTTAGTAAACCTAGGGAATCCCACCTTAACTAACGCTCGGTCATCCCGAAACCGATGTCGGTCAACCAGAACCATCGTCGGTTACCATATAACCATTTTGGTAACCTTGTTTGAGAGGTTGGCCACATTCTTGAATTTTTGGGAGCAAAAGAGAGATCTACATGCAAGCAAGAACCAAAGCTCTTTCACACATCCAAGCAGCCATAGCCAACATCAAGACAGATCCAGAGATATCACTCTCATGGTAGCATTCCAGGAAGCACCACCACGGCACCAAGCTCCATCCCACCAATCAATCATCACCACCACCCAACCATTGGACTTGCAACATCAAGTAAGTGCATTTATCACCTATGTCATTCCATCCTTGTTTTGTTTTAAAGGTTTTTGTCATCTTTGTTATCATTTTTCTATTAGCATCTCCATTCCTCCACCATTCACTTTCCTACAAATTCAAACCCTTCACCACCATACCATTAGATCATCTATACATGACCTTTATACATCTCTGAGTGTTCCTAAGATCCCCACAGACCTCACCATCCCCCTTTTCATCTCTTTCTAACCCCAAACCAATTTCCACAATCAGATCTTATTGAGTTCTTATCATCTCTACCGTATCGACGCGCTGGTTACCCATGACCGTCATCGGTTCCCTCTAAACCATCATCGGTTATATCTGACCGATACCGGTCTCTGTGTTTGGCCATCCTACCAATAACATAACCTAAGAATATTCACCCAAGCAACCTAAGTGACCCAAAATCTGACCCTAACCAGTACCAGAACCCTGACCAACTACCCCACCTCCAGATCCGATTATAACCTAGCCTGTTATATTAGATTTGCTTATTGTATTTGAATGAGATACCTAAATCATATCAACTACAGTAGGACTTTGTTTACTTACATTATTTCTCACATTAAGTTATATTAAACAATGGATTGACAACCATCTAGGAAGTATCATACTTCCCGGATCTAGCACATGCTAGGCAGTCCACTTCATATATTGTTTAACTCTCTTTTGTGGTCTTGTTTTCTATTCTAGGTAGTTCCTCCTAGCCAAAAGGAATCTCTCACAGTCAACATTGGATCGAGAAGTTAGAACGTGCACACGACCTTCAAACCAACCATCACAATAAGTATTCCTCCTTGGCCCACACCCTTATTTGTTTCATCTAAAAACTTAAAGAAAATGGTGAAACACTTCCCATGCAATCAACCTCTTAACCAGAAAACATGTTTTAATGGTGCCTTGAATCAAGATCTAATAGTGCAATGGTTGGTGTGGAACAAGAGACAAACCAAGAAGAAAATCAGCAACATGAAACTACTCAAGAGGCGCCTCCAAGTGAAACCACACTGGTGAATTGGTAAGATGAAGATTTATGTGGTATAAATAAGCCCCCTTCTCAAAGTATGATAGCTAATACACGGTCTAAAAAGAGGAATATTGAAGAAGGAAAGTCATCTAATACAAGTTCTTATCAACCCTCTATCACTCCACAAAGAGTTAGCAATCAAAGTGTAGCTCCGAATGTGCAAATTTAGTCTAAGCCACCTTCAAAATCAACTCATATACCAATAGTAGCAGCTCCCATACAAGAGAAAGTTGTGCAAAGCAAGAAAAGGGAAGGAGAGAGATATCTCATCCTCGTTTAATATCATAGAGAAGATGAAGAAAACAAATGTAAACATTTCAATGTGGGAGTCATTAGCTATCCTAGGCCAAAGAGATATGTTGCAAGCTGCCATGGAAATTGGTCCATATCAAACCAATCATTCAAAGATCAAGAAAATGTTCTTACCAATGTAGCCCAACAAGAAGAAATCAAGGATTTCAACAAAGTAAAAACATGAATCCTCCTCCATTTTACATATCTCTGATCATTGGGAATAATCTTGTCCATAATTGCATAATTGATTTGGGAGAAAATAGTTATGTGATGCCTAAACATATAACTAATCGGAGTGGGTCCTCAATATGAAGTCATTTCTAAAGGAGTAGTGTAATTGGATGGGACAACAATAAAAACTATTGGAGTAATCAAAGGTTTGATCCTTACACTTCACACATGCCCAAATGTAACTGTCTTGCAAGATGTGTCAGACATAGAATTTCCACCACTCTTTGCATTGTATTTGTCAAGAGATTTCACCACTAAAATTAGAGGCTATGTCTGCTAATTGGTCACACATGTTATTCGTAACAAGGTATGGAGCCAAGGCTACAATCGATCTAAACCTATTGTAAAATTTCATATTGAGTCTTATACACCAAGTCTAATCAACGAAAATTGTTCAGTGTTTGATCAAGAGGATTTTCCAAACACTTATGAAGTGGATACCAAAATCAGAAACATTCTAGACTTAACTCTTGATGAATGGGAAAACAAGAGGCATGCATTTGACCCTCATAAAAAATGGAAGAAGCTGAGCTAGGAGTCTATTTCTTGCACGAAGAAAATCCACCTCTCCCTAGCATCACCAAGCCGATCAAAATATGATAATGAGGTATGTCAAGCTATTATTTGATGGCTCAAGGAGTAGACAAGGTGCGGGAGGAAGAAAATGCTTGTTTCATCCACAAGGTACAAAATATTACTCAGATTTCACTTTCAATTTAGCTATTTAAATAACATAGCTGAATATGAAGCTTTGATTCATGGATTACATTGGGCAAGAAAAAGAGGCATTAATAAATTTCAGGTGTTTAGGGATAGTGAGATGATTGTGAATCAAGATAGAGGACATAATTCTACTAAGAACGATCTTCTAAAGAACTACAAGAATCGAGTATGGGATCTTATTGAAGATTTTGGAGCATTTATCATCAATTCCATCCCAAGGAAGAAAAACGACACTTTGTAGACAAACTTGCAACACTTGGGGCAACATTTGATGTTGTGGAAAGTATCAAAAGTGAGAAAACCCAACCTCATATCAAAGTGGTTGTAAGACTGGTTGTTCCGGATAACAATGCAAGTTGACAAGTCTTTGAAAATGATCAACAAATCATAAACTTCTTATAGGAAGAGGTTGAGTTCTCCTCTGTAGAAACTAAGATAAATTGGAGCAGCAGTATGGTGACCAAGTGGTGCAATTGAGAACTAACAAATTACTAAAGGGTTTGGTGACCTTGGAATCAATATTCAACCCCAATGACTAGTTTTGGAAAGAGAAAGAAAACATTCAGGTAAAGGGTGAAGATTCAAAACCTATTTTAGTAGGTGAGGTAAGATGTTGTAAATTGGAAAGGTAAGTACTCTCGCAAGAGAAATTTTATTCTGTTAAACTTTGTTAAGAGTTTCCCAATGTATTTTCCTAAAATTATAAGGATTTGGGAGGATTGAATCCAAACTAGCACAACATACTATCAAACTAGATCTAGAATCCAAGCCCATCAGCAAAAGTAAAGACCGGTGAATACTCAGATTAACCTCTCATGAGAAATGAGTTGAATAAGTTGATTGAAGCTAGCATCATCTTTCCTATCAAACATTCAAGTTGGGTTACAAATTTGGTGCCAGTGAGAAAGAGAAAGAGAAATCAGATTATGTGTGGATTTTTGAGATTTAAATAAAGCATCATTCAAAGATCATTATCCGCTCCCTTCCATGGAAAAAATCCTACAAGTAGTAGCTGGTTTGGAGATATTTTCATTGCTAGATGGCTACTTAGGATATAATCAAATCATGGTGAAGGAAGAAGATCAATTCAAGATGACCTTCACTACAAAATGGGGAGCACATGCTTGTAGGAAGATGTCATTTGGGTTTATCACAAACACCAAGCAACATTTCAACGAGTAATGGATATGGCATTCAAAGTGATAATCAACAAGATAGTGATTGTTTATCTAGATGATATCACTATATTTTCAAAGAATGCAACAGACCACCTCTTTCACCTCAGGAAAGTATTTCAAAGGTGTAGGAGATTTAGAGTGTCCTTGAATCCGAAGAAGTGTGTATTCTTGACAAATGAAGGAAAATTTTTGGGCCGTATCATTTCAAAATAAGAATTGATAATTGATCCTGAAATATTTGAATCCATCTAAACACTTCCATTGCACAAGTCATAAGAAGGCTCTCCAAAGCTTCTTGGGGAGAATCAATTTTGTTTGCAGATTTGTGCCTTATTTTTACACCTTGGTGAAGCCATTGACAATGATGTTAAAGAAGAGATTTGTGTTCAAATGGATAGCGGAAGGTAGAGAGAGTTTTGAGGCCATTAATAATGCAATATCTCAAGCCCTCAATTTGATCAACCCAATCTTTTCCAAGGATTTCATTCCATACGATTTTGGAGGTTTGGATACAATCTTAGCCATCCTGGTATAGCTAAACAAAGAAGATTAAGAAAACCTATAGCATTCTTCATTCAAATCTTGGAATATTGTGAAGTATGTTCTTGTTGTTATTAGAAGCTTGAAGAAGTTCAGAAACTTGGTCTCAAACAATAAGATCCAACTATTAGTGTTGCATGCCAAAGTAAAGGAATTCCTTCGAATAAGGATTTGAATGAGAAGAGAGCATGTTGGATTACCCGAGTGATGGAGTATGACATTGAAATCAAAATGACTAAGTTGGTTCATGGTAAAGGCCTATGTGAGCAACTTGCTTCCAAAAAACATGTCAATTAGAAGAGGAAAAAGAGGTTGTCCTAGTGATGACAAAATGATCACGAACAACTAACTAATGATCCACCCATTCCATGTTGGAATCAAGATGTAGACACCTATAATTATGCCCGAGGAATTTAAATACTTAAATTGCACTAATTATCTCCTTTCTGAAAATTGGTAACATATTGTCAAAAGAGCTCATCTTCTCTCCTATCATCGTTAATTAATTACACTACACTAATTAATTAAGTCGCCTATCCAACAACTACCCTAATTAATGACCTTTATTAATTAATCTTTCCTTCTATCTAAACTAATTAATTATTATTAATTAATTATCTTCCCCTTTCATTTAACCAATAAATCAATATTTAATTGATTTAATCCCCTTCTATAGTCTAAATCATGCTAATATTCCTCTAAAAGATTTTATAAGCTTGCACATCTATTAATTAAATCATCTTGATTAATTAATGAGCCCCCTTTATCCACATGGGTCACTAAAGGACAAGCTAAACCTCCTAAAGTTAACTCAACCCTATCTAAACCCCCCTTATCCACAACTAACTCAACATCCCTATTATCCCACATGCAAAGGGATGTAGTGATTCCTTTATCCATTGGGCTATATAAAGAGCCCTCCTCCTACCTTTACACTTACACCTAAATTCCTTGAGAAGACAAAAGCAAAGCACATAACAAATAGACTATAAGCTTCTTTGTTATTCTTGAGAAATTCACCATTTGAAGAGCTAAGCCTCCTTTCTTGCATTTTCTAGCCAAGTGCTTGGGTCATATGGGAATAGTCAAAGGGTCTTGTAGCCAAGCTTTGATGAGCTCCCATTCCTAGGTTCTTGAAGATCAAAACAATCAATTTGATTGCCATGGAGTCTACATAGGTCCATTTGCTTTTGTTGGTAATCTAGAGAAGTAGAGGTTTTGAATACTTTAGCATGTTAATTCAAAGTTAATGCATTATGCTTAGTATTGATCTTGTTTAGCTCTCATCTTTTATGGTGCTTAGATTTTGTCTTAGCTTTGTTATAGAACTATTTAGGTGGTAGTTCTTATTCATCTAACTTAGCTTAAGCACAAATACACACACACATATGGCATGCCCGGTGGGACCGGATCCTTTGTCCCTTAGCATTTTTAGCTTGAATTCTATTGTTTTTGGCTAACCCTTTGATATGCACATATAGTAAATAATGTTCAATTTCTTGGGATTTTTGCTAGTATTATATGTGTAGGTTCTCATTTATAGCTATCATTTTAATGGGTTGTTGCCAATTTCAAGCTAACTTGTTAAAATTTGAAGTATTGTGAGCTTTTTGTGTTTTTTTGCCATACTTTGGTTGTAGGAGTGGCACAGAGCACACTAACAGGGGCACATATACACTTATCCTAGCGCAGGCACCTCTCGGGTGGCGCAGGCACACTCTGGGAACTTAAATTTTGGTTTTTGACCCTAGCGCACATACACTAACCTCGCACACATACCTAACCAGGCATAGGCACACTAACCCGAGCGTAAGCTATTTCATATTGTACCTTCACTGCAACGCAAAACCTATCAGACCAGCACATACACACTAACCCGCAGAGCATAGGCATCCTCTCGGTGGTGGCACATGGACACTTTCGTGGTGCAAAGTGCTCTCGTCGAATCTTGTTGTTTTAATCTACGTGGTGGCACACATGCCTTTCTGGTGGCACAGGAACCTCTCTGGTGGTGCAGAGTGTGCTCTGTCGATCTTTATACTACTATTTACCTTCCACCGACACATACGCCTGATCTTACTACACACACTTTTCTGGTGGCACAAGTGCACTGTAAGTCAAAAACACAGAGGGGCACATCCACCCTAACCCACGTACACACGCTTAAACAGGGGCACAAGTGTCTTTTTTTCTTAAGATTAAGGTGTTAAGGTGCTAACTTCCTTGTAGGTTTTATCTAATTAATACTTATTTTTGTAGGGTGTGTTTACATGCTTTTACTAGATTAGATAAACTTTTCATGCTTTCTTATAAGAATAAGATCATGTATGCTCTTCCCTCACGTCCCTTGGGGTGATCTTGGGAATCAAAAATGATTCTTAGGTCTTTTTGATGCTTTGAAATTGTTAAGAATATTTGAATTGGAATGGGTTAACTTGGTGTGTTTGAATTAAAGTGTTTTTCCATTTGATATCTTCTTGGATTTTGGAAACATCACGTATGCTCTTCTCTTACATCCTTGGATGATCTTGAGAATCGAAATGATGTTTACTCTTTTTATGGAAAACTACTAAACTCGTTGTGCAGACCAAAACACACACTTTTGTCAAAGAAAGGTGGAATCAAAACAAAGTCAAAACTACTAATACAATTGTCATACAGGTTGCCAAAAGGT
This sequence comes from Taxus wallichiana var. yunnanensis, assembly GCA_018340775.1. Lineage (NCBI taxonomy): Eukaryota > Viridiplantae > Streptophyta > Pinopsida > Cupressales > Taxaceae > Taxus > Taxus wallichiana. The sequence continues at coordinate 880,630 of CM031243.1, forward strand.
GTTCAAGCAAACCACACCTAATTAAACAAGATAAAAAGAACAACATATTCAAAACACTATATTAGGGGTTTCAGAAAAGGGTACGTCCCTATCCGCTCAACTGGAACATAACCCCTTTGGCATAATGCCTTAAGCTACAACAATGGGGGTGGTTCAGAACCCCAAAGTAGTCCACGCAAGAGGGAACCTTGTGGAAAAAATGGGAAGTGCTCCGCACTACCTACTTGACTAGTGATTCCTTGTGAGATAGCGTTACCGGTTGTCCATATGGCGACCCCAAGGAGAGCACACATGGACACACTAGTTTCCTACTATTGTTCAAGGGGGTAAAGTAAAGCCAAGATACTCCCAAGATAGTTGGGAATGTTTGGGTAAATCACGCTCGCTTAAGACAACTTTGTAACACCTAGGATGAGAGAACCACCTAGGAAGATATTCTTTGGCCAGGAGCCCACTTTGACCATTTCAAAATAGTGTTGAGTTGTGAGCCATCATTCATCACGAAACATGTGATGCATTACTTTCACTTAGTTTTTCACTTGCCTTAAGGCGAGGTGAAACTCTTGAAAGTAAAGCCAACATTTTTCATCCCCATTTTGATCTACTTCCTTCACATTATTTTGACACTTTGTTGATCAAAAGAAGGGTGACTACCTTTGTGTTACCAATCGATTGTTTCTGCCACTTTTTTGTCTGTTTACGCCCATCCATGTTTGCATGGTTGGGTAAGTTAAACATCTAAAGTGTGCGGAGGCGTATTCATATCATTGGTGGCCTTTGTGATCTTGATACCCATGTCAAGATCGTCATCATAGTTAGGCGTGGTTCATCATCTTGAACTTCCTTAGAAAGGTTACCTTGTTTATATCGTATCACTACAATTTTGGTATTTACGTCTTGTTTCTTGTAAACTTGACCTAAATATCTATATTGTAAGGTTACGCTATACACATTTTAACAATTCTTAGTTATACTTTAAGATTTTAGTTTGACTCTATTATTACCTCAATTTTGAAGAGTGCTACGTGTTACCACTTGTGTGTGTTATATCAATATCATCTTGATATCAATACCTTACTTTCTCGCAAATTTGGTTAACATATCTTGGTGACATTGTTGTGTCACTCACAAATTATAACTGGCACTTTTTGGGATATAGGTATTAATTGAATTTGAGCTTTCTTCTAGTATACCTTGTTAGGAGGTCACATTAACTTCTTGTATTTACTTACGTCTTGTTCATTCTCTTGAACTTGGCATAAGTGAGGACATCTTGTTAATTATCTTGCGACACCAACTAATTTTTGAGGCAACAAGTCTAGGAAGTACTTCATTCATTTGATAGGCTTAGATACCAAACATTTGTGTCACTATTGATTTATCACTCTATCACATTGGTATTCTCACATTTTTACTCATTCATATTCTTGACATTCATTTTGCATTTCACTTAGGTGTGGTCACAAAGTTTTGAACACATTTACAACTTACCTTAGTGAAACTATTGCAAATCATGGCTCCCAAAACATGATTAGGGCTCAAGAAGCAAACATACGAGGAACAACAAGCACAAGCTTGGGAAGCCTCAAACAAACAAGGGTCAAACCCTTTTATTGGACATGATCTAGGGCCTCTATTTTCCACAGAAAAAGAGATAGAAGACATGGTCGATCATAGTGGTGATGAATTGGAATCCCCACATGTGGAATTTGACTTTGACCCCACCTTATTAGATGAGTTCCTTTTTAGAAACAAGGATAGGGTGCTAGCACGGGTTGTAGAATTGGGGGCCAAAATTCCCACTACAAATGAAACAATCCCACCTACGAATAATGCTAATGAGGAGGAGTGACCTCTTATCAACATGGAGGAAATTTTAACACATGGACATGCTTCTACCTCTAATGCAAGAAATGATAATGTAGTGGGACATAGAATACCCTTTATCAAAGTGCCACGTAAAATCAGTCAGGACACGAGAATGTTGAAGAACCTCCACAATATGAGGAAGAAGAGGAACCTTTGGAAGAAGAGATCACCATTCAACAAAAATTAGTAACCTTAGCCAACAATTAGCCTTGCTAACCTCTCATGTACAAAAGGAAGCAAACAAGAATGTCCAAAAACCAAGGCCTAAGGTCAAAATCAGTGAACTCCATAGAGAAAATCAAGGAGAAGACAATACAGAAGTACCATCGTGTATATATCCTCGCTTCTCCCACTAAAGAACAATTACTCGCACAAGAGGTACAATCTATGAAAGCAACACTCACAAGCCTTCAAGAGAGTAATGTGGGGAGCATTAGAAAGTATCAATATGAAGAACTATGTCCCCATCCTTTTGACAAAGCTATGACACTTCAACCTTTCCCTAAAAATTTGACATGCCAAAATTGACAAATATAAGGAAAGGAGATCCATGAGATCATGTCAAGGATTTTCTATATGGCATGTCAAGAGGTGTCCTATAGTGATAATTATCTCATACGACTCTTTCCCAAGAGTCTAGGAGGTCAAGCCTTGGAGTGGTTTACTTGTTTACCTCGGGGTCTATTTTTACCTGGCCAAAATTGGCAGAGAGGTTTGTGCGTCACTTCTCATACAATATAGAAAGTGATATCACCATGGTAGATTTATGTGGCACCAAACAACACCCTAATGAGACTTTTTCCAGCTTCCTACAATGGTGGAGAGGGATAGCTAGCCGCTTCCCTTGCGCTTTCCTGAAAAATAGCTGGTAAGTATCTTTGTGCCCAACCTAAATCCAGACATTGCTTTCCACCTTCAAATGCATTGTGTTCACACTTTTGAGGAGGTCATTGAAAAGGGGTTCAAATAGAGAAATCCCTTATTGCTAAAGGAACTCTTAAGTCACAATCTAAGGATAATCAAAGTGTTAAACCTACGAGAAGCCAAAGTATTTAACAAAAACAAAAACATGGTGGGAGGGATCACAGATTCCAAACATGTACAAACGGTTCAAACTGGTCAACCTTTTAAACTGACCAAAGGACCTATTCAACCACCACCAAAACAAAGAATGTTCACTCCTCTCAATGAGCCTTTGTTGGTTATATTAAAATAATTGGATGCGGCTCACATGGTGACTTATCCTATGACACAACCCTTTGATGACAATGCTCCAAAACCATCATGGTACAAAGAGCATGACTACTTGTAAATTACATTGTGTCAAGGGACATAAAACAAAAAATGTTTGCGACTTTCACTATATTCAAGACCTCCTCGAAAATGGGGAGATAGAGGTGGACAACCCATAAAACTCAGACACCCAACGAAAAGATGGGGATATATAAAGAACCATTCCCCAAACATGGTAAATCAAAAGAGTCAAAGCCGGATCGGGGAGAGTCATCCCAAAGTTATAAAGCAATGAATTACTTATATACCAAAAAAGAAAACAATCATTATGATTCACTTATTGGATGTATTCACTCTCCTAATGACCATGTCAACACCATTTGAATCAAGGGAAAGGATTGTGCCATGGTAACAAGGCGTGCCCGCCTCATGATTCCTAAACCTTCTCCATCAACCCCAAAAATGGTAAGTATAACCTCTTAGAGCAACTTGAGAAAACATCTACCAAGATTTTGATCTTGGATCTTCTTAAGATATCAAATGTACATAAAGACATTTTGTACCAAACTCTTCAAGGGTCAAGAGTGCCACTAGAGGTAGATCCTACACATCTTCAAGCCGCAGTAGTAAACATTGTACCAAATGAACACATTGCCTTCAATCATAGGGAGATCCCTACTGAAAATCCAACGCATAATCTCCCTTTATATATTGAGGTAGTTTTTACCCGCAGGAAGATCAAACAGGTGCTTGTGGACAATAGATCAGGGTTGAATATATGCATGCTGAAATTGTTAAGCAAGGCGGGACATATACTGAAGCAGATCTTGAGTCAAACATCATCACTATCACCGCTTACAACAATGCGGAAAGGGAGTCAACGTGGGACAATCACATTGCCCATGGAAGTTGGTCCCACTTGTCATCAAACAAAGTTCCATGTCCTAGACTTGGAACTTCCATATAATATGCTTCTAGGCCGACCATGGATTCATGCCATGCAGCCATGCCATCGACATTCATCAATGCATTAAATAGAAGCATGAGGGACACACTATTACAATATGAAGGAGATTCAAAGCCCTTCGCTCATTGTAAAGCTCTCAATAGTTTTTGCACGTAAGGGTACATATGTGTGTCCCTCCACTGATATAGTTGTCCTCTCCAATCTAAAGCCATGGAGTCTCTCGGTAGATTTGAATTCTCTCGTTCTTACCCATGGTGCTCTACATCAACCTATCTTCTTGTGATTCATGGGAGATGAAGGATCTAGAATACGGACTATGGAGAATATAACGTACAACAAGCCCTCTTTGGTTTTGACCTCTCATTGTCACCTAAGACTAAGGGTCGACCCAACTATCATCAGATTTAGACCTAGAAATGGAAAACTATTGGGTCATTTTTACTTAGAGGCTTACTTTGAAGAAAAATTGTTGGATCCACCTATATTTTTGCCTCCGGAGCCCCCCGAGGATACTTTTGAAACCAACCTAATTAAATTCCATGAAAACAAGAAATCTAGTAAAATGATGTACTCCAGGGCTACAAGGGCCTAACTTCTTACGCTGCGAATAAATGAGCAAGTTTTGAACGAGAACCAGTGCCTCTCCCATTTTTAAAAAAAAGATACAACATTGAATTCAAATCCTTAATGATGTACATCCATCCTAATGATCAAGATGCTACTTTCTCTAAACGTGAGGATAGCTTTGATATTTACTGAACCGCTTCCATTATAGCCAATATGAGGATCTTTCCTCCACGAAGGACGGCCTATTCATGAAAGACTTAATCAGCCCTAATTCCTAACCATAACCCCTAAAGAACCTACACTTGACCTCATGTCACCCTTCCCTTATTGAATGAGATGTACTTTGTCTGAATTAATCATATGTCACATAGATCTATTTGAGAATGATGAAGCTATCGAAGAGTTCATGGGCATTATACAACATCCCACTTGGAGACCACAAAAATGGATTCTATATCGGGATATATGGAACATTGCCTAATTCGGGAGGAGGCTTGAGCTAGTGGTCAAAAACAAATTAAGAAAAGTCAAGGGAAAAGTTCCAAACAAAGCCTCGGTAAAATAAAAGTCCAAGTCAACATTAGAAAACCTCTTTGAGGCATTTCTCCTAAAACAGGTACAAAAATTTAAATCAAGACAATAAAAGTGACTCTGGGTTAATGCCATATGACTTTATGAAGACAACAACGCTTCATGAAGTCCTCTTTAAAATGGGAGAGGTTCCTTATTCGAGCGCTCCTAGAAAATGCGAGCCATAACTTTTGCATTTCTTTTAAATCAGAAATTGTCATAAATATTTTCTTGCTCAAGAAATGTAAAATTAAGATCTATCTTCAAATTTTGAAAACATCAATAGAGGAATTTTGATATTTTTCTATCTCATCTTTGTTGCATTTTTCTAAAACTTTCATTTATTTTCTTCTTCAATTAAGATCATTCATCAAAATTTCTCAAAATCTACACACTTGCATGGGAGACTTTTGCAATTTCAACGCATCATATTACTCCATTTAATGCCTCTTACAACTAATATTTCAGGAATCCATTTCCTTCTTTTCCCTTCTCATGGATTAAAATATGTATAAATATGCTTTGTGTTCTATTGTAGATGTTATTTACAGGCAAATTTTGATCTTGAGTTCCATCATATTTATCCAGGCCCTTTAGATTTATCCATTTTCTAGGCCTTTTATCTTGTAATAGATTGAATCATGCTGATTATGAAGCATAAAATACTCGGGTCCCACTAATGATGTTGCCTCTTTTCCCATACTCTTTTTCTTGAATTCTTTTGTAATTGATGATCTTCTAGAAAACATTTTCATATTATATGATTTACAAATGTATTTATCATGATTATGTTGGAAACATGAGGATATTATTACCTAGATTCTATGGAATTGTTGACATCTATGTGCAGTTTCTCTCAATGGTAGTTTTGTAAATAGTCACTGTGTCATCGCGTGTATATTTATCCCTCTCTAGGAAGGCCATATCTTATCCAAGGATGTCTCCATGATATTTTCATCCTTGGTGTGTATCAACTTATCCTTTTACATTCATAGAGATTTACGAAGGTTCTAGAATACGAGTTGTGAGACAATAATGTCCCTCCTCTCTTGGTTTTAGACCTCTCATTGTCACCTAAAGACTAGAGGTTGACCCATGTATCAAAAAGACCTAGAAATGAGAAAACTATTGGATCATTTTTACCTGAGGCTTGTTGCTAAAGAAAAATGTTTCGTTTTCTAAGATCACACCTACAACTTGGGTCCTAGGAAAAAGATACTGGGAACTCTTATCAAACCCCCATAAATATGAGAAATCTAGTAAAATGATGTACTTCATTTACAAGGGGCCTATGCAAGAAATGAGCAAGGACAAAACTAGATCATCTCCCACATTTTAAAATAAAAAGATATGGCATTTGGAATTCACCCTTATGGGGCACATCCCAATGATCAAGATGTTTCTTTCATAAATGTGAGGATAGCTCTAACTATCTTCCTCAGACAAAAGATTCCCATTGTAGCCAATATGGATCTTGCCTCCATGAACCTATTCATGAATACCGCCTTTTCCTAACCATAACCCCTACGGAACCTACACTTGACCTCATTTACCCTTCCCTTGTTGAATGGGACCAACATCATATGTCACTAGATCTATTTGAGAATGATGAAGCTATCACAGAGTTCATGGGCATTCGGATACAATTCCCATGAATGAGATCACAAAAGTAGGGATTCTATATTGACTTTTCGGACAAATAAGCCTACTTCTTCCTCCAGAAGTCAGCTTCATGGTTTGTAAAAGGTTAAGAAAAGCAGGGAAAAAGTTCCCATAAAAGCCTCGGGACAAATTCTAAGTCACACAAAGGTGAAAACTCTTTGAGGCATTCCTAAAAAACAGGTTCAAAAAATCAAAGGAAAATAAAAGTGACCACGCCAAGGATGAAAATCTCATGGAGACATCCTTGGATGAAGATCTCAACCTTCCTCCCGATCCTACGCGTATGGAGGACTTGTCAAAGTTACTAGTAGAGGAAACTATCGATGTAAACATTGGCATAGAAGAGGACCCAAAAATAGTCAAATTGGGAGCTTCACTCTCAACATGGGAACATAAAACATTCACCATGTTGCTATGGGAGTTTATAGATGTATTCACATGGTCCTATAAGGATATGCCAGGCTTAGATCCAACTTTGGTCATGCACAACTTAGTTGTACATGCAGACACTAAGCCTATTAAACAAAAGCTCATAAAGATGCACCCAAGGGTGGCCTTACTAGTTAAAGAAGAATTAGAAAGATTGCTTGTGGCAGGATTCATTCGGCCTATTGATTACTCTAAATGGATATCCAACATCGTCCCTGTCTAGAAAAATCTGTCAGGATCAGAATCTACACGGATTTTAGAGACATTAATAAGGCTTTCCCTAAGGATGATTTTCCACTACCAAATATTGATATGATTATGGATTCAACAACAGGATATGAGATGCTATCTCTTATGGATGGATTTTTCAGGTTATAACCAAATCAAGATAGCTGATGAAGATCAACACAAGATGGATTTTACAACTCCTTGGGGTACCTTCTATTATCAGGTAATGCCATTTGGTCTCAAAATGTAGGAGCTACTTATCAGAGGGAAATGATGGTAATTTTCCATGATATGATCCATGATATCATGGAAGACTATGTGGATGATATCCTCATAAAAATCTAAGACAAGAGAGGATCACCATGTTATTTTGCGTGTATCTTTGAGCGCCTATAAGAGTACAAGGTCCATGAACCCAAAGAAATGTGTATTCGGCGTGTTATCAGGAAAATTGTTGGGTTTCATTGTATCAAGAAGGGGAATTGAGGTAGACCTACTAAAAGTGTCTGCTATTACTAAGATGCCTCCTCCTAAGAACATTAAGCAATTACACAACTTGCAGGAAAAAATACAGGCTATTCATCACTTCATCTCCCAGCTTGTTGATAAGTGTCATTCATTCACCCACCTACTTAAAAGGATGTTGCCTTCATCTAGGGACTAGAGCAACAACAGCCTTCACCTTGCTTAAACAATACTTGGCCAATCCACCTATCCTCATGCCTCCAACTCCTGTGAGCCACTCCTACTTTATATCTCTACTACTCAATTTTCTATTGGTGTGTTGCTTGCCCAATACGACCTTGGTCACAAAGAAAAAGTGGTGTACTACCTCAGTCGCACTCTCATCGCTTATGAGCTCAACTATCCCCAAATTGAAAAAGCTTGTTTGGCTATTTTTTACTTTTCAAAAACTTCACCATTATCTATTGAATACCAAAACCAAGCTTATATCCAAAGTTGACCCACTCAAGTACTTGCTATGTCTAAACCCACCTCACAGGAAGAATGGCTAATTGGATCATTCTACTAAGTGAATTTGACATAGAGTTTGTGCATCAGAAAATTCGGTTAAGGGACAAGTACTCACTGATCAATTAGCAGAAGCACCTTTGCAAGGCACTGAACCTTTGAATCTGGATCTTCCAGATGCCTCATTGTTATACATTGAAGAATCTGTCATGTGGTAGATACACTTTGATGGGTCTTTTACTTTTCATGGTTCAGGCGTAGGTGTGGTCCTCATTACTCCTTCTGGTGACCCCATACCTCAGGATTTTCATCTTGGTTTTCCTTACACAAACAATATCACAGAGTATGAGGCACTTATCATAGGGATGAAGCTCACCATCAAATGGGACATTCATCATGTTAAGGTTGTGGGTGATTCTCAGTTAATTATCAAGCAAGTTAATGATGAATACAAGGTTAAGGATGAAAAACTCATACCTTACAAGAAGTCTGGTAGAAACTCTGAAAGAGTATTTTGTGTGCATCACATTTGAACAAATTCCAAGAGCACAAAACAGATCTGCAGATGCTATGGCCAAATATGGGTTCTATGCTCCGCATTCCACCAAGAAATAATGACATGCCATTCTTTGTGGAAAATCTATGCCATCCATGACATGCCAGAATCATGTCTAGATTGTGATGTTGTTGGTCCCAATTCCCCATGGTATGAGCCCATCTTTACCTATCTCAAAGACAACACATTCCCTCCCGACATCTCCCATTCTCGAGAAACAAATCCTAATTCACCAAATAGCCCATTATACCCTTTTAGGAGGTACGCTTTATCATCGTGGCTATGATGGGAATCTGTTACGTTGTCTCGATATGACGAGTCAATCCAAGCGATCAAAGAAGTACATGAAGGGGTGTGTGGAGCACATACTAATGGAATGGTTCTAGCCAAAAAATTGTTGAGAGTAGGCTACTATTGGCCTACCATGGAAACCGATTATTGCAACTATGTCAGAAAGTGTGTACTTTGTCAAAAGTATGGAAATTTCATCCATGCTCCATCACAGCCGTTGCAACCCATCACCACCCATGGCCATTTTCTAAATGGGGACTTGATTTAATAGGGAAGATTACCCTACTTCATCTGATGGCCATACCCACATCATCACGACTACTGAATACTTTACCAAGTGGGTGGAAGTTGTCCCCTTAACCTATGTAACAGGAGCTCAGATTTCTAAATTCATCATGAATCATATCATTTTCCGGTATGGCATTCCTACAGCCATTGTTACTGATAATGGAAAGTCATTCAAGAATAAAATGGTAAAGGATCTCTGTCATCGGTTCCAAATCAGGTTAAAATGGTCTACACCATATTATCCCCAAGGTAATGGACAGCCGAAGCCATAAATAAGACTTTGGTGCGAATAATGGAGAAAATGGTAAGTAAGATAGGTCATAATTGGCATTTACAAATCCACCTAGCTCTTTGGGCTTATAGGACCTCTATTCGCACTCCTACGGGTGTGACACCATATTCTCTGGTATTTGGGACATAAATCTATCATCCCATTAGAAATTGAACTTCCTTCCCTAAGAATCTCTTAGGGATTATCTGGATAAAGATGAAGATTACCGGGTGGCTAGACTGGCTGAGTTAGAGCTCCTAGATGAGAAGTGCATCCATGCACCTTAATCACCTCAAAGTGTATCATAACAAAGTCTCTAGAAATTACAACAAAAGAATCATACCTCGTCAGTTTGAGGTTGGTGATTTGGTCATGAAGGAGAATCAATTCAACACAAGGGCGAACGAGAAAAGAAAGGAAAGTTCGAACCACATTGGTTAGGACCTTATGTTATTGTGGCCAAGTATGGCACAAGAGCATACAAACTTGCTCACCCCAATGGTGATGAGCTCCATGAGCCCATGAATGCCATGCACCTTAAGTGGTTCTATGCTTAAACATGGCGCAAAATTAGAAAAACAAAATAAAAAACATGGTAAAATAATCAAAATACAAAAAAATCAAAAAAAAGAAAAATAAAAAGAGAAAACAGGTCATCCATAAGTGAAAACCATGCAATTTTGGCACTTTGGATAAGTCCTTGGGTGAAAACCAGTTTCGACGCCTTGGGAGGATTCGTTGTTCACAAGCATCTTGCATCTGGGGGTACTTTTACTTAGCCTAGGGCTAGTTCCACGTCTACCTCCGAGATTCCCTATGAGCCCAATCTTATCAAGCCTTGATCCGGATTTGTCTCCTTTTATTTTTCTGTGAGGGCATGGTCTTTTCTATTCCCCATCTTATGTTGGGGCACTTCTGCGACTTCACCTTCCTGTTTATAAGCGTGTGGCATTTTCCCTTGTATATTCCCCATCTAACGTTGGGGGCATCCATGCTTTCTTGGTTACCTGTGCATAGCTTTGGAAAATGTTAGAAAAACACAAAAACATTCAAAAATATCAAAACACAAAAAAAAATAGAAAATTGTTTCACAAAAACCCTAAATAATAGAAAATTGTTTCATAAAAAATATTGCAAAAACATTTACTTTAGTTTACTTGCATTGTCTTGTTTCTTGCTTTTCTTGTTTGCTTGTATAGTTGCTTCATGTTTGTACATTTGTGTTGTGTTTATTGCTTGGGCATACTTTGTTAGGATTCATATTTTCTTGATTAGATTAGATTTATTCTTACTTGTGCATATTGAAGTGTGTTTTTGCATGCTGGTGAGTCATGATACATTGTTGTATATGGTTCATTATGTTCTTTGTTAGCATTTGATTGTGTTTGCTTGTTGCATGTGCATCATTTTGTTATCACATCATCATATTTCCATCAATATCATCACATCTAACATCATCTATACATCATATATCAAGAAAAAGCTAAGTATACATCATACATGAATGCTAAGCTAATCATCACATATCATATCATCAAATGGGGAAAGAGGGATCACAAATATCAAAATATATCCCCCACACCCATATCATCATATCATCCCATCCACTAAGTCTGGCACATCACATGAGCAAAATACATTTGATATACACTACAAGATCTATCATATAGAAATCAAAACACATGTGATACATCAACAAATCAAGATACATATACATGTGAAATCAAATCAGCTAACATCATAAACACATCTATCTATCCATGTACTCCATCAAGAAATAACAAATAATGTCCATCTCATAAACACATATGTCATGTCAAAAAATGTCCATATAATACATATGTGTGGTATATCTGTATCAAAAATGGATATACATCACTGCTATACATCAAAAATGCCTTCATCTGAGGCATACAAAAAGATGATATACATCGATCAAAGAATACAACTACCTTCATCAGGCATGTATCAAAACTACTACAAAAAAGAATGGTGTACATCAAAAGGCCCTTCATCAAGAGGCATATGTGTCAATACAATCATCAAGGCTGACTCGAGCCCTCAGATGGGGTGGCTGGTCTGTCTCGTGGTGGTGGCATAGCATGAGCATCGCTAGTCTCCCTGACTGTCCCCATGGTTGCTCCACTGAGGCCTGAGGCCTCTCTGACCTAGTCCCTCTACTCGATTGCTAGCTATAGGAAGGTGCCCGCCACTCATCCAACCACCTCAAATTATAAAGATCTATAATAGGATGCTCGCCCTCTACTGTAGCTAGCTAAATCTCTCGTGCATCCAAGCAATCACCACTATGCCATCTATGCGTCGGAAAGACGCTATCTCTGCTGAGCTCTCAGGCAGCTCGGCCTAGGCCCACTACACTCTTTCTCTCACTTATCTCACTCTCTCAATATCATGGGTTGCAGTGGTCTTGTGTTTAATGATATAGGCTCATCACCTGAGCCATCTGTGAGGCCATCTGTCGTATTTGCTGAAAGTGAACAACACTATCACCTCCCTAGCCAGCCTAAGCCTGAGCCCGAGCTACTCGATCCCAAAGCTCGATCTAATCTTGCTCAAAACACTAGACTTTGGCCTAGTCTCTCTCTCTGCTATGGGCCTAGTCTCTCTCTCTAGAGCCTCGTTGTAGCTGTTCTGTTGTAGGGTGGCTATCTGTGCCACTAGTTGTGCCACCGGGGCCTGTCCCTACGCCACTCTGGATGACTATCCCTGCTCTCATAATCTAAGCTGGGGAAACTATGTAGGTGCATAATGGTCCCTACGGCCTCGGTCCTCCTCTGCACCTCTTGGCACCCTACTCATCATGTGGTAACCCATCAAATGGATCCTTTGCACATGAGTCATGCTGCACACATCCTCTCTCTCATCACCACCATGATGAATCTCTCTTGGTGGTCGAGCACCCCTACCTGCCTAGGCCTCATCTAGGATAGTCAAGCGCCGAGGTAAAACATTAGTGTACCAAGTCTAGTAATCCCATGGTAGTGTACCTGGATCTCTAACTGTCACGCTTGGATCCCATACTTGTGGAACCACCTATAAGAAACTAGCCCTAGCTCTTGGGTCACCTATATACATGGCCCCATGGTTGGCCTCTCAGAATCTCGATAGCATACCACATGTCTGGTTGTGGGACCCCTTGCACCATGCCTAATTCGCTGACATCTATCTACCTTGTATAACTCAATGATGTAACTACGACTACCAAGAAGGAAATGCTCCACTGTACAAATTTGAGCTCTACTACATCCTCTAGCCACTGTATCTACCTGTAGGGTCTCCATATGATATCTCTATCTAAACTCATCAAACTCTCATGATATCTATATAAACTACCTAGGTGACCTCGTATGTCGCCACCTACTGAAACCCATGCCATATAAGATGGATCCTCTGGAGCTCGGACATGTAGTGTGCCTATGGGGTGCCCGATAGCTATGTGGTCCCATGACCAAATCTATAGTAGAGAGGTAGGCCCCACCATCTTCTGACGGTGGTAGGTAATAAGATGAAGATCCCAGTACGATGTGCCAATATGCACTAGCCCCAACAATAATGCTCACCACTGAATATCCCATGTACTAGTGTCATCAACCCTCTCGGAAAGGATGTCCCACTCTTATCATTGAGCAAAAACCCACTGATAAGTGACATCACATATATTGACCCCACCGATGTAGTGTCGGATCCGCTTATGCACTCATGAAATGTAACATGTCATACCATCATGCGGTATCATCTCTCACAAACAAATCACTCATAACCACCCCGATCTGTTTAAGGTCGCTAGGTATACTCAATCAATGAAACCAAGATGGGCACGTGGAGAATCCACCACACGTCCTCTAAGGTCACGGTCATCTCTCCAGGTTGGGAGTCTCAAACACCGGTTCTCACTGTATGCCACCTCTCTGCCAATGTAGTAAGCAATGATCTATCCAGGGTAATCGAAGGCATCCGAGATACGGGGCCTAGGCCCACCACCTCTAGAAGTATGGCCACCGCATGCCGGTCTCATCGGCACATGCTCCCCTCCATCTTTGCAATACGTGAATGATGCTCACGTGTCTGAAGCACTGGAAAACATCTCTACAAAATAAGACCACATGTCAGTTACTAACATTTCTTCTAAATTTTGGCTATCATTTTAGGGTTAACCCAAAATCCTAAATTTTCTTCTAAGTGCCATCATTTTTGGCATTTTTCTTTTTTCCTCTGTCTGTTTTCTTCTTGTGCACTCTTTGGGGCATGTGCACCCCCTTTTGGTTGTATGTGCACCTCCGTGGTGTGTGTCATCCTTTTGGTGCATGCGCGTGTGCGTAACCGCCTATGGGCGAGTGCGCCATCATTCGGGTGCCTCGAGCATGTGCGCGTGCTCCGAACCCTAGGTGTGTGCGCTCCTATGTTGTGTATGCGTGCATGTGTGGCGTATGTGCATGTACATGCGTGTATTTTTGTGTTCTTACTTTATGTAATTCAAAACACACGACCAAGTTTTAATAATTGTTCTCTATCCAATTAATGTAATTCGGATCACACAATTACTTTTAAAACCAATGTTCTCTGTTCACATATTTACAATATGGAACACACATTCATTGCCATTCAATCATATAATAGATACCATATGCTGCTGTAAATGACTCGAAGAACTACCGATCTCCCATTTTATGGCTCGGAGTTTCAGCGATCTCTCATTTCATGACTCGGCGACTTACCGATCCTTCATGTTAATCCATGCATTGTATACTAAGTATACATGGTTCTCTTTACCGTTTCGTTATCGAAGTGTTCCATTTAAGAGGCCTATCTAAATATCTGTTACTGATATTCATCTGATATCCTGCTTCTTAAACTAGGTGATTAGGACAACGCAACCAACAACTTGCGATACTTTGGCCAAAGATTTTCACATGCTTTGCATGATCATATTCCCAGACGTTATACGCCTCAATGGAATACGTCCTTCACCTCACTTCGTCTGTTATCTAGAATGGTCTTTTCTGACCTCTGTCAGTCCTTCTGTCCAAGGTTAAGCTCTAACCCCAACTAGCAATATGAAAGAGTATAGGAAGACACTCACGGTGACTAAAGGTACGCAGACATACCGTGTCGACCCTAGACGACTGCGTGTGTCTAGTTACCTTTAGTCCTCAGAGTCACCCCGTATACGCGGTCACATTCCTATCCTCATCCAAGTAACTTGGTCCCAGCTTATGTAAACTTGATGATTTGATTCGGAGGGCGTTGTAACATGTCAGCCACAACATTGTGTCGTCATGAAGGCCCCGCCTTCATGAAGACACCAGATTGCAGCTGGCATGTGTCAAGGTCCTACGGAATCCTCTCATCAAGGAATACACATCCAGCCTGAGTGTGATTAGATTCTTATCTTTAGTATTTTAAGAATAGGTTTCAACAACCGTGCTGATCCTCTAACCTCACTGTTCATTACAGTTGCATAGCTAAGAAAGACTTAAATTGTCTTGTAGCTTAATATACGTTTACTCCTCCATATCGAAGGATTGCATATTTCCATCTCGGTTCTTTAATTTAAGCTTCAGACTAACAGTCCACTATAGCTTATCGTAGTAAGATCAACTTACTAATCTTAACCAAGTTTTATTTGCAACTGAATTTAAAATCCATAATTTCATCTTATTAGACGCCATTTAAATGAGGCCTAATTCCAAATGAATGTATTCATTTAATCACTATAACCTTACTTCAATTAAGGTTTGTTACGAGGAGATATAATTCTTCATATCGAATATCCTCTGATCAAACATCTCGAGGATATTAACGAAATCAAAGTACAAGATTCAATTGTCTCTTTTATTTATATTCACTAGCTTATACACCAGTTCCGAATATCATTCATTTAAGAGTTCATGTTCACTTAAACCCTTTCAATGTCAATCTAAAATTCATATTAACCCAAGTATGAATTAATTGTACATTCCAACTTAAAAGTTGTATTCAAGTAAAGAATAGATATTATGTCCTTTTAAAATCTATCAACTATCATTTGAATAATTCCAAATCAATGAATAATATTATATTCTCAATCTTATTCAAACAGTTTCAAAGTGATACAACCATTAAAATATCACACCTTTCCTTGTATTCAATCCTTAAGATTTAAAATCTATACAATTTATCAGTCCATACAACTGAACTTCATTTATATCAAACAACATTACAACACATAAGGGAAGAAGAATGCAACTTCTTCTTTTCCCATTTCCTCGTAGAGGAATAATAAACTATCAAATACGATCCATCCTTAGCTACTCAGAAGAAGCATCAGAAAACAACATGTCTTCATTTTTACTCAAGGAAACCATCTGCAAAATTTACTTGCACGGGTCAGTTCATCGAACTGAGCATATTAAGCACTTATCATTAAAATGAGGTGCTCTTAATTAACTGTCTCAATAAAAGAACTCTACTTTTATGAAACGTTAATAAATTGAGATGGACATCATCTATGAATTAAGTACTGATAAGGATGAACAACTTAACAACCCAATCATCTAATTACCATCACAATCAGACAAAAAGATTTACTAACTTTCTTCCCAAATAATTACTACAAAAGTAATTTCCTCTAAATAGTTCCAGATTAAAACATCTGTAAGAACTAATACACATATGTATATAATGTTGTTCTAATGTAATTGCTTTATCAATTCCATTCCCTTTTAATAGTTGAAATTTCAAGAGATAAATTTTAATTAAGAATTCCAACAGAACTACTTCCCTTTCGTACTACTCATTTAATTTCAAACAATCAAATGCAGAAGAGAAAAGTAGTCATTCACCATGAACACACTGGTGTCAATTCTCAAAATTCAATAAACAACATAATACTTCTTTCAAATCAGAAAGAAAGTAAACAACAATTAAATGCAAATGATTACGCCTAAGGCAGTATGAAATTCATTCAATATCAAATATAGAATTTCAACCGTATAAGAGAAGAAATAATCATTACTTCAAATTATCCATCCAATATTCTCTTTCTTTTCATCATAACTGTACTGAATAATTTAAACAAGAAGTGATATCAATCAATGATAACAAAGAGAGAGAGAGCAAATAAAGTCAATAATCGAATGAAAAGAAGAATCATATTACCTCTTCTCACTGCCTAACCGAATATCAACTATTTAGAACAGACCTGATCCAATAGTGTGATTCCTTCTGAATAAATATTTCAGTATTCAAAAATTACTAACTACCATTCCAGAAAGTATGCTGAATTCATTTTCATCTGGTCCGTAAGCATCAGTATCAAAAGTACCTCTAAAAAATCATTTCCTTTTAATTTTTCACCCAATGGACATTCTCATCCAGATATAAACAAGTAAGAGTGTACAACAACAACAAATCATGCTTTCATCATAATAATAAAAGAATTCACTTTCCAAACACCAAAGTAAGAAATCCACTCATATTCTCTTTCAATGAAAACAATGAAGAATTTTCAATCCGTAAATTATATATATATATATATATATATATAAACATATATTTATAAAAAATCATTCATCTATAGTCTAAAAAAGTAAAAAGCACAAATATATATATATATATATACCATCTTCTCACCTATAATAAGTAAAGAAAATTCCCCTTTTTTTTTACCAACAAGAATCTACTCAAGTTCGGCCCAATCGAACACATTGAAGGAGTTCAATAAAAAACTCTATTATTTATATACACACTTTTCAAAAGGATTCAAAGAAAGATAACACTATGGTTTTCTCACTCATCAATTAACTAAGTTCCGTCATATAATTTATTTCTCCAATAACCACAAGAGAAACCCACATGAAAATATTGAATCAAGCATTTTAACGGCAATGAAATGAATTCACTGTCCATATCCATTTCTATGCACATGTAAAAATTAGGAAAAAACTCTCACATTGTTTCATCATTTATCATGACTTTACCCAAATCACTTACATGTATAATGCAAAATGAAACCCTCATTACCATTACTTTACAAAATCCATAATGGTTAGAGAAAACTCGTTTCCTTAATTATTTTAGTATGGGAAACACTCATTTCTTCAAATCGCATTAAGAATACCCAAATCGTGTTTGTTTTATAATGACAACTCAAACCAGAGGTCACACCGAATCATTTTATCATTTCATTTTTTTTAAAACTCGAAAAAATAATACTCACATCATTGGTATACATTCACTAACTCGAATCCATAATGGGTAATAGAAATGAATACCCAACACTGTCAAAAAAAAACTCATACAACAAGGACAAATTCATTTCATTTACTCTTTTTGCAAAGAAATACCCAAATCGCATTCATCAAAAGAAAAATGATTCAACCCAGAAAATCACTTCAAACATATCAACAATTCCATTTAACTAAAACACCCAACATAAGAGCAGAGTTCTTTTAATGAAGACGCTTAAACAAGAGCAAAACGGTTTAAGGAGAAGGGCTCAACATGCCTGTAATTTTCTCGTGGCTTGAAGAAAACCGCGCCCACAAGAGCTATTCTTCTCCACGGTGACAACAACAAGGATCTCCCAACAATCTCTTAACTTCCACAGGCTCAAAAATAGCCATGGCTACTCCAACAAACAACAACAATAACCAAAATAATAGCAGGTTCAAAAGAACCATGAAAGAAATGCAGAGCAGTCTCAAAACCCGAAAGAACACAATGACCATCAAATTTTCCTCTATCCTCTTTCCAAGGCGAGCTGGTCGCTAAGACCAAGATCATTAATGCATTGAATGCATTTCTTTTTCATTAATTTCCACGCCACCGCCGACTCAGGTTTGGTGAATTTCCTTTTTAAAATTTTGCATGTAATTTCCTTCTTAGCTACATAGCTAGTTGGATATCTTCCAACTTTTCCATGTTCCCGCCAAACTTGGCGTTGAAACTACAAGGACATCATTTACTGTCCTTAATCAATTTCTAACCTTTCCATCTTATCCGCTTACCAGCATGTGTCCATAGGTCCCCTCCATAGGTTAGTAATAGTTTAGGTTTTTCACCTAGTTAGGTTTTTCACCTAAAGTCATTAGGATTTGCCATAATTTACATCCCATGCAATTTAAAATCCACGTAGAGTAGTTAGGTTATAGGCTAAAACATAGTTATAGGTTAGAATTTAATCTCCATATTATTTACTTAATAGTTTCCTTAGTAAGTCTTACAACTTACGTTCACATTCAGCACATTGCAGGACGTTTTGTCCTATGTTCGACACATACATGTGTCGCTTGCATCAAGGCTCTTATAGTCTTACGCTGTCTGGCGTTACTTATTTGTATGTGGTTCGGAAAATCGAACCTTTTCCATTGGCATCAAAGTACCGAATATTTATACCTAAAATCAGGTGTTATAACATTTATAACGACCTTCAGTCTGGTTCA
The DNA here is from genome assembly GCA_018340775.1 of Taxus wallichiana var. yunnanensis. Lineage (NCBI taxonomy): Eukaryota > Viridiplantae > Streptophyta > Pinopsida > Cupressales > Taxaceae > Taxus > Taxus wallichiana. Next base: position 899,976 of record CM031243.1, read on the forward strand.
GACTTCATTCCTTATAGAAAATAAATCGACAAAGCGATCTCAAAGAAGGCCACAACATACCTTGGATCAATGGAATTGATTCAAGGTGTGTTGTCAATCAACAATAAGAGTTCATCAATCATATAAGCAAGTCTGTTGTCTCACTCTTGCAAAACACAAGTTATAACAACCTCCGTCCCAAGTAAACAAATTACAGTAAACAAGGGTCCAGATTAGTAACACATTCTTTTTAAGATTAAAAGATATATCTTAACATAATTATCCTCATTTCCACAGTTACAACATCATGAAAAGAGATTATCATAATAGCTTATAAAAATCAAGGCGTTACATTCCTCCCTTCTTAAAGAATCATCGTCCCGATGATCAAATTAGCCAATTCATAGAGTTTCTAGGACAAAATTCAATTATCGTCCTTCCATTCATAAGTTCATACCAAAAACAGATTTAATCATCAAAACAATGTTTTAAGATAACTGTAAAATAGACCAGTAATTGTCTATATTTGGTAGAATTATCAGTTTTTCGAATTCAATTTCGATCAAACAAGTATGGAAAAGCAGATCTCATTTCTTCGAGATTTTCCCAAGTTGCACTTTCTTCGCTAAACTGGTCCCATTGACCTTACATTGATTCACTTCACGATTTCTTAAGTACAACTGGTGAGTTCCCAGCACTCGAATGGGCTTAACCATGATTATTCCTGGGTCTTGGACCTGCAAGGAATTCCAATTCAACACATGTGATAAATCTGTTACGTATTTCTTAAGCAAAGAAATATGAAAAACATCATGCATTTGTGATAAAGCAGGAGGTAATGCTAGACGATAAGCTACAGGGTTGATTATTTCAACAATTTCAAAAGGTCCCACATAACGAGGCGATAACTTGGCAGCCTTGCCAAAAGTTATAGAACTCTTTTTCGGCTTAACCCGAAGAAAGACCTTCTCACCAAGTTTATAATTCCTATCAACCCGCTTTAAGTCTGCATAACTCTTTTGCCTATTGGCAGCCTCCTTTAAATGTTCCCGAATCATTTTAATTTGTTGTTCCATTTCCGTAAGGATTTCTGGCCCAATTACCTCTCTGTCCTCTACGTTGTCCCAACTAACAGGGTTCTACATTTTCTTCCATACAATGCTTCAAAAGGTGCCATCTTTAAAGAGGCATGGTATGTATTATTGTAGGCAAATTCAACCAGCGGAAGGTATTCCTCCCATTTATACTGCTGGTCCATGCAATACATTCTTAACATATCCTCTAAAACTTGATTGACTCTTTTGGTCTGTCCATCCGTTTCCGGATGATATGCAGAACTAAAGTTTAATTTAGTTCCCAAGGCCGCATTAAGCGTTTTCCAAAACCTTGATGTCATCCTCGGATCTCTGTCCGATATGATCAATTCGGGTATTCCATGCAATCTAAAATTTCATGTACAAATCTTCTTGCTAACACTTTGGTGCATCATCTTTTAAATTACTAAAGCAATGAAGTGTGCCACTTTGGTTAATTTGTCGATGACAACCAGGATGATATCATGCTTATTCCTTGACATAGGTAATCCTTGAATGAAATCCATCGTTATCACTTGCCATTTGTACTGCGGAATGTTATGGGGATACAATAATCCAACGGGATGCATATGTTCCGCCTTAACACACTGACATTCCAAGCAATGTGTCACAAATTCCACCACATCCTTTTTCATTCCCTTCCAGAAATATTGTTGCTTGAGATCAACAAGCATTTTTGTAATGCCAGGGTGTCCAGAAAAAGGTGAATTATGAAATTCAGTTAACAATTTCTTTCTTAAATCATTTGCCAAGGGTATATATACCCTGTTTTCAAACCTCAAAATTCCTTCATTATCAAAACGAAATCCCTTATACTTCACATCCTTTGGATCTGCAGCAAGTGTTGTTTTAACTTGCTGAAATAAGAGTCAGATTCCATGACATCTTTCACCTCATCCTTAAACTGAGTTCTTAATGTTATAAGAGCAGAGATGTGCTTCCTACGACTCAGAGCATCTACCACCCTATTTTCCTTGCCTTTGATGTAGCTTATATCAAAATCATACTGAGACAGAAATTCTAACCATCTTCGTTGTCTTGCATTCAGGTTTGGTTGAGTAAAAATATACTTCAACCCCAGATGGTCGGTTTTTAACTCGAAGGGCTTGCCAAGAAGGTAATGCCTCCACATTTGAAGTGCATGAACAATGGCAGCGAGCTCTAGGTCGTGTGGAGCATAATTTGTTCATGTAACTTAAGCTTTCTGCTTTCATAAGCTATGACATGGTTATTTTGTAACAGAATGCCTCCAAGACCTTCTCCAGACGCATCCGTTACAACCGTAAAATTTCCATTTGGGTCAGGTACAGTCAAAATAGGTGTTGTAGTTAACTGTTCCTTTAAAATTTTAAAGGCAGATTCACATTTGTCAGTCCAGACAAATTTCTTATCTTTCTTTTGTAGTGAAGTGATTGGGGCAGCAATTTTTGAAAAGTCCTTAACAAACTTTCTATAATATCCTGCCAGGCCCATGAAGCTTCTTACTTCATGCACGTTCTTAGGCGCAGGCCACTCGGTTATAGCTGTGATCTTTGAAGGGTCTACAACTATCCCATTCTTGCTTATAACATGCCCCAAATAATGCACCTCTGCATCATAAAAGGAACATTTAGACAATTTACCATACAACCTTCTCTTTCTCAAAACTTCCAGCACTATCCTTAAATGCTCTTGGTGCTCTTCGACATTTTTGGAGTATATAAGAATGTCGTCCAAGAATACAAGCACGAACTTGTCTAAGTATTCTTGAAAAATATTGTTCATCAAATTCATGAAGGCGGCAGGTGCATTCGTTAACCCAAAAGGTAACACCGTGAATTCATAATGCCCGTACCTTGTTCTAAAAGTTGTTTTATGAATATCTTCTTCCTTTATTCTCAGCTGATGATATCCAGATCGAAGATCTATTTTTGAATAGACTGATGCTCCACGCATCTGGTCGAACAGATCATCAATCCTAGGAAGTGGATATCGATTCTTAATGGTTGCCTTATTCAACATTCTGTAATCAATGCACAGTCTTAGTGTGCCATCCTTCTTCTTTACAAAAATTACCGGCGCTCCCCATGGTGAGACGCTCGGTCTTATCAGCCCTTTAGTCAAAAGTTCCTGTAATTGAGCCTTAAGCTCCACCAACTCGAGGGTGGTCATTCTATAGGGTGCCTTAGATATGGGTTCGGTTCCTGGCTTGATCTCTATTGCAAAGTCAAACTCTTGTTTGGGTGGAAGACCTGGTAACTCCTCCGAAATACATCACTGAAATCCCTTAATAATGGATACTTTTCCATGAAATCATTATCTTCCTCAGCATTTTCTGTCATTCTTACGGCATACAAAGTGCAACCTCTATTTTTAGCCCTTTTTAGTTGCATAGCTGTTAGTTTCCTAACTGCAACCTCACGCTTTACACCTGTATGATGACTGCTGCTTTTTGCAGTCATCAAAACAACAAATCTATTTTTCATAACAGTCGACCTTTGCCTTATGTTCCGCCAACCAATTAACTCCTATAATGATATCATATGACCCTAAAGGAGTGACATACAGGTCAACTTCGGTGGAGAAACTGGGCAAGTCAAGAATTGCCCCAAAAAGGCACATTTCGACTGTATGGACAACATTATTCCCATAATGCACTGTCCATGTCTTATCCATTCATTCAGCTTTCCTTTTTAATTTCATTGCAAGTTTAGTAGAAATAAAACATTCAGTAGCTCCAGTATCAAAAAGTATGACTACAGGTGTACCGAATAACTTACCCGAACTTCTATGGGTGTAACTTGCTTTTCAGCTTGTTTGTTAGCCACCGCAGCATGTGTATCCTATGCTCATTGATCGTGATCATCCTTTTTCAGAGGACAGTGACTCGCGTAATGGTCCTTTCCACAGTTGAAGCAACCTCCAACTGGCCCCTTCCTAGGCTCGAATTTGCTACCAGCCTTGAAGTTATCACTCTGGCTTCCATAGGACTTTTGTCCATTACCACTAATTTTTGCAAAGCTACTCCGCACACTATTTACAGGTTTGTTCATTACTAGATTTCTTATTGTTATCCACAACAATTTTGTTTTTCATACCAAACCTTTTCCAGGGTCCCTTTTTGGGTGTGAGAGATGAAGAAGAGTTGGGAATCTTCTTCCTAATCTCCTCCCTATGAGCAGAAATTGCTCTCAATTTTGTTCCTGTCTTATTGCCTTTTCGACAACTCCTTCCATAGTGGTTGGACCGTGGACATCCACTTCACCACCAATGATGGGATTCAGTCCCATTATGAACTTTCGTATTCTGAACTTCTCGCAACTTGGCTATCAAGGGCACATACTTAAGGAGTTTAGTAAACCCTTCCCAGTATTCTATCACCGTCAGCCTTCCTTGCGACCAGTTCTGAAATTCAGTCATTTTCCGATCAAAATAGAGTTGAGGCAGCCACCATTGCCTAAAATAACCTTTAAATTGATCCCAAGTTATGTCTGTTTTCGACAATATTCAACTCAACCTTACGGTTGTCCCACCATGATGATGCTTCATGAGAAAGCTGATATGCTCCCCATATCGCTTTGGTCTCCTCGAGAGAAGTTTCTTATTGCAAAGTACTTCTCCATTTCACTAAGCCAATTTTCAGCCCCATCCCCAAGTGTTGTTCCATCAAACTTTGGAGGACTTATTCTCTTTATATCATTTGTAAGTTCAGCTGCTAATCTTGCCCTTTTATTTTCAGGATGATTAGGAGCATTCGCATTACTATTATCAACACCCGGATTCCCTCCATTGATGTTGTCCACAGGAGGTGGCTGATCATTCATATCAGCTTCTTCTTCCTCCTCCTCATTGCCCATTGATTGTTGTTCCAAAACAGTCAAACGATCTCTCGTATCTAGTAGGGCAGCAAGGATTTCATCCAGCTTTTGAGCAGTAGTTGCTTCTCCACCCGGTAACGGGTTGTTCGCAACATTTCCTCTTGTTCTGACCATTTTCTGTTCAATAAGAAAATGTAAACCTTATTAAATTGTGGACTCATTAGGTCCAAGAGCTGCAACCTTCAGCTCTGATACCAAGATGTAACATCCCCATTTTAAGACACTAGAACAAGGGAATTTTTTTTTTACATATACGTTCTCTGTTCTGAATTATGTAATTCAAAACACACGACCAAGTTTTAATAATTGTTCTCTGTCCAATTAATGTAATTCGGATCACACAATTACTTTTAAAACCAATGTTCTCTGTTCACATATTTACAATATGGAACACACATTCATTGCCATTCAATCATATAACAGATACCATATGCTGTCTGTAAATGACTCGAAGAACTACCGATCTCCCATTTTATGGCTCGAGAGTTTCAGCGATCTCTCATTTCATGACTCGACGACTTACCGATCCTTCATGTTAATCCATGCATTGTATACTAAGTATACAGGGTTCTCTTTACCATTTCCGGTTACCAAAGTGTTCCATTTAAGAGGCCTATCTGAATATCTGTTACTGATATTCATCTGATATCCTGCTTCTTAAACTAGGTGATTAGGACAACGCAACCAACAACTTGCGATACTTTGGCCAAAGATTTTCACATGCTTTGCATGATCATATTCCCAGACGTTATACGCCTCAATGGAATACGTCCTTCACCTCACTTCGTCTGTTATCTAGAATGGTCTTTTCTAACCCCTGTCAGTCCTTCCATCCAAGGTTAAGCTCTAACCCCAACTAGCAATATGAAAGAGTATAGGAAGACACTCACGGTGACTAAAGGTACGCAGACATACCGTGTCGACCCTAGATGACTATGTGTGTCTAGTTACCTTTAGTCCTCAGGAGTCACCCCGTATACGCGGTCACATTCCTATCCTCATCCAAGTAACTTGGTCCCAACTTATGTAAACTTGATGATTTGATTCGGGAGGGCGTTGTAACATGTCAGCTACAACATTGTGTCGTCATGAAGGCCCCGCCTTCATGAAGACACCAGATTGCAGCTGGCGTGTGTCAAGGTCCTACGGAATCCTCTCATCAAGGAATACACATCCAACTTTGAGTGTGATTAGATTCTTATCTTTAGTATTTTAAGAATAGGTTTCAGCAACCGTGCTGATCCTCTAACCTCACTGTTCATTACAGTTGCATAGCTAAGAAAGACTTAAATTGTCTTGTAGCTTAATATACGTTTACTCCTCCATATCGAAGGATTGCATATTTCCATCTTGGTTCTTTAATTTAAGCTTCAGACTAACAGTCCACTATAGCTTATCGTAGTAAGATCAACTTACTAATCTTAACCAAGTTTTATTTGCAACTGAATTTAAAATCCAGAATTTCATCTTATTAGACGCCATTTAAATGAGGCCTAATTCCAAATGAATGTATTCATTTAATCACTATAACCTTACTTCAATTAAGGTTTGTTACGAGGAGATATAATTCTTCATATCGAATATCCTCTGGATCAAACATCTCGAGGATATTAACGAAATCAGAGTACAAGATTCAATTGTCTCTTTTATTTATATTCACTAGCTTATACACCAGTTCCGAATATCGTTCATTTAAGAGTTCATGTTCACTTAAACCCTTTCCAATGTCAATCTAAAATTCACATTAACCCAAGTATGAATTAATTGTACATTCCAACTTAAAAGTTGTATTCAAGTAAAGAATAGATATTATGTCCTTTTAAAATCTATCAACTATCATTTGAATAATTCCAAATCAATGAATAATATTATATTCTCAATCTTATTCAAATAGTTTCAAAGTGATACAACCATTAAAATATCACACCTTTCCTTGTATTCAATCCTTAAGATTTAAAATCTATACAATTTACAAGTCCATACAACTGAACTTCATTTATATCAAACAACATTACAACACATAAGGAAAGAAGAATGCAACTTCTTCTTTTCCCATTTCCTCGTAGAGGAATAATAAACTATCAGATACGATCCATCCTTAGCTACTCAGAAGAAGCATCAGAAAACAACATGTCTTCATTTTTACTCAAGGAAACCATCTACAAAATTTACTTGCACGGGTCAGTTCATCGAACTGAGCATATTAAGCACTTATCATTAAAATGAGGTGCTCTTAATTAACTGTCTCAATAAAAGAACTCTACTTTTATGAAACGTTAATAAATTGAGATGGACATCATCTACGAATTAAGTACTGATAAGGATGAACATCTTAACAACCCAATCATCTAATTACCATCACAATCGACAAAAAATTTACTAACTTTCTCCCAAATAATTACTACAGAAGTAATTTCCTCTAAGTAGTTCCAGATTAAAACATCTGTAAGAACTAATACACATATGTATATAATGTTGTTTCTAATGTATTTGCTGTCAGTTCCATTCCCTTTTTTTAACAGTTGAAATTTCAAGAGATATATTTTAAATAAGAATTCCAACAGAACTACTTCCCTTTCGTACTACTCATTCAATTTCAAACAATCAAATGCAGAAGAGAAAAGTAGTCATTCACCATGAACACACTGGTGTCAAATCTCAAAATTTAATAAACAACATAATACTTCTTCAAATCAGAAAGAAAGTAGACAACAATTAAATGTAGATAATTACGCCTAAGGCAGTACAAAATTCATTCCATATCAAATATAGAATTTCAACTGTATAAGAGAAGAAATAATCATTACTTCAAATTATCCATCCAATACTCTCTTTCCTTTCATCATAACTGTACTGAATAATTTAAACAAGAAGTGATATCAATCAATGATAACAGCCAGAGAGAGAGCAAATAAAATCAATAATCGAATGAAAAGAAGGTGAATCATATTACCTCTTCTCACTGCCTAACCGAATATCAACTATTTAGAATAGACCTGATCCAATAGTGGGATCCCTTCTGAATAAATATATTTCAGTATTCAAAATTACTAACTACCATTCCAGAAAGTATACCAGAATTCATTTGCATCAGACCGTGAGTCTCAATATCAACAACACCTCTAAAAAAATCATTTCCTTTATTTTTTTCTACCCCACGGACATTCTCATCCAAATACAAACAAGTAAGAGTGTGCAACAGTCAACAATTCATGTTTTTCACCGTAACAATAATAAGAGGATTCATTTTCCAACACCAAGGAAGAATTCCAATTCTGATTCAATTTTAATGCAAGCAACAAAAGGGTTTAAACTGCAATTTGCATATATACCTATATATATATATATATATATATATATATATATATACAAACATACACGTTTGCTAAAAATAATATTCTATATGTCTAAAATTCAAAAATACAAAATATATATATATATATATATATATATATATATATTACCATCTTCTCACTGTAATAAGTAAAGAACCCCCTTTTTTTTACCAGAACAAGAATCTACTCAAGTTCAGTTCCAATCGAACACATTGAAGGAGTTCAATAAAGCATCTCTGTTATTTATATACACACTTTTCAAAAGGATTCAAAGAAAGATAACAATACATTTTCTCACTCATCAATTAACTAAGTTCCGTGTTCAAATAATTTATTTCTCCAATAACCAGTCACGACCTTCAACCCACATAAAAATATTGAATCGTTTTTAACCAAAGGGGTAAGACAATGAAATGAATTCGCTGTCCCGGGTAAAATCGAATTTCTATGCAATGTAAAGCAGCTAGAAAAATAACTCTCACAATAGTTCATCAGCATTATCACGACTTTACCCAAATCACTTACATGTATAAAACTCAGAAAACATTATTCACATCGTTGGTACATTCACCAACTCGAATCCATAATGGTTAATAAAAACGAATACCCAACACTGTCAAAACAAAGCTCATACAAGGGGATCTCATTTCATTTACTCATTTTGCAAAGAATACCCAAGTTGTGTTTGTTTTATAATGACAACTCAAACCAAAGGTCACACCGAATCATTTTATCATTTCATTTTTTTACAAGAATGCACAGAACTCAGAAAAAATACTCACATCGCTAGTACATTCACTAACTCGAATCCATAATGGGTAATAGAAACGAATACCCAACACTGTCAAAACAAAACTTGTACAACAAAGACAAATTCATTTCATTTACTCTTTTGCAAAGAAATACCCAAATCGCATTCATCAAAAGAAAAATGATTCAACCCAGAAAATCACTTCAAACATATCAACAATTCCATTTAACTAAAACACCCAATCATAAGAGCAGAGTTGTTTTAATGAAGACGCTTAAACAAGAGAAAAATGGTTTAAGGAGAAGGGCTCAACATGCCTGTAAATTTCCTCGTGGCTTGAAGAAAACCGCCCACAGGAGCTATTCTTCTCCACGGCGACAACAAGCAAGGATCTCCCAACAATCTCTTAACTTCCACAGGCTCAAAAATAGCCGTGGCTACTCCAAACAACAACAACAATAACCAAAATAATAGCAGTTTGAAAGAACCATGAAAGAAATGCAGAGTAGTTTCAAAACCCGAAAGAACACAATGACCATCAAATTTCCTCTATCCTCTTTCCAAGGCGAGCTGGTCACTAGGACCAAGATCATTAATGCATTGAATGCATTGCTTTTTCATTAATTTCCACGCCACCGCCGACTCAGGTTTGGCGAATTTCCTTTTAAAATTTTGCATGTAATTCCTTCTTAGCTACATAGCTAGTTGGATATCTTCCAACTTTTCCATGTTCCCACCAAACTTGGCGTTGAAACTGCAAGGACATCATTTACTATCCTTAATCAATTTCTAACCTTTCCATCTTATCCGCTCACCAGCATGTGTCCATAGGTCCCCTCCATAGGTTAGTAATAGTTTAGGTTTTTCACCTAGGTTGCAAATCATTAGGATTTGCCATAATTTACATCCCATGCAATTTAAAATCCACGTAGGGTAGTAGTTAGGTTATAGGCTAAAACATAGTTATAGGTTAGAATTTAATCCCCATAGTATTTACTTAATAGTTTCCTTAGTAAGTCTTACAACTTACGTTCACATTCAACACAATGCAGGACGTTTCGTCCTATGTTCGACACATACCTGTGTCGCTTGCATCAAGGCTCTTATTGTCTTACGCTGTCTAGCGTTACTATTTGTATGTGGTTTGGGAATCGAACCTTTTCCATTGGCATCAAGGTACCGAGATATTTATACCTGAAATCAGGTGCTGTAACATTTATAACGACCTTCAGTCTGGTTCAGACTTCATTCCTTATAGAAAATAAATCGACTAAGCGATCTCAAAGAAGGCCACAACATACCTTGGATCAATGGAATTGATTCAAGGTGTGTTGTCAATCAACAATAAGAGTTCATCAATCATATAAGCAAGTCTGTTGTCTCACTCTTGCAAAACACAAGTTATAACAACCTCCGTCCCAAGTAAACAAATTACAGTAAACAAGGGTCCAGATTAGTAACACATTCTTTTTAAGATTAAAAGATATATCTTAACATAATTATCCTCATTTCCATAGTTACAACATCATGAAAAGAGATTATCATATAAACAATTTTTCTTCTTATCCACACTCCCGTAATATAATTATTTTAAAAATAATTATTTTATTAATTTTTCCATTATATAGGGACATTATCTCGTCATTTGTCTCGCCTTTCTTCCACATGGGGAATTTTTTTGAATCTAGGTGTTTCATTCTATTTCTATTATTTTCTTCTAATGTCCACCGCATTTTCAAAAAACGAACACAATATATATATATATATATATATATATATATATATATATATATATATATCCCTTCAAAATCCAAAATAAAGGCAAAATTCTCCACAAAATCCTAAAAAATAAAAAACTTGGAAAAATAAGTAACATGCTTATTACGATTTGAAACTTTTGTCTTGTGCGTATGGTATTGTTTTTGTATCCTACTAGTTTGTTTCACATCTTCACCGATCAACACGACTTGCAGATCGCTGGATTCACAACCATTCACAAAGCTAGCTGCTTGCTTCATCTGTACTCTAGGGCATGTCTTGTTGCTTGGTGTTGTTTCGTTGTGCACAAAGATTTCTACTTAGACCCGTGTCCATCATCATTTCCCCTTGCATGTATCCTTGCTCAGGGCATCATTTTTAACCCTTGTCGTCAATCATGAACATGTGGACCTCTTCAGCTTGATAACAAAACATTTGTACAACTGTCTTGACCATTGTTGGGTTGGATATGTGCGTTCGTACTTGTTTTCCCTGTTACATGAGCTTGTTTCCTTCTCATATTGCATTGTGTTTTTATATGTTGCATGGAGTTGGTATTTTCAACAATGGACAATTGTTTGTAGTATGGCTTTTCATGTCATTCTATTTTTTTTGTATGCTTATATTTTTCATAAGGACCGATGACGTAGATCTTTTGGCAATATGATGACACTGAAGTTGTTCCAATACAAAGGCTAGAGGCTAAGTTCTTCTCTCCACTTCTCCATATTTCTTCTACATCACTTTCCTCTCACCCCTAATCTTCCGTTTCACCTAGGAATTCTACCCCGCCCATTCTTCTATCTATTTCTCACCTTTTTCGATCGTCAATCGTCTTCCTTCATCACCCCATTGACACTCGAGGGGCATCTCTCACTTCTACTAATTTTTCTTCTACCCCTTCAAAATTTTATCCGTCTACTATCTTTGAAGTGGCATCACTTACGCCACCCCAAAGAGGGGAAAATGTAGACACCTATAATTATGCCCGAGAAATTTAAATACTTAAATTGCACTAATTATCTCCTTTCCCGCAAATTGGTGACATATCGTCAAAAGAGCTCATCTTCTCTCCTATCGTCGTTAATTAATTACACTATGCTAATTAATTAAGTCGTATATCCAACAAATACCCTAATTAACAACCTTCCGTTAATTAATCCTTCCTTCTATCTAGACTAATTAATTATTATTAATTAATTAGCTTCCCCTTTCATTTAACCAATAAATCAATATTTAATTGATTTAATCCCCTTCTATAGTCTAAATCATGCTAATATTCCTCTAAAAGATTCTATAAGCTTGCACATCTATTAATTAAATCATCTTGATTAATTAATGAGCCCCCTTTATCCACATGGGTCACTAAAGGACAAGCTAAACCCTCCTAAAGTTAACTCAACCCTATCTAAACCCCCCTTATCCACAACTAACTCAACATCCCTATTATCCCACATGCAAAGGGATGTAGTGATTCCTTTATCCATTGGGCTATATAAAGATCCCTCATCCTACCTTTACACTTACACCTAAATTCCTTGAGAAGACAAAAGCAAATCACATAGCAAATAGACTATAAGCTTCTTTGTTATTCTTGAGAAATTTACCATTTTGAAGAGCTAAGCCTCCTTTCTTGTAATTTTCTAGCCAAGTACTTGGGTCATATGGGAATAGTCAAAGGGTCTTGTGGCCAAGCTTTGATGAGCTCCCATTCCTAGGTTCTTGAGGATCAAAACAATTAATTTGATTTACATGGAATCTACATAGGTCCATTTACTTTTTGTTGGTAATCTAGAGAAGTAGAGGCTTGAATACTTTAGCATGTTAATTCAAAGTTAATGCATTATGCTTAGTATTGGTCTTGTTTAGCCCTCATATTTTATGGTGCTTAGATTTTGTCTTAGCTTTGTTATAGAACTATTTATGTGGTAGTTCTTATTCATCTAACTTAGCTTAAGCACAAATACACGCACACACAAGATATGGTACATTATCTCCAAACATGTATGTGCCCTCTAGAATGGAACAAAGAAAAGAGAAGATAATTCATATTACAATCCATTCTATATGTGCTTGTTGATGACATTTTGTTCAAAATGGATGTGAATGGAGTTCTCTTAAGGTGTGTTTCAATGAGTCAGATTGAGAAAGTGTCACACGAGTTCCATGATGGAGAAGCGAGAGGCCACTTTGCTCCATGAGTAACATCTCTCAAGATCATGAAATTTGGTTACTATTGGCCTACAATGTTTAGTGATTGCTACTCATGGATTAAAAAGTGCAAAAATGTGCATTCTTCACAGGGAAGGAAAAGCTAGCAGTGCTGCCCTTCATCCAATCTCAATGGATCAACCCTTCATGCAATGGGGATTGGACTTCATTGGATTCATCAACCCAAATTCAAGCCAAGGCCACAAGTGGATACTAACGGCAACAAATTATTTCACCAAGTGGACCGGGCAAAGGCACTCAAGGAAGCAAATGAATCTAGCATCTTGGACTTCTACGAGGGGATAGTAACTAGATTTGGTTTACTTACTACTATCATATTAGATAATGCATTGGATTTTTTTGGCACAAAGATCACTGAGTGGGCTGTCAAGAATGGAATATATCTTAACACTTCTTCAAATTATTACCCCTAGGGTAATGGAAAAGAAAAGTCCACAAACAAAAACTTATTGAGAATCATAAGAAGAACTATTGATGAGAATCAAATAACTTGGCACACGAAGCCCAAATCAACCTTGTGGGATGATAGAATCACACCCAAGAGGTCAAAAAGTAGTTCTCCATATAAGCTGGTATATGGAAAAGAAGCAATGTTGCCTATATCACTTGAGTTGCCGACATTGGAGCTCATGAAGCAGCTAGAACTAGCTGAGTTTCAACCCATGGAAATTAGGTATGCAGAAATGATGGAATTAGAAGAAACAAGAGAGCATGCAATACAAACCATGGAGAAAGATCAAACACTTGATTAAGAGAAGCTTCGACAAGAAAGAGAAATCCAAGACATTCCAGGAAGGATATTTAGTGCTAAAGTGGGATGTTGATCATGCAAAGACGGAAAAATTCCAAGTTTGATGCAATATAGAGTGGTCCTTACATGATCATGGGGTGCAAAATTAGCAATGCCTTCCGAATGGCCAAGTTAGATGGTGAAGAATTGTAGATTCTAGTCAATGGAATCCACCTCAAACATTGCTACTAGAAGGAATATTTCTCACCCTTGTACATATTAGTTTAGGATTTTCATTCCTCCAAGTGCTTATGCACATTATTGTTGTTGCTAGAGTAGTTCTCATTTCCTAAGTGTTGTTGCACATGTTTATTGCTTATAGTGTGTGTTCTTGCACAGTTCATCTTGCTTCTGAAGAGAGAAATTGCAGTGAAGAAACTCAGAGTTGTAAGCAACAATTGCCATATTCAAGAGAACTCAAATGTAGAGCAACTAAAATCAAATGAAGAGGCAGATTTAAAAATTTCCATTCTATTGCTTCTACAGATCAATAGCCGAGTTTCTCTTACCCGCCACAAAATCGAAGATTAGTCTCGAGGCAACAATTACAGTGTGTCTATCATTTTTATCATTAAGCCTCATAGATTGCAATTGCTGGGAAACATGGAATTTAAGTTTTAAAACAATTTTCTACTCTCACAAAACAAATTTCAAGATTTTCTTGGAAGATTTGGAAAATGTAAGCATCAAAGGTAGTTTCAATATCGAGCAAGGACATTATGAGCATCTCGGGGGTCAAAGTTTCAAAGTTAGATCAACCCATGACAATCATGCAGACTTCATGACCAATGGATGGCTACAGGTAGCTAGTCATACTCCAATTAGTAGACAAATGGCCCCACGAGTCACCAAATTGTTATCCAATTTCACCCCAGTGAAATTGGACAACAAAGCAGGCTTGCACTAGGAAATTCTCATAGCCATTTAGATGAATTTCAGTATTGAGGGCAGCACTAAGATCTTTATGAAGGTAAAAAATTCACAAGAGGAATTTTTCCTCTTCTTGGTCTTGCTTGAGTTCAAGGTTTCACTCAATTTGGAGGAGACCGACAGTGGGGCCCACTTGTGGTATTAAAAGGTAAAATCCAATGTTCATACATTCTATGGTGCTATGAAGATCCATCGGGTCCATAAGATATAGAGGGAGTTAGAGGATTTAAGAGAAATGCATTGCGACCCTTATAAAATAGGCCGAGCTCACCTAGCTCAATGGCCAAGTCATGCCTTGAAGTACCAATTTCATCTAATGGAGGATTGTGCTACTTTGAGAAGGGTCGAGTTAGTACAGACACTACCTTAAGTTGGTTGTGATGAACGAGTTGCTTTATACCCCGATCTTCTAAAGGAATGCACTGAACTATATGTCACATGTTGAGATGCTCATTGACTGAATTGATGATTTTCTCGAGAGGCAATGCAATGGAGGAGAGCCAACAAGCTCATAACCAAGATCCACCCCCAAGTCACCCAAGTGTTGGTCGACACATATACTAGGTCAAGTCAACTCATGTAGGTCATGCTCTTTGAAATATCCACCGAGTCATAAGGGGGAACTATGCAAATTGTCGGTGATTCACTGGGAGCTCGTATGAAAAGTATTGGGCATTGCAGGGGAACACCGAGTTTATAAATCAAACTTGTATCAGCCCCCACGAGAGCCTAGTTCCAAGCAATGATGAATACCAAAATAAGATCTGTATTGCTCAAAGCTACGTGAAAGACATACATGACCGAGCTCAGCGTGCACAAGGCATACTAGTTCACTCTTGGAAAAGGTGATAGGAGACAACGATCTCAAGAAAGGATCTACGATGGTAAAAGGAGGAAGAAATGAGCTCGTGCAAAGTGAGATCAAGCATAGTGTAAGAGAGTATCAAAGTTGTGAGAATTTTGAATGAGCTCGAATGGTCGTCGACTTGGTAAGGTTTGCAAAGGCCTCAAAGAAGACTAGTGTGACAAAGTCGAGGAAAATGGCCCACGTGGCCCAAGGACATTCGGGCGCCAAAAGAAAACTTGCCATGGAAGTAATTTATGGGGAAGGTGAATATCGACGGCCAAAGGAGCCCAAGGGAGAGTTTAGACACTCGGTCCCGAGATAGCTAAATTCACCGCACATGATACAATGTGGAGAAGGCCCAAGTTGTGGGAACTTGAGCTCTGGATGACATAGACCTTGGTACGCGTCGGTATGGAAGAGGCCGAAAAGGATGAAACGAGATCATGCGACATAGGCAGAGTCAACAACCCTTACAGCTTCAACGGCGGGTTCAAAGAACCAACGCGGGTGCGGGGGTAGTGTTGAGGCCCGTGCAATGCGGGCGATGTGGGTTAGAGCGACACGAGAGGCCCGGGCCACAAAGAGCCAAATTTCTATGAAGGGGTCTCGACTTGTAATCCAAGGCGGAGTCGGTGGTCGATGTGGCTTGCAGAGTAAAGGGCGGTGCCAAATTGGAAAGGATATAGGTCGCTTAGGTTGGGATCCCAATGCAAATTGTCGGGCTCGATACATTGAGCTAAGACGTCGGCACTACAAGGTGACAACAAATCAAAACATGAAATGAGCATAGAAATGCACTCGGTTCCCAACGCTATAAAAAAATCTTGCCATGCAATAAGGGAAAATACAATTATTGCAATGTGAAAATAGCCACTTTCGGTGAGTTTGTGCTAAGTTGGCTCCCCCCAAATGTAATAACATAAATACCTACCCTCTCTAAACAAGCAAAACGATGAAGATGAAGGGCCCCACTAAAATTTTAATGCACCAAATCATTTAATAATGAAGAAACATTGGAGAAAGGGAGAAAATAATTAAAATGTCTTTTCCATCCAAGAAATTTAATACCTAGTCCCCATGTATTGCAAGCAATTGTCATGAAAACTTAAAATACTTGCCTATGATCAAATGACCATATTTTGAGCATTTCTCAATGAATTTTCACAAAATTTGTCTCGTTGGAATCATGATTATGAGACCTTTGCACAAAAAAAATATATTCAAGAATTTATGGAGATTCAATAGAGAATTTTATAGAAAAATAACCCAGCTCACTTTGGTTGTTGTCGTGGTTGAGAGAGAAATTAATGGGCATGGGCAACAATTTTCTCTCACTGCAGGTTGCATATCAATCAAGGATGGATTTTGAAGATTTTCTATCATGATTTCCACCCACTTTGATACCTTGTAATTGATGCAAAGGGAAAATCTGAGTTTACTCTCTCTCCTCTTCATTCTCTATAAATTGAAGTGTTGTCTCATTGTAAGAGAAGAGGATAATTTTAGTAGTAAAACTTTGTCATTGTGGTTTTGTGAAGCCAATGTGTTGCAGCCTTCATAGTGGACTCCTTGCATGGTGATCCAGGCCTCTCTCCTACCTTGGAATTGATTTGTGCATATTAATGAAGCAATAGATACAAGTTTGTGGATGTATCTTCCCTTGCTGTATTTGTTTGCATTCCTCTTACCTCTTCAATTCTATTGTAGGAGTATTGTGTCTATCTTGTGCTCTTTTAGGGGTTCATCATTATTGTGTATGAATGGAAATGGTGTTGTGATTTTCATTGTTAGATTCTAGAGAACTGTCATCACCCTTTCTAACCTGTATTTTGTTTTCATTTTCACACATTGGGAAATTATTCTCACACCCTTCTTTTGGTGCATCACCTATGTAGTGTATATTTCTTTTACTTTCATGCTCTTTCTCTCTCCCTAGTCCCTTGGAAATTGCAAGCTTTCTTCTATTAGAGTTAGTTTGCACTATAGGTTAGGAAGAGGAGCCAATCTTCTCTGAGGTTTATCTCAAGTAGCAAGTCCCACAACTTGGAGATAATACCCATATTACCCATCTGCACACCGTGAGCTCGACAACACACACACACTTGTCCAAATCGGAGGGTGATGTGATTCAGTGATAACAATATGAATTTATCATTTGTAAAGTTATGCATGAGGGTAAGTGCATGGAAATGGGGGACCAAAATGGGAATAAAAGTGGACACATATTTCCTAAAATCAATGAAACCTGAACTTCATCTAATAATTTGGCATGCATATGCTCAAAATTTGACAAAGTGATAAGAATAAGTACCGTAGATCTCATAATCTAGTTTCTAAACTACTAATTTTTTTAAAATGGTGGAGATTAAGAGGGTCAAATGTGGTGCACACACAAAGTATGCCTATTTTTGTGTCAAAAAGATAAGAACATATCATGTGTGCGCACGCCCCCCATTTTTTGAATTCTATAAATTATATTTCAATTCCCTTCGATACAAAGTTATCTTATACCACGTAAGAGGTCCCTGATAATGTTTCATAAATTTTGGATGAATAAAATTTTTTTAATTAATTTTCAAAGTGCGCACATCCCGAAAATGAATATTTGTGTGTACACCCCCGTAACTTTGAGAAAAAAATTATTTTTGTTCTTATTTTTTTAATGTGTGTAGAATAGAGTTTAGAAGAGGCATTTTTATTTTTTTTTTAAATTTGGATGAAAAAATCATAAATTGTGCACCAAAACGTATGCATAGGTTTTGGAAAGAAAAGAAGGCACTAGTAAAAGAAATTATGGATGAAAGCCTTAAACTAATCAGATTTTAGAAAGAAGTATATCGTCACCAAGGTAAAACTAAGATTGACATTGTAGTATAATTTTTTTGGAATATTATATTATAACACATGAGATATTGAGGTGCACACATGAGATTTTGATGGTTTTTGTAAAACACGGATTTATTCACGGATTACATAGTCCAAACCTTAGGTTTGGATATCCAAGGAAAATCCAAGCCTATGGATTGAGAATTTCAAACCCAAAGAAGATGAAATGCACTGCGTTCTTGTTTGCTATATGGTATATGTGCTTATGGGAGGGATATATTTACTAAAATAAATCGTATAAGTTTTTTTCATTTATTAATCTTTATATTTTATTATTTCTTATACTTTAAATTTATTTTAGTAAATATAATAAATTAGGGTCACTTTGCACCTTATGGAACTAGTCTCACAACTCCATCTGTCATAACGGTTTAGAAGATAGTTTTTCATATTCTAATATGGTCAGTACATAGGTTATTTTTATGATTTCAGCATTCAACCTAAAGCTTTTATGGTTTAAATTATACAGTCAATATCTTTTTGTGAAAGAATTTTGGGGCCTTTTGGATTGTTTACTAACATTTGTAGGAGTGTTAAATGTGTCAAAATTAGAATTTACAAACCTCACAACTCCCAAAGGTAGTGACAATTGATCGAATATATGAACTCATTAATTTTCCCATGAGCATGGAGTTGAATCCCTAATTTTTCTTAGAATATGGTAGAATCATACTATGGATGAGTACCTACTTTACAAGCTTAGGGAATGCATCTTTCGCTTCCTGGTCAATGGTGCGTCCTTCCTCCAACTTTGTACCACTCTCAACCTGGATCAAAAGAAATTATTAACAAGGTTTTTAAGTTTTTTTCAATGTGCAAGGATGATTGGATACGATGATTGATGAGTTCAGTGTGACTTGATGGAAGATAACTTCCTCTGGAGGCCTAAAAAGGCCATTTTGAGCTAATCAAACACCTTCTAGAGAGTTCAAGAAATATATTAAGCATATGGAGGTGATGTCGGGAATCTTAGAAGTGTTGGAGGCAATTTAGGAAGATTTAGGAAAAAATTGCTCTTTCAAGGAAAATATGCTCAACAATGGGTTTTCTAGGTGTAGGGAACAAACACTCTAATGGTGAAATTTGACTTCTTTGGATGATTTTGGGAGAGTTATTTAAGGAGTTATGAGGGAAAAAAATAGGAAATGGAAAGATATGTGAATCCTGTAAATGTTGGTAACATCCATTTTCTATAAGACTTGAAGGTTTCATGAAGAATTTCAAAATAGTGTAGCTTCCCCTTTCGGTTCTAGACAAAAATGGCCCTAAATTTACAAGCTCTAGAGAGATGATCACCACATGGTGATAGGTGAATATTTGTAAACGTTGATAAGTACCTATGGGAATGGGTACTATCATAAATATAATATTTTTACCATGGGTAAGGATCTCATGAGGATGGGGCCAAATTTTGTGAGTTGAAAACACCTTCCTAACACCCTGTGGTTGTGTTTTTGAGTGACAAAACTTCTAACATGAAAAATTGGTAAAAATGAGTTACCATGAGTTGAAATCATGTTTCTAAAACCTCAAGTGATGACTTAAGTGTTTATAAACATTGTTATGAGACCTACATTGTGATGGGAATAAGATGTTCTCTTCTAATTACAAGGCAAGAGTGAGGATCACTCTCTTACTTTTCAAGGCCTCCATAATTAACCCTAGTGATCACAAATCAACTCCATGATTCTCAAACCATTTTATAATTATCTATCACTTACTGAAATAGGTATTCACCATATAGATGGAAGTATTTTTCATTGAATGATATTCTTTTCATGTGGCCACCTGTTGGACTGAAATGAGGTGGTTATAATGTCCTTCCTCCTTTGAAGTGTGATCACACTACAAGGTTCAAATGAGTGTTTAAGAACACTACCAAGTGAGTGACATCAAGTGAAAATAATATGATTTATCATTCTCACATACATGGTACTCTCTATGATGATCATCCTCTTACCCCTCCTAGCTCCAGAATTATCCTCGGATGGAATCAAATTTAGGATACTCATACACCTCTTTGCTCATATGCCTCTCATGGAGATGATGATGCCTCTCCTGATTACACCCGTTGTCTAAGTGACTGTCTATTACACATTTCAATGCATATTATTTCCCTCTAAACTCATTCAAGAACTCCCAAAATATTCCATAGAAGACAACATTCACCATTGAAGCTCTCATTCCCTACACCTTGAATACCCGATGTTGAATAGATGGATCCTGAATCATATTTTATTTCCTAAATTTTCCTAAATTACTTCATACACCTTTAATTCTCTTCAAAATCACCCTTAGATTCTTTAGAATTTCCCTAAACATTCTCAAGTGTGTTTACCAACTGCAAAATGGCTAAAAATGTCCTTTTTAGGCCTCCGGAGGAAGTTATCTTTCACTGAATCTTATTGAATTAATTTATCACCTTGGGTAATCATCCTTGCACACTAAAACAAATTTAAAACCTTGTTAGGAATTTCCTCTGAGCCATGGTGAAGGTTGAATGAAGGCGAAGATATTCAAAGGAAGGATGCACATATTGATGTTTATCAAGAGGAAAGGGATTGAATATTGCTACGCCCTTAGTCCTATAACTTATACTTGCATATTGTGATCATTTATCTACATTTTTGTGTTCTTGGTGTTCTATTGTTGTTGATATTCAAATCTATTAAGTAATTTCATTACAAATATATAGTGGTAGTTCATGACATCTAGCATTTACTTCCAACCTTGACTATGTTTTATTAACTCTCGTGGTTTTCTCACCTAAAGCTTAATGTTGGGAGCATATCAGGTGTCCACAGATTTGGGTTATAAAATAATAAACTTGAATTTAATCCTCCTAAATATTATTCAATGGGTAAATGAGTAAAGAAGGGTGTGTATGATAAGAAATCTGAATTTTCTCCCTATCAAAGTTATCTAAATTTAACAAGAAAATATTGATATCTCAACTAATAAGGATTCTTAGAAGATAAATCTACCTAGAATTGGGTTATAAAACTTAGGAGTCTTCTTGAGTCACACCATTACGGAGAAGAATCTAATACCATTTCGAAGAACACCCTTTTGATCAATTTTATCCACATGGAATTATAAATTGAAGGTGAATCACATGTTCTCGGCCTCTCTGAATGTATTGAGCTCATTACCAAGCACTAATTAAGTGTTTAGAAAAACTCTTGGGAGGTATGTATTGCTTGAGAGTATGAGATGATTACTAACATCATCTTCGGTGGCCTTGGATCAAAATGTATGCTCCTAAAATGTAAAGGATTATTCAATATTTATGGTGCCTAATTTTTTCCTCCTAACTCCTTACGGAGCTCCTAGAATCAGCTAGAGAATTCAAGGTTCATTATTTGATTGCTCATTCCTTGCACCTGAAAACCTATTGTTGAACAAACTATCCCTAAATGATAAAAACTTTCCTAAATATTCCTATACTAATTCCAACACCTTTAATTCTTTGAAATACCACCTTTGGATACTTAATACCTTTTCAAAACCCTCGTGGAGGATGTACACAGTTCAAATGGCCAAAATTGGACTTTCTAGGATTGATGAAGAATTAGTCTTTTCTTTGCACTTCAATGAATGGAATAATGGCCCTTGTTAAAAAATTTGCAAACTTATACATGTTCACCCAATACATTAAGAGTAATCACAGTGCAAAATCACAAAGACTCCCGGATGCGATCGGCTTCTAGGTTGATCACTCCGGCATCCAGTGTGATTGCAAACATGGAAACCTCTCTCCAAGCGTGGGACTTGTGGCCCGAGAGAGGAATCTCCAGAGAAGACTGGTTCCTGCTCCTAAACTACCTGACAATCTATTCCAGGCAAGAAAGCTAATCTAATCCTAATCTAACCATGCCAAGGAGACAGAGAGAGAGAGAGAAGGGAAAAAACAAAAGCCTACACTAAAACGGTGATACACCGAGAGAAGGAGAATGTTGGACATCTATCAAAACCGCATGGGACAAAGAGAGGTGAGCAATGGGAAGGATGGACAGGATGCATCACGAGCCCAAGGATAGATTTCACACGAGAAAATGTCCCAAAACTCCATGAACATAGCTCCAAACTGCAATGAACATTCAAACATGCACAAATACCTGCAATGAAGAGAGGCAAGAAGAGAACAAGCAAAAATGAGCAAGGATGGACAGATGCATCACAAAACATGTTTTGTTGCTCCAGAAGTTTGCACATAACATCATTTCAATAGTAAAAGGCAAAAAACACCATTACAGAGCAAGGGAGGAGGTTCGAACTCCATTTTCAACCCTAGAGAAGAAAAGAAGGGAGGGCAGAGCAGAAAAGATGAACAACTTGTTATATATCCTTTTAAAATGAGCCAAATCTGGCTTTATACAATGCATGGGTCGAGCCCAGGAGACAGAAAACATAGGAAAACATGTAAGCAGCCCAACCATTGACCAAAACGCATTCTTCATTACAATCGGTGGTTGAGACATCACTTCTGGCCATGCTGAAGAAGAATGCGACCCATGTGCATTAAAACTGGTTGTTGAAACGTCGCTTCTGGCCATTATCACGCGTCAGAGCCGTTTCTCAATTTTCTCTCTCTAGACTGCACCAAAATTCGAGATTGATCCTAGAATCATGTAGAGAATTTCATAATCTTTCCGTTGATATAAAGAACGTGCAAATCCGAGCTCTGGATCAAAAGATATGTTGATCTGAAGATTTAGGGCACAGAATAGACCAAAACGGATTTTGAAATCTTTTCCCGCGCTTCGCCACCTGGACGACACGTGGCAGGCTCTGATTGGATACGTAATTCTCTCTCCTCTGCATTTTCATCGGGTTTGGGGAATGCCTCGACATGTGTTTGATGCTTGTGTTTTCCCGACACCCGCTTCCGCCGGTATTGCCAAGTTTTCCTTTGTTTCGGGTTCGGAAGTGTGACTTGCATTTGCATCGGGTTTGGGAGGTGGCTCGACATGTTTTCCTCCCATGCTTTTCTGACTTGTTTCCCCGACTCCAAGACCCGATTTCCTTTGTGTCGGGCTTTCTAACCCTCCGACACATTTCTTCCTTTGTCGGGTTTTCCAACCCTTCCGGCATGATTTTTTCCTTGTGGGCCCTAGCTTGGACACGTGGCACTATCCCATTGGTTCGGGTGAGTGCCTGAGACCTCGCCCTTTGACTTTTTGACTTTTCCCTTGTGATACGTGTCATCTCCTGGTTGGCTCGCGGGTCTGCCGGATTTTTCGCGCCCTTCGCGTCTTTATGTCCCGGATGTCCCAAACTGCTTGGGCCAAAAACTTCCGATCCGCCCGAAATGGGCTTCCTCGTCCCTCATTTGGCCGATGACGTGGCGTTGTTTGATTGGCTTTCGGCTCCTTCGGCGATCCGCGTCCCGCGCGTCCCTTCGTCCCGGATGTCCCAGTACGGAAACTTTCTCTATTTCGGGCGAACCGGCCGGTTCGCGTCATCACGGCCCAAATGTCCCAATTGCTTCCGACTGTTTGTTCTCATTTCGGCCGATCCGGCCGGTTCACGTACTTCGCGTACTCTTGTCCCGAACTGTCCCGCTCAGCAGTTAGTCATTTTCTTCCTCTTTCGGCCGGATCGGCTTCTCGCGCCGCCCGCGTACTTCTGGCCCGATTGTCCCAAATGCTTAGCGGGCCGCCTGGAGGCTTTTCGGCCGATCCGCGTCTTTCTGTCCCACACGTCCCTACTGTTGCAAGGACTAGGACTTAGTCATTTTTTATGATTTTTCCTGGCCCGAGCTTGTCTTCTGCAACTTTTTCACATTTTCTCAGAGCTTGCTCTTTCCTTCTTTGGCCAGGGGAGTTAGAAAAAATCTGAGGGAACCCCAGAAACATGATGTTTGCTCTGAATCAATCAATGTGCCTGGGACTTGAATATTCTGATGCATGTTATCAAAATTACCCTGGGGGGTGAATTTTGGATAACAATTTGGCGACTCAGTGGGGTCATCTGCCTGCTAGATGAATGATCAGTAGCCTGAAGCAATCCATTGGGCATGGAGTCATAAGCAAGCCTGAAAACTGATCTGAACTTTGAAAACTTCCCTCTGAGCCACTTGAAACCCACCGGACATGGAGTTGTTCTTACCAAAATGCCACTCTTTGGAACGAATCAGTAAGAGCAAAACCAAAGAACACCAAAAACTATGTACAAATCTGAAAATCATACATGCCCCAAATGGAACATGCGAGTGTGCACAAGCACTTCTTCTGCTGAAAGCAAACCTACCTACTCTACTCTAACTGGAAGCAAAGGCAAGCTAAACAAACCCTGCAACTGGTTGTGCAAAATAGCTTCCTTTCTTCAAAATTGGCAGCCATGCAATTGATTTGGCACTGATCATGGCTGTTTGGATGGATGGAAAATCAACAAGAAGCTGGTCTTCTATCCAAATCATCAAGGTATCAACTGAAAAATCCAATACCTCTTTTAGTTGCTCTGCATTTGGATTGAAGAGGTATGGCAGCTGATCCTTGGTACTTTGTAGCTCATCCTCATGCCCAGAAGTGAGCATGACCGGTTGTGGCTTCTCCTTTGGCTCCAATGAAGCCAAATACCTGATTGGGCAAGGTCTGATCCGTTTGATATGCCCATAACTCTGATTTTCTACTCCAAGAATGGAGTTCTCTTGTAGACCCTCTTGAATGGATGATGTGGAAGAAATGGTGGAATCCTTCTGTCCTTTCTCTTCCTCCAATGAAGAACAGGGAAGATTAGAATCTTCCAATTTTGATTCCAAAGAGCTGCTATAAGATGCGGGCTGCTGCAAATGAAAGCTCTCCTTCATGACAACAGACTCTGGTGTTTGGAATGTGGATGATGAAAGAGAGAATGGTGAAAACTCAACCGGCTCTTCTCCATCAAAACAGTCCTCCAAATCTGACAGGTAAACTGCCTCATTGCTGTCCTGCTGCTCGTGTTCAACTTCCTCCATGGTGTCCTCTTGATCTGCAACTTGACCACCATGGTTTCCTTCACTCTCCAATATTGAGTTTGAGAGATCAAACTCCTCTTCAGTACTAGAACTTGAGAGAGGTGAAGTAGAAAGAAGAACTGAAGGTTCTTCTATAACCTGCTTTGTGCTCAAACCCTTTGGATCTGCACTTTTCTCCTCCACAGCTAGATTGTGCTCCTCTTCTTTTGGATTTGGAGCAGCTTCTCCTTCCTCTACTACTTGAAGAGAATCTTGCTCTTGATAAAACTCTTCCTCTAGCATGAAGTTTGTCAAGTCAAACTCTTCATTCTGCTGCTCTAGAGGGCAAGTTGGGACTGCAAGATCTTCTTCAAAGCTTTCTTCCTCCATGGCTGATTGTGCAAAATGAATTGGATCAGCACCACGTTCTGAGAAAACTGATTGCTGATCTGCTTCTTCCTTTTGCTCTTCTTCTGCTGCAACAAATTCAGTCATGACCACCATTTGTTCAACCTTAGCCTCTTCTGTAGGCTTAACCATCAAGGGGATCTTTGTCATCCCAAATCTAAGAGCCCAACTCTTCAGACTTTGAATTTCTTCATCTTTGTTTGGCCTCTCTTTTTGCTGTTGTTTTCCTTGACTGGCATTCTGATTTTCATCCTCCCAACATGGATTTGGGAATGCAAGAGGAGGGATGGGTTGTAACTCAACTGATTTTACAATTTTGTGTGGTGGTGGAGGCGGTGAAACCTCTTGTTTCTTTGGAGGAGGGGTATTTCTGTTAGCTCTTGTGGAGGGAATGACTGTTTGGAAGGAAAAAGGAAAGAAGAATTGAGGTGTGGTGGAAGGCTAGGGGATGGAGGGATGGATTCAACACTTGGGACAGCAGATGGAGAGTTTAAAGCTTGACACTGCTGAGATGAAACAGATTGGGAAAGAGGAAAAGAAAAGGCGTGAGAAGGTGTGCTTACCCGTTGACAAGGTTGTTGAATACTCCTCTCATACACCTCTATTTCTTCAATCCACTTAGCAAGCAAAGGCAGCGTTGCAATCATGAAGTCAAGCTTCTCCTGAGGGCTGTAATGCCTTGGAAAAGGTCCCACCCATGGACAGGGTGCTCCACAACCGATTCCAAATGCTCTCATCTGTGCCTGAGCCCTGGACTGCACTATGTTTACCTCCATCTTTTGGATTTTCTCCAACAGACCAGCATCTTGGATCTGATGGTCTTCATTGTATGCATACTCTTGCTCTTGGAAAGCTCCATAGCCAAACTGACTTTGCACTTTGCTCTCATATGGGTATGCATGCGTCTTGATCTTGAATCTGCTCAAAATGCTTGATTTGGAGGATTTGTAAAACATGTTGGAGGTGGAATATACTGCTGTTGTTGATGTGAATTCCATGATGGAAACGAAGTCATGATTGCACAACTTCATGGAATGGAAAAGAATGAAAGGGATGGAAAGAAAGATGGATGAAAATGGATGGAAACGGGTCTGCAAGCTCAGAGAAATGGGTTGCTGATCAGATGGAGTCACCAGATGTGTTTGCAAGTGCCTCCAAAGGCTGAAATCTTCACAGGAACACACCAACCTGCAAAAGATGAAGTGGAAGACCTCTAAGGTCCCACCGGCGTGCCAAAACTGTTGGTGCAAAATCACAGCACCCCTGGATGCAGATCAGGCTTCTAGGTTGATCACTCAGGCATCCAGTGTGATTGCACAACATGGAAACCTCTCTCCAAGCGTGGGACTTGTGAAACCGAGAGAGGAATCTCCAAGAAGGTGGTTCTGCTGCTCCTAAACTACTGCCACAAGCTATTCCAGTGCAGGCAAGCTAATCTAATCCTAATCTAACCATGCCAAGGAGACAGAGAGAGAGAGAGAGAGAAGGGAAAAACAACAAAAGCCTACACTAAAACGGTGATACACCAGAGAAGGAGAATGTTGGACATCTATCAAAACTGCCATGGGACAAAGAGAGGTGAGCAATGGGAAGGATGGACAGATGCATCACAGGCCCAAGGATAGATTTCACACAGAAAATGTCCCAAAACTCCATGAACATAGCTCCAAACCTGCAATGAACATTCAAACATGCACAAATACCTGCAATGAAGAGAGGCAAGAAGAGAACAAGCAAAAATGAGCAAGGATGGACAGATGCATCACAAAACATGTTTTGTTGCTCCAGAAGTTTGCACAGAACATCATTTCAATAGTAAAAGGCAAAAACACCATTACAGAGCAAGGGAGGAGGTTCGAACTCCATTTTCAACCCTAGAGAAGAAAAGAAGGGAGGCGGAGAAGGCGAAAAGATGAACAACTTGTTATATATCCTTTTAAAATGAGCCAAATCTGGCTTTATACAATGCATGGGTCGAGCCCAGGAGACAGAAAACATAGGAAAACGTGTAAGCAGCCCAACCATTGACCAAAACGCATTCTTCATTAAAATCGGTGGTTGAGACATCACTTCTGGCCATGCTGAAGAAGAATGCGACCCATGTGCATTAAAACTGGTTGTTGAAACGTCGCTTCTGGCCATTATCACGCGTCAGAGCCGTTTCTCAATTTTCTCTCTCCAGACTACACCAAAATTCGAGATTGATCCTAGAATCATGTAGAGAATTTCATAAGCTTTCCGTTGATATAAAGAACGTGCAAATCCGAGCTCTGGATCAAAAGATATGTTGATCTGAAGATTTAGGGCACAAAATAGACCAAAACGGATTTTGAAATCTTTTCCCGCGCTTCGCCACCTGGACGACACGTGGCAGGCTCTGATTGGATACGTAATTCTCTCTCCTCTGCATTTGCATCGGGTTTGGGGAATGCCTCGACATGTGTTTGATGCTTGTGTTTTCCCGACACCCGCTTCCGCCGGTATTGCCAAGTTTTCCTTTGTTTCGGGTTCGGAAGTGTGACTTGCATTTGCATCGGGTTTGGGAGGTGGCTCGACATGTTTTCCTCCCATGCTTTTCCGACTTGTTTCCCCGACTCCAAGACCTGATTTCCTTTGTGTCGGGCTTTCCAACCCCTCCGACACATTTCTTCCTTTGTCGGGTTTTCCAACCCTTCCGGCATGATTTTTTCCTTGTGGGCCCTAGCTTGGACACGTGGCACTATCCCATTGGTTCGGGTCAGTGCTTGAGACCTCACCCTTTACCTTTTGACTTTTCCCTTGTGATACGTGTCATCTCCTGGTTGGCTCGCGGAATCTCCAGATTTTTTGCGCCCTTCGCGTCTTTATGTCCCGGATGTCCCAAACTGCTTGGGCCAAAAACTTCCTATCCGCCCGAAATGGGCTTCCTCGTCCCTCATTTGGCCGATGACGTGGCGTTGTTTGATTGGCTTTCGGCTCCTTTGGTGATCTGCGTCCTGCGCGTCCCTTCGTCCCGGATGTCCCAGTATGAACTTTCTCTGTTTCGGGCGAACCGGCCGGTTCGCGTCATCACGGCCCAAATGTCCCAATTGCTTCCGGACTGTTTGTTCTCATTTCGGCCGATCCGGCCGGTTCGCGTACTTCAGCGTACTCTTGTCCCGAACTGTCCCGCTCAGCAGTTAGTCGTTTTTCTTCCTCTTTCGGCGGATCGGCTTCGCGCCCCATGGCGCGTACTTCTCTACCCGATTGTCCCAAATGCTTAGCGGGCGCTGGGGCTTTTCGGCCGATCCGCGTCTTCTGTCCCACACGTCCCTCTTTGTTTGCTGCAATGACTAGGACTTAGTCATTTTTATGATTTTTCTGGCACAGCCTTGCCTTAAATTTTTCGCATTTTCTCGAGCTTGCTCTTTCCTTCTTTGGCCGGGGAGTTAGAAAAATCGAGGGGAACCCGAAACATGATGTTTGCTCTGAATCAATCAATGTGCAGGACTTGAAAATTTGATGCATGTTATCAAAATTACCCCTGGGGTGAATTTTGGATAACAAGAACTCAAGGACAATTTGATCATGACATAGGAGGAAGGTTAAGTTAGAGAAGGATTCAAGAAGATTTGAGAGCAAGATTTCACATCATGGCTTGGTTTTCATGGTTTAAAATTACATTTTTGGAGCTCAATTACTTCAGTTTATCTTGCAATGTGAAACTTTCCAGAAAACACAGTAACCATCATCGGTTAGGGGGAACCGATATCACACCCAGACTCATCGTCGAGTAAAATGAAGGAACCGGCATCAGTTAGGGCTAACCGATGCGATTACCTTTGTGAGGATGTTTTAATTAACACTTGGGAATTAGATCTATTTTTAGCATTAAATTATATCTATTGATTGTAATTACATGGCTAAGTGCCCTAAGTCTATAAATGACTATATAAGCATAAAAGCTAGGGTTTAGAAGTAAGTATTAACAAGAATTAAGAAGAACTTGCAAAAGTTGGTGAGAGAGAGAATTCTTGGTGATGAAGCAAAAGCTTGAGAGAAAGAAAGTATTGTACATCTAAGAGGTGTGGAAGATTGTAAATATTCATTGTATATCTTGTCAAAGATTTGGATAATAGATTGGCTTGTTTCTTGGTGGACGTAGCCCACACTGGGTGAACCATGTTAAATCTGGTGTTGATTTATGTCTCTTGTTTTGTATATTTCTTCTGGTAGAATATCCACTTTTATTTGCATGTATGCTTAGATCTGATATATTGTTTGTACAACCGGTGTGCTAACCCCAACACCTTTAAGGAAAATTTGATCATGACACGGGAGGAAGGTTATCTCGAAGAAGGATTCAAGAAGATTTGTGAGAAAGATTTCACATTGTGGCTTGGTTTTCATGGTTTAAAATTGCATTTTGGGGTCATTCAATTCACATGAAAACATCTCCATATGAAGATCATCCTCTTACCATTCCAAGATTCAAAATCCTCTTTGAATGAAATCAGATTTAATATTCTCATACAATTATTTCTCATACTCTCTGAGAATATGCGACTTTCGATCCTTCACACATGATGGTCCTAGATGCCTCGTGCTTTGACTAGCTCATTTACATTTTTTTCAAAGATATTTGGACACAATGTTAGAGTCAAGATATGATGATCATCAATTCACTCCTTGAGCCTCAATTGTCACCTTTTAATATGATGATATCTTATTCATCTCATTATTCACCTCCATGCCCAAGATGTAACATGAGTGGAAGCATCCTTATGATGTCTAGACGCCCTCTTTCTTAATTGTTCCTCATGGAGATAGGTTTACTCCTCCTGATAGAAGGATTAAACCCTAAATATAACTTAGAGGAATTTATGAGGATTAAATTCATGTTTTTGACCTCCATAATGTCTTTGAAACACTGAAAATTCTAACTCCACGACTTGTAAGATGTGATTTCATTACTAAGCATTGATTAAGTGTTTATAAACACTCTCATAAATATTCATTATTTGTGAGCCGATATTATTTCCACCATCACTCATGGCAAGCTTCTCTTATCATGTTCCGACAACCATTCCCTTGATGATTTGAATCTCAATGAAGATCTTGATGTTTCAAATATTTCATAGACCTCATGATTTTTTTGATTGCACCCATTGTCCTCATGATGCATGGGCATCAAAGAAAGAGGTTACAAGAATGTCCAAATTTATTATCATCATGTTTATGGAATCAAGAAGTCATGAGAAGGGATATAAGATGCAAAACCAAGTGCTAGTTGGAGCCAAAATGCTCATAATTTCAAATTAGAGGTTTTTCCCTCCAAGTCAAAAATTCAAAATCTCTAAGTATGTAAAAGTGACAAATATGGTGTCTAAGGTGTTTTGAAGGATTTCTAAGGTATGTGACTATTTAGATATGTTATGTTAAGTCTTAAAGTGGGTAAGATACAATAAAATGTTGTCAAACAATGTAAATTGCCTCATTATGGATGCATGGGCATGTGAAAGGTCCTAGTGAGTCATATGGATAGTTAGGGTTGCTGAGAGGAGAGAGATATGAGGAGCAAGAATAAGTTAGAGGATTCATTACTTAAGGAGGAGGAACTAAGGGGAGAGGCAAAGAGAAAATTTTGTATGTAAAGTTATAGACTATTAAATAAACTCTATTCTACATTGCATATGGACCTCCTTGCACATTGTTGAGATTTCCCTTGATGTTGTGGTTGATTCATGTGATTCCTATTGATGGGTATATAGAATTATTTGTTTCTTCATAGACATTTCATGGAATTTAAATAGAGGCACTCATTTTCAACATGCAAATTTCTAAATAGAAATTATAAATATGTATTGTTGCATTTTTGGGGTATATTGGATTACGAATATGGAAGAGTCTTTACTTTGGAAAAAACCACATGATCGGGGGTGTGGAACTCTACTACTTGAGTTTTAGAATTGAACAAGTTGTTATTTTGTGTTGCATGTATGAATATCTAAGAGATCGTGGACTAATACAATGAGAAAATGATTGAAGGATTTACTTTACATGTGTGTGGGAACCATTAGACTTGAACAAAGGGGTAAGAAGACTATTCTCAGTAGTATTTTCCTCTATGATTGAATAATAAAAGCACGAAGGTAATCCATTATGCTGAATGTGACCGTATTGGTGTACAAAATTAAGTATCCTGGGCAGAGGTAGGAATAAGTATTGAATTCAGTAAGAAGAGTAGAGGAATATTGTTTTACAAGGTTATTTTCTATGCTTTTAAGGTCAAACAATGGAGATATGTTTGTGTTATTATATATCCTGAATGTAACTAGAGGTTAAATAGACAAACCCTACTAAGACATTCCTTTAGCTACAAGTCAAACGTGATCTATAAAATTAACTAGTGCTTAAACCTTCACTGCTAAGATAGAAACAAATGAATAGTTGGGACCATTCGTGTGTCCAAAATTACAGGTTTAAAAATGATTATAACTCTTTTTACAAGCTTATTTGCTTTCTCGGGTTGAAGACAGGTACAACTAGGGCTTATGTTTTTAAAACCCAAATTAGGGAATTTAGACCCCGAATTTGCAAGGATCAACAAAGACAAGGTCCTTGAAAGGAATATGAAGGAATTTTAAGTTTTATTTTTTCAAAATTAGAGATATCATTGACAATTAGCATACGATTTATAGTCACGAATCGTTTGAAGACCTAAAGGGACCCGAGACAAAGGGTTTTGAGGATTTTTTTGCAAAGAAGCACATATTGAAATCTTGAATAGATGGAGAAGGCATAAATGGGTATATAGAAACCCATCAGTATGGTTTGAAACCCCAACTATTATTAAATTCTTTGATTAATTATCACTTTTTGAATTATTTCATGTTGTAAGACCATGGCTAAAAGAGAGTTTATGGGCTAAAAAATGAGATAAGGTGATAACAAGAAAGTTTACTTTCAGGTTCGAAGTTTAAAGGGTTGAACTTTGAAATTTGTCATGCATTACATTGAGGCAAAGGGTATCACGAATATGTGTTTTTTAGTTGTGGATATGAATAGATGTGCATAATCATGGATCTTGCATGGGAATGGCTCTTGAGAGCTAAAATAAGGCAGGATTGATTAAACTTGAGAGGATTAATGATTTCTTTGATTAATTATCACTTTTTTGAATGGTTTCATGTTAGTCTGAGCATGGTGAAACAATATAAAGAGTTGGAAGGAGCAAATGGAAGAAAAAAATTCCAAATTTGTGCTTGATTTGGAATTAGGACACTTAAAGCTAGTGAAAGGAATAGAGTGGAAGTCTGAGAAAATGAGGTTTTACAAGAAAATGAGTCATTATAACATTTGATTGGGCTTGTGTACTAAATGTGAGAGAGAAGGATACGGGGGCTTGGAAGGGTAATTTTTAGGTTGATTGTACCATATTTGAATATTTGAGCCTATAGAGATTGTTGGAAAGACTTCTAAAAACATGATACTAATGAGAATGATTGAAATTGGTTGTTATGAGTTGATGAATGCATGCAAATGTGTTGGAGCTCTGCACCACCTCATGATGTTTCAGATCCTTCATAGACCTCATGATGACCATTCCCTTGATTATTTGAATCAATAAACACTTACATATGTGTTTTGATTTATTATGTGTTATAAGGAATTGCATGAGTCCATATATTTGAGAAATCATTGCTACCTTT
Source organism: Taxus wallichiana var. yunnanensis (assembly GCA_018340775.1). Classification (NCBI taxonomy): domain Eukaryota; kingdom Viridiplantae; phylum Streptophyta; class Pinopsida; order Cupressales; family Taxaceae; genus Taxus; species Taxus wallichiana. The sequence goes on from CM031243.1 coordinate 933,450, forward strand.
ATGAGTTGTGGGGTTTATAAACTATAGTTTTGACACATCTAAAAATCCTACAAATGTCAATAACTAATCAAGACCCTAAAACCTAAACAATGACTATATTCTTTCATAAAACATATATCGATTGTAGAATTTAAACCCTAAAAGATTTAGGGCTGAATGCTGAAATCTTGAAAAATACCTATGTACTGACTAGATTAGAATATGAAAAACTATCTTCTAAACCATGAAAGATTGAGTTGTGAGACTAGTTTCATAAGGTGCGAGTAACCCTAATTTCTTATATTTACTAAAATAAATTTAAAGTATAAGTTTTTATTATATTAATATTTATTCTTATAACTATGAAGAGTAATAAAATAAAAAACTTAAACTATTTATTTTAGTACATATATCCCTCCCATAGACATATATACCACATAGCACAATAGGAACACAAGCATGTTATAACGTGGTTTGTTTTAGGTTTGGTAATCATTGATCCTAGAAATTCATAATGCGCTCGTGCTTTCCCAAAACGTGTTGTGTTTCGCTTCAAATCGAAAATTTGTCCACTTTTTGGTCCCTATCTCCGTGCACTTGGCTTTGAATATTTCCATCTTATACCTCTTTGGCTCTAAACATTAGGGAAGGAATTACCTATTATCCATTGACTGTATATGATAATTTTCTCTTACCAGCATGAAAGAAGAAGTTGATGCTGGCATTAGAGCTGACTGAAATATTTGTTGGTTTTCATGCAAGCAGAGCTCATCAATATGCACTTGACAATATGATAGGGACATAAATATATAATGTCATTGATATGGATTTTCGTAAAGGCCATCACCTTCTACTTGTATGCACATCTTTTGGCATAATTAATGTGTAATAAACGATTCATATACAACATTTTATTTAGTATATCCATATCTTCTAATTATTTAATGTGATAACTTGTAGTGCCACCCTTATCTTACTAACTTCTATATATTTAATATTTAAGAAACATGTGTATTGCGTTGGATTTCATGAATTGTTGGCATTTGAACAAAGCAATTATGCAAAAGATGCACTAGATATTTCACTTAGTATCAAATCAAATCATAGAAGACTCAAAACATGTTAGGTTGAGAATGGGAAACGCCTATTCATGATGTTTCACAAATGAGAATTCCACAAATAATACCATGCCTCACATGCCCAACACCAACCAACTTGATGAATTACTCCTTTACATTGAGGAACATTTGAACCAGGTAATTTAGCACAGTTTCTAACCTACATCCTCTTATATTCTGTATTATTTTTAGGAAATCACTACATCCATCATTTACCATTTTTCTGCAGTAGCAGAAAGTGGCTTTCTCTGATAATGATGGAGTCATTTCCTTCGTCAAATTTGGTAGTTATTTCCTAGAGAGAATACACATGCGTGTTAAGACATGTTCTCCTTCCAAGGTAATGAATGCTATTTCGGTGTGCAACTAAATTATTATATCCATTTTATCTCGGACACATGATTTGATCCTTCCTAAAATCATACATGGTTAACCTCAACCTAATGACATAGACAATGGTTCTTGATGTATTGAAACAAACAACACAAAACAACTAGATGGGAGTTGGGATTTCTATGGTAGGAGACGTGTTACAAAAAATAGATCAAGTTTCACCAAACAAAGAAGAATGTATGTAGCTCCTCGGGTACATGTGCAACCTGGGAAAATACGTCAAGTAATTAAATGACAAGCTACCTAAGGAAAAGTTGGAGGAGTTCGTTCAATTCATTGTTAAGGGATTCATTTTTGTGTTTCACAATTAAAATCTAACGTAATATGAAGGTGACACGTCTTTTCCCGATCATATTCTCTCATATTTTAGCCTTAGATAATCCCAAGACATGGTGTTGATCATCAAATTCCCTTGTTGGCATAGTTGTTTCTTTGCTCTAGTAGACGCTCAAGAATTAAAAAGTCTTCAATCTGAGCTGGGAAATAGATGATCGACATGGAAATATAGATGTAGACAATGGAAATTGATGGCAAAGAGCAAATTTGGATGTAGACAATAAAAAATAGATGGAAAAGAGATCAAAGCATAGATTTTTCAAATGACACGTACCTCTACTATCCGGTTTGAACCATTCGGATGGTTATCTTGGATGTTGTTAGAAGGGGAGGGGATTTCTACCAGAGACAATGCCTTTTGGTGTAATAAATTGGTATATATAATTTGGTAAATATAATATAGACCCAAATGAAAGATCTGAAATACACACACAAAATATAATTCATCTAGATAGGAAGAGTCGAGACTATACAAAATGATAGAGATAGGAGTAAATAATGATCAAGAGACACTCACCCCACCGTATCAAAACATTGGCTTCACAAATATTGCTTGATAAGCTTTTGATTTCCTCTCCTTTCACATTTCTCATTATTTTGCCTCCACATTGTCACTCTCGAGTTGAAGAGGCACCACTGAAAAACAATTCAATGTCATGACTGCATTAGGGTATCATATAACTAGGCTTTAAAAATACCCAATTAGTATATCTAAGCATCGATGCATATTATATATTATCATTTCATAAAATTAAAAGCATGGTCTAGTTTTCCAAACACTCAAATACATATTTTATTAGTGCCTGATTCCTTCTTACCACTACAAGTCCGACAACATTTTCCTTGATTTGGTACATGGTTGTTTTAATAGCTTGAATCAAATAAGATCACTAATAATCTAGAACACACCCTGTTGTTGTCATCTCCCAAGAAAATTTCTCCAACTTTGCAAAGATCTCTTACATTTTTGGATGTGATCTTTCCCCTACACAAATAACATGGACCATTTTCGGACTTCAATCCAACTAATTCCGGGCAATTTTTTTAATTCCTTCATCTTTCATCACTTTCCTTACATTTTGAAGGTCCAAACACCTACCCGCTTGTGTATAAATGTTTGAAAAAGAACATAAGGTGCTGCATTGTTGCCATAAACTCTCCTAGCCTTACACTTTTATGTGATTTACAAGTTCCAAACAAACACATCCACACAACTACCTTATGTTTTATTGTCATTTTGAAGATAAAATTAAGGTATTCCTCAAGATAGCTAAGACACACTGACCAAGAATCTCAATCATGCATACATAATGATCCATTGTAGGCATGATGCAATAAGAATAACTCATGTAATTGAAGTATTGAAAATCATCATCCATGGCTAGATATGTACAAAATGAGATTTATGATAAAACCTTGAAATTTTGAAAATAATACATAGATAAATCTTACATTGTTGGAGTTGGTTCTAAAGTGATTCATTAATTGAAGAGATTGATCTCATCAAAAGTTTATTATAACTATTCATAGCATATCTTGTATGCAAAATATGATCATTGCGCTTGTCCAGACCAAACTTTGTTGGCATTTTTGTAAAATAATGGACATGTTTTAACAAATGTTTCCATATTTTGCATACATGACTATCGGGGTTATCTATGTATTACTTACAAAATCAAACAATAATCCACTTTTGATTATATTTTGATGGATATTCATTGCATATCTTGCCATCGCGCTTTTGTGAGACCAAACTTTTGTTGAGGCATTTTGTAAAATAATCCACAAGCGCCCATTTTTGCACACACTAGGAGAATGCTTTTGATTATATTTTGATGGTAACCGAGTTTGGCTCCCATTTGATACCTACGGAATGCATTTGCTTTATACAAAAATTTCCAAGGTTTTATCATAAATCCCATTTTGTACATATCTAGCCATGATTTACTGTAGATCCATGAGACTACATTTCATTAAGACATTTTGTCAAACAACCAAAGTGTTCCCTCTTCATGCTTCCACATATTGCATATGTCTTTCAGGCGATCACACCTACACTATTTGACAATGACAATAAATTACTTTCAATTAGTTTTGATGGATCTCTATACCCTCTTCAAAAGGTCATATTTTGGAAAATGTTAGAAGGTGTGTATACACCAAAGTTTTCACTTTTCATCTTGCATACATGTTGTTAACAATTTCCTTTGTGTAGATAAGGGTCATTGATCCATCTATTTCTTGAGCATGTGCCTTAATGGGCCACTGAGATGGGGAATGATTATTAACATAATCATTATGGATTAGAGAGAGTATCGATATGTGGTCTTAGCCTTAGTTGTCCTTGCGTTAGTCATCATTGTCCCCTCTCGTCTCATACACATTGCACACCCAACATGTTGCTTGTATCTCACCATTTGGAACTTTGTTTATCCATCTGAATCATCTTTGGAACTTATTTTCACTTTGTATGACACATCGCCTTTGTCCAATGCCATCGTCCACATGTGATGACGTCGTATATATTCTCACTACATCTTGACATTCATGAAGGAAGCTTTGAATCATTGGAGGCTGTCATCTACTCTGCTCTTTTGTGCCAACTTTGCATTGGATCACTCGGCCTTTGGTTCATCTTACACTTGGCTTGGATTAGATTAGACACTCTTCTTCTTGGTTGGATTTATTGCACTATTGGGTCATCTATAATGATTATAGGACAAGAACAATGTTCCCCTTCTCCACCTAATAGTGATTCTCTCTTGGTGTGTTGCTTCTCTGGAGAGATAGATGCATCAATGACCACCCTACAAGTACATGTGAGTGCTTTAAATTTCTTTGTCATTTTGCATAGATTACTTTGTTTCCCTTCCCCATTGTTATATTATAGCTTAGTGTTACATGTATATTGATGCTAGTTAGCATAGTGCTCTTATTTTGTTAACTCCTTAGCTTTCCATTACTTTCATTTTAGTCATATTGTGCATGTTTTCCTCGTTTATCCTCAATCTATAACTCTTTCACATCCATTTACCAATATCTTAGTAGGGTAATCTCCTCTATCTTGAATGTGGGCCTTGGAAACCCTAGGTTGACCTAGTGTAGGGATTACTTGCTCTCTAGATATGTGACCCTAGCGCTCATTGTAGCCCCTTTAAATCTATCCATTATATGTCGGTTCATGTGTGTCTCTTACTTGTTGCCTTGATACCTTTGTAGAATGAAAGACTTAGGAGTGCAAGTTATTGAGACACATTCTTGGCCCGCCATACATTTTTGGTGAACTCGACGTGAATCCTACAAGCCTTCTAATTGAGCATAACTTATTATAAGCATCCATCTCTAATTTTGACCTCATCCAAACATCCAAAACCCACAAGACCTCAAAAACTTTCCTACACAGACACCATCGCCTAGGGGTGATCTTGTCTTTTCCATTTTACTCATTTCTAAATGCCATCGACCCTCATGAAGACTCGTTTGCATGGCCAATCCCTTATTTGATCAACCTATTTCTAGATGTCATTGACCCTTGTGTAAAAAAATTCATTGTTGATTGTGTACAGTAACCTTCATTTTCAGACTTGTTCTCGGCCATATCGTCACTCCATCATGGAATATATGGGCATGGGGTCCTCTGACTCTATTATGCAAACATTTCCTAAGACATATCATCCTAAAGTTGATTTTCACTTTTGTATGGACTGTTGTGTCGTAGGAGCACCTAGAAAGAATCCTTCTACCCATCACAATGGCCCACTTGAGGATGAAGAAGAAGAAAACCAGAATGATGATACTTTTGATCATCCTCCTAAGATTTAGAAGTTTCTATCTCAATTTCCCCAATACAAAAATGAATCAAAAGAAATGTTTGGCAAACATCTTCTTGAGTTTGTTTTCGAATGAATTGACCATAGGGAAGGCAAAAAGGAAATCTCTCGAAGTAGGTTCATCTGAGAATGCCTATAATTTTAACCCTACAATCTCATTCTATAACTTATTGATAGGATGATCCAACAAAAATATGCTACTACGACTCAATTACTTTAAATACAAGCCAACATGATTCAATTAGTCAACCACCCTACAACAAGCTCTTGGGGAAACATGCCCCCTCCTTTACTAAATGGACCTAATTAAATGCCCATCACCCAACCCCGAGAATTCCAACAAGAGCATTTACCACCTTATATTGCTAGCATAGATATTGGTGGAATTGCTCCTTCTATCTCTTACAATGGGTCTACTGATCCCACCCTTCATATCAAGGCCTTTGGTAATATTTACAAGGAGTGGATCAAAACCAATTCATACACTACCACCAAAATCCTAGCTAAGACTCTCACTAGAGATTCTTTGGATTGGTATCACACTTTACCTCCTAATTCCATAGTTGAGCTAGAGTCCCTAATGACAACCCTAGTGAACAAATTCCAATATCATGATCTACTGAGAATAATATCAATTCTTTCATCAATTGTCAACAATCTGAAAATGAATCAGCACAAGCTTTCATCAAGCATTGGAAGACCCTATCCACATGAATAGAACATAATATGCCTAATGATAACCTCTTCCAAATTTTCTTACAAGCTCTTGAACCTCGCCTTCAATACAAGGTGAGGTCATTTTCTCCCATTTCCCTAGAAGAGGCCTTTGAACAATCCAAAAGGAAAGATTATCTCATGAGGGAGTTCGAGAAAGATCCTCCTAAGACACAAACTAACAAGCAAGTCCAAATCCTCCAATATTCTAAGAACAAGAATGCGCAACAGACGATAGAGTCTCCGATACTCTTCCTCTTATCGCTTCTTCAAATAGGATTGTTTTTAACATTGACCAACAACCTAACAACAAAAAAATTCAGCCTAACTATCATCAACCATTGAGTAAGGAAGAGTTGAAACAAAATTTGACTATTTTTCCAAATAGGCTCTTGATTACCTTTTCTAATAATATGATCTTCTCAGAAATTCCATATTTTAGGGTGATTAAATGAAATAATAAATGAAAAATATATTCACCTTGTAAACTTGTTCTTTGTAGAAACAACACATTTTAGATTCATGGGGTAAGCTTTACCTAAGCTATTTAACATGATCTTGGATCGTTCCCGACCTATTCCTCATTCACATGATGAAAGTAAGTTTTGTTGGTGACATGCTAATTGGGGTCACTCCCATGAAAACTATCGTGCACTATGAATGATTACCATCACCTTATTCTTAGGACCCCAATTTGACTATGATGCCATCACTTGCAAGCATTTGACCGAAGAAGCGGTCAAAGCCCATGATGCGACTTAACAAAAGATCGTCATGAAGCTATCAACCAAAATAATGAGAAGTTAAATATCTTCTCTAACCCCATGCCTAATCACAATGTCGCTAAAATTTCTAAGAATCTATAAAATGCCATGCCATGGCTAATGTACTTGACATAAATTATCCTCCTAAAAATACAGTTGCAATTAACAATGTAAAATGTGTCATAGCTTATGTAGAACCGAATACCTTGTAACATCCCAATCTTGGACTTATAGGGCCATATCCCTATGTACCTCAAAACCAAGCCCATCAAGGCAGAAATTTGGCTTCTTCAGATGTCATCGGCCCATGTGGAAATTCTTCTACAAGGCGATGGTGTTTGGATCTGTTTCTTTGACCACATACACCATCGACCCCTGTGAAAATGCAACTTAAAGTGCCAATGGTGTAAGAACTGAGAAAAACCAAATTTCAGAAGTCTCAATAGTCACCCCTACTTCTTTTGGCTCTGTTTCTTAGGATTCCCAACACTCTCAACCTACTACACAATTCATCATGATGAGTGGGATCCTCTTGAAGCACTTTCCCAACTTCTAACCAAGTCCTTTTCTTAGAACTCATGTGTATGTCACCTCACCATCGTGAGCATCTCATGACAACATTGTTTGATATGAACATTCCCTTTCCTCCTTCTTTGGGGCAGAGCCCCACATTGCATGGCTCGGAGGAAAGCATCCACCAACAATGTGAGGAGCTCTCCATTCATACCGATCTTACCATATGCTCACTCTTGCATTCATTTTCCTATAGCTTCTATGATCTGAATGAGCTCTTTCTTCATGCAGATGATATGCCTCTCTTCATTTTAGTTCATATCGGTCACACTACGGTCAAGCATTCTCTCATTGATGAAGGAGCAGGCATGTGTGTGGCCTCATTAGATTTCATTAAGGCTCTTGGTTATTTTATCGATAACCTAAAATCTACACGAATCACTTTTCAAGGATATGATCGCCGATAGATGCCTCCTATGGGGTGTATTTGGTTACCCATCACCGTTCCCCCAAGGATTGTCTCACGTCAAATTCATGGTCTTTAATTTTCATCTATCTTATAACATTCTCCTAGGGCGGCCTTGGACTTATCGTATGCATGCCATCGCTTCTTTCACATGTCAATGTGTGAAGTTCTCTCACCAAGGATCTATTTATAAGATTCAAGGACACTAATCCTTAGAACTATGATACACTTCAATAAAAGGGGACATACAAGCTCCTAACACTTGATGAATTATCTCTATCCACTTTTAAGAATATTAGTGTTTTAATTATCCTATAGATTCTCTGTGGCAATGCCGGTCATCTCGAATTGGTTGGGCACACGCCTCCCATTATCTTTGAGTCGGATGACGACAAGCCCAATGAGGTCATGCTTAGAATCAACACTTCCGATCTTCTTGAGCTTATCAGTATCCTAGATACCTCCTTTCTTGCAGCCCTCACAAGAAGGAGCCTTCGGTTTTACTTTTATGTCACATGCACCGCAACCCCATTAGAGCATATGGGTGTGGTGGATGCTTCCACATCAGATTATGATGATGGTTACGCTTTAGACGACCCTCACATGACTAGCTATGCCTAGATTCATGATAGGAAGTCTTAGGTTACCAAGAAACCCTCAACACCAAATTTGTTCAAGACATGAATGTCATCCTAATACAAAAAAACCCTTGAGCACAGATTGACACTTCTACCCAATAGGTGCGCATGAGCCTCAAATTGCTCCATCGGCTACACCTCCACATACTACCATCGACCTAGCCGACCCATTTTCCCTTACAAAATGGATGATCAGGTCGTTGGTTTTGACTATGAAGTCGATGATCTCATGGTGATGATCCTATCTATTGTGCCTCGATGATTGAGCAACATATTGCTCCATCGATGCCATTTTCACCCATTACATCAATACCATCATCGATACTCTCACTAGTGCTCAACCCTACAAGGATCCCATCCCTACCTCTTTCCCTTATGGCTCCTCAGTCCTCTATGATTGAGCCATATTACACATGGCATGAGGCCCTAGGGCATGATGTTTCTGAATGTAGAGCCTATCGATGCCACATGAAGAAGCCTCGAAGTTGAGGTCGACGCGTCAAACCAAAAAGGCTACATATCCTTTGATTCAACTCCATTCTTTTGTTCTCATCATGGGTATTGTGAGCATACGACGACCTTTGAGTGTCGGGTTCTACGTAGTAAATGTCCCATTCCTGAAACTTCTTCCCATAATCGGAAGTTGGGGCCATTCCTCTCAAAATCGAGTACCTTCCCTAGACCGACTTGTCCATAACCTACCTATGGACCATCACCACGCCCTAATCCTTGTCCCTCCATGAATGACATTTGACATGACATTCTCACCTAGCTCGAGGACCAAATCGATGACACCTTGTTTGCATTTCGGTTTGAAGTTTATCGGTAAGTCCTATTACACAACATGTCATAGAGGACGTCATGACTCATGCTTTAGAAGTCACATCTTGAATCAAGTTGATGATACCATTATCGATACATTGCAATATTTTCCCCCTCATGGCTTGTTATCTACAGTACTTCGACAACATTTCATTTTCTTTCTTTTGAATCCTCGCTTTCACTTGGGCTCTTAGGAGCCCCACTTGGATTTTATACAATACCTTCTGCCTTTGCTTGGGCTCTTGACCCCCCTTGGGTTTTTCACACTAACTCAAAATATCTCATTACATCCTTGCTTGGGTCATTTGCCCGCTTGGATTTATCATCGTGTACGCCTTGGTTACTCCTACCATTGGAGTGTCTTGACCCCTATTTTGCCTATTTTGGCTCTAATTTTCCCTGGTCTTTCCTATTGGATCACCGTGATATTCTATGCATCCTTGTTTAGGCCTATGACCTTGCTTGGATTTATATACCCAATCGCGCCTGACATCCTACCGTTGGATGTCTTGGCCTTATTTTTCCTCCTAGCTTATTCACAAAGACGTGTGGGTTGGGCCATCTTAATGATCCCTTCTCACCAAATTTACCTATCTAATCACATTATCATTTTTCTAAGTACCATGGGTATTATCACATACATACATGCAGAAAATAGGAAAATGATAAGTAAATCAACATCTACAACAAACACCCAAATATCCTCAAAATCACCATTATATATATATATATATCATATATATATATTTTATATATATATATATACAAATATCAAATAAGTTTTTAATATCGACAAAATCTACAAAATGGTTCTTGCGCATAAAATGACTCAAACACCCTCACCCTTGTGGGGGTCTCCATGGATGTTTGAGCCGATGGGGCCGTGCTTTAGTAGCTCTAGCTTTGCGAGCGAGGGACTCCTTTAGATCGGTCTCTGGAGGCCTCTCCATTCGCTCTCTCTAGCTATGTCTCCAATGATGTAATATGATCCGCCGCTCTCTCGGCATCTAATATGCGGGCTACCCGCTCCCCGAACCAAGGTCACCTATGCCCGTAATAGACTCGCAAAATTACATCTATGCTACACGTAGCCACCAACACCCGTGCATCCCGATATCTCCATAGTGTCCCGATGCCTCTCTAACTAGGCGAAATGAACTTATCAAATCTCCCACCGATGGTGTTGCTGGATCCACCATCACCGCAATATCTTGAACATCAAAAGTTGGACCTAGGATCTCATGGTGGGAACTCTCTATCATGGAGTGCCACTCCATCGTCCGCCGACAAAACCAAATTTAAATCCCTCCCAAACCCACTTGTATTTTGTCCTAACCTACTTGATGATGCAAGTTTGGACAAGAATGATGCGCCGACGAATTCAAAAAAGCAAAAAGATCAAATACCACCTAATCCATCCAAAAAAAAAATATAATCGACTTATTCGTGTGGTCTACCTCGCACTACCTTGTCATCCTTTATTGCCACCTTGTACTCGTGTCATGACATCGAAATACACTCAAATTTGGAATTCCATAGCTTAGTTCTCTCAATTCTAAAAATAACAATAAGCAAATCAAAATCAAAATCACTATATAAAACTAAATTTTCTATTCAAATTCGGTCATAATAAACCTAAATCTTCCAATGATCATCATTTTTTCTCCCGAACTCCATAAAACATGTTGTTTGTTACGTCTTGATCGTAATCTCATGTCGTTCATTCCGACCTATTACACACATACTTTTGATGATCTTCGATTTTCACCTATTTTTGACACCATATGACATCTCGACACTATAACATGACATTCATCCCATGGGCTCCTAACCATGTGATTTATGTCTTATTTTACTAATGATCCTCTAGTGTTTCCTTTCGGTTTTGCTTCTCTAGGGTTCTCTCGAAACATTGCTTGCGTTCATGCATGGTAGGAAGAATGACACTATTAGGTACACACTAGTGGGTATATTTCATTTCAGCTAGTCCTTTATGTTCTTACTTAGTTTTACTTTTGATATTGGTGTTATGAGTTGTTTCTTTTCGTTGATCACCCCATATTTCACTATCATGACATGCGGTGATCAATGGCTATGGCATATGTATACACCTAATTTTTCACTTTTCATATTTCATACCTATTACTAATAGTTTCCTTTGTGCAGATAAGGGTCATTGATGCACTATCTTTTGAGCAGTGCCTTAAGGGGCTCTGAATGAGGAATGATTATTCATGTAATCATTATGGGTTAGTGATCCAAAACTCAAGGGTATTTCAAATTAAAGGAGAGAATAAAAAGTGTGCCAAATGAAAACAGAAAGGTTATCTCTGAAAAGAGATGTATAATGCTTAAAATGATCTCTGGAAAAGAGATGTATATTACTCAAAAATAGTGAATTACAATAGCTACCTCTATGAGGAGATGTCTCGATTTTCCCTTTCGGGTTACATATATTTATATACTAATTTTAGAAATACGAAAAGACACCTAGAAGAATGTGGAAGGTCACCAATCTCGAGGGAGATGAGGTGGTTCATCTTCCGTGAGTTACATAGGCGCTAATTTTGTGAATTTACTATTTTTAGCAAATTACTATTTTTAGACAACACTATAAAATTGTAGTTTTAGGCCTTTAGATGCAGATTTCAGGGGTCAAACTTTTCCAAACAAGTGCAACATCCTTTCATCATGTTCTACACGTTCTAAGCTTTCTACTACATTTTGAACGAGTCAATTGGAGCCACGGTGCAAGAAGTTATGGTTTTCGGAAGTTGCTCCACTATTATTGCCACTGGTCATTGTCTAGATTAGTTAGAGACAATACATAGAGAGAGTATTGCTATGTGGTCTTAGTCTTAATTTTCCTTGCATTAGTCATCCTTGTCCCCTTATGTCTCATACACATTGCATTCCGACACCTTGCTTGCATCTCACCATTTGGCACTTTGTTCATCCATCTACTTGATCTATGGCACTTATTTTCACTTTGCATGACACGTTACCATCCTTGGCCAACACCATCGCCCCTGGGCGATGGTGTTGATGTCGGTTTTCCTTGGCGATGTCATCGCCCATGGGCGATGGCATCATATATATGCTCACCACATCTTGACATTCATTAAGGAAACCAAAATCATAGAAATTGCCATCTCGCTCTTCTTCTTTTTGCGCTGACCTTGCATCTGCTCGCTCAACCTTTGGTTCATCTTGCACTTGGCTTGGATTGGATTGGACACTCTTCTTCTTGGTTGGATTGTTTGCACTATTGGGTCATCTATAGTGAGTCTAGGACATGAATAGTGTTCCCCTTCTCCACCTAATAGTGATTCTCTCTCGATGTGTTGCTTCTCTAGAGAGATAGATGCATCAGTGACCACCCTATAGGTACAGGTGAGTGCTCTAACTATCTTTTTCATTTTGCATAGATTAGTTCATTTCCCTTCCCCATTGCTCTATGTTAGCTTAGTATTACATGTATATTGATGCTAGTTAGCATAGTGCTCTTATTTGATTAACTCCTTAGCTTTCCATTACTTTCATTTCAATCATATTGTGCATGCTTGCCTTATATATCATCGATCCATACCTCTTCCCATCCATTTACCGATATCTTAGTAGGGTACTCTCCTCTATCTTGATTGTGGGCCTTGGAAACCCTAGGTTGACCTAGTGTAGGGATTATTGCCCTCTAGATATGCGACCCTAACACTTGTTGTAGCCCCTTTAAATCTATCCATTGTATGTCGGTTCATGTGTGTCTCCTACTCGTTGCCTCGATACCCTTGTAGAACGGAAGACTTAGGAGTGCAAGTTATTGAGACACATTCTTGGCCCGCCATACGGGGATGTTGGCAACCGTTACTAAGTTTGGCTTTACATCGCCAATTACATTTGCTTAAAAGCTCCTATGATTATCAACAAGTCATCTTGCATATGCTACAATTATAACATTCCATGAGGCCACATCTCGTTGAATGATTTTGTCAAATAACTCGTACCTTCTCGTATGCCTCCACATTTTGCGTACATGTCTATCGCGTAGTTATAGCTATCCCATCTCGAGAAAAATCCACTTTCAATTATTTTCCGATATATCTCTAAACCTTGTTCTAAACCTCCCATTTTTGCACATGTTGGGAGGATGCTTGCCAATATTTCCGAATTTGACTTTACACCTATGGATTGCATTTGCTTAAAATCTTTAACGATTTATCAGCAAGGTCATTTTGTGCATACCCAACAATGATTGCATTGCATAAGTTCACATCTTGTTTATGCATTTTGTCAAACACTTGACATGCCTTCTGTATGCTTACACATTTTGCATACATGTCTATCAATGCAGACACAGCTACATCTGATTTAAAGCCACTCTCTACTATTTTTTTATTGATCTTCGTTCCCTGTTTCAAAGCTCCCATGTTGGCACGTGCAGGGATTATGCTGGCAAAGGTTATTGATTTTGGATTTACACTAACTGATTCAATTTTCTTAAAATTCTCCAAGGCATTATTGCAAAGCCCATTTTGTGCATATCCAACGATGAATGCAGACCATGAGATCACATTAGGTTGAGGCAATTTGTTAAACAATTCACGTGCCTTCCGCATGCTTCCACATTTTGCAAATATGTCTATTGGTGTAGTCACAACTATAACATCTGACGAAAATCTGTTTCAATCATTCTTTGATGGATCTCTAAACGCTGTTCCAAAGCTCCTGTTTTGACACAAGCTGGGATGCTGCTACCAAAAGTTGTGGGAATTATCTTTAAACGTGCGAACAGCATTTGCTTAAATTTCCAAGGCTTTATCAGAAAGTCCTTTCGTGCATATCCCACAAGCATAACATTTCATGAAACCGCATCAAGTTGCAGGCATTTTGTAAAACACTTCATGTACCTTCTGTATGTTTCCACATTTTGCATACATGTCTATTACAGCAAACACATACCATAACATCTTATGAAAATCCACTTTCGGTTATATTTTGATGGATTTCCATACCCTGTTCTAAATTTCCCATTTGTGCTCATGCTAGCATAGGTTGCTGAGTTTGGATTTACATCTGACAATGGCATTTGCTTGAGAATCTCCCAGGCTTTCCCTGAAAACCTGTTTTGTGCATATACAACAATAATTGCAGACCACTAGACCATGTTTTGTTGAGGCATTTTGACAAACAGTTTGTATGCCTTCTGGATATTTCCACATTTTGCATGTATGTCTATCAGAGCATTCATCACAATGATGTCAGATTGATATCCACATCAAATGATTCTCCCATGTATCGGCAAACTATGTTTCAAAGATGCCACGTCGGTACATACAGGGAGATTAGTGGAGAAGGTGAACTGATCAGGTTAGACAGCCATCCGTTGTATTTGGTTGTACACTGCCAATGCCTGTAGATGAAGCCCATGCCTTCGGTAAAATGCAATAATCATATTCCATGAGAAGACATCTCATCCTCGAAAACATTTCGACAATCCAGAAAACATCCGCAGTTGTCATACATGTTTACAAGTATGTTTTGTATAAATGTGTCCGTGGTAAAATTTAAATCCCATGTCATTGATGAGAGACTGAATTTGATTACCCTCTGAAATGGTTTTCTTCGTAATGCAGACCTGCAATATATGGAGATATGTAGAAGAGTGTACAACAGGCTTGTGGCCGGTAAAGAATGTGTTGGATTTCCCCAAGCAACCCTATTTACAGAGAACCTTGGTTGTCATTTGTTATTCATTCTACCACATTAAAACACCAGTCTTTTCTGAATCGAATCTATAAAACGTGGTCATTGGGCCATTTTCATTTTTCTTCGAATTTTTCAAGGCAGGTTATTTAAAACTAAGAGCTATCAGTCAGCTGTTGGTCCATTGGTGAAGCTGTTAAGCTCTCAATGAGCCCACTAGGGATCGATTCTTGTCAAGTGCAAAGGCCCGGGTGTCTAAATAACGGGATGAGGCTGGGATTGCAGAATGGATAGCCCTCAGACCTTGCATCTATGCTGAAGGAGACTGGATTAATTCCAGACCTTCAACAAAAAAAAAAAAAAGTAAGAGCTCATCTTCTATTGCCTTCACCCGGTAAAAATGTTCAAGTGGCAAGTGCATTTGATTAAGAAAGGATGAATGCGAGGGCGTACTTGGCATAAATAAACATCGGTACTGCAATAGCCTCACCCTGATGATGGTTCCGGTACTGGAATCGAAACGTTGGTATTAATCCTCCTTACGCAGTGTATCCAGAAGATTACATTTGCTCTTTGACCTGTGATATGAATCTCAAATCTTTGATAAATAAACATGGTTTACAAAATTTAATTTTTTTTGTAGTTGTGAAATACATCCTTTGTCTGTATTCGAATTGACTTGTAAGAGAGATGAGAGGAGGCCAAAAGTGCATTGGAACAATGTTTTAAATGCTCTCAGAGTGGATATGATCAAGAGGTTGAAATATATTTTAGCTAAGTTGTCCATCATGAAATTTAACAAAGGTGAAAATAAAGAAATGAAAGACGTGCATATTTCCTCATCTAATGAGGATTGTGGATTAGATTGAGTTCAGTCCTGTCAATTGGTATGAATGAGTACATAAGGAAGGAATTTTGTCTTGGTTTTGGATTCAATCAACCTAAATTTTGTTTTTCACATTTTTCGGATCTTCATCCTTTGTACAATTGCTTAAATTTCAGATTTGATCTTTCATGCAAGTCTATGTATGCAATTGGTAGGGTCAAGAAGCTTGCAATCTTCTTGTGACCAAATACAGGAATTCAAGAGTGTGTCTCCTTAAGTGCATAAAGATAATTATAGCCATTGTTCATTGGTTTTCACAATTTGTATTGGTGGGTATTATTTATCCTTTGTCTAGTTCAATACTGAGGGTTGAGGTAGCTCACAACCCTTAATTAGAGCCATTGTTCATTGGTTTTCACAATTTACATTGGTGGGTATTATTTATCCTTTGTCTAGTTCAACACTGAGGGTTGAGGCAGCTCACAATCCTTTCTCAATAAAATGACTGGCTCCATCTTGATAATAGATGTTGATAGGTTCAACCTAGTTCTTTGGAGCTTCAAGGTAACAAAAACACTGCTCCCAATGGGGTTTTGCAGATGTTTGGATTGTTTTAATACGTGGGATCTGCAATGTGTGGACATGTTTGAAGAGGTGGTTAACAGCTCTGTTAATATCTTGTTACACTATTCTGAATGTAGTGTGGTGGACACAATAATTATGCTGATGGACATGTGGGGAATGCAATTTAACACTCATTGATAGGGTTCCAACAATGATCTGAAGTCCGTACTATATTTTCTGTTCCATTAGTATTCTAATAGCAATGAATATGAAATACAGAAAAAAAAAGACTAGATAATGAAACTTTAAAGCAGTGTGCTAAAAAATATAATAACCTTGTGAATACTATAAAAATAAACATTCAATGGTTGAATGATCTTGTTTGATGCGACACATATTACTTGTTATTAAAGGTTTTCCCAATCATCATTCATACAAGTTCATGATGTACAGCCCATTTTCAAGAAAACACCATGAATTAAAAAAGCTATCACAACCTTTCTGTTTGTTTTTTTGCTGTTTTTTTGCGGTCTCTTTACTGCTTTTTTGCAGTAATTTTGCTGTTTTGTCTCGTTTGAGTAGCTGTTTCTGGGCTACTTCGAGCTTCATTGTAACACTCGGATCTTGATCCATTCTCTCTGATTCTCACTCTTATTCCGGCTCTTAGGCCTTCTTTTGTTCTCAAGGGTATAGTCCCTTTCAAAAAACTATTTGCCAATAATAATAATAAAAAAAAAGCTATCACAACCATGCAAAAATTATTGTATATTTGCCTCCAAAACAATTAAGATTCCCATGAGAGCAGGCAACCATTAAGAGATGCATTTTTGTGTCACTGCAATCACAAGTTGAGGTACCAAATGCATTTTTTTCATGTCTAGTAGACCTCTTTTCAAAGACAGAGTTGCCTTGTAGAAAAAGAGGATAATTATGGCCACATCCACACATTTTTTTAGTCAGCCAAACAAAACACTGAGCAACGATATGAACCATAGTTTTATAACTTGTAAATCATATAACCTGTTACAGAATTTTGCCCTCAAACCTTGACAAAAATCTACAAACTTTGTGTAATTGTGGTCGAGGCTTAATATAACCAAATGGACTATAGTCTTTTCTGGCATCAATACAATTCATGAAAAAGTCTCCAACTCATAGTTATTCATATTCACTTTAGACTTTACTAGCATCTCTTAGTTTTTCAGCTCATGTATACAATATCCATTTTCGTCATGTTATGATCTATAACTCAAATGTTCCTCTCCATTCTGGCAAGGTCTTCAATTATCTTATTCCTCATGAGTTCTTGCGGTGCTCTTAATATTCACGAATTCCACTTGTTTCAGACCTGCAGCTACCACAAGTACTTTCTTTTTGCTATTCAGTTAACCCTAAAAGTAAATACCATACATATTTATAATTATGATAAATAAATTCTGTAATTTTACTTTCATATATAAATTGTAATAATTTATTTCGAACTGCACAAAGCTAATTAAAATCATTACAAAAATTATGATTGACAAACACAAATATTAGCTCTCGCATGAAATCTCTAACCATTACTTAATATGCTTTTGTCAATTGTCATTTACAATCATTATAATTTTTGTAGAAGGAACATATCCATACTATGTGCACAGAAGGTAGATCAAATTTACATAAAGTATGAAAGGGATTTTTGAAAGCCCAAGAGACCTCCTTGCGATTTTCACTCCTCTTCACTAAGGAATTCAGATAACCAGATATGAACAGTTATTAGAAGTTAACCTGACAAGGAGATGGTCTAATTTGATGTAAAATGTCCTTTATCATTCCATGATCATAAACGGCACAAAATCCACCTGCACAAAAGGCAGACCTGGCATAGGCACAAGGTAATATACTTAAACCCAGACAAAAAGCATACAAAACGACAAAGGTAGGAATAAAAGTCAATCCAGAGATGCTCTCCCCACCATATCCAAGCATTGGCTTGATTGTAAGCCCTTCTCTTATATTTGATGCTATCTGAGAGGCTTTGCCTTTCCTTGAAACATTCTTCTCCTTTCACATTTCCCATCCATCCGCTTCCTCCAGCTTGTCAGTCAAGAGTTGTAGAGGCTTCCTGAAGAACAGTTCAATGTCATTTCTCGTCCATGGTATTATAAAACAATCCTTTAATAAATTATCCACTGGTGTATCTAGGCAACCATTCAAACCAGACAATCTCATTTCATCCAGTCACTAATCATTGTTTAGCTCTCTAGACATTCAGAAAGAGCATTTTTTCAAAAAATGAAAATAAAACTTGATTCCTACTTACCACAGGAAGTCTGACACGGTGCATCTTGTTATAGCGAAAGCCTGTGTTTATAGCTGCCTTCACTTAGCATCACCAATAATCTCCACAAGAACATTGCCCTTTTTGAAATGATGGAAACGGTTTGCATCTCTTACAACAATTTCTCTTCCAACAATCTTGGATATGAACTTGGTTGCAGTGTGGCAGTCACCACATACACGGAGGTTCTTGACGACTCTTATTGTTGTTCCAGGGGATGTTTCCAGCAACCCAAATGCAATTGCCAACTTCTCACTATGGTGACAAAGGAGCGATTCCTTCTCCTCCTCCTCCACATCATTGAATACAAATTTTGCATCCGGAATATGCCCTGCTACCTTGATCTCCCAATACAGTTTCTCCAACTTTTCATATATCTCTTGTGTTTGTGGGTGTGATTTGTCTCCTACACAAAAAGCATGTACCATTTTATGGACTTCAATCCAACTACATCCAGGTATCTTTTTATTCCTCTATCTTTCATCAATTTCCTTATCTTTTGAACGTCACCCCACCTACCCACTTCTGCATAAATGTTTGACAGAAGAACATAAGGTGCAGCATTTTTAGGATCCAACTCAAAAAGGAGTGTTGCCACAAATTCTCCTAGCCCTATATTCTTATGTGATCTACAAGCGCCAAGCAAACACATCCACACAACCACATCAGGTTTTATTGGCATTTTGATGATAAAGTTAAGGGTTTCCTCAAGATAGCCAGCACGGCCAAGAAGGTCAACCATGCATACATAATGATCCATTGTAGGCATGATGCAATAAGAGTCACTCATGCGATTGAAATATTTACAGCCATCATCCACTAGACCTGCATGGCTGCATGCAAATAAAACACAAACAAAGCTTACATGGTCAGGATTGGTTCCAGAGTGCTTCATTAGTTCAAAGAGTTTGAGGGCATCTTTGCTATAGCCATGCATTGCATATCCTGCAATCATCGCATTCCATGAGACCACATTTCGTTGAGGCATTTTGTCAAACAACTCGCGTGCCTTCTGTATGCTTCCACATTTTGCATACATGTCTATCAGGGCATTTGAAACTACATCTGACAAAGATCCACTTTCAATTACTTTTTGATGGATTTCCATGCCCTGTTCTAACGCTCCCATTTTGCCACATGCTGGGAGGATGCTGGCAAAGGTTGCTGCATTTGGCTTTACACCTTCCAATTGCATTTGCTTAAAACTCTCCAAGGCTTTGTCAACAAGCCCATTCTGTGCATATCCAGAAATGATTGCAGTCCATGAGACCATATTTTTTGAGGCATTTCTTTGAAAAGTCTTGAAGCCTCATCCAGAACACCAATTTGTGCATATCCTGTAATCATTACATTCCAGGACACCACGTCTACCCTCTGCATTTTGTCAAATAACTCATATGCCTTCTGTATTGTTCCACATTTGGCATATGTGTCTATCAGGGCATTCACAACTACAACGTCTGACAAAAATCCACTTTTGATTATTTTTTGATGGATTTCCATACCCTGTTCCAAAGCTCCAAGTTTGGCACAAGCTGGGAGAATGCTGGCAAAGCTGGACGAGTCTGGCTTTACATATGCCAATTGCATTTTCTTAAAAATCTCCAAGGCTTTATCAACATGCCCATTTTGTGCATATCCTACAATCATTGCATTCCATGAGACGACTGTCTAGCACTTTACGTGCCATCTGTACACTTCCACATTTTCCATACATGTCTATCATGGCATTCACAACTACAACATCGGACAATAATCCACTTTCTATTATTTGTTGATGGATCTCAATACCCAACTCCAAAGCTCCTATTTTAGCACATGCTGGGAGGACACTGGCAAAGGTTGCTGAGTTTGGCTTTACACCTAATGATTGCATTTGCTTTAACAAGTCTGAGGCCTTCTCAACAAACCCATTTTGTGCATATCCAGTAATAATTGCAGTCCATGAAACCACATTTCGTTGAGGCATTTTATCAAACAGTTCACGTGCCTTCTGTATGCTTCCACATTTTGCATACATGTCTACAAGGGCAGTCATAACAACAACATTTGACAAAACCCCACTTTCGATTATTTTTTGATGAATCTCCATACCCTGCTCCAAAATACCCATTTTGGTAGATGCTGGGAGCATGCCGGCAAACGTTGCCGAGTTTGGCTTTACACCTTCCATTTGCATTTGCTTAAACATCTCTAAAGCTTTTTGAACAAGTCCATTTTGTGCATATCCAGCAATGATTGCAGACCATGAGACCACATCTAGTTGAGCCATTGTTTCAAACAATTTGCTTGCCTCCTCTATGTATCCACATTTGGCATACATGGCTATCAGGGTATTCATCACAATGATATTAGATCGAAATCCACATATAATGGTTTTCCCATGGATCTCCACACCATGTTTTACATATGCCCCACTGGCACATACGGGGAGAATAGTGGAGAAGGTGAACTGATCGGGTTGAACAGTTGTTCGTTGCATTTGGTGGAACAGAGTGAATGCCTCTTGAGGAAACCCATGCCTTCTGTAAGCTGCAATTATCACATTCCATGAGAAGAGGTCTGGATGAATCATATGGTCAAATATCTGGCGAGCATCCAGCAAACTTCCGCATTTGTCATACATGTTGATGAGTGTATTTTGTAAAAAAGTGTTTGTGGAAAATGTAAGTCCGCTGTCATTGATGTGAGAATGGATTTGCTTACCCTCTGAAAGATCCCTTTTGTCAATGCATGCCTGCAATAGATGAAGATATGTAGAAGAGTTTACAGGAGAGTTGTGCGTAGTAAGCAGAATGTGTACCGCCTCTTTCAACCGACCATGAGTACAGAGTGCTCTGAGATTTTGGTTGAGATGGGTAATGGATGACATTGACTGCATATGTAGAGTTATTCATTCTACCACAATAGAACACCGCCTTCTTATTCTGATTTCTTCAACGTAGTTCTATGATCTACTGTCATGCTTTTACAGCAGTATAAACTAGCAATCGCACAAAACGCCGAAAGTATGAGGCGAATGCGAGCAGAAGGAAAGTTAAATATGTAAGGAAAGTTAAATATGTAAGGAAAGACTAACATAAATGCAGGTGGGTATATAATAACCGGATGAACATGGTGAAATGAGAAATGAGCAACAAAATATGAGTCCAAGAGAGGAGAGATGAAGGAAGGGATCGAAGGCAAGATTCCTCTATTAAGAGTGACTGAAGTAGAGGTGCGAAGGACTTTTTTCTATAGCGGTTGAATGAAAAAGGAGGAGAGGTACGAAGGGCCGACAATGAGGGAACTCACGATATAGTCATGAAGGTTAGGCCTTGTCTTTATATTCCTCCTATGTCAATAGTGGTTCACTGCAGAGTAAGCCCTTGATATTTGTGGGTTGAAAATGCCCATGCCATTTAAAGAAGTAGTTGTCCTCAATTACCTTTGGAAAATGGAGGTACAAGAACGTGGAAGGGGTTGTTTGCATCCCAAGGAGGATGTGAGTATCGATCAAATCTGATGACAACAAATACAAGAAAACCAGGAGGAATCGGAGGAGCATTCGTTGACTATGCCAATGACAGAGCCAATAACACTATTGAAAATTCATGTTTCCACCGACAAGTTTGTAGAAAGCATGAATTTTTGGTTGATTCAAACAACTTTGTGTCGCAATTGATCATCATCAGCCTCTCTGAAGTCATCATGTCTGATGGTTAGAGGGATTGATCTAGCCATAGGAGAGTTAAGGGACTTTAATATTTGAAGGTTGTGGTTGTTGACCAGGCCATTTTTAGCAAAAAGATGGGGGTCATCTTTGAACTCAATGATTTCTTGTTCAGAAAGGTAGGAATGCGTTCCTGACAGAAGGATCTCCCAATCTTGAAAGAGAGGGAGAGAAGTATGAATGTTGAGTAATAAGTTCCAAAATGATGCTTGTGCAGAACTGGAACCATGTTGCTTGAAGATTACATTGAGGGAGATGGTTGTCGTGAAGCCTTTCCATAGGTTAGCCTCGTAGGAATTGTTGGAAAATAGAGGTATGTCCATGATAGGTGGAAGTTGGCGAAGGTCGCCAATGAGGATGATAGACCTATTCCCGAAAGCAAATGTTTTGGAACAAGGGAAAGCTTCCTGAAGGCAGTAGTCAATTTTACCGAGAACGTTTGGGCACGGCAATCAACTTTACCGAGCAAGTTTGGGTCGATAAAACTCCTTTCATCAATTAGAATATATTGGACATGTTTAAAGGAGTATTGAAAAGATGTTAAAGAAAGAGGATCAAGCACACCGAGATCGTTTCCATATTTAGGTAGATATTGATTTGAAGAATGAAATTAAACTAAATTAATTCATGGTCCAAAAACAGGAAAATCGAATAGAAGTCCTCGATCCTATTGTCTAACACCTTCAATGTAATAAAACAGATCATTACCTCTATCTATTAGCTGCCCTCAATTTATGAACGCTAACAATTTTTTACATGTATTGAATTAAGTTACCAACTGTTATACAAAACATTTCTGAATTTGTTTTTCCGATTATCCTTAGGGAATTCAAGGACCATGTAAGACAAGATTAATCCTAGATTCCTACCCAACATGTGCATAAGAGACATAAGCTATGGTATACTGAGGAATGATGGGTGAAAAAATGTCAGGTTGTATGATAATCACAAATTTCTTTAATTTACAGAGGACACGGTTGCCTCACCATACATCATAGTCTTAATGGTGAATAACTTTAACAATGACAAATGTGTCATTCATAAGAAGGAACAAACAATGGAATATGTCTTTTGACATTGCTATGTTCCCAAGTCTTTCAACTGAATAGTATCACGATATACTACCCTGTTTGTTGAAAAGAAGTATATGATGGATGACAAATGAATGGTTTAAACATACGAAAATGACATTTAAACCGGGAAAAATTGCATAGCAACTAAGTGTCTCAATCCCTCAACCAGAAAGTAATGGCCACGTGAAGCTCAACATTACTTCACTCCTTTCAAGGTGCAAGTACACAAAAATTTCTTGAAGACCTCTTAATCTACAAAAGGAAGTTGTGAATTTCAAATCAAAATCAGCAGAACCTATTGCAACAGAATATCAAAATATTTTTGGAATGTTTATTTATTTATTCGATTAGAAAAATGTTTCATGCCATATAGAGTCAAAATTTCATATTACACAAAGTTGCTTGATGTTAAATAAAGGGTTCAAAATATTAGAGAAAGATCTCTAGTTAAATAACTTAAGCTAAAATTTTAGGTTCCTCAGAAACTACACGAGGCCCTCTTATGGGTATAAGTGGATTTAAAATTTATCCTTCACTCTTTTCCTATATATGTTCCAATTTCTTTACCTCTTAAGGTTTGAAGCTTTGCAACCAACCTCACGAATAAATAGACCCTTGCCTTTCCACCTATTTCTCCAATAATTATATAGGCCAATGTCTGGGGTGTATTTATTGTTGCTAATATTACATAGTTATCAGGAAACTCGACTGTCATGTACTTACATTTTCTGGTGATGAGTTTTTATACAATATAGGCATACCCTTATTTATTTACTCATTTACCTTGAAACTATGGTATATTTTTTCTATTCAAAGTTTATAGTATTATTTTTCCATTCCCATGCTTCTTTAACTAAATAATTACCTTAATTATTTATTATAATTCCCTTATTTATTTACTCGTTTACCCCAAATTATGGTGAATTATTCTATTAAAAATTTGTTTTCTTTTGTCATACTCCATACATTTTTCACTACATAATTCTATAGCGAATTCATGCTTCTTTTACAACACAATTATATAGTGAATTCAATGCCCAACCTTTGGGTGGAACGGTGAGGTCTACATTGTTTCTTTTGGTATATGTAGTGGCATGGAGAATGCGTAGAGGATGCTTGTGGATTACCAAGGTCATTTAGAAGCATATTTGATGCTCTTTATTTCTTCTTTTCTAAAAAATTCACGTTTCTTCTTGGTGACCCCATCATTTGCTGCAGGTAGAGTGTTGTAGACTTCATTGTAGCCTCTAATATTAAACAATGTAGTCATTATGGTAATTGAAAATTTGTGCTATTCATTTCTGGTAGGTTTTCACAGTTTTATCATCCATGCCGAGTACACAGAAAATCTCTTTATGTCATATCTATTTGATAAAAAGCATAGGTACTAAATCAGTCCTAATATTTATTTGATAAAAATCATAGTTGGTAAATTTGTCCTAATCTATATATGCAGGAAATTATTCTCATTTTAAATGTATATAAGGACCTAAGGACACATTTTAAGTTCACAAGTATAAGATTATGAATAATATTAGTGACTCCTTTTATTTATACACTATGATTCTTAAGGTAGCTTAACAACCTCTGCCACTTGTATAGCCTATGCAGCCATCAAAGTGCACTTCATCAGTGGTGTAAATTCCATCCTACACATGCATATCAAACTTGTACAATTGGTGACATTCGTTTTGTTGGCTGCAGAGACTACGTTTCCTCTTGTTTATCAGTTGGTATATGTAAAGGTTTTGTAAATCCGAATCATTATTTTCATTGTTTTGTAAATCCGAATCATTATTTTTATTTTGAAGATTGCAGGTTGTAGTCGATCCTATAAAAATCAAGAGACATTACATTTATATAGTAGTCATACAACAATCTAACGCATGTGAATTACTATTAAATATGTATAGTTATTTACGTGTGTTAGTTCAACCAAAATGCTCCCTACACTGAATCCTGACAAAATTAAAAAATATATATATGTTTCAAGGTCTGGAAAACCATTTAGAGACATTTGGGAATGGCTCCAAATTCAGGAATTTGGATGTATTATACATTTGTGTCTGCCTCATTGTTTCTACACCGAGTTACTCAAGGTAGCTTTGGAAGCTCCATTCTTTGTTGGAGGAAAAATTTCATGAATTTCATTTACTATTTTCTACGTCAAAGATTGCAATCTCAAAGAAGCCATGCCAAAAAACCAGCCTTTATAAAATTATAAGATTTTATAAATGTATAGTAACTATGTAATGCTTGCAGGTATATGTTAATCAATCCTGTTATGTAATTATTTATTCATGTTGTGGGCACATATTTATCCATACATGTAAGCAAAGTGATCTATGAATGTGCTTCAAGATACCATGGTAAAATTTATCAACCATAAAGTTACAACTTTGAGAACATACCTGAATGATTTCTGTAAAGATTACAACTTTCACTACAAGATAAAGGGTATAATATCCACAAATTTTTCACATTTTCATTGTGGATATTTTAGTTCAAATTGTGAATCCAAATTTTGGACTCCACCTACAATAATTTTGCGAAAACATTAAACGTGACAAAAATTGTGAAATATCTACAATAAAATTAAGTGTAAAAAATCACAATAATATAATTGTAGAATTTGTAATTTTAATATTGTTACATACCTACGATTAAAATTTTTGTGTACACATTGTTGTGGATCCACAATTATAAAATAAGTCTTTTACCAACGTAGTCAAACTATAGATAAAATTTTAAATATAACTTGATCTAAAGATAAAACCTTTAACTATAAATATTGGAAAAAATCCATGCAATGTAATTACCATTAATTTACCAATAAATAATTTATTTCTAAAAAGTCGTTTCACTTCATATAGATTTTTTTTTATAACATGCAAAAGCATTTTAATTATTTGAAAGTTTTCCATTTTCAATAAAACACACACATTAAAGATCAAGATTATAGCTATATTGTCCAAAATTAATAAATTAATAGTTTGATAATCATTTAAATTATAATTTGAAAGATAAATAAATTTAATAGTATTATTTAATTATATATATAATATATTTTAATTACGAAAATAAATTAAAATATAAATACAAATTTTGATTCATAACAAGCAAATAAAAAGAAAGTTCTATTTAACCATTCATGAATGTGAAATGGTTAGAATATGGTAATGTTGTCAATAAGAGACTTAAATAATTCAATGTTTACAATTAGATTTATTTATCAACCTTGAAGAGAGCACAACTACATTTGTTTAATACATTTTTAAATAAACTTATTTTTTATATTTAATTTTTAAAATTTAAATACTATAATAAAATTTAAAGAAGATTTTATAAACCTAACACTAAAAAGAAGTAAGAAAAAGATTTACTTCATACAATCCAAAAGTAACAATGCTCCTTCTCCACTTCAAATAATTTCTCTGTAACAAAATAAAAAACAAGTAAATTTCATGAAATTTCTTAAATAATCCAAATATATTATAAATTAGAGTATGCATAAGAAATTCTAAAAATCTAAACAAATTTATACCATAGTCATGATTTGAACCTTTCCTGTTTTACTGTTAAAAATTCAAATCTTACAAAATAAACACAACCAATCACAGATCTATAGAAGACAATACCTTTCGAAATTCATCATACAATCCCTAATTTTCTTTTTCCCTTCTTTCTTTAATGCACTTGAGAAAGTCCTGAAATAATTCTTTCCACTTATCATCTCCCACTCACCCCTAAAAAAAAACTTAATCTGAATTTTTCGTATTAATTTAAGGTTAATAGGAGAGACCAACCATTACTTACACTATTACTTCGTGTTATTTCCTGCATGAAAATAGATACAATCACGGAGATGATCATGGAGTTACTAACTATGAAAATAAAGAAGATTAATGAATATTTAAATTTTGTTATAAGAATTCGTTTAGGGTTTCGAGTTAATGCCAGGGAATTAATATGCGGGAGGCCATTTCTATTTTTTTAAAGTGATATATATGGAAATCTTTTATTTTCAAAAATAATGAAAACTGATTTGAAATATACTTTTTTCAAAGTATTTAAACTTTTATCTTTGCGGTGAGTGATTCATTACTAATAATTAGAAGTAAAGTATTCACCAAAATTCAAATTAATTTTGGAATAAGTGTATATTATTTAATTTTTTAAATATAGATTTATAAATTGTTTATATATATACCATTATAGATTGGAGAACTATACATAATTTGATTTAAATAATAATTTGTATTAGTTATAAATATTTGTTAAAATTAAAGAATTTTCAATAATATAGATTATCAATAATATATTTTTAAAATGGTATAAATTATTAAAATTTTATATATCAAATAATAATTAATAGATTTATTGTCTATAATCTATAAATAAATTTGTGAAGTAGAGTCATATTTCTAAAAATATTTAAATAAAATTAGAAGTAATTTTTTCATTTATAAGAAAGTAAAAATTGTGTGTGTATTTGTGTTTGGTAGTTTGGAAAGAATTAAATTTTGTGTGAATTTTCCATAGTAAATTTTATGTTGTATAGATCATTCATAATTTAAGATTTAACTACTAAAAGTTTGTAGAATATCCACAATCCTTTTTATCAAAGTATAATGTTATTATGACCTTTCCATTAATATTAAATATGAGAATAAATTTGTATAATATCTACAATATTATTTATCAAAGTATAATTTTATTGTAGATATTCCACAAATTTCATTTTTTGTGGATATCAATGTAAATAATGGAATGTCTCTTAATTACTTCTTTCTCTTTATTACTAATATTGGATTAAGGAGAATAAATTATCCATAACCTAGAGAATAGTATATTTTGGTATTGTATATTATTAAAAACTAAAATTAATAGCTACAATAAATTATCTATTATGTATATATTTTAGATTTTTTGGATGTTACATGTCTAATATGTTAGATTTAATAATTTTCTCACTTTTATTTGAACTTTAAAAATCATGATACTTTTTTATAATGTATATTATCAATAAATAAGGTTAAGTGGTGTTTTGAATAGTCCAAATTACATATATACTCCATTTTAATAAGATTTTTTGTGGAAAAATCAAATCATGTGACTTTATATTTGGGTTGTATAGACTATCCATAATTATATTTTCAAAGGCCTAACATTTTTATAAATTATGAGGAGAAAATGTGACTTTTCCACAACAAAATTTCAACAATGTAGATATTTCACATGTTTAAATTTTACTCTTATGAAATAGTGGAAATTATTTATTAAAACATGGTAAAATCTAATTTTCCACAATGAATTTTAAAGAATGTAGATATTTCACATATTTAAATGTGACTTTTATAAAATTGTGCAAAATCTACATCATGTTTATAGAATCTATCCATTTGATGTTGATAATTCACAAATTTTCCACAAAATCAATTTTTTGTGGATAACAATGTGAATAAATGATCCTAGTTCTAGTAGTGTTTTTAAGGTTCTAACAACTATAATAGAAAGTGGAAGGAAATGACGTGCTTACCTTAGGCAAGCCATGCAATGTATACACACCGAGCCATGTAAAACCCAATTGGAAGAGTGGCGAATTAAGTAAGGTCAACCCATATAGCGAGATAAACAATTCATACTGTTGAGCATCCGAGCACATGATATCCCGAGCTAGTTTTTATACACATGCGAGCCATGAAAACAGAGCCCAGCTCAGAACTCAATGAATCGTGCAAACCCAAACCAAATCATGAACTCAGAAGTAAAATAACAAATCCTTCAAGGTCCCATATATATGCAATAATAGAGATGTTCAAGACAAAATGAGAAATACAAGATTTTTCAGATCTCTGAATGAGTATTTTGGCACAAGATTGCAGGTGACAGTCAATATGCAAGTAAATCTAGGTATGAAATACAAACTCCAAGCTTCTTCGATTTAAACAGCTGCAACAGAGTAGAACTTAAGGAAATATGACTTACCCCAAAGAGTGGCCGAGCTAGTGAAGCTCATAACGAGTGGGTGTAAAGGGTTGGCTGAGCCAGTGAGGTTCACAATGATCCAATGTAGCTGGGCTATGCAAAATAACTCCCAGGCACACAACCAGCGAGATCCCAAGAGGCCTCGACTTAAACCCACTAAAGAACACGGCACACCCCAACTCGTCTTTTCTAGGCAAAGCAAAATGCACAAATGGCAAGATGAACAACTGTGTCAAGCTAGAGTTGAAGATCCTAGCACAAACCCAACAAGTTGGGCTAACCACAAGCGGGTTGTTTAAGAGTGCGGCCTAGAGTTGAAGATCCGACTCAAACCCAACAAGCTGGGCTAACCACAAGCGGGTTGTTTAAGAGTGCGGCCTCAGCGAGTCAAGCAAAGCTCGCTCCAAGCAAGTTAAACATATATATAACCCTGACCGAGATATAAACAAAAGAAAATATCAAACAACGAGTTAGGGTATCACGCTGGCGAGCCATTGAACAAATACACGAGCCCAAGCTCGAGCCATAGCAATGGCTGACCTAACATGTAACAGGGAACAACAATTAAAGAACAGAGCAACCGAGTTGCTACAAACCCTTAGCGAGTTGTGGAGGTTAAATCTCACAAGCTCGACCCAACGATGAAACCCACAACGACCAATAATGAAAATTTGAGTAGGAACCTTTAGCTCTGTCGAGGATAATAGAGCAGAATGGTGCAAACCCAAAACAACAACTAGTTGAGCTCAAGAAAATAGGCATGGCTGCTAACGACAACCCATAAATTAGGTCCCTATAGTTGTCTGCATCCGCGTCAGAAATGAAATTTCTGAACGAGGTGGTTTGTTGGGTACAACGAAAAAAGCTGGCCACGTGCGGTAACGTGGTGGATTGCCTCTTTCATCGTGTTGCAAGCCGTCATCACGAACCCGGGAAAATAGAAGGAAAAATGCCGCCTCCTTAGCCCGGAACACAGAGCTGATGGAAATCTAGAAACCAAGAAGCAAAAGCTTAAACTTGGCAGGCAACTCGAGCACCGTAGTATATTCACACCAACCAAAACATGAGCTTTTCCATCAATTCACATGCAATCCTCAAGTAAAGCCCTGTAGAACAATTTTTTTGGGGGTCAATTCCATACACTGCCACAGAGGCAGGCGACCATACGTCTACTTGTCCTATCTCTTCTTTGCTTTGCATATGGCACACCACATGCATGACAGAACTTCTATGTTTTACATTAAATATCGATGTTTAATAATTTCCTCCCTCCTAGGAAAGGCCATGCTTCTGACAGTTCTCAGACACCCACCACTCCTACCCAACTGTTCGAGACCACGTGAATGACAGATATAAGTCCGTATTTCGCCCACCAAAAAAATTCAGTCATTGATGCCTCTGTCGCTTGTCAGAAAGGGCCGGGCTTTCTAATATAGAACACGCCTTTCGGCATAATAATAAGAATAATAATAATTATTAATATTATATTTAACCAAACAACAACAACAATAATAATAATTATAATCATTAGACTACTTTATGTAAGTATTACCTTATGTAATATTATTATAGGTTAAATTCTTGTTGTTTCTGCGTTTTCCTTTTACGACCATATAAACACAAATACCCACACACATATACCGATAACGAAATCGAATAAACCTCTCCAATGAGCAGTGATCAAATTTGAGCCCATCATAGCCCGTCCAAGGGCTTGCAACCCGTCAGAGAAATGCAAACAAAAAATTAGCCATCAAAATAAATTCAAAAATTGTAAATTGCCTGACAAAATAGAAGTATAAATTATTACATAAAGTTTCAAAAGAAGTTATGAAATGAAAAATTCCTTGTCACTTGTTAGTTGCAAATCCCAAAGTGGGTGTAGATGTTTCATCACAATTAATGAATCATTGAGTCAATGGGAATTAGGCAGTGGGATATACTATTAGTTCCAATTTAATGTCTGATATCAATACTACAATTCACCATGAAAATATAAAAGTAATGTCTATAAAAAAATAATTTGAAAATGTTTGATTTTGAATACTAATGTTAACAATCTTGCAAGATGGGATTGGGAACCGGGATTGCTACAACTTGCAACACAATTGAGAACTCCATTAAATGGCTGCATTTAATTTCATTTCTAATTCTCCAATACCTGATTCTCTGAAAATATTCTACAGTTTACAATGAAAAGCTTTTGAAGTCATGTACATTGCATGTCATTTGTGAGTCTCCATACTTTGAGTCTATGGTATCAATAGCATTGAGGAATAATACCAGTACCACATGAGCAAATGATTTTTTTTGGAAACAGAAAATCCAATGTTGAAGTGGTGAGCGATGGCCCATGGATGGTCTAATGAGATTTCTACGTGTGGCATAGGTATGCCTATGGTCCTTGAATGATTTTGTCTCCTCCTCTTTAACTTTCTTTCAATGCACATTTAGTTTCCTTATCATCAATGGAAATTGCGCTTCCATGGTTGCTAAATGTTGTTTGGATCACACAACAACGTCACTGGGGGATTTGTAACCTGATTTTTCTTAAATGAAAAATTATCATGGTGTAGTCTGTGAAATGGATAGTCCTGGCTAGGCTGTAATTTATATCTCGAAATGGATTTCCCTATTTTCATAAAACTTATACAAACATGTGTAAATTGAGTGAATTATAAGTGAAGGATTTCAAGATGTGGTTTGTGTTCTATTTGGTTTCATACCTTCCTACACCAGAAACATACCCTTAATACTCAAGTCTGGTCAGATTTTATATTTGACGGGATTTTGGGAATTTTTTGTGTTTAAATATATTTGTTAATTTAAAAAATTATTAATTTTTTTTTTACGTATATAGTAGATATATTCTTGTCGTGTGAAATGTAACTATATATATTACTTTTCATCATGGAAGGGTTGGTTAAATATACACCCTTCACAATGAAATTTGGAGTAGCCCTTCAAATTTGATCATTGCCAATGAGTCTTGAAATTGTTTCCAGGCTATAAAATCCACTATACACATCTATTGCTTTCGAACAAGTACAAATCTGTCATAAAACCACGTTTGTGTATTAGCATGGGTCCCACTTTATTCGCAATCACGACCATGGCTTCTTAAATTTTCAAACATTCGTAAACGATATCTTTCAAGAAATTAATCTCTCGTGGCTGATTGGTGAGATTTGGGTCAGTTTCTGGGGATCTGTACAAAGGTTTAGTGTGAAATTTCTTTCAGGAAGATTTCTTCCTAAGAGAGATCTCAAGAGATACGCCGGCGTCCGTCATTTTTGCAAGCTTTCAATATGCACAATTTTAATCAAGAATTCAGTGTTCTAACCCCAAACGCGAGGAGGCGGCGAGAGGAAGGGGGGAGGCGGACGCGGAGGAGGAAGAGAAGAGGAGGAGGAGGGGAAGGAGGAGAAGGGGAGGAGGAAGGGACGGAGGAGGGGAAGGAGGAGAAGGGTAGGAGGAGGCGAAGGGTAGGAGGAAGGAGGAGAAGGGTAGAAGGAAGGGACGAAGGAGGGGTAGGAGGAAGGGATGGAGGATTTAAGAATTGTGGGCATAAAAGCAGATGGAAACTGTATGTTAAGAGCTCTGGCAGAACAGCTGGATGGTGACAAAGAACTGCATGAAGTGTATCGTCACATGGTGTTGGACTACATGATAAAACATGAGACAAAGAAAATCGTCGCAACCCACAAGATCCATGGCCTGTTAAACGATGCTAATTCGTCGTACACTGATGAGAAAAAGGGTATTATAGAAAGGGAAAAACCCCTGGAAAGGCTGCTGGTCCAGAGCGAGGAGGATAGCTCCCTTGTGCATTACACTGTCGATGACGATGATTCTCATTATCATGTTCTCCGCTCCCCTGATCATGAAATTAACAACGTGGATTTCAAAACCTATTATGATGGTTTCACGACAAACATGCTCATGGATCTGGTGCTTGTGCATGTGCCTCCCACACTGTCTACAGAGAATCGATCCATGGTTTGTGCCTCAGCAGCGGTAGATGACAACAAGGACTACTGAAGCAATATGTCCCCCATCTTCAACTCTCCTCACACCAACCATGTTGGGGTTCACAGTATGTTTTTATATCATGGAATTCAACACGTCAATTTCGTTCTGTATATATGTTCATTTTGACAACAATTACTAACATTGAAAGGTACAGAGATTCAGCCACGCATCTGCTTGATTTCTTAATAAATTGTAGTTTATTATATGAATATTAATTATGAGCATATGTTATCAAGTAGGTCGAAAATGAATGCCTGATTCCTATGACTCGCCCGCTAGACATGCCCACCACGGTGAAGATCACATTCTTTTGTATCAAATATGTATTTCACACTGTTGTATTAGTAACTTTATTGGCTGTATTTCGTACGTGAAGTGTACGACGGAAACGCCGAAAGCTATCGTGCGAGGAAGTCAAAGTGGAGGGAAAGAGCAATGCGAGAGGAAGATGGGCGAAGAAGGGGTATGAGGGCGGGGACGTGTGAAGGTGGGGAAATCAAAATTGGGGAAGCAATCTGAAACTTTACACAAGACTAATTGAACACAAGGTTGTTAAGCATTTGAAGTCGAAAAGGCATGTTGTGCTAGACGAGAATGCACTTTGTGTACTTCCTCTAGCACTTTTCAAGCATGTTTTTAGTTGTAAGCTCGAGTAATTGTAGGGAAAACATGTGATGTAGGACCACCCTTTAAGGATTGACGTAGTAATGAAAGTAAGATTTTATCAATTGATTGAGAATTTCTTTTTTACTATTTTTTTAATATGGAATTTAATAAACTAAATTCGATATATCGGTTTACTAAAATCATCTCTAGCATCCATGCTTAGGTAATTTTCCGAAGTGACGGAGCATTCCGTGTGTGCAAATGCCTTTCGGCATAATAAAATTTTACGATTTCCAAGCTATACAAATATTTTAGATTTATCCTCATGTTGAGTGCATACGCTAGGACTTGTTCAAATGGTGTCCCATTAGTTGTCGGATGGGGTGGAGTCTTCCGCATGTGCAAATGTCTCATTGCATAAATCTCGGCCAATACTCAGGAATACTCGACAACTTTAAAAACACTCAAATTTTATTAAAGAAACTTAAATTTGCAGCCAAAACCGTGTATTTGCATCGTTTTCTTTCATTGCTATTAATGCTTTCTTTTTGTTGGGACCTTTACGATAGCCTTCAGTCTTTTGTCTGAGGGTGCGCAAATTGGAGTGCAAACACCAAAAGAACTCTTAAAATAGAAACAAAAAAACCTACGCATTTGTTGATATGTGAAGTCAACATTTGAATAAGCAGGTTGCGGTCAAGCTGGCAGGTGGGACGATTAGTCCGAGCACGGGAGAATACTCGTCGAATTTTGGAAAGCTATCTAGTATTTTTAATTACTAATATGTCTACAGGCGATCAAAGCTCATGATTCTTTCAGAAGATTGCAAGAAGTTGTTTGGTCAAAAAAGGTGCAAAAATGGATTTTATGAAAAAAGAAAAAAATTACCATCAATGCGTAGAGCTCGAGAAAATATACACGTTTCTAGAGTAAACGACACCTGAAACGGAGCCACGGAATGAAAGTTATGGCACGTGCAAGTTTTTGCTACTACATCTTCCCGGACCGTCAAAAAAGGTGGAAAAATAGATTTTATGAAAAAATAAAAAAATTGCCATCAATGCGTAGAGCTCAAAAAATATACACTTTTGGAGAAAACAACACCTGAAACGGAGCCACGGAATGAAAGTTATGGCACGTGCAAGTTTTTGCTACTACATCTTCCTGGACCGTCAAAAAAGGTGAAAAAATAGATTTTATGAAAAAAGAAAAAAATTGCCATCAATGCGTAGAGCTCGAAAAAATATACACTTTTGGAGAAAACGACACCTGAAACGAGCCACGGAATGAAAGTTATGGCACGTGCAATTTTTTGCTGCTACATCTTCCCGGACCCTTTCCAAAAATGGCAAAAAAATTTCCCGTCCTTCTAAAATTTTCATCAAAACTCCAAAAATGGGAAAAATTGCCAAAAAAGGAAAAATAGTTGTCTTTGGCGCGTTTCTAACTTTCGGCGAATTTTTCCATTTCCACACGCCAACCGATCAAACATTTCCATGACGCGCAAGTGAATTTTTCCACGCGCCAACCGATGCGAACTTTTCCACGGCCGCCACGTGTGTGGCTCGCGATTGCCCGTACATCGTCGACCAAACGATCTCGGCCCTCACTGTCGTCGTCCGTGTCAGAGCCCCTCGGGCTTTCTAACTTAGTTCACACCTATCGGCATAAAAATCGGATAAGATAGTCATGCCCAACAATGATAAATCAAAATCATGTTGTGCTCTTGCAGCTTCACTCGTTAAATGGCGTTACCCAATGATGTTTTCAAAATATCTTCATCGATTCGAATCAAGAATTAAATTGTTTCATCTCTCGTGCCTTCTTGTAGGCTTGAAACCGAATTTTGTTATTATTTATGAATTATTATGTGATAATAAATTTTATATAATTAAATTATTTTAGAAATAGAAAGCATTGGCGGTTTCTCTCTCTCTCTCTTTCTTTTGTCTATTTATTCATTCTCTTGAATATGTTTTTGGTTCTTGGACTCCTATATTGGTCTTGTGTATGTTATTAAAATTTCATATATTTATGTCTTGATTGGTTATGGGATGAATATGTTCACTTCCTTTTTTGATAATCTTCTAGAACATGATCACTATTCTTTGTTAGAAATGTTTAATACTAGTGCATCTTGATATTATTTTTGGTCATATAAAAGTTTGTTTCATTCAAAAAATAAGAGTCGCATTCACAACTAGTATTGTTTTTAAAAATAATTAGCATCAAATACCCCGAAAAGCGAGACACGAGGCCACAAAAATGGGTTAATATGTGGGGCTAATTTGTATTTTGGGTTGTTAATTTAAATCCACAAAATAATTTTATTGTTGTCTAATAAAAAGATTTGCTCGGAAATGTTCCAAAAAATAGATTTGTCTTGGAAATTAAAATTTAGTGATGTTTGTTAGAACATTGTGTTTTTTTGTTCGTAATACTGCATATAGAATTTTTCAGTGAGGACATTTTGTAAGTCTTCAATTTCAATGATAACTCTTTTTAGCATGCATATAACATCATTGACTTTTTCTTGTGCAAGGCGTAGAGTGAGGATATCATCTTCTTCTACTTTGTGAGCTTGCACAACATGCATCGACCGATCCAGATATCAAATGGTGTAGGAGTGTTGCATTGTCTTCAATTCCCGTAGCTATTTTACATAAGTTTTCACTGCAAGGGTGTAATAAAGTGTGCTTTTCCATTTAGGCATAAAAATGCAAGAAAGTTAATTTTTATGGTTTTTAAAAAGAGATTGAAAATAAAGGAAACATGTGACGAGAATAAAAGATGCTAACGCCACTCTATAACATAAATAGTTAAAACAAAATCACCACTGTTTGTTGGTTTCTAATGAACTAGGAATATGGTGGAGGCAAAAAGAAGCAAGAATCGTTTGTGCTTCTGCAGTGCAAACATTGGATTTGCTTGAAATTGGCCCTGAACGAAGGTGGTTTTATTTTACAGATAAAAATGGTTCCCTATTTGTATTCATCATAAAGATAAAATGTATCATACGTATCTGAGGTGCATATGGGAATAGTAGAGCAATCATCGAAAGGGGTATGAAGGGCGATTCGAATGGTTCGAGTGGAGTAAGATGATTGTGTCATACCTCCCAATACTCATGACATAACTCTCCTACACTAGAGAGCAAAGTGGTCTGATCACTGAGGCAGTCAACAAAAGCCAATTCGTTGCATGATGTCGTACGATTTGAGGTTTGAAAAGGGAATCTGATGGTAGAGTTGTTATAGGTCGAAGGAAAACAAGTTTTAAGTGAAGGATAGGAATAGGAAAAAGAGAATTCGATGAGAAACACAACAAAGCAAGCAATGAGAAGTTTAGGGAAGAATATTTACAGGGTTGGAATTGTGACAGGATTGGAACTGTCACAAAAACCACAGGGTTGGAACTGTCACAAAAACAACTGCAATTTTTAGCACCGCTTGGTGTGTGATGAGCTAAGCCTATGGCGATCGAGTGGGACTCAGACACCCATACTTTATCCCTCCCCAGATCGTACCTCAAATTTGATAACTATATAGTCCAAGTAGGTCCTGCCTCCTCTACCGAGAAAAGCGCATGGTGGGAAATTATTTTAATAGCTTTTGAATTAGATAAATTATTGACATGGCTCTAGTAAGATTTCGAATTAGATAAATCATTAAGATGGTTCCAATATCAAGAACTATTTAAGGCTACATATTGCCTGCATTAATTTGATCATGGATAGTTAGTGGAAGAGTTAAAGAATTTTAAAATAAAAAATTGTTTGGGCTTAGAAATCCTCCACGTGGAGGTCGATGAAGGAGGGTTTAATGGAGCAACCACATATCATGCCAAGAAAATCAAATGCTTGTCAAGCTGTCAAAAAAAAAGGGATCGGTTTAAATTATATTAACGGTAGGTTTAATGTCATAAGCGACTACCAAACCAAAATAATTGCAAAGGCATAAGCAGATTTGTAAGAGAAATTGCTTAGGAAGTGTTGCATGGAAATAGGGAAGTGATCCATGAAAATAGGGAAGTGTTCCATGAAAATAGAATGAATTATGACATCATTTTGTTGTACGGGAATAAGGGGAAAAAGTATCAACCAATCACATACATAAAAATTGGTATTTGTAAATGAATTAATAATTATATATTGTTTAAATCTATTACGAAGACCATATGAAAAAAATAGTTGATTGTGATTGGTTGAAAAAAAAAACTTGGCGAGACTAATAATCTAATATTAGTTGATTGAATAGAAGTTTGTATTTTGGATAGAATTAATAGCCTATTTTATAGGGGTTATATGTATAAATTTATTTCTTTTTGGAATAAGAACACACTAATTTTGAGTGGGTAAAACTAAAACTAGATATTATGTTTTACAATTTGCTTGTAATGCAATATCATTCAATTTCAGTTTTCCTTTCACTCAAAAGGGTGGGAATATCTTAATCAAGACTATATAAAAAGGAATATTAGAATAATTAATTATATCGTACTAACTCTTTTCTACGTTGTATAAGTCCCTGTTGAGGAAGCCAATGCAGGGTAACTATAGTAATCATTTTCTTATTACTTAATCTTTCTTTCAATCAATCACAATCGAATATTTTTCTTTCATATAGTCTTCGCATAGTTTTAATCACAATTTTTAATTCGTTTACAAATACCAATTTTCTCGTATGTGATTGGTTGATACTTTTTCTCCTTATTCCCGTCAATAAAATTATGTCATAATTAATTCTATTTTCATGGAACACTTCCCTACTTTCTTGGACCAGCCCTATTTCCATGCAACACTTTCGAGAGCCTATCAAGAAGGTTGATTCACGTCTTATTTGATTATGGTTTTAGTAAATATCCTCCATTTTTAGGGCATTAAGTGTTGTTACTATAGGCGGAGGAATCGAGCATGACAACCTCCACATATTCCTCCCAATGCCAATGTGCCCTGTAGTTGGAAAGAGGTGCGGGGGATAAGGATTACAATTGTCCAATTGCTTGCAAGATGAATCACAACTAAAAAATGTAAAAGGTGTTGCTCTTATGATCGAATTTTTTTATGTCGGTGTTGAATTTACACTGTCATTCTCATTGAAAGCCATGTTGTCGTTGCCGATGTTGTTGACAATGCCGATGTTGTTGTCTTGTAGAATTTGCATTTGTAGATTCTTTTTGTTGCCATTTTCGTTGCCCTACTCAACTTGCAAACATTCATTTAAGGCATCCGTTGTTGTGGGCGGGGTGAAATCCGTTCTGTATTATTAGTATTATTATTACGTTTTGATTTCTATATTAGGTGTTGATGTAATACTTCAACGAGAATTCATAAGTTCAATATTTATGGCGTTGAGTTTGATGCCTTTTTCTTCAGTGAACATCACAACACAATGTTTTGTTGGGAAAGGAGGATTTGTGCAATGTGAAAGTTGTAAATTAGTGGAATTTTTCTATCAAAATTTTACTTTCAATCCCAAAAAGAATGTTACAAGAACACCCAAATTGTTAAAAAAACCAAATTAAATGCAGGGGATTTGAAATATATGGTTAAATATAACGTGGTTGAATTGGCAGAAGGAAATGTGAAAGCGAATGGTGGTGTTTTGGATTGCAAAGAATCTAGGGTAGACAAGGATACAAGGTTTACATTGCAAGGGCTTGGAGTGAGTCACCCGTGGATTAACACCTCATTAGAAGGAGATAAACAAATTGAAAATAACCATGTTCCAGGGAGACATAACCTAATGGCTTTGGATGGAATTACAAAAGATATCAATAGTTTTGTTAATGAAAATGAAAGTGTAGCACCATTAGGGATTGCATCAATATCTCTTAATATTTGTATTGAATCTTCCAAAAACCACACTAATTATTGCCTGCAAAATCGAAGGCCTCTGTTGACAATGGACCTGTTGAAGGGAGTCCTAGTTGTCTTGCAATTCAAGGAGATGAAGTAAGATTGTGAAGAATGATTATAGTGCATAGTAGATCGAACAAGGTTGCTAATGCTTACAACGTGTACAAAATGATGAGGGAATCAAGTCTTTGACCTGATTTACATGCTTACTATTCACTTATTGTTATTACTGAGAAAGGGCTCCATTGACACTGCATTGAGAATTTTTGAGAGTATGAAGAAGATGAGAAAGACTTCAAAACATACTTATAATTTTCTTAAGAAAGGAGTTGCAAATTGTAAGAGTCATAAACATGTTGTTTTCCTATTCCAAGAAATGGAATCACATGATGATTTAACACCGGATATAATTGTATACAACACACTGATATCAACATGTGGTAATGCATGCAAATGGAATGAAGTTTAGGGTAAGTGCACCAAGATGGGGGCCAAAAGGGGGTGTTAAGTGGACGTTTTTTTATGAGAAATAAAAATTTCAGCTTGTATGAGTTATTTGAAATAGTTACACTCAAAATTGGAAGATATTGTAAGAACATGAATCGTAGCATTTTGAGTCTAGTTTCTAGGCTCCTAAATTTTATTGAAAACCGTTAATTTTAAGTGGGTCAAATAACTAAAATACCAAGATGTGCTATTTTTTTGTTAAAAAAACATAGTATAGTGACTTTCGTGCTCCCCACCATTTTTTAGCACTATTTGGGACTTTTGAAAACCCTTTAGTAGAAAGATAGCTAGGAGCATCTAGTTTGTGCTAGATTTTTTTAGATTTTTTTAGCGAGTATTTTTAATGATTTTTCTAGTACAAAATTTTAAAATTTGAAAAATAACGGAGCTCCAACCGTGCCCCCTAACTAGCTCAAAAATATTGAAAAGTAGTTTTTTTAAATATGTATAGAATTAGTCCTAATTTATGCATAATTTTTTTATTCAATTTTGATGAGTCAAAAAAAGATGCACGATGAAAGATAGACATGTATAAACTCCAAAAATAGCTACAAAAATGCATAGTTAGAAAATAATTAATATGGAAACCTTATATTAGTCAGAAAATTTGAAACTTTATATTTTTAGAAAGAATACAGTTTGCTTTCGATTGTAGGCATATTTTTATTAAATTTATCGATCATTTTAGTGTGATTTATCATGGTGGAATAGCCATTTTACCAATTTTCTGCAAAAACACGTTGTTTCTTTGTGTTGTTGGAGTTCATGCCTCGAGCTTAAGGATCTAAACCGGTTCTAAGCCTAGAGGAATGCCTTGGAAATAGGGAAAAGAAAAAATGCGTGCACGTTATAATCTGTTAGTGTAGGATATTTATTTTCCTTGTATTTGTTTATTTACTTGGAGCTTTCCTATACTCATGGGATATGTTTGCTTAGTTGTTGCAGTTGTGTTGAGTTAGCTTACCAATTGTGTTTAGTTGGAGTCAACTCTACTTCTAGTATCAGTTAGTGAGAGTTATTCCCTACTAATCTAGGAGGTTGCACATTACCACCTATATGTACTTGACTTGCATTATTCTATTACATGGTGAATATGGAGCACATAGTATTGAGTTGATTTGGAGCCATTCTTGCCGTTGTGAGTTTTGATCATATTGCATCTTATTGTTAGTTATTTTGATTTCTACAATTGCTCGTGCATTCGTTTTTCATCAAAGATCCACAAACTCTAATATGGTATCAGAGCGGTTCTGGTGAAACGTTTGTCATTATGAGTTATTTGTATTTTTTGAATACTTCATCTGTGAAACTAACAATTCATGTGCAAATATATTTGACTCTTTAATTTAGTGCACATGTGAGTTTGGTGTAAAGGGTTTACCTCAAAAATAAAAAAATAAAAAAATTAGGGGTTATCACAAGTTATTCTCCTATGCCATGATGCCCTGGCTTGCTCACATCTCTGCACAAGCTGGAACAAACTTGAAGATGCATGGATCTGATTGCAATGGACATTTTTTGGGCCAACATGACTTGTATTGCTCGAGATCTAACTGCATTGGGCGTTTTTCACATGTATGAGGCATTTTTATAGGGTTGAGGCGTTTTTGGCTTGTAAAGGGCATTTTTGCTAACTTGATGGGTGTTTTAGACCCCTAAGGAGTTGTGCAGGCCCCCATGGCACGTTTCAAACCTTTGGAGTAGTAACACCCAATACAGGGTGTTTTCAAACCCCTGGAAAGTGTTTGGCACCCCCAAACGTGTGCGGAGCTCCCGAGGTGGTTTTGGATGGTACATCTGAGTCATTTCTTTGGTTTGGAAAGGCCTTCTAAAGAACTTTTCATTGTCCTACACACCCTAGTTTCTCCCTGCTACATTTTCCTTGGATGGTGCACTTAACAACAACAAACAACATCAAAACATAGTTTGTTTTTAGGTTTCCTTCTCAAACCTAAAACAACTCTTTGTTCCTCTTTCCACGTGGACTCCACTTTCAAGGAGTTTATTGACCTACTTTTTTAGTTTGAATTTACCTTAATTCTATATTAGCATTTGATGCTTTTGCAAAATAAGTCATTTGAAAAAAAAATTACATTAGGGAGAATTAAGTGGCTCTTTAAACCTTGTATTTTCACCTGACAAAGACGAAGGGTGAGGCCCGGGTTGGCAAGAGGCCAATTCCCCTCACAAATTAAACCATTTTATTTTTCATTCCATCCCGGTTCTAACGAGTATATGCACAACACCCTTTCCCCTCATTTCTGGCAACGTTTTAATCAATTTACAAAATTTTAATTAAATAACCCATTATTTGCGGGAAATTGTTTTTGCTATAACGTTTGATCGGTAGCTCGTTTTTAGCATTGTTTGGGTCAAAAGTGCATGTTTTCTCGTGCTCTACATGATGGACTCATTTATTTTTGTAAACACGCTACTTTATAAAGTGCTGCATTTTGGGGGGTTTTTAGAAAAACTCACTAGGGACTTGTAATTTTCGCACTAAGTTATAAAGTGTCATCGGGATAATTTTGGGGGTTTATATGCATTATGGAGTTTCAATTTCACTGTTCTATTGTTATGCTTGACTCTGAGAACTTTCTGTCTTAGAAGGCATGCATTATCAATCATTGCATTATGAATGATTTGTTGCCTTACCTCCATGGTCTTGTTCTTGAGCCTGATGAGCCTCTACAGAAGTATGAGTGGTTTAGGAAAAATGATGAGGTCTATGACCTTCTCGGTTTGCTGACTATTAGGGGGTACATTGCATTTTTTTCGAGCATACCGAGTGCCTTCTTGCTTGACCATTATCTCATGACACTTGTATGGCAACCTTGTTTCACCATCTGAGATCGACACTTCCCTGGACCACTCTAGTGCCTCCATATATTCTTCCCCCTCTCACATCCCTTTCATTGTTGAGTGTTCCTCTGCACCTGTTGCTACTCATGAGTCCCATGTTGACCATTCACCACAGGATCTTGCTATTGAGCACACTCTCCCTATTGTTGCCTTCATAGAGCTCATTTTCACCCATATTCATGCTTGCATTCACTCTCTGCAGCAGTGTTCTATTGGAAAACCTTCCTCTGCGAGATTGATTTGATCATTGATCTCATGCTCCATTGCATATTGATTGCTCAGATGATGACATTCCACATACACAGGTTGCTTTACCCTTGAGTGTAGCGTTGCTTCATCTTGGACTTCCAGTAGCTCTTTGCAACAATCTTCTCCTCCTACTTCATGTTGTGATGTTTATACATTCTTGTCAGACATTTCTCTCATTGAGAAACCCCATTGGGACAGTATCCTCCCGTTCTGAGTTGTCTATTTATAGATTCCACTTGTGTTGCATTACAGAATATGCTCTGATTAAGCCATCACACATTCTGGAGGACCCATTCATCTCTCTTGTTGGGAGTGCCCACCTTGGGACATTTGTCACTTCCACTATT
Source organism: Taxus wallichiana var. yunnanensis (assembly GCA_018340775.1). Taxonomy (NCBI): domain Eukaryota; kingdom Viridiplantae; phylum Streptophyta; class Pinopsida; order Cupressales; family Taxaceae; genus Taxus; species Taxus wallichiana. The sequence continues at coordinate 977,669 of CM031243.1, forward strand.
TCAAAGATGTTTCATGATCCAACTGTTCTTATGGATCCCTTTGTGAGGGTTATTGCCCCCCCATCTTCTCTCTCAAACATGTATACTGCAGTGGCATTACCATTGTCTTTTGTGCACACGTTTTGTCGAATTATGCCACCTTTCAGTTACATACTAGATGTAAAGATCAGTACTACATGCTTCTTCTTCCTTTGTGGAGTGGGATAACTTTCAGTGCTCATTTTTTGTCCTTCCCAAGGGTAGGAACGTTGTTTGGTGCAGATGGATTCTCTTTAGTCTTTACACGGAGGACCACATCATCGACGCTCTTCTTAGGGGACCTTCTTGTCCTCACTTCTTTCTCTCTCTACTCGGAGGATGATCATTGTACGTGGGTACCTCATCAGGCTGAGTTACCGGGACCCACTACTTCTTCTTCTTCTCCAGTTTTCTTGAGTGAGTTTCATGTCTCTCTTTTGGGGAGTTTTTCTCCCACTAGGTTTTCTCCTTTTCTCCACTTTATGAGAGATTTTCATTGTATGTGGGTACCTCATCAGGCCATTTTGTCGAGACCCACTTTCCTTTTCATTTCCCACCTAAGTTGTGCTTATGGGGGAGTGTTAGTGTAGGATATTTATTTTCCTTGTATTTATTTATTTACTTGGAGCTTTCCTACACTCATGGGATATGCTTGCTTAGTTGTAGCAATTGTGTTGAGTTATCTTACTAGTTAGGTTGAGTTAGTTTACCAATTGTGCTCAATTGGAGTCAACTCTACTTCTAGTATCAGTTAGTGAGAGTTATTGCCCACCGATCTAGGAGGAGGTTGGACATTCACCACCTATATGTACTTGACTTGCATTATTCTATTACATGGTGAATATGGAGCATGGAGAATTGAGTTGATTTGGAGCCATTGTTGCCTTTGTGAGTTTTGATTACATTGCATCTTATTGTTAGTTATTTTGATTTCTCAGCAGTTGCTCGTGCATTCATTTTTCATCGAGATCGAAAACTCTAATAATAACCTATATGTGTTTTCTCTTTCCATATTTTATGGGCCCCCAACGTCCTTTTCACCTCTTTCACATTATTTCTATTGTATTTCTATCTCGGTTTCTGATTCTTGTACATTCTTTGTGAATTTTGAGTAGTTCATTTTGTCCCCTACCCCACTAGTTGAATTTTTGTAATCATGGCTGATTAAATTCAAGCTAAGGACGAAGAAATTCAAGAACAAGACACTCAGTAGCAATTAGAAGAGATGAGAATAAAGAAAGTGAAGAGAATGCAAAAACTTCATGAAGGGAAAGGTACATCTACTATATCAAATGTACCTAATGTTTTAGAAAATGAGGATGAAATACATAATGAAAATGTAGAGAATAATGATTTTGCAATGAATATTGATATTTAATTGAATGATAATGTTGGTATGGATGAAGAAATTGATATGAATCCAAATGTTGAACCTTTACCTGAGAATCCAAATGTTGAACCTTTACTTGAGAATCCAAATGTTAATCCTAAATTTGTATGGAAACACTGAATGAAGAAAGTAACCTTGTTAATGAATCTTCACCTCTAAGAACACCTCCTTCCATTTTGCGAAGAAAACCAATTCACTTAATTGAAATTGATGAAAACATTATAAAACCAATTCCTAACAAAATGTCTAAAATAAATACGAGAAGAAAAGATAGGGAATTTTGGATAGTTACTTTGAGAATTTAAATGACACAAAAATATGTCAATTATTTGATACATTGATGAAATTAATTAAGATGAGACCTATAATGAAGACCCCGAGGTTAAGAACTTTTAATGTTGCTAATCAAAATGCGTCAATTGTTGAAAATATTCATAAAGCATACCAAATCAGTAGGTTTCAACAAATGCACCAAAGATATTAATGCTACATGGCATGCATTTAGTAATTGTATAGTAAGTGATAAAAAAGTTAATAAACGATTGATTAGAAAAACAAGCATATTTGAATCTAAACAGAAAAACTCTAACGAAAGCAATAGGAGACACAAAATTCTTGAGTCGATTAATAATAATGACTATTGGGAATTCTCTAGAAGAATCCCACAGAAAGATGAGAATACGTTTGATATTCTAAAAGAATTACTTGTAGAGTATTGGAATGAGAACACAAGTGTGTCACCGAATAAAAGAGATACAATAAAAGAAGAATAGGTTCTCGTAATCGTGAATCGTGTGCAAAACATTTCTTGATATGCTCAAACAAAATTGTTCTTTAAGTTTAAGAATGAAAATCTAGAAATGAACAAACCCTTTTATGTGAAAATTAATCACTAACATACCACTTGTTGCTGCACGCATCATGTTGAATTTTCAATGCATTATGTTGTTTTTGTCAAATATGTTGTTTTTTGCATACAATTGACATCATGTTGCAAGAGTGTGGATTAAATGTCCCACCAAAATATGCAAGGGAATTTATTCCTACCATATTTTGTGAAAAATCAACTGGACAATTTTTTTATAACAAAGCATGTTTGGATGGAATGTGCAACGTATGTGGTGGCTTGCCAAAATTGAAAAGTTGTATCTATGAGGAGAGTACAGATTCAATAGGAAAATAATTAGTTTGTTTCAAAAATATAAATAAGTCACATATTAATTAAAAGATGGAAAAGAATCTAAGAGGTGTGAGCTTATTACGTAACAATTACACTGTATCGGATATATGGTCAAATTTAGAGAGGAAATTATTTATGAATAAGAAAGGCACACACATAGAGCTTGATGGTTGGATGAAAAATTCAAGTTAAGAAATGACACATTCCCACTTGGTACTATTGTTTCAGTAGTTGACTTCTGAAAGAATTACACATTGTAGCCCAAATGGAGGTTCGGTCTCAATACTATAATGCAATGCAAGTTGTTATTTTCGTGCATATAGAATTCATGCACTCTCCGTAAAGCATTGAGCGAGATTGAAAATATTAAGAGAGTATTATTTCTACATCGGTGATGATCAAAAAATTCTACATAATATGTGCAAGGGTGTTTCAGTGTTTTTATGTGAACTTGAATGAGAGGATCATTTTTTCAATCAACATTACATTTGGTTGGACCACTATACATCACAATTTAAGAATGCATGAATGTTTTATTGGCTAAGCAGGATGCACAGAGAAACATGTGTACAACATATCTAGGGTTTTACTAAGGTGGGTCATGGGAAATGAGAGCTTGATGGTGCATGAGCATGTGTGAAAAGAGAACTTGCAAGAGAAGAGTTAAAGTTCAAGGATGGTGCTAAATTTACATGTGTAAAAGTATTGTTTATTGGTGTGTCAATAACATGGGCCATGGATATCAAGAGGGTTCAACATTTTGTAGATATTTTTGGTTGATAAAGGAATAACATTTTGCAAGCTATGAATATTGTATGAAATTTACAGGATCAAGTGATATGTACTCATTTCATAGTTCAGATGCAAGTTCTTGGACTATTTATACTAGGTGTATGACATGTTTTTGTATATCATGTATTTATTTTACGTGGAATGAATGTGAGTTACAACAAAGGGGTAGACGAATAGATTTGTAGACCTCTAATTCCACTCGACACATATCAAGTTCCACGAGCATTACAACTTGCGGTGTCTTTAAATCATATGACAACATCACCGGACTTTAACCAAGTCTCTCGATAAGTTTAAAAGCTCCCTCGGCTCTTGGGAACTTGTTTTTATCAAGATGTAATTGCAAGGCTAGTTTTAGCGGTAATTAACATATAAAAGAAAAAAATTTACTAGAATTACTTACGAAATGCATTCCTTCGCTTCAAACTGATCTTATCTTTATAAATGCAATTCGGCTTTCCAAGTTCTCCATATTTGCTAAATTTGGGGCGAATTGACATTCCGGACCTCTGAAAGCATGAAGAAAATGGCGAGTTCATTTCCCCCAACCTTTATTGAAGTGAATTTAAATGAAATGAAATTTGGAATTTGGAGGTAGCATGTGGTAGACATTGATTGTCCTGCCACCGATTTACTTATTGATGATTAATTGTTATTAGTTGGATTTATTTGCCATTATTATGATAAGTACGTTTTTGAGATTGCCAAATCACCGTCAGGTTTATTCATGAGAATACAATTATTATTGTGGCATGGTGGAGGAAACTCCTTAAAGCCTCCCATAATTATGAATACCTCTCCTACGAGAACCTCATACAAGTGGATATATGCTACACAATACAGTGGGACAAGGCTAGTTAGTGCTTCAAGAGCGAAAAGTGAAAAGGTGAGCTCTAAGGAGTTGGAGTCTAAGATTTTGGAGCACCTTAGGGATGGAAAAATTGAACTAATGAAGCTTGTAAGACTTTCTGGTATCCTTAGATCCTTCTATCCATGCTTGTTGCAAAAAACATTGTCTTAAGGGGCATAGTTGACAGTTTTGGTAAGATGAACAACAATGGTGTTTGGAGCCTTATGAATCAAGTTAGTGATGGTCCTAATAATTATATGAGGTGTTTTAACAGGGAGGAGACTAAGAAGCATTGAAGAATGCAATAAGTGCATTATAAGATAAGACCAGACAAAGAGACCATGAGTAAGAAGAAATACGAGTAAGGTAAATACACATATACACATTGATAAATTGAATGAATAATTACTCAGATTAGATAAATCTTTATATACATACATTATATAAATATTGATTTCCAAAGTTTCATGCATATTATACATTGAAAACACTAGTATACAACACCAATAAATGAAAAAATAATCCATAATGTCTTATATTGTCAAGTGCACATCATATTAGTTTCATACAAAAATAATCTCGAAATGTAAGGTATCATACAAAAATATCGAGTTCCAAATTGTATTAACATGCACAATAAATATAAAAATGCACGAATAGGTCATATAATATCAAGTGAATGCCATATAGGTGTACATACAATGTCGAACGTGCATACATTGCCATGCACATAGGCATACAAAAAAAATGTCATAAGACACACACACACACGTATATGTATATATATATATATATATATATATATATATATATATATATATATGTATGTATATATATATATGTATATGTATATGTATATGTATATATATATATGTATATGTATATGTATATGTACATATATATGTATATATATATATATATATATATATATATATATATATATATATGTATATGTATATGTATATGTATATGTATATCATCAAAATATATCCCTCTCTTGGCCTTGCTCGAAGAAGGCCCTCCCTTAGACATAGATGGAGATCTGTGAGATGACTTCAGATCCTCCAAGCGCTCCATACTATGAGTCCTCTTCTGCTCAAAACTTCCCCAGTAGCTTGAACTCGTAAATGCAAACAATGTTTTTTTCAACACTTAATATATAATTTTTCAAAACTTAATATATAATTTTTCAACATGTATAAGACCATGTTAATGAAACTATTTACATTTACACGCACTTACCGCAATCTCTTGGTCACGCTGAATTTACATCTCGCTCGATGAGTCATCGGGAGATCCTAGAACACGAACATGGGTATCAAAATGATGAGCTCAAGGAGTCTATGCCCTCGAAGTAAAAAAGAAGGGGTTGAACCCTACATACACATACGATCACAAAATCAAACATCAAAAGTTAATGTTAGGAATATTATGTTAGTGCTCCTTGGTTGATTAATATTGTAACGTGTGAGAAATTTTATTATCTATGATAATATAATATTGTATTTTTAATGGGGCTATAACAACCCACATAAACAGGTTTAAGGGCATATTGGGTGGTTGTGAGAACACACGTAGGATTCTATGTTTGAGAATTGTGTGCGGTGTTGTTATAACAACCTCGTTGATAATAGGAAATCTATTTCCTATATTTGTGTAAACCTATGTATGAATAATTAATTCAAGTATTGTTTGTTTTCATTTGGTATTGATTTTTTGAGAGTAGTCAAGGGAAATTAACATTCCCTATTGTCTCGTATTATGTGTTCAATATTGGTTCTATAATTTTGTCATTGTTCTTAGTGATAGTTTTGTGAAATATAGAGGTTGTGTATGTCTATATCTGGCATTGTGCATCTTCATACTTCTATTATTGATGCCATTCGTTTCTATTCTGATACACGTCACTGTGTGTTGTGCTCTTGCATCGCGTTTTAAATTCAGTCTGCATTTGTGACGAGTATTTTTCTTTGAAGTGTATCC
>CM031243.1:988881-1078332 GCA_018340775.1 Taxus wallichiana var. yunnanensis
TTTGGAGCTCTGACAACCGTGTATTGAAGAAAAAGAACCTAAAAACAACCAAAGAAAATCACAAGAAAAGAAATAGAATTGTGTGAATAAGAGTGAAGTAGGTAGAAGACTGCAAGAAAAACAATTAAGAGTCATGTAAAATGGTTATTTAATAATATGAGTAAAAAACATAGGATCAATTTGTCTCAAGAATGGAAAGGTTCATAGCCTAAACAAAGAGACAATCATATCCTTACCTACCATGCAATTGCTTTAAGCCAAGGGCTCCCCTTCGAGTTCTTTGAAGGCTGACCATGCATTCCTCTTGTATAAGTTTTGGTGTGCGGAAGATAAAAACCCCAAACATTCACTCCGAGAATCAAACCCCTATATGAATTAAATTAGAAAAGAAAACAAGAACTAGATTTCATAAGGAAAGATTATACTTTAGAAAACAAAAACTCTAAACAAGTGAATGTTGGTTGTACTTCCTTGTATTGATGTTGTTCTTGCTGAAGCATCTGCTACTAAAGATGATGTTGATGCTTTCTTCTTGCTAGCCTTTTCGGATGCAAAAACACAAAAATCCTACAAGGAACCATAAAAATAGTGGCTATAATGAGATTTAGTCCATACAATTATAAAAAAATAAAAAAATGGGGCGGTGTGATCTATGTACCTTCAAGCCCCCATCCGATATATAGAGAATTAATTCAAATGGGATCTCGGGAAGTAATGAATGTGTTTTCATGTGTATCGAGAAGAATGAAGGAGAACATCCCATCCAACATATTGATGAAATCTTCGCCATGTTACTCGTGCATGATGTGATATCACTTCATAATCGCTCCCGATCCCGAACTCGTGAGATCTCAATCCCCACCTCAATTCTTCGTGATTATAAATTTCACCATTCGGTTGTAATATGAAACAAATAAATACATTAGAATTCCATGTAGATCCATTCTTATGAACCGTAACATTAACATATTAACAGATTGAAGTTACGAGAAGAAACAGAGAAGACATACTTACATACTTCGACCATTATCTTTTTATTTTCATTAAAGAGTGCTTAGAAAACATTTATCTATTGCTCACATTGATATGTTATATATGTAGTACCCGCCTCGGGACACCGGAAACCACACCAAAATGTAACTAAAATTTTGGGTAATTTTTTTTTGAAAGTAATTAATACGAACCCTAAACCGATCTCCATTATTATTTATTTTAACTAAATTAATTTTCTCAAACATTAAATAACTCATTTGCCCCTAGTTATCTAATTTTATTTATTTTTGTTGAGTTTACTAAGGTCATCTCTGAAAAGATTTTGTGAGAATCGAATTGGAAATGAGGCACCATGAAGTAGTTGCACTCCAATGGAACCCTAAACCTAACCCTAAACCTAACCCATGTGAGATGACCCTACAATATTAGAGGAGGAAACATTGGATAACTCACACTAACATCCCCCTTCATCGAAGGCCGGGGGGTAGTGGCAAGGATGAGTCGACATAAAAGGAAGAAACCCTAAACAACTAAGAAAGATGTGTCAATGGGGCTCGCAACTAAAGGCCTAGAAAGGTGCCCATATACAAACACAATCTTCCTAGAAGAAGAAGAATAAAAGAAGGAATACATAGCCCGAAGGAGATGAGTAGCTACAGAAGACCTAACCCCAAGAAGAGACCGTAAGTGAAGAAACTTCATCTCAGTGAAGGGCTTGGTGAATAAATATGCAATCTGATCAGATCTGAATGTACTTGAATGTTGATGATACCATCATGAATAAGCTCCGTATGAAGTGCATATGGATCTCAATGTGCTTCATCCGCTTAATGCTGAATTGGATTTTTACAAATAGAGATTGTGCTCGTGTTATCACAGTAGATAATGGTGGGCCACCGAAAGTGGATGCCAAACTCTGTCAGAATACCCTGTAGCCAAATAGCTTCTGTGGTAGCGTGTTAACTACTCTGTATTCTACCTCTGTAGATGATATCACAATTGCATTCTGCTTCTTACTAGACCAACTAATGGGACCTAAACCAAGAGAGAAACTATAGCCAGAAGTAGATTTCTGATGATCTAAGTCATTGGCCCAATCAAAATCTGTGAATCCAATCAAGTCAATATCTACCCCTCCATGATAGTGAATGCCATCAGCATAGGTTCCACAAACATAATGAAGGATCCATTTAGCTACTTTCCAATGCAGCTCATGTGGCTCCTGCATGAATCTGGACATGATCCCAATAGCATACGATAAATCCGATCGAGTGTGAGTCAAGTAAATCAAGCTCCCCACCAACTGTCGATAAAGAGTACCATCAACCAAGGGAGTAGAGCAATCTGAAACCAACTTAACCCTAGAAAGAAAAGGAGTAGGAGAATAATTACAATCGAACATTTGTAAACGAGATAGCAAATCAAGAGCATACTTAGGTTGCAAAATCAAGATTCCCGAGTCAGATTGTGAAATCTGGATCCCAAGGAAGTAATGAAGCAGACCTAAGTCAGTCATGGAAAACTTGTTGGCTAAGGCGATCTTCACATAATCAATAATAGAGGAAGAGCTTCCTGTGATCAACAAGTCATCAACATATAGAACAAGAATGAGTATGGAGTCATCTTGCCATAGAATATAAAAATTTGGATCAGAGTGACACCTGTAAACCCTGATGTAAGTAAAAAGGAGTCCATCTTGGCATACCAAGCCCGAGGGGCTTGTTTAAGGCCATAAAGAGACTTCTTTAACTTACAAATGAGGGAGGAATCTTGGACATAACCCGGAGGTTGTTCCATATAGATCTCTTCCTCTAGGTCACCATGAAGGAAGGCACTCTTAACGTCCATTTGATGGACTTTCCATCTGTTTGTTGCGGAAATGGCTAGGGTCAGTCGAATAGAAGTCATCTTCACAACTGGAGCAAAGGTTTCTGTATAATCAACCCCAGCTATCTGGGAGAAACCCTTAGCTACTAATCGCACTTTAAAATTTTCGACGTCTCCATCTACTCCATACTTTGTTCGAACACCCACTTACACCAAATGATTTTTCTTCCTTTTGGAAGAGTGGTGAGATCCCAAGTATCGTTCTTCATGAGAGAGGAATACTCCTCATCCATGGAAGAATCCCACTCAGGAATACCAAAAGCCTCTGGAAAGACTGTGGATCAGAAGCAGAGGTGAAGAAAGAGTGGGGTCCAATGAAATTTGAGTGAGTACGTCTCATATCCGAAGTATCTCCAACTAAATCTCCAGCACTTTGCAAAGTTTTCCTGGCCCAAAGGGGACCAGGAGGATCAAGCTTAGAGTCGGAAGATTCTTCACTTGAGTGAGAAGGGATATAGTCCTCATCATCACTACTGTCAAAATCAGAAGACTCAAAGGTCTGATGGTCGGGAGGATCCGGAAGAGGAGCACGCTCAACAACATCATCATCTGATGAGTCAAAATTTGAATCAGCGAGCTGAAGAACCTCAATAGGTGGAGAAGTAGAAGTCGAAGAAGACTCATCAAACTTAACACTTCTCTCAATATACAACTCGTGAGAAGTAGGATTCATCATTCAATATCCCTTCACGCCATCAAGATACCCTAAAAAGATACAAGGTTTGGATTATGGTTCCAAAGCCTTGCGTTTCTTCTTGGGAATCTGAGCCATAGCCTTGGATCCGAAGACTCGAAAGTGCTCAACATCAGGCTTGCATCCAAACCAGGCTTCAAAGGGTGTCATCCCTCTTGCTGCCTTGTCTGAACATGGTTACGAATGTAATTTGCACAATTCACTTGCTTCGGCCCAATCTTTGGAGGAGAGACTTCGAGTGAATCATATAAGTGGTCATCTCCTTAAGAGTATGGTTCTTTCTTTCTACGACTCCATTCTGAAGGGCTATAAGAAATCGTATGCTAAAAGAGATCCCTTCAGTAAGTACATAAATCCATGAACCTATTGTTTACATATTCACCTCCATTGTCAGTTCAAAGAACCTTGATAGACCATTCCGCCTGTTTCTCAGCAAGAGCCTTAAAGTTCTGAAAATGTTCAAAGACTTCAGACTTAAGCTTAAGAAAATATACCCAAGTATATCGCGAATATTCATCAATGAAGGTTAGCACATAAAGAGCTCTAGTAAACGAAGGAGAAGGAAATGGACCAGAAATATCGCTGTGAACAAGATCCAAATGACGAGTTGTCTGTCCAGGATTTTCCTTTGTCAAAGTTCTTTTAAGGATGCTTTCCAAGGGTACAACCCTCACAAAGAACCTTATAAAACTTGACGCGAGGCAACCCATTGACCATTTCATTTTGGCTCAATTGTTCAAGGTAGCGATAATTTAGATGTCCAAAACACTCATGCCATAGCTTATTAACCTCATTTGCATGAGTGAGCAAGGTAGTGGGCATAGAATTAGAAGTAAAGTGGGAGAAGGTGTACAACCATGAACGGTGATCTGCATTTCCCTCAGCCACTGTAGTTTCATTGTTAAGATCACGAATAATCACCGAGTTAGGACCAAATTTCACTCGCATTCCTTCACCAAGGTGAGTAATTTGGTAAAACGATAGGAGATTGGTAAAGAGATTAGGAACACTCAACACTTGGTTAAATGTTCCCCCATCCATCTCTACCGATCCACTACCGAAAACCGACACTGTCTGTGTCATTACCCATCGTGATTTGGGACATTCCACAAGGTTCAATGTTGGAAAACTCAACATGCAAAGAACCCATGTGGTGCGAGGCACTAGAATCTATAATCCATGTCGATGAAGGAGAAAATCTAGCTACAAGGGCCTTTCCTTTCTTCTTATCATTTTTAGCACCTTTTGCAATAGAAGACTCGGCCTTCAGAGCACTTTGTTTTATGGATTCAGAACACTTATTTTATTCTTCTCAAGTAAATGAGATAAGTGATCAATCTGTTTCCAAAAATAGTGTTGCTCGTCGTGACCAGACTTCTTATAATAAGAACACAAATACTTGCTTTTCTATGCCTTAGGCTCAGAAGTCGAAGTGTTTGTGTCATTTTTAGGTTTGGTCTTGGTTTTTTCTTAGGTTGATCCTTAGTTTCTTCTTCTTTTCAGTCTTCTTTCCTTGTTAGTACTTGTTACAGGGCATGTGACTTGGACTTGAGAGACCCCATTTGAATGAGTTTGTCTGTTCTCGAATGAGTTGGGATGAAAATAGTCAAAGGAGGGCATAGTCCAAGTATCGCCCAAAGTAGCTTTTTTAGCGTAGAAAGTTGACATGAAGATAGAATATTCGGGACCTAGCTTAGAGAGAATCGACAAGATCAATTGAGAATATTTATTTTCTACTTGACATCCTTTTAACAATAATCTAATGTGGACAAATTTCAAGAAGAAAGCTTGTAGGTTTTCAAAGTCACTAGGATTTAACCCTAGTAGTTCGTTTTCCAAATCATGCGCTCTTATGTCATCTAGTTGTCCAAACATCGCATCCAACGTTTTCCATGCAAATTTAGGTTTTTGGACGCCTCAATGTGGAAGATCAAGTCAGGAGAAACAGACATGCAAAGAAGACCTAAAGCTTCATCACTACGGTTTAACCACTTAGATTTTTCAGTCCATCATCTGGTTTAGTCTCAATTCCCATGGTGATGTGGAATAACCCTTTACCCCTTAGTTTCATTATTATTTTTGATCTCCATTTGAAAAATTTGAATGGTGTAAGAAAAGGAATTGAAAGAGCATCCATAATGAGAGAGAGAAAGAAATGCGAAAAGAAACACAACCACCCAGAAAATAACAACCCCTACTTTCGGTACTTTATAGTTTAGTGTGTTGATTAAAATTATGCCCATGCATGTGGGTTTGAAACACTTGGTAACTCGTCTTGCAATCAGTGTAATAACGTGTAAGAGAGGAGACCACAACAGTGTTTCGTGGAGCGCAACAAATAGGACACCGTAAACAAGCACAAGCAAAAACAAGAAAGGAGGTGAAAGCCAACCCTGGTGGTGAGAAAAAATGTCTCACGTCGTAAAAGGAAACCCCCTTGCTGCAGACTGTGGCGGATGCACTCACTAGTCGCAAGCAATAATAAGGGTGAAAGACAAGGTTTTAAATGAACTCAAGGAGTTCAGAGAATCTTCAGAACGCCAGAAAAGAGCTCGAAGGAAAAAGGTGCTCAGAGTGATGCTGCACACTTGAGCGCATGATTAGTGAATTTTTTTTTACAAGAACGCCTAAATTTTACCATTTGGAAATGCCCAATTTTTCTATTTTTAGAGCTATTGGAGTTTTAAAAAAAAGATAAAAAGGGTTATGAAGAACGATTTTTAATTTACTATAAATCGTAAATGAGATAGGTTAATTTGTAATTAATAAAAAATAGATTTAATCAAATTAAATCTAATTAATTACAAAAACTAATTAAGATCTAAATCCTAATTAAATTAAATATGAAAAATACTTTCCCTCTTTTTGGTTAAAAAATTTTTTTTTTTAAATTAAAGGAATCTAAAAGAATGTTTAGAAAGAAAAATTTAAATGCTTTTTTTTGAAAAAAAAGAAGAAGGAAGATTTTTTTAAAAATGAATCATTCTTAATTTAAAACTTGTGTGTTTAAATTAGAAGGAAAGAAATTAAAAAAGCGTTGAGATTTTAAAAGGTTAGAAAGTAAAAGCCTTACTAAAGAATATGAATTTTAAAACTTACCAAAAACACATAGCACGCAATAAAAAAATGCAGGTTTTGTTTGTATAAGGATTTGGAATAGCTTTTAATAAATAGAAACTTAAAAGAACTTACCAAAACCACTAGATGAAAATTGCGTGTAGTTTTTTTGTTTGTGTTGGTTGTTCTTTGCTGCGTTTTTTTGTTTTTATTCTGTTGCTACGGATTGGAGGGGTCGTAGGGGAGCAAAGTGGAGCGGTGGCAGGCGGGAGGCAGGAGGCGTGGGTCGTGGGCCATGGCAAAGGGGCCGTGGGCCATGGGGTAGAGGGGTCAGTGGGCAAAAAATGCCACAGCAAGAAAAAAAATGAGCTCCCACGCAAGGACACCACAGTAAGCATAGCCAAAAAATAACCTTCCACACAAAAACACCATAGAAAACACCACAGCTTGAATCCATGTTTCAAACAATGCACGAGCCCACAAGATCAGGAAAAAGCCAAAAAAATGTACACCAACCCAATCAGTGAGCCAGAGATCCACCAACATAGGCCAGAGAGGAGAGAAGGCTCGGGACAAAGTCCAAACCCCAAAAAATTTTTACCTGAATCTGCAAAAAAGAGAAAACCAAAAACAGAGATAAAAAAATTCCAGTTTTAATAAACTAGAAAATACTCTATTTTGGATGATTTGCTAAATTATCCACAGATTGCTCAAGGTATGATGAAAACCTGCACATGCACAAAAAAGGGCACAAAAACCAACACAACTTTTTGAGAAAGCTTGTTAGAGAGATTAGCAAAATAATTCCAGAAAATAGTGATCGAAAAACTTGCATGTAGAGTAAAAGAACGAAACCAAGAAAGAGTAATCGCAACTAAAAAATAACGAGTGCACATTTACCCAATCTCAGCTCTGATACCATGAAAATAGTTTGTGAGAATTGAATCGGAAATGAGGCACCACGAAGTAGTTACACTCCAACAAAATCGTGATAGCTCCAAATGATTGCAAGAAAGAATTGATCAGTAATGGAAGAACTTGCTCAACAAAAACAAAGCTTGCATATAGAGGAAAGATAACGGAGTGTCTTGGCATGCTCATAAATGAATAGTAAAGGGGTACATATAGGGTGCTGAGTAACCCTAGTGCATGACACACATGAAACCCTAAACCTAACCCATGTGAGATGACCCTCCAATATGAGAGGAGGACACATAGGATAACTCACACTAACAATCTCAAATTTTCTACACCGCCATTTGAGTTTTATTAATTTTCCCTTATGTTTATGTATTTACCCACACACACCACATATGTTATTTTATCATTCCCATAAAAAGATCATGACTTAAAGTATGTAGGATTGACTTTAGGCCCTTGGATCAAATCCGATCTTGACCCTTGATTTCAAAATTACCCTAAAGTGGCCCTAAATTTCTCTATGTTTCTTCTTCCTTTCTATTTATCTTATTTTGTTTTCTTTGTTTCATCTTGTGCAAGTGGAGGAGCTATGGAAGCTTGGTTTCATGGAGTTTTTGATGAGGAGTCTCCATTTTATGTTATATTTTTTTGTAATTTTTTTTTTAACTCGGGATCTTCTCTGGTTGAGTGTGTATTTGCCCTTTTCTATTTTTTTTTGTTTTAAGAAGACATAACTACTTGAGAGTTTTTTTACACATACACACACTCCTTTTATATTTATCATTTTGCAAATCCTTTTATATATCCCGAATGGGAGAAGAGAAAAAAAAGCGCAGAGCTTATGTACATGCTAGGCGGCGGATTGTATTGTTGGCAGCGCGGTTTTATTTGTTTTTTTTTTTCGAGAGAGGAAGTGGCGGTGGGAGGGAAAAAGGGTAGTGGTAGTGGGTGCGTGGGTGGAAGTGTGGGCGACGTGGAAGGGGGTGAGGCTGCGTGGAGGTGGGGAGAGGGACAACGAAGGGAAGGGGGAGCAAGCGGCGATGTGGGGGCGATGGGATAGTGGGTGGCGGTGGGACGAGGGTGGCCGCGTAGGAAGCAAAGAGGTAGTGGCGGCCGTGGGAAACGGTGGAGGGGAGGCGGTGCTAGTTTTCATGCGCAGTTGGGGAGAGGTTCGACCCTCCCCACGTCTTCTTAAAAAAATTCAAAACTTTTAAAATATTATTATTTTTGTTTATTATATATAAATACACACACACACACACACACACACATGTGTGTGTGTGTGTGTATGTGTGTTATAAAATGTTTCCTAATACATTTTATACATATATATACATAATATACATATTTACATAATTACAATAATATACAAATAAATATATGACATATATATATATATATATATATATATATATATATATATATATATATATTATATATATATTAATTATATTTTAATTAATTAATTTTTGATACATTTGTACTATTTAAAATATTAAACAGTTTACCTCAAGTAGTGAATAATAAAATATAGTTGAGAACACAATTTATAATCCTAAGGAAGGAAAGAGTTAAGTTAACATTGGATTTCCTAATACTTTCATTCATCTAGTTTCTTATGGGGAAAGAAAATAAGATTTAAGGAAAATAAACTTATTTCATTTCATTGTATAATACTACCAAACTTGCAAGACAACAACTATTATAAAACTGGTAATATAACCATTTAAAATAAATCCTAAATCTCCATGAAAACTAACTTTCTTTCAAATGAAATGGCTAGATAACTAATGCAGATTTCTACAAGAGAGGGATTCCAACAAGGGATAAAACCAGTTTTCTTTTAATGCTAGTAGCTTCACATTATTTCTTTTATAATACAATGTTTTCAATAAACAACTTTCATTCCAAAATGGAGTTGCAACAATTCTTATGAAGATATTTTCATATCTATTTTGCAAGATTTCTTTTCCAAGGGCATAGGTTCACATTTGTAAAAAAAGCTCAATTACATAGCTATTCAAGACAACCTTTTTACAAGATCCTTGCAATATTGAAGGAAAATTTCTCAAGCAAAACGATTTAAGTTTACAAGTAACATCACATACAAAATAGGTATTTTACAAGATAATGGAAACTTCCACATAGCCATATCATTGAAGTTGCAATTGAGAGTGACTTTTACATGACTTGAAGACAAGAAGGAGAAGCCAATAAAATAAGAACTCCAACCAACTTCCAACTTGAGATCCAACTTCAAATGCCTTCAAAAGAATCCATCACAAGGAGAAGAAGCTTGTTTAACCACCCAACCTTTAGGCATCATCACATGCCTTTCCAAGGTTGGAAGACATGCTAGCCTCCCCCAAGCCCATGGGAAAGAGGACTACTATCCACAACTTTACACAAGAGTAAGGGTGAACAACCAACATTACATTCACATAAGACAAGAAAAATATTAAGACAAGCCACCAACTTCGCAAAGAAGAAAAAGAGGAGAAACCATGTTCTACCTCTAAAATGGGGAAGAGAAGAAAGGAGTTCTCCAAATGCCAAAAGTGGTAACCAACATTGGTTGCACAAAACCAAGATCTCCACACCCTCCTTATTCCTCCAAAGTCATTCAAACCCTCCTTATTTCTCCATCCTTTCACCAAATCCTTCTTGGAAGGATTTTCAAACCCCAAAGGGGTTTCCTCACCAAGAATGGGGAAGGAGGTTCAAGCCATATGAACCACCTTCCCCACCTCAAACCATTTGAGGGGAGTAAACTAAAATCCTACAAGGCTTGCCCATCAAGCCATGAGGATTGAGAGGGAAAAATCCCTCTCTTCCCCCACAAACTCCAAAAATCCATCATGCCATATGATGGATGGAGGAAAATAAAAGAAAACACACACATAACAACAAATGGTAACACCCAAGTAGCACACATATTTTCAACAAACAAGGCTAACATCTAATATGCAATAAACACAAAAATAACTCAAGGAGCCTACCTCCAAAATCTCTCCACTTCTAACTTTTCCCTTTCTTTGTCCAAGCAAGCTCTAGCTCCCAAAATCCACAAGCCTCCAAGAAAAAGCTCTAAAAAAAAAGTTCTCTTCTTTCCCCATGAGGGAGAATTTGAAGAGGAGCCAACAAAAATCCTCACAAATGAGGGGGTGACATGTGTCACCCCTCTCTTCCCTCAAGGTCAAAGATTCTCAAAATAAAAGGGAGAAAGGATAAAATATCTTTTAACCCTCTTCTCCCAAATTACTCAAAATGAACAACAAAACAAACTTGTGCAACTTTTAACAAAGCACACTTACCCATCCATCTTACATGGGTGTGACCAAAGGAAGGAAAATGGGAGGAAACGCCTCTAAGCCTTGAATCAAGCCCCTACCTATTAGGTAGGGTCCAAGGGCCCATTTTCATGCTAAATGAACTCCTAAACTAAAAAGGGGTTACTAAAAATACCTAAAATAGCCCAATTTAGGGTTTGACACACTTGGGCACAAGGATAGAGGGTGTGGGGCCCACCTAAGGGTTCACATGTGACCCTAATCCCTTTTGATTAAGTACATCATTATACAAACTCAAAACTTAATGTAAGTGGGGCCATTAATTCCCAAAACAAGTTTACAACACAACTAAACACCCTAAGAAAGATTAATATTACAAGACATATCACATTACAAAGGAGGGTCACTCATGGTGCCCAAAATAATAAACTATAATACTAAGGACGCATACAATAAACACGGCTAGGACTTAGCCCCGTAATGCTTTGTGCAAAATTGTGTAGCTGGCCTGAATCCCACGTTCTCCTGTGACCTGTCACCTGCACACTCATTGCACACATTAAACACACATGTCTCGATAAAATGTGAATCAACTAATCAATAAGAAGTCAATGAATTTCTAAGCTAGGATATCATCATTCTGGAATCGAAAATGCGACACATGCATAATTATACACAATCCACCATGAGTTAGCCATAACAATAAAGTGACATTCATCCATAGAATCCAAACATGAAATCAAACTGAGTATCCATCAAATATAAATGAGGTCCGAACAACATCATATCAGTTAGTATCCATGACATCATAAGATAAGGTGACAACATAGTAATCAAGCTAAATTGGCGCTATACGCCCAAATCTCCATACATGTCTAATAAGATCAAATATCCTAATGTAATGTCCAAAATATATCAAATCCCCACAAAACATGTCTATGAGAAAAAGGAACAACAAATAAATGAGGCTATAAAAATGTGGGCACTACATCCCCCTCTACTAAAATTAGACTTCCTCCTGGAAGTCACTGGAAGAGATAGGGATATCTGGCCCTCAATGGTGTAACATCCTCCCAGGTAGTTGTTGTCTCATCATATTTGTCCCACTGCACTCTAACTTGGTCCAAGTCTCGACCTCGAAGGGCCAACCTCCGGTGCTCCAGTATGTGTATGGGCTCCAGTCTCCACTATCCTCCATCCTCTACCTATAATGTCGACCAATCCAAAACATGAGAAACATAAGGTACATATCTACGTAGTACAGAAACATGAAATACATCGTGGTCCTATGTAAGGTGTGGTGGAAAAGCTAGATGATAGGCAACTAGACCGATGACCTCTAAAATATCAAAAGGCCCCACAAAATGAGGTGATAACTTAGAACCCTTTCCATAGCAGATTGGGATCTTATGAGATGAACTCTCAAGAAGACTTTGTCACCCATTGAGAAGTGACGATCAATCCTCTTGGTGTCCGCATATGCCTTCTGGCGTGCTCTAGCTTGCTCAAGTCGTTGTCTAATTAGAAAACTTACTGCTCTAAATCCTAAAGATAAGCTGGTCCCAGAATAATCCTGTCATCTAGTCTGTCCCAACTCAAAGGTGTCCTGCAAGGTCGACCATACAAATCCTGGTAGGGAGCCATACCAATGGAACTATGATAGCTGTTGTTGTAGGAAAACTCAACTAAATGCAAATAATCTTCCCACTTCTTCTACTAGTCCATCACATACATCCTTAGCATGTCCTCCAGTACCTGATTAACTCTCTCTGTCTGTCCATTTGTCTCTGGATGATATGCTGAGCTGAAATTAATCTGAGTACCCAGAGCGGCCTGAAAGGAAGTCCAGAAAACTGAAGTGTAAATGGTATCCTCATTAATGATGGTCTTCTAATCCCATGCAACCTAACAATGTCCTCTATAAATACTTTGGCGATGGCCTCGAGCATTATAGGTGACCTTAATTGGTGAGAAATGAGTAACCCGGTCAACTTATCCACGATGACCATAATGGCATCATGATGATAAGAAGACATAGGAGTCCGACTATGAAAACATGGAGATCACATCCCATTTCTAGTCGGGAATATCATGAGGATGTAAGAGTCCTACGAGGTGAGAATGCTCTCCTGACCCTCCGACACTCAAGGCAATGTGCAACAAAATATGTTATATCCCGTCAAAGACCGGCCAATAAATATAACTCCCTCGATCAATGTGCATTTTCTTTACTCCCGGGTGTGCTACATATGGAGCTCGATGAGCCTCTGTAAGGATGAAGCTACGCAGATCACTTGACTTAGGCACATAGATGCACTTATGGAACCGAAGTAAACCATATGTCCCTAATATGCATCCTGAATATCTACCCTCTAATGAACCCTGTGACTCCAACATATGTCTAGCACCCTCATAAAACCTGTCCTCTGGAAGATGCTCAAGAATCCTTCCTCTCAAATCTGACTGTAATGTCAATGAAGAAAGCACATGTCGTCATCTAATAAGTGCATCTACAACAACATTTTCCTTTCCTTTGATATACTGTACCTCCATGTAATACTCACATAGGAACTCCATCTAACGCCATTGATGAGCGTTGAGGTTCGGTAGTGAGAAGATATGCTACAAGTTACGATGATTTGTCCTCAAAATGAAAGGTCTACCCAAAAGGAAATGTCGCCAATGCACAAGTACATGAACAACTGCTGCAAGCTCCAAGTCATGAGTAGGGTAATTAAGCTCGTAATCTTTGAGCTTACGCGACTCAAAGGAAATCACCCAACGCTCTTGTATAAGAATGGCTCCCAAACCCTCTAGCGATGCATCAGTGCAAATAACAAAATCCTCTGTCAGGTCTAGAACTACTAAGATGGGCACCGTGGTTAACCTTTCCTTAAGCAACTGAAAGGCCTACTCACACTTTTCTGACCAATCAAAATTCTTCCCTTTTCTCTAGCAGAGAAGTAATAGGGTGAGCAATCCTAGAGAAATCCTGGACAAACCTATGGTAGTAACCTACTAAGCCCATAAAACTCCTCACCTCAGTGACTGATGTGGGTGCTGGCCAATCCATGATAGATGTATCTTAGAGGGATCTATAGAGATACCCTCTCCTGATATGATATGACCCAAGTATTGATCTCCGTCTTGAAGAAGATGTATTTTCCAAGTTCCCATACAACTTCTGCTCTCTCAAAACCTGTAGTACCTGTCTCAAATGCTCCTCATGTTCCTCCTCGAACGATAATATATCAAAATATCATCTAGGAACACTAAGACAAAGTGATCCAGAAAGGTCCTGAATACTCCATTCATGAGGCTCATGAAGACAATTGAGGCATTGGTCAAACCAAAAGGGATAATTGTGAACTCATAATGCCCATAACGTGTGCAAAAGCTATCTTATGAATGTATACATTTGAAATGTGCAACTGATGATACCCTGACTTGAGATCAATTTTGGAGAACACTCTCACTCCCCGCATCTGATCAAACAAGTCATTAATCCTAGGGAGTGGATAACGGTTATTTATGGTGACTTTGTTGAGCTGTCTGAAGTCTACACAAAGTCTGAGAGAACCGTCCTTCTTTTTCACAAATATGAATGACGCTCCCCAAGGAGATACACTAGGACAAATGAGACCCTTCTCTAATAACTCCTCTAACTAAATCTTGAGCTCATGAAGCTCTAGAGTCATCATCCGATAGGGTGCCCTAGAAACTGGTGCAGATCTAGGTACTAAATCAATGGTAAAATCCACCTCTCTACAGGTGGTAACCTGAAGCTCACCTGAAACACATCTACATAATCCTCAAAACCGCATGATCATCTAAGGGTGAATGCTCTGAGTGCTCTCGATTGACCACCGATGGTGATAGAAAACAACTAACATCCCTTATGCATGCTCCGCTTGAGTTGCTTAGCCGAGATCATGTGCAAGGAGATAGGCCTTTGCATCCCTGATATCACAACTGCACTCCCAAGATCATCCTGACATTCAATGACCTTATTCCTACAATCCACCTTGTCCGATGAGCCTCGAGCTAGTCCATACCCAAAACTACCTGATAGGATCCTAAAGGAATAACTCGGAGGTCAAGAGTAGTGGAGAGGAATCCTAAGTCAAGTACACAACTCTCCACATATGAGTCCATAGCGAGTTTGGCCCCAGAGGCCAACTCAACCTGCCAACTATCTTGGTTGCCTAGCCACCACTAACCCACACTGGTCCACTATAGAAGGTGATATAAAAGAATTTGAAGCACCTGAATCAAAAAGTACTTGAGACATAAATACCCCTGATAGTACTTGTCATCTCAATGACTGTGGCTTGATGCTTGGCCCGAGTTGTCAACCACTGCATAAACATGATGGGCGTGTCCCACGTCGCCCACTATCTACTCATATCTGGAGTCTCTCTATGTATCCATGGTATTGGGTTTGTGCGGACACATACACACATAGTGATCAGGGGACCCACAAATAAAACATCCTCATGTACCCCTCTGAGATGGGGTCCCTCCTGTACTCAGTGCACCGATCCCGCAGGTCCAACCCTAGCAGAGCAGATTGCGTGTGGGCTGGCTTTTGCACTGCCGAGTACCTTGTCTCGATCCCCGGCTCAACAAAACCTCATCTAGTACCACCTCTCTGAAAGCTCTGAGTTTGTCTAGCCCTCTGCTGCTGGTGGCCATGATGTTGCGTCTACTATTATGGGTGTGGTAGAGCCCTCGTGGCTGCTGTGGAGGCCAAAATCCTCCTCTAGGGGGTGGTGCTATACCCCATGACCTCTGACTCTGAAAGGCCTATATCCTATCCTAAAACTTGCTCTTGTTTCTATCTCGGTGCTCTGTGTCTTGGTCTTGTTCTCCTCAGCTAAGTAGGCTTTCTCAACGGCCTTCTCAAGCATGGGAGGAGATAAAATCCTAATTGCTCTTGCTATATCTCGCATTAAGGCCTCTAATAAATTTGTTAACCTGTAATTTCTCATCTTGCAGGTAATCCACATACTACGCAAGATCTAAGAACCTATTCTCATACAAAGGCTACTTTCTTGTGCTGATCCCCGACGTAAGTCGTGAAACTCATCGATCCTCTTCTACATGAAATGCTCTGACATATAGCAGGCCCTGAATCACTCCTCAAACAACTCCCAGGTCATTGTCTCTCGAGTCAGATGGAGCTTCCACTCCTCATTCCTCCACCAAACACCTGTTGCGTCTCGGAGGAGGTGTATGGTGAACCTTGCCTTGACATTGCTCTTGTAAGAGTGCAAGCCAAAACAACTATCCAAGCTAAGGAGCCATGACTCCACCCCAAATCCATCTCGTTAGAGCTGGTCTAAGTTGGTGGATGCAAGTGAAGAAGGTCCCTAATCACACCGCCATGTATCCGATCCCGCCGATGCAAACCAATAGGTGAAAGGGGTCGCGTGATCTCCAAAAGATCCCTCGAAGCTATGTGAGTGGCTTCGACGGTATGAGGCCACCCTCTCATGGTGAATGGAAGGGCTACGTGACCTCTCTCGCCTCGGGGTATCGTGCTCTGGTGGCTCTGAGTGCGCGTCCTCGCCTATCGGCTCCTCATCTCCTAACGGGATCTCCTCCTCTCTCGCCTCCTGTGGTGGTGGAAGACGCTGCTGCACAATGCCGATCAACTGTTGAAGAGCCTCTAAGATCTGAGGCCCTAACTCGGGTGCCGGTGGTTGGCATAGGCGAACTACGTCCCAAACCCCTAACCAATCGTTGTCTCATGGGTGCCATCCTATGCACGAGGTGAGTGAAGAGGTTATTAACTTATAATTAAATGGTTGTGGAATTTTTTTAACCAATTATTTTTATTTATTTATTTACTTTAATGTTATTAAAAATACCGTTAACTAGTTAATTAATTACCTAGAGTGTCTGTGTGTGCGAACCTGTGCTCTGATACCAAATGTAGTGCCCTCCTCGGGACACCGGAAACCACACCGAAATGTAACTATAAGTTTGGGTAATTTTTTTTAAAATTAATTAATACGAACCCTAAACCGATCTCCATTATTATTTATTTTATCTAAATTAATTTGCTCAAACATTAAATAACTTATTTGCCCTAGTTATTTAATTATTATTATTTTTTTGTTGAGTTTACTAAGGTCATCTCAAATTTTCTACACCCCCATTTGAGTTTTATTAATTTTCCCTTATGTTTATTTATTTACCCACACACACCACATAGGTTATTTTATATTCCCATAAAAATATCATGACTTAAAGTATGTAGGATTGACTTTAGGCCCTTGGATCAAATCTAATCTTGACCCTTAATTTCGAAATTACCCTAAAGTGGCCCTAAATTTCTCTATGTTTCTTCTTCCTTTCTATTTCTCTTATTTTGTTTTCTTTTTTTCAACTTATGCAGGTGGAGGAGCTATGGAAGCTTGGTTTCATGGAGTTTTTGATGAAGAGTCTCCATTTTATGTTATATCTTTTTTTTTATAAAATTTCTTTAACTGGGATCTTCTCTGGTTGAGTGTGTATTTGCCCTTTTCTATTTTTTTTTGTTTTAAGAAGACAAAATTCTCCTGAGAGTTTTTTTACACACACACACACACATTTATATTTATCATTTTGTAAATCCTTTTATATATCCCGAATGGGAGAAGAGAAAAAATGCGAGCTTGTGTACATGGCAAGGTGGCGGATCAGTATTGTTGATCGCGATTTTTTTTTTTTTTTTGAGAGAGGTAGCGACAATGGGAGGGGAAAAAGGGTAGCGGTAGTGGGTGTGTGGGTGACGTGGAAGGGGGTGGGTGAGGATGTGTGGAGGTGGGAAGAGGGACAACGAAGGGAAGGGGGAGCAACGACAGCGTGGGGTGATGGGACAAAGGTGTGTGGCGGTGGAGGATGAGAGGGTGGCCACGTAGGAAGAAAAGAGGTAGTGGCGGCCATGGGAAGCGGTGCTGGTTTCAACCTGCAGTTAGGGAGAGGTTCGACCCTCCCCACGCCTTATTAAAAAATTTCAAAACTTTTAAAATATTGTTTTTTTTTATTATATATATATATATATATATATATATATAATTTCCTAATACATTTTAATATATTAATTTGTATTTCATAATTACAATAATATACAAATAAAATATGACTAATATAATTTTTTTTTAATTAATTTATTTTTTGATATATTTGTACTATTTAAAATATTAAACAATTTACCTCAAGTAGTGAATAATAAAATCTGGTTGAGAACACAATTTATAATCCTAAGGAAGGAAAGAGTTAAGTTAACATTGGATTTCCTAATACTTTCATTCATCTAGTTTCTTATGGGGAAAGAAAATAAGATTTAAGGAAAATAAACTGATTTCATTTCATTGTATAATACTACCAAACTTGCAAGACAAAAACTATTATAAACTGATAATATAACCATTTAAAATAAATCCTAAAACTCCATGAAAACTAACTTTCCTTCAAATGAAATGGCTAGATAACTAATGCAGATTTCTACAAGAGAGGGATTCCAACAAGGGATAAAACCAGTTTTCTTTTAATGCTAGTAGCTTCACATTATTTCTTTTATAATACAATGTTTTCAATAAAAAATTTCATTCCAAAATGGAGTTGCAACAATTCTTATGAAGAGATTTTCATATATATTTTGCAAGCTTTCTTTTCCAAGGGCATAGGTTCACATTTGTAAAAAAATCTCAATTACATAGCTATTCAAGACAACCTTTTTACAAGATCCTTGCAATATTGAAGGGAAATTTGTCAAGCAAAACAATTTAAGTTTACAAGTAACATCACATACAAAATAGGTATTTTACAAGATAATGGAAACTTCCACATAACCATATCATTGAAGTTGCAATTGAGAGTGACTTTTACATGACTTGAAGACAAGGAGAAGCCAATAAAACAAGAACTCCAACCAACTTCCAACTTGAGATTCAACTTCAAATGCCTTCAAAAGAATCCATCACAAGGAGAAGAAGTTTGTTTAACCACCCAACCTTTAGGCATCATCACATGCCTTTCCAAGGTTGGAAGACATGCTAGCCTCCCCCAAGCCCATGGGAAAGAGGACTACTATCCACAACTTTGCACAAGAGTAAGGGTGAACAACCAACATTACATTCACATAAGATAAGACAAATATTAAGACAAGCCACCAACTTTGCAAAGATGAAAAAGAGGAGAAACCATGTTCTACCTCTAAAATGGGGAAGAGAAGAAAGGAGTTCTCCAAATGCCAAAAGTGGTAACCAACATTGGTTGCACAAAACCAAGATCTCCACACCCTCCTTATTTCTCCATCCTTTCACCAAATCCTTCTTGGAAGGATTTTCAAACCCCAAAGGGGTTTCCTCCCCAAGAATGGGGAAGGAGGTTCAAGCCATATGAACCACCTTCCCCCCTCAAATGATCCGAAAATAATCAGATTATTACGACCTGATCTCGGACCCTTATAGGCTTTGATTATTTGCCGATAATTTACTCCTTTTAAGTAATCAATTTAAAATCATGCAAGACAATAATGAAAATTGCACACAAAATTGATTACGAAGTTCGCAATTGCCTCACGCCTTCGGTTCGTGGTCGAACCGTTTCACTAGTCAAAACTTGAAGTTAGTACTTTCACAAGAAAACCTAATGGAATTTTACTTGCCTACCAAGTACACCAATTCTTCTGGACGAAAAGGGTGAAAAATAGCACCAATTCCACCTTCCCGCGTCTCCTTGGTTTGTTCGCCAGATCGGCCTTCCCGACGCAAACAATGCGAAGCTAGCACTCCTATCGACAATCCAGGATTTACAAGTACTTGGTGTGGCGCTATGGGCCTATTGGGTAGTTTACATTTCACCCCAATCACAAATATTCCATCTAATATTGCCTAAAATAATAGGCCAATAACAATACTTGTCGACACATCCCGCAATAAGCTTAACAAATAATAAGCTCGGGATCGGTGTCTCCAAAACACACATGTGTTATGTGTGTGTCCACAACAAGCTTAACAAATAATTAGCCATGTTGTGTATTTACAATGTGTGTCCATTACTATGAACTTGGACCCTATTTATACATTTTTAGGAGCCCCAAAATAATGGAATAAAATATTATCCATAGGCTATTTTAACCTAGCCTACCTTTAATATAATTTGGGATCAAATATATTCCTAAAATCCGGTTTTGCATGTTTAATCATGGGATTAATTCCCATTTGAGCCGCATGTTTAATAATAGGATAAAATCCTATGTAGGCGGCATTTGATTATTTAATGGGATTAAATCCCATAGGAAGTGCTAAGGAGGGAGCAATATTGTTTAAGGCTTTAAATAGCCTTTCCACGCGCATATAATGGTCAAGACCACCTTAGGATATAAACCGCCTTCTTCCACGTGGGACAAGTCCACGCATGGGCCTAGCCCCCTTACCACCGCTTCACCACCCACATGGTCAGAAAATATGCATGTTTTAATACCATAAATACATGTGGCTTTTGTATATATGGCGCCATTTGGAACGTGAACTTACCAATATAATATTATTTCACCCATACAATGGTGGAATAGAAATAATCACCGTAGTCCACTTGTCATCTCCCGATAGGCAAATCAAGTGAATTCGACGAGTGTTGGAAAGCCACGTGTCACAAAGCGATTCGGTCGTCCAATATTGACCAAATGACCATAATTGACTTTCCCATCAACCGAACTTTGACCGAACATATCTAGAGCTCCCGATGTCCGTTTGTCACGTTATTACGATCGTTGGAAAGCTCTCGAGATGATCTTCTGCAACTTGACACCATTTATAGATGTTTAGGAACTTTTAGAAATGATCCCCTGATCATCAAACTATTTGAGGGGAGTAAAATAAAATCCTCTGAAGGTTTCCCATCAAGCCATGAGGATCGAGAGGGAAAAATCCTCTCTTTCCCCAAAAACTCCAAAATCCATCATACCATATGATGGATGGAGGAAAATAAAATAAAACACACACATAATAACAAATGGTAATACCCAAGAAGCACACATATTTTCAACAAGCAAGGCTAACATCTAATATGCAATAAACACAAAAAACTCAAGGAGCCTACCTCCAAAAGCTCTCCACTTCTAAATTTTCCTTTTTTTTTCCAAGCAAGCTCTAGCTCCCAAAATCCACAAGCCTCCAAGAAAAAGCTCTAAAAAAATTCTCTTCTTTCCCATGAGGGAGAATTTGAAGAGGAGCCAACAAAAATCCTCAAAATGAGGGGTGACATGTGTCACCCTCTCTTCCTTCAAGGTCAAAGATTCTCAAAATAAAAGGGAGAAAGGATAAAATAAATTTTAACCCTCTTCTCCCAAATTACTCAAAATGAACAACAAAACAAACTTGTGCAACTTTTAACAAAGCACACTTACCCATCCACCTTACATGGATTTGACCAAAGAAAGGCAAAATGGGAGGAAACTCCCTCTAAGCCTCAGAATTAAGCCCCCCTACCTATTAGGTAGGGTCCAAGGGCCCATTTTCATGCTAAGTGAACTCCTAAACTAAAAAGGGGTCACTAAAAATGCCTAAAATAGTCCAATTTCGGGTTTGGCACACTTGGGCACAAGGCTAGAGTGTGTGGGGCCCACCCAAGGGTTAACATATGACCCTAATCCCTTTTGATTAAGTACATCATTATACAAACTCAAAACTTAATGTAAGTGGGGCCATTAATTCCCCAAAACAAGTTTACAACACAACTAAACACCCTAAGCAAGATTAATATTACAAGACATATTACATTACAAAGGAGGGTCACTCATGGTGCCCAAAATAATAAACTCTAATACTAAGGCCTCATACAATAAACATGGTTAGGACTTAGCCCCATGGGCTGCTTGTGCAAAATTGTGTAGCTGGCCTGAATCCCACGTTCTCCTATGACCTGTCACCTGCACACTCATTGCACACATTAAATGCACCTGTCTGATAAAATGTGAATCAACTAATCAATAAGAAGTCAAAGAATTTCTATGCTAGCATATCATCATTCTGGAATCGAAAATGCGACAACATGCATAATTATACACAATCCACCATGAGTTAGCCATAACGATAAAGTGACATTCATCCATAGAATCCAAACATGAAATCAAACTGAGTATCCATCAAATATAAATGAGGTCCGAACAACATCATATCAGTTAGTATCCATGACATCATAAGATAAGGTGACAACATAGTAATCAAGCTAAATTGGCGTTATATGCCCAAATCTCCATACATGTCTAATAAGATCAAATATCCTAATGTAATGTCCAAAATATATCAAATCCCTGCCGAAACATGTCTATGAGAAAAGGAACAACAAATAAATGAGGCTATAAAAATGTGAGTCATATAATATATGTTGGTGAATGTAAATGTAATATTGTAATATTACAATATGATTATAATTGTAAAAGGTAGGGGTAATATATTATTGTTATATTAACAATAATATATATTGTTTGGAGTTGTTATAAACAACTCACGTAATTAGAGTTGAGTATTGTTACGTAAGTAACAAACCCAACCAAATAATATGTTGTTAGAGAGTTATAAACAACTCACGTAGATTGGTGAGTTGTTATAGCTACCTCCTAAATTATAGGGGATCTATTTCCTATTTATATGGGAGTGTATGTAATGAATTTTGCAGGAAGATTATTGAAAATTTAATTTGTATTATGTTCTTATTATCTAATCTCTTTCTGTAATTTTTTACATTCTTTTCGTGCAGTATTAGAGAAACATTGTTCTTGAGTGTGTAATGGAATTTTGAGGTTAAATAATTGAGGGACAACCTCTCTTGTTTATTGTCCCATAGATGTAAGAAAAAATTTTGTGTTTAGTCAGCCTTGTGCATCCGATCCACCTCAAATCTCTTGCCTTGATATTATTCCCAACCCATTTGTGTGTGCAAGTTCATGTTCCTAGTGAAAGTGAAAGGAAACAAATCATTCTACTTAGAAATAATGCTTTCCATAGACTAGAATTCTATCATATTTGTTGGGTGTATAGGTGGTATTACAAATAATTATGCATACATTTCTTTGAATAATCAAATCACTTTGTAGAGTGACCATTTGAGGAGCTACTCTGGAAGAAATTTTCAAGCACAGAATCACCGAGTTTTCTCGTAATTCCTCGCACAAGAATCACCAACGATTATGGACTGTAACGCAATCGCCAATGATTAGGGAAAATCACCAACTATTTGGCTTAATCACAATGATTCTAGAGAAATCACTAGTGATTCTCTACATGAATGGAAATATCTTGAAACCATCTTTCTGACGCATTTTATGGTTTGCAAAATAGAGCCATGGTTCTCAAGTTATCATCAAAATAGTGCGTACCTAATTTTTTGTCAGATTCAGAGCTTCATCATCAATATTTGCATCATGAGCCTCAAATATAAATCGGGTTGGTTTAGCAACATAAAATTGGAGGATGGAGGCAACAAAGTTTGGAGGTCAATCAACAACTTCTCATCAGTTGCCAACGATGGGGCCGCATAGATGGTTTGGTGGCATTTTTTAGAGTATGTTTGCTTTCGGTGTTCTTTCTTGTTGTTCCTATTTGGTTTCGAGAATAAGTGGAAATTTCACACCGAGGGGGACATGATTCAATGTTGCATTTTCCTTTTGTCAATTGTTTCTATGTATATATGAGCAGTAGTAGTATTAAAAAAAAATCCTATGTTATTCCCTATGATGAAATGTGATGAGGGCTACTAATAGTACTTGACACATCATGATGTGGTTGTAGGTAAACTACTTTAAAACCTTCACTTTTTTGTTTTTGGTAAACCACTTTATAAAGTCACCACTTTTGGTTGTTGGTAAACCATATGCAAAATCACCACCTTTTGGTTTGTGTTACTTCACTTTTTAAAACCACCATTCTCGCCATGGTCAACCGTATGGGTAAGTGCACCAAGTTGGGGGCCAAAAAGTGGACAAAAACTGAAAATGAACAAAATGCAATCATGGTTTGCAATAACGTGACCATGTTATGTTTTCCTAGGCTCAGAAACTTATGAACCCAAAATGCGTACGCGTTTTGAGAAATATGAAGTTTAGGAGGGCTTGAAGGAGCCATATTTACTAAAAAAATGTAAGTATAAAAATAATAAAAATTCTTTAAATTTATTTTAGTAAATATAAGAAGTTAGGGTCACTTTGCACCTGATGGAAGTGGTCCCATAGCTCTGACAGTTATAATCTAGAAGATAGTTTTTCAAAATCTAATCTGGTCAATACTTACTCATTTTCAAATTTTAACAATGACCTAAAACTTTCAAGACATGTATATTGGGTCATTCTTTGTTTTACGAAAACATATAGTCGTTTTGTAGGTTTTTTGACCTTTTGGATTGGATTTTAGCCCTACCATCGCTTGAATTGGTAATAATTTTGAAATTTGGTCTATAATTCACTATAGTGACCACAAATCAACTCTATGATGCTTGTTTACCTCTTACTAAAATGAGATCCTCACTTTGTAGATAGAGGATTGCTGCTTGAATGGGATTCGTGTCTTATGAAAAAAATGATGTGATTGTAATGTGACTCCTCCTTAAGGTTTGATCACATTACTAGGTGTTGAATGAGTTTCTATGAATAATATTAAGTGAATTGCATCAAGTGAACTCAGATGTTTTCTCATTCTTAGAAATATGATGTTCCATATAAATATCATCCCTTTACCTTTCCTGGCTCTAAAATCATCCTTTCATGGAATCAAATTCAAGATTCTCATACATGTATTTTCTCATATGTATCTCATGGAGATAGATGATGCCTTAATACTTCACACATGATGGTCCTGGATACCTCGGTGGCATGAATAGCTCATTTTAGCTTGTTCTTTGGAGAGATTTGGGTATAATGACAGAGTCAAGATATGATTATCATCAAGGGTTAGGGTTAAGGGTTTTGAGTTTTGGTGTACAAATAAGGGTTGAGGTTAAAGGTTTAGGGTTTATAGTTTGCGCTTTAGGGCCTCGGGTTTTATGGTTTAGGTTTTATGGTTTAGGGTTTATGGCTTAGGGTTTAGGGTTTAGGGCTCAATGTTTAAGGTTTAGGGTTGATTAGGGTTTAGGGTTTAGGGATTATTATGTTTAAGGTTAAGAATTTAGGGCACATGGTTTAAGGCTCAGGTGGTTTAGGGTTTAGGGGTTAGGGTTTAGGGCTCAGGGTTTAAGGCTCGGGGTTTAGGGCTTAGGGTTTAGGCTCACCCATTCACTCACTGTAATGTTCTATGTCTTACCCATTCTTATTAGTATTGACAGAGAGTATTCAACTAAAAAGGGTTCATCTGCTTCATAGGAAGAACATTCAAAGGAGTCATCACAATTTGATGCCTTTCATCTGTTGATATTTTGAAGGAGGAAAATTCCAGATATCCAAGAACAATTCGGTACAAAGAAATGTTACCCAATACATCTATCTTATTTTTCCCATCGCATGGGAACTATTTCACTCATCAGTAATGTTTTGTGTCTTACCCATTCTTATTATTATTGACATAGAGTATTCAACTAAAAGGGTTCATCTACTTCGTCGTAGAACATTCAAAGAGAGTCATCACAATTTAATGTCTTTCATTTGTTGATATTTTGAAGGAGGGAAATGCTAGATATCCAAGAACAATTTGGTACAAAGAAATGTTTTTGATGCTCTTTTGAATAATTCTTTCAGTTGTAAGATGTCGGGAATGAAGGTTTCATTCGAAGAACAAAACTTAATATGCACAAAGTGCTTATGTAAGCTAGTAATTTGAGAGAATTTATGAGGTTCAAGTTTATTTTCCAAGATGCATTACTCCAATGTTTGAAAATGTTTCTCCAGATGCAACTACATTCTGATCCAGACACTCAATGATTTTTGAATGTCCAATCATGCCATAGACCCCAGTATTCCTTGTCCTTGGATATACGGAGACACCGTTACTTGGCTTCCATTTATAACAATAGAGATATTTGTAAATTCATGTTATGACCTCTAAATCTATATGAATTTCAAGTTTTTTGAAGTCACATCACACCCTTCACTAGGCTTGATGACTACCCATATCTTTTTAAGGCACTTTTGAAAGCATCCATGGGTTTATCATAGAAGGAATTATCAATGAATGGAAGGTCACTAAGTCATAGGCTAGCTAACTCCCATTTAGAACTAAACAAGAAATATTTACTAGGTGATTGATAACCCCTTTGTGTTCTTAGCCATTCCCCAGTTACTATGCTTATTTTCAACACTTCAGAAGTTATGTCAAATTTTCTATCCATTCCAATAGCAGAAGAGCTTTCTATTTTTCTAGAGGAGAGGATACTGCAGAAATTCAATTATAATCCTACACCTCCGTGTTGGTATATTCTTTATGTCTCTTTCATTTCCTTTGAGATTAATTTTTGTGTTGCGATGGTTATTTTTTCCATCTTCCAATGGGTCATCCTAGCTTGCATAATACCATACATGGAAATATGAGAAATGTGAAATTTGTTTCAGAGTGTGAAGAAATTGACATTCAAGAGCACAAATATATGTGGGGAGAAATAGGTTTGGCAGAGATGTGTAATATGCATTGCAAGGCATAAGGTAGATGTCATATCCATTTAGTTACTTGTCCCACCTCTCATAAACAAGGTAGTTGTAAGAGCAGACTCCATGATGTAATGCCCCGTTTGATGTTTCCCTAGTTCTTGACATGACGACCCAGTTGCTAAGCATGGGAGGGTTGTGTGCATGCTCTCGTTGACCGTTGTCGACTTTGTCCTTGTCACAATGAAGATTTTGCACCCTCCCTCTCCTTCTTTCCTTTTCGGGTCATTGTCGGCACCCCAAATGGTGGACCTAGTAGCGTCGTGGATGATTATCCGTTAAAGGAAAATCTAGTTCTCGCTTCTTCGAGTTTGTCACTGGTCGTCACCATTAATATGATTAATAATTATTATCATTATTTTAGCTGTAAAAATCATAAAAATAATGTTTATAATAATATTATAATTTATATTGTCGATTTGTGTTTATTATTATTTTACTCAGTGTTACGGGCTATGGTTAATAAATTTGTGTGCAGTAAAAATAATAATAATAACGACATTATTATTATTATTTTGTATGTCGATCGACGATTTTGTTTTATTATTTTCTATCGTCGAATGTTATCAACATTAATATTATTTATCCTTATGTTATTTTATTTTATCGTCCCGATCGATCGATCCTCGAGTCACATAAAAGGAGAGCCTGTTTGTTGGTGTTCCATTGTTGCGGAAGTGGTATGCATGTTTTATTTAGTTAAAACAAACAAAAATAAATAAATAAATAAAATAAAAGAATTAAAATTACAAAAGCCCATGTTTTTGTGGGGCGGTTTAGGGCAAAAGGGCGCTAGGGCTCCTTATGGGATTTTCCTTCCTTTTGTTTTGTTTTTGTTTCATCTTTTTGGTTTTGAATGTGGGGAGAAGCCGCCACCATGGAGGGAGGGAGGAAGCTCCAGTTTGTTCTGCACACCCACCAGAGGTTGAAGAAGGCATGAAGGAGGAGGGTTTCGTCTGAGACTATTTTTCCAAGGGCGTTGGTAGTTTTGTATGCTATGTGGAAGCAATCAGAAGTGGTTTAATGGAATGCAATGTTGTTGGGTTCGAACTGAAAGTTTTTAATCATGTTTGGGTGCCCAGCTCATGCCCAATGGAGTTTGATACAACCAAGGATGCACAAAAACGTGGTGTGCACAAAAAATGCCTCAAGGAGATGTGTTCTCTTGGTCAGCTGCACAAAAAACATGGTGTGCACAAAAATGCCTCAAGGAGATGTGTTCTCTTGGTCAGCTGCACAAAAACATGGTTGTGCACAAAAAACGCCTCAAGGAGATGTGTTCTCTTGGTTAGCTGCTCAAAAATGTGGACAACTTTTAAAAATGCCAAGCTACTTTAAAAACGCCCCTTACAGATGTAGTTTCATGGACAACGATGATTAAAAATGGATTTGTTGAAAAGGCGTGGGAACTGTTTGATAAAATGCCTCAACCGAATCTTGTGTCATGGAATGTGCTGATTGTAGGATATGCTCAAAATGGGCTTGCTGAGAAAGCCTTGGAGGCTTTCAATCAAATGCAACTGGCAGGTGTAAAGCCAAACTCGGTAACCTTTGCTAGCATCCTTCCATCCTATGGCAAAATTGGTGCTTTCGAACTGGTAATGGAAATCCATCAAAAAAATAATCGAAAATGGATTTTTGTTAGATGTTGTTGTTGGGACTGCTCTCATAGATATGTATACAAAATGTGGAAGTATACAGAATGCACACAAGTTGTTTAACAATATGCCTCAGAGAAATGCGGTCTCATGGAATGCCATGATTTTAGGATATGCACATAATGGGCAACTTATTCTATTGGAAAAACTTCAAGTGATCGGGAAGTTTGTGTGACGTTGTGGAGGTTAGATCGAGGCTCATGAACTGGTTGATGAAGTGCCCAAGCAAGATGTTGAATCAAGCCTGCGGGTTTGACCGACTCTGTCCCTTCCAGGCATGGTTCATCTTCCCTTACCTCTCATAATTTTCGTGTTTTAGTTCTCTTTTGCAAATTAATAGAATCTTAAAATATTAGGATTTTAATACAGTTAAATGTTTATATCAACTCGTGCCAAACAATAAAATGTCGTGTCATAACTCACGAAGTCAAAATAACTCATCTACATTAAACCATGAACTTCCATCCTCATTCTGAGGTGATTTAGAAAACTTCCTACCCAACTAGATTGCTACAACATTGTTTTATCGACCAGATGAAATTGACTTTCTAGTAATAACATTGATCATCACCCGGTTTAAATAGTTAATTTTTACATTTTTTAGAGACTCATTAAGTACCCTTCGTCACTCTGAAAATGAGATGTTAAGCATGATTCGTGTACCTTGTTATGTGAGGAGTCACCTGGACCTTTGGATTGACCCTGAATGAACATTTGTGATCTTTTTGACGCTCTTATAGGAGCCCTGTTACACTTTGGTATACAACAAGAGAAAAGTTGTTAAATTTAGAAAGTTGGCTTTCGTTTTGAACCGCCATTTGAAACTTGGACAGAGGAAGTATTATCTGTTTTCGCAAACCTCTAGTGTTCTTACTAGACAATTGCATGGTACTTTTAGTTTAGGGAAAAACACTTTTCTGGATAGTTTGGAAAAGCCATTTTGTAGGCCTCCTGGTCGCAGTTTGATGAGGTCAAATGGACCAATTTCGACTTGTCACTCTAGAAAACTTGTCGCCATTTGAAAATGGTTTTCTAGTTCTCCATCCCGTCGACTCTGATGAAATCTCCTTATATAGGGGAACTTGTAGGAAGTGTCTCGTTGCGTGCACATCCACCGAACATCAATTTTGGACGTGGTTTTCCGAGCCTTCGAGCTAACTTTTGTTCATTTTACACTGGGCCAACTATGACCAGTGGCCCCAAAAAACTAGCCGCCAAACGCAAACCATTCACTTTTCCCAATTCCGTCAGTTGCTATGAACTCTTGGTATATCTAGGGACACGTAGAAAGTTAATCGTGGTGTGCGTTCTCATCGGAAGATAACTTTTGGAAGTGGTTTCTTAGCCTTCAGAGCCCGTTTTGAACGTTTTTGTAGCTAGTAAGAAAATGTAAAAATAGGAAGCTACGGGACCTCGTAGGGTTGTCAAACCACCCTGAAAACTTTTAACACATGCAAATAACTGTTTAAAACTCTCTAGTGTAACTACTTGTGTGAAATAGAACTTTTGACAAAATGGTGTTTTCTCTCTCTTCCCTTCTCTTTCTCTCTCCTAGGTTACAAAATGAAGTAAAATTGAAATGAAATGAATGCATGCCTCTAAGCCTTTTTTTTATTGCAAATTGTAAATTATTATCATATGTAAATGGGAAACTGAAAATGATAATTATGTTAGATTAGGGTGGATGCCATGCTCGCGAATTATCGTTGATGTCATGCTCAAGTGGTTTTTCGGGATGAAAGAATGACAACATAAATGCGATGTGTAATTCATTTATTTATCTTTGTAATTTATATAGTTCATTGCTAAATGAATAAATGTATAATGTAGTCCCGTGTTTCAGAAGGTTATATTTGATAAATTGTTGTGTATGAGATGCTAGTTTCAAAGGACATCTAGGAAATGTGCATTTAATCTTAGGTCCAATCTTGATTTATAGTACACATGGTAAAAGGGTTGATATTTATATAAGGTAAATGAATTTGAAGTAATAGCTTGTAGTGCATATTCGGTGTTCAATAAATGATTAACGCGTCATCTTGTGTTTTCATACTTTGTAAATGTAATAAAATAATTTAATCGAAACACTCTATCTTTGTAGACAATATTGGAGCATAACTTGTTTTTCATGTGCGATACTCCTTACCGTAGAAGGCATTGAAAACTGTAGAGTGAAATTAAACCCCGCACTCGATGGAACCTCCTAGTTTTGAGTAAATCGGAACCCAAGAATGGGCTTACCATCTTAGTCAGTATGTTTAGTGACATTGTCTTAAACCCGTCTATAGGAGTGACACACCAAACTTTTCTTGGAGTGTGTAGAGCTAACTCCTCCTTTGTATCCTAGTGGACTACTTTGTCTACCGAAGGTAGTTTTAAAATTAATATTCTTCATCGAATGAGATCCTGTTGGATCCGATTTACATAGATGGAGGTTATGACTTAGTTGTACTAGGCCTTAAACTCTTGTTAACGAACCCCTTAGCTCCGCTCAGCCAAATGTGTTACCTTGGTTTCTCTCAACATAACACATTGGCCCATTCTGAAGGTGGTTTAGCATAAATTTGTCCTCTTTCTTAAATCTCATTTATAGTTGAGGGATAGACCCTTAGGTGAAGTTGGAATTAATCTAAAACTCAGTTAATTTGGATGCTATCTTGGGTTCATGTGTAGCTACAAGTATTCTAATTTTCTATGTCTTCAAGAGGTTCGGCAAACAGTTTGTAACTCCTTGTACAAGACAAGGCTAAAAATAAGACCATCATGTGACGTAGAAAATAAAGCTCATAAGAGTAAAAACGAGAGTGGAGCTTCGGAATAATGCCACTCTTGAAGACCTTATAACTCATTTAAATATCTTTATGTGTTTCAAAGAATATGTATTGCATTATTGTGATCAAACTACGAGAAAACCAAAGATATATAAATATAAAAGGAAGTCATTAAGTTATTGAATTAGAATAACTATGGTAGGGAAATAACTAACCCGTGATCGAGGTATGTTTTCGGTAATAAGCTATCTCGCATCTAAATCTCCGTTAAAACCTAATATCGCTATATGGACACCAAGTCACATCCACTTGAGTTGTAAGAATAAAAAGGTAGACACTGAATATATGATTGAGAAGAATATTCTTAACATAAGAACAAGATAATTAAGTATTTTATATGCATTCGAATTATGCCAAATAAGTATGCAAGTTATGGAAAGTTTTGTAAAGAATAAGCAACCAACTTAAAATGGTCAAACTGCAAATTAAATGTGGAATGAACTTAAAGTTTCTGTAGGTGGACAAACGAGGAATTTATCCTTGTACAATAATGTTCTTAGAATGTTAATCGTAACTAAAATACAATTAAAGAAATGAGGTGTTGTGGGTTCGCCATTCCTTGAGTCTTCTTTTTTGTAGTTGGGGCATTGGCTAGTATTCGTTCATTGGGAAAAGTGTGGCATCGACATGCCTATGTTGTTTTCATGTGTCTATGTGAGTTGATGACTTATGTGATTGTCGTATGCGAGTTGAGTTTATGTTCTTGGAGCCCTTGTTGTGTCGTGTGTGTAGTGAGCAATGTAAGTCAAATAAAAATTATCATGGTATTTTACTGTTGTAATTGTGTGTGTAAAATGTGGGCACTACAAATGGTGGCTCTAGGCACAAGATTAGGAAATATGGCCCTAATATTGATATTTAAAAAGATGAAATCACTCATGAGACCTACTGCAAATATATGATGTTTAAGGGTTAGAGCTTAGGGATTTGGATTTAGTGTTTAGGGTTTAGGGCTTAGGGCTCAGGGTTCAAGGTTTAGGATTTAGTGTTCAAGGTTTAGGGTTTATTATTTTGGTTTAAGTGTTTAGGGTTTAGGTCTCAGGGTTAAGGGTTGATGGTTAAGGGTCTAGGTCACAAAGTTTAGGGATTAGGGTTTAGTTTTTAAGGTTTAGGGTTTAGGGTTTAGGATTTATCTTTTAGGGTTTAGGATTTAACATTGAGGGTTCATGGTTTAGGGTTTAGGGTTTAAGGGTTAGGGTACATGGTTTATGGGTTAGGGTTTAGGCACTACTAGAAGTAGGCTCATGTATCCACAATGTTATCCACAAAATAATGGTTTTGTGGAAAAAATGTGAATTATCAACACTAAATGAATAACTTTTATAAATATCATGTAGATATTCCACAATTTTGTAATATTCAATTTTAGAAATGTGGAATATCCATTTTCTTATAATTCTATAGTAGATAAATCACATTTTCTCCTTGTAGTTTAAAAATAATAGGACTTTTGAAACTAGAATCATGAATTGTCTAAACAACCCAAAAATTGATTTAGTTTTATCACGAAAAAATGTAAAATATATGAATTGCGAGGAATTCAATTCACCCAATAACTCTAGTTATTGATAATTTATACTAAAAAGATCTAATAAATTTTAGGTTTGATAATCTAACTATAGAATTATTACTAATAATAATGAAAAAGGTAAAAATATATAAATCGTAGCAACCTAATTGCAAAAAATGTGTTGTGAATAATCCACATAATCAACCAAATATTTTTTGTGAATAATTTGTTAACAATTTCAGAATATTTTTTATAATACCTAAGTCCAAACCAACCAAATTGAAAAAAGAATCTTATTAATGACATTTTCAAACACTACTAGGAACTTT
The DNA here is from genome assembly GCA_018340775.1 of Taxus wallichiana var. yunnanensis. Classification (NCBI taxonomy): domain Eukaryota; kingdom Viridiplantae; phylum Streptophyta; class Pinopsida; order Cupressales; family Taxaceae; genus Taxus; species Taxus wallichiana. The sequence continues at coordinate 1,021,674 of CM031243.1, forward strand.
ATATTACTCCGACAATAATTGTGGATAATCCACACTATCCTAATAGTTCGGATAATCTACACTATTCTAAAATTTCAAAGATAATTAAGATTTTAAATTTTTAAAAACACAACCCACCATCATTTCAATATTAAATCTATGATTTACAATTAGAAATACGATGTTTTAGTCAAATTGTATCCATAAAAATGATATTGTAAAAACATTGTGTAATATCCACAATGTCATTTCATGCTTATTAAATAAACTAGATGATTGTTTTTACAATATGAGAAGAACAAGTATGATAATCTTAAGATCTATTTTACATTTTCATAAAACTAATTCAATAATTCGATTGCCACATTAAAAATTTCTCATGAAAAACTTATACCCCCACTTTACCTTATAACCATTTAAAATAGTGGAATAATGACATCCACATTGATCTTGAAACATATTGTGCATGTTATGTATTTTTGAAAAATTAAATATAATCATTTTCAAAATAAGTAAATTATTAAAATTCTATCCATTTCTTTTCAAAATAATTAACTCGCCTTCATATAATTTCATGAGTTAGAAAAATAATTATAAATAAAATCTCGATAATAAACACCAAAAAATTAAAAATAATTTTTTTATGAATTAAAATAATGTGTATTATCCACATTGTTATTTTATAAATAAATCACAACATTTCATACCATTGAATTTAAAGAGTAAGTTGAAATTAAAAATGATATTTTTAAATGTAAAATTAAAATAGTTTTAAAGTAGTCTCACATTATGATGATGTTTAAATTGATATTAATGGCAATTAAGTGAAAGTAACAATAATGTAATTTTTATTATTATTAAGTTTATTTTGAACCAATTCTATATTGTTTTTATTTCTATCTCCTTAATTACATTTACATAAATCCCTTTAATAAATTGCATCCCCTTAAGTCATTATGTCCCTTTAAGACGCTCACCTTCCCTTACCATGTTTAATTACTTTGAAAATAAAAATAGTACTTTGAAAAAACAATATTCATACCAACTTTTGGGGTATAAACAACCTCAATCACATAGCAAAAAAATAAATATGTCCCCTTAAAACATCATGCCCCCTTAAGACAACTACATCCCCTTAAGACACTCATGTGTAGGGGTTTGATTTAAGCCCAATAACACTTTGCATTGGGAAAAATAACAAAACACTTCAATAATCATTTTTTATTAAGAACTAATTCATTAATAGCCCCAATTTTTCTTACCAAATTAAACTAATTTATTCAATGGTTCAATAATGTGTGCAAACTAAACGAGCCCCTATACATGTTAATTTGTTTTCATTGAACTTGCGTGACTTGATTAAGTACTTAGCATTTGGCATAAATTATATAGTTCATAATCAATCTTGAATGTAATGGATCCTAGTGCACGGATAAAGTAAAACATGCTTTCAACACCGTCGATCCTAAGCTACACGGATCAATGAAAAAAACTAACTAGCCGTCCATTATATTGAATGGTTTATATTTATTTCATCCTAATACCCGCTAAGTTAAGGCATTATTATTAAATGTTTGTGTGTGACATATCCCTGTTTTAGGGTTTTAGGGTTTGTGAGGATATCTTGTTTGCTCAAAACTAGTGGTATGCTATGAGGAAAATCCTCTTCAATCTCAGGGATAACCAGGTTCCTGTTTCTCATGGTTTTAATCTAGTATTATTTAGGTTTTAAAGGTGGTTTACGGTTGGTTGTTTTTTTCAAGTTTTAAAAGGCGGTTTACGGTTTGTTGTTTTGTTCTTTTATTTTTTCCTACTAGTAGTTGGCGGTGTGCTAGTTCAACTTTCTTGAGAGGCGCTTTGTTTGTATTCACGATTTGTGTTTTCCGTGGTGTGGATCTCGAGTCTACAAAGTGGCTATTTTTGGCCCATATAATGCCTTTCATATTCTGGCGCTGGTCTCTGGAAAATCCTGCAACATGATTTCTTTTTTCACTTGTGGATGCAGTCATGAAGTAGTTGTTAACTTGCAGCAATTTCTTTCTTTCTCTAGTTTTTCATTCATTTCCATAGTGTGGATCCGTTTTTGTCTTTCACTTGTTGGTTTTCCCTGGCCAACAAGGGGTTATAAGGGTTCCCTGGAGCTTTTCGGGTTCCATTTTGGTATATAATATATATTTTTAAAAAATTAATAAGTAATACTTTTCAATAAAAAAAATGATGATTTAAAAAAGGTTCGCTAGATTTTTGTTTGTTTAGGATAGTAATAATGTTGTTGTTTTAATCATAACTATTTAATGAATATTGTACGAATTTAATTTATTTTCCTTTAATGTGGGTTCTTCTTATTTATTTCTAGTTAATTTGAGGTCGTTGTTAAAAAATTTGTATGAAATTTTTAATCAAACTACTTCTCTATCCATAACTAAAAGGGATTCAAAAGTGTGAAATACTTTTTCCACCAATTCTCTCACACACCTAACAAAATAAATAAATAAATATAATAGTACAATTTTATTTTATTTTAATGGTAGTTGCATGTTTTTCTATTATTCTGTGAATGATCCAAAAGAACATTTCCATGCAAATTTACATGCACTTCATCCCCTTTTTAAATTTACCACTGACATTGTCTCACATGCATATTTGTTTATTTTAAAATATATTTTAAAACTAAAACAAAACTTTATTTAATAGTTTAAAAAGCATGGAAACAATAAAATATGAACTAAGTTTGTAATTTGAATAATACTGTTATTCAAAATTAATATATTTTAAAAATGAATTTTATATTAATATTGTATTTTAATTAATGTTTATTAAAATAGTAATAATGTTTTTAAATTTTGTTAGATAGAAAAACAAAATTTAATATATATTTATAAAATGTTATATAATCACAATATAGATATTAGATGGGTAAATTTATATTAAGAATATTAATTTTGAGAAATTTAAGCTTTTGACAATGTCTCCAATGTTGTTTTGTAATAAAATCATAATTCTTAATGTTGTTGCGAATGTCACAATTATTATAATCGTAGAAATTATCACAAATTTAATTTTGTGGTAATTATTACAAATTCGAGTTGTAGTTCATTTACAATATTTCCACAATTTAAGTTTTTCACATTAATTTTGTGAGTGGAGTCCACAAAATTGGATTCACAATTTTAAATAAGTTATTCACAATAGATTTGTGGAAAATTTGTGGATACACGATCCATTATCTTGTAGCGAGGGCTTAAGGCTCAAGGTGTAAGATTTATGGCTTAGGGTTTAAGGTTTAAGGTTTAGGGCTTAGGGTTTAGAGCGCATGGTTTAAGGTTTATGGCTCGGGTTCTGGGTTTGTAACTTATAGGTTTAAGGTTTAGGGATTAGGGTTTAGGGTTCATGGTTAAGGGTTTATGGCTTAAGATTCAAGGATCATAGTTACGGGTTTAAAATTTAGGGGTTAGAGCTCAAGGCTTTGGATTTAGTGTTTCGAGTTTAGGGCTCGAGCTCGGGGTTTAGGGTTTAGGGTTCGGTATTTAGTGTTTAGGGTTGATAATTTACTATTTTAGTTTTAGGGTTTAGTGTTTATAGTTTAGGGTTTAGATCTTAGGGTTAAGGGTTTAGGTCACGAGTTCGTGGTTTAGGGTTCATGGTTAGGGTTAGGTTTAGGTTTTAGGATTCAATGTTTAGGTTTTAGGGTTTAGGGGTTAGGGTTTAAAGTTTAAGATTTATTTTTTTAGTTTTAGGGTTTAGCATTCGGGCTCATGGTTCATGGTTTAGGTTTAAGGCTTAAGGATCGTGGATAAGGGTTTAGGGCTTAAGACTCGTGGTTTAGGGATCACGGGTAAGGGATGAATGTTTAAGGTTTAGGGCTTAGGGTTTAAGGTTTAGGGATCATGGTTTAGGGTTTAGAATTAGGATCTCGGGTTTAGGGTTTAGGCTTTCGATTGTAGAATTTAAACATTGAAAGCTTTAGGTCGTGCTGAAATCCTAAAAAATTACCTATATATTGCCTACATTATATTATAAAAATCTATCTCCTAAACTATGACTCATGGTGTTGTGAGACTAGTTCCATATGATCCAAAGTGACCCTAATTTATTATATTTACTAAAATAAATTTAAAGTATAAGAAATAATAATAAATGAAAAACTTAAACATTTATTTGTGTAAATAGAAGCATCTGCAATAAGCACATAGTGTGTATGCGTTATATAGTGCATACGCGTTATGTTATCCCCATTTTTCAAGTCATGCCTCAAGGCTTGGGATCCAAATGGCTTGGGATCCGGTTTGGATCCCCAAGCCTGAGGCATAGACCAACACAAACACAACAAACCACGTGTTTTTGTAGGAAAATACAAAAATGTCACTCTGCTATGGTAAATCAACATAAAACGATCGATTCATTTAAAAAAATCATACCACGATGTAGAGCAGAAATTTCTTATTTCTAAAAATATAAATTTTTAAATTTTTTGACTAATATAAGGTTTGCGTATTATTTATTTTTTAACTATACCTTTTTATAGCTATTTTTGAAGTTTAAACATGTCTATCTTTTGTCATATTTTTTTGGCTCATCAAAATTGAAAAAAATTATATTAGGCCAAACTAGTCCTAATTCTATACATATTTAAAAAATAAAATATAATTTTAGATATTTTTGAGGTAGTTAGGGGGTACGATCGAGTCTGCTATGTTTTTAAATTTAAAATTCCTATACTAGAAAAATCATAATAAAATACTCACTAAAAATCTATAAAAAATGGAGCCCAAACTAGATGCTCCTAGCTATCTTTATCCTTCTACTAAAGGGTTCTCAAAAATACTAAATGGTGCTTAAAAATGGTGGGGGCACAAAGTTACTCTATTATGTTTTTTTACAAAAACAAGAGCACCTGTTAGTATTTTAGTTATTTTACCCACTTAAACTTATTCGTTTTCAATAAAATTTAGTAGCTTAGAAACTAGACTCAAAATGCTACGATTCATGTTTATATAGCATCTTCCCATTTTGAGTGTAACTATTTCAAAAACTCGTACAAGTTGAAGTTTTTATTATATTATGCTTATAGTTGTAAAAGGAGGTAGGGGTAATAATATATGTGTGTGTGTGTGTGTGTGTGTGTGTGTGTGTGTGTGTGTGTGTGTGTGTGTGTGTGTGTGTGTGTGTGTGTGTGTGTGTGTGTGTGTGTTTTGGAGTTGTTATAAACAACTCATGTAATTAGAGTTTAGTATTGTTACGTAAGTAACAAACCCAACCAAATAATATGTTGTTAGAGAGTTATAAACAACTCGCGGAGTTGTTATAACTACCTCCTAAATTATGAGGAAGTTATTTCCTATTTATATGGGAGTGTATGTAATGAAGTTTTGCATAGGAGATTATTGAAAATTTAATTTGTATTATGTTCTTATTATTTGATCTCTTTTTGTAAATTTGTTGCATTCTTTTTAGAGAGGTTGATCGCTAGATGTAGGGTCTATTATAGTCAATCTATCGTGAGCAAGATATGCATTTTTGCTCTAGTATAGTCCACTCTAGTCGGGGCCTCTATGCCTCGGTCGCACAAAACAACAACATGCCAAATTCAACCGTTTAATTTCAATTTTCTCACACACGTACTTATCCATTACAAACCCGAAACATAAAACCCCATGAAATATGCCTTCGCGAGAGTTCCAAGACTCAAACACGCTTGGCATGGGAAATGTCCGAACAACCCAACACAACAAGGATTCCACACATGATGTATGATACTTAGGTAATGATACACAAATGAGGAGAAATAGAATAGTTGCGTTGAGGCCGGGTGGTACACCGTATTTATAGGTAAAATATTTTGTTGCGGGAGAAACGGGCTGGCCCTATCCCTCACGTAAGTTCGCAGGGGATAGTGAGTTGTCGCCACTGACCTGGCACTGCATGTTTAACTGAGCAAAATAAAAGTTAACTGGACCTGCCTTATCGCCTCCACCGATCGCTCCACCAACCCAAGTCATTTCAACGCCTCCCCGATCGCTCACCATACCCATTCACATTTATTGTTTTCAATATGTCGCGCCATTTCAAAGTATCTTTCAAATATATATTGAATGCAACCACTTAAATTATATTCATTAAACTATTTACTCCACTTTTTGGCACCACTTAACTCGTTTGCTTTTTTATTATTTTTACATTAATGATTTATTTAAGTATTGCAAAAAGAACAAAAGTAGTCATATTTCATTCAGCTTTATGGAAGTTGAAGGAGATTTCAAGGTTGGCTATGGAAGTCAAGGAGATTTTTGAAGGAGATTATTGCTCATGACAGGGAAAATTTGGAAATAATCTGACATCGCAAATCGTGTGAGAACATTATATTTTTTAAAATCAAAGATGATAAGTTCAACTCATCTTGTTTATTAATTTATTAAGTTTTTGGACTACTTTCCCACCATCTATCAAAGTTGAAAGGAATAACAATTCAAGTTAGTGTTTGCAAGATTTATTTGAAACAAGGCTAATTGAAAACAAAGAAATTATAAGTCAATGGTAATTCGATTCTTATATCTAATATTCAAGGTAAGATTTTTCCCGAGAGATTTTTTGTTACAACAATACAACAACATATTACGTTGTCACCCAATCTAAATGATGGAATACGTTATATTTACAAAGCTATGGTCATTATAGTGTATAAAACTATGATGCCACATTCTTATGTGCCTACGGGATGTATATAAAAGTAGGTTGTTTTCCCACGTAATACGTTGCTGCGTCAATGACATGAAGTTCTAAATATTTTTTTGCACATCATAGTATTATGAAACTATTCAAATTTGTTTCATTTAATTACTTTAAAAAAAATTAAAATCCATTCCCTCCTACTATGAGTACAACAATTTAACAACACATTACGTTGTTGCCTCGCGATAACGATGCCCCTGACTACTAGGCTCCATAAGGTGCATGGTGTAATCGTATAAAACTATAATTTAAGATCTTGGTGCGCCAACAGATCTATATCTAAGAAGGTGGTTTCTCAACGTAATACATTATTTCTTTGACGACCTACATTTATAAAGTTTGTTTAGCGTTGAATACTCTATTAGAAGTTGTTTGATTCAATTAAACTGAATAATTTCCAGCTCATCCTCTCACAATTTAATTTCGACACAACGACAACGCATTACGTTGTCACCCCAAGCAAACTAAGGAAAACGATATTCTTAGAAGCTATATTCATTAGAGTTGGTGTACCTCTTAGCTCGGTAGATCCTCCTCAACGAGCATGTCATGTTCTCATATTCATGTTGTTGTTCTTCTCTACCACCGTGCCCTCAATCTTTCTTTGTCGTATGCATACACTGTCTTTTCGAGCAATCAGCATTGAAGTCCGACTTCCAAGCATACATACACCAATGACAAGTACTTTTAGTAAGGTCGCTGACGCTTCCTAATCGTCCACATTTACCTTTTAACTCCGAGCTACTATGAGTATAGCAATTTAACAACACATTACGTTGTTTCCCGCGATAACGATGACTCGACTCGTTACTTAGGCTCCATAAGGTACATGGTGTACTTGTATAAAACTATAATTTAAGATCTTGGTGCGCCAACAGGATCTATATCTAAGAAGGTGGTTTCTCAACGTAATACGTTGTTTCTTTGACGATCTGCATTTATAAAGTTTGTTTAGCACTCAAATACTCTATTAGAAGTTGTTTGATTCAATTAAACTGGAATACTTTCCAATTCATCCTCTCACAATTTAATTTCGACACGACGACAACGCATTACGTTGTCACCCTAAGCAAACGGTGGAAAACGATATTCTTAGAAGCTATATTCATTATAGTTGGTGTACCTCTTAGCTCAGATCCTCCTCAACGAGCATGTCACGTTCTCATATTCATGTTGTTGTTCTTCTCTACCACCGTGCCCTCAATCTTTCTTTGTATGCATACACTGTCTTTTCGAGCAATCAAGCATTGAAGTCTCGACTTCCAAGCATACAGCCAATGACAAGTACTTTTAGTAAGGTCGCTGATCGCCCTAATCGTCCACATTTACCTTTTAACTCCGAGCTACTATGAGTACAAAGAATTTAACAACACATTACGTTGTTGCCGCGATAACGATGACTCGACTCGTTACTTAGGCTCCGTAAGGTACATGGTGTACCGTATAAAACTATAATTTAAGATCTTGGTGTGCGCCAACAGATCTATATCTAAGAAGGTGGTTTCTCAACGTAATACGTTGTTTCTTTGACGACCTGCATTTTTAAAGTTTGTTTAGCACTGAATAATCTATTAAAAGTTGTTTGATTCAATTAAACTGGAATACTTTCCAATTCATCCTCTCACAATTTAATTTCGACATGACGACAACGTATTACGTTGTCACCCGGACTAAATGGTGGAAAACGATATTTTTACAAGCTATATTCATTATAGTTGGTGTACCTCTTAGCTCAGTAGATCCTCCTCAAGGAGCATGTCACGTTCTCATATTCATGTTGTTGTTCTTCTCTACAACCGTGCCCTCAATCTTTCTTTGTATGCATACACTGTCTTTTCGAGCAATCAAGCATCAAGTCGACTTCCAAGCATACAGCCAATGACAAGTACTTTTAGTAAGGTCGCTGACTGCCCTAACTGTCCACATTTACCTTTTAACTCCGAGCTACTATGAGTACAACAATTTAACAACACATTACGTTGTTGCCCGCGATAACGATGACCTGACTCGTTACTAGGCTCCGTAAGGTACATGGTGTACTGTATAAAACTATAATTTAAGATCTTGGTGCGCCAACAGGATCTATATCTAAGAAGGTGGTTTCTCAACGTAATACGTTGTTTCTTTGACGACCTGCATTTATAAAGATTGTTTAGCGCTGAATACTCTATTAGAAGTTGTTTGATTCAATTAAACTGGAATACTTTCCAATTCATCCTCTCACAATTTAATTTCGACACAACGACAACGCATTACGTTGTCACCCGGGCTAAACGGTGGAAAACGATATTCTTAGAAGCTATATTCATTATAGTTGGTGTACCTCTTAGCTCGGTAGATCCTCCTCAACGAGCATGTCACGTTCTCATATTCATGTTGTTGTTCTTCTCTACCACCGTGCCCTCAATCTTTCTTTGTATGCATACACCTGTCTTTTCGAGCAATCAGCATTGAAGTCTGACTTCCAAGCATACAGCCAATGACAAGTACTTTTAGTAAGGTCGCTGACTACCCTACAGTCAATAGGATTGCTAACCGTAACAAGTATAATACATCAAGGGACCAGAAAAAAAAAAAGGATCTTAGGATATGGAAATGTATATGGAATTTAGAATCTCATTAAGGTCTAGGGATTTACCATAACTCGAAATTTTAAAACAAGTAATACTAGGAATAGTTGGACAATGTGTTGGTTGTCTTATGGTCTAGTGGCAAGATGGGCCACCTTATATACAAATAATTTGAGTACAATTCCCGATGAGCATGCTCCTTGAAGTCACACTAGATACGAGCACATTTCCCAATGACCTTGACGACCACAATTGTGGGCAATCATACATTGACATCAAGCCCAAAGGAAAGTCTGGGTGATACTAGTGTCTTAGGAAGAATCGATACCCCTTTTTCATGTATTATACACTTCAGAAAAGCCCATGTTTGAACATAATGAACCTTTTGCGTAAAAAAAAACATAGAACAAAAGCACTCGCTCATTTGCATAAATTCCCAAGGCTCTATAGAACCATTCCAAACACCTTCTACCAATAAATATTCTTAGTTAATGCCAACAAGTAATGAAATCAAATGCTAGAGGACACTATTGAAAGAATTTTTACGGATCATAAGCAACATAATCACCTTCATATCAAGCTCGATGACAATGTAAGTTGTTCTTCTCGCAAAGCATCGCTTGAGAGACACGACTTCAATCAACAAATCCTATATGTAATTCACTTTTATACTCATGGTTAAATAATAAACATGAAGTTAATCTTTAAATGCAAACAAAAATTTGAATAGAAAGATTCGGGTACATATATCCGTACATTATGCTTTCTTGTTCTTAAACTCTATATTTCTAATCTACCAAAATAGTATTGCTTCTTTTCCTCTTACCTTCATTTCAATTGCATGTTTAAAGCGTTGCACATTTAGCTTGCCTATCATGTCAGTAAGCCTAGATATTGTTGTTTCCAAGTCCTCTTCTTTTTCCATTGACTCAAGCTTCCTCCTACGCTGATCTATTAGAGATCGAATGAAAACTACAACCATAAGATACTTACTGATAGCCATGACATTTTTAGTTGTGGCACTTAGTTACGTTTATTTTAACATGAACCATGTAAATCTATGTGGTACTCTCACATACCTTTCTTAATCTCATGAAAAAGGTGCTTATGTGTTCTAATACATGCTCGCCTATGTCACATGTTTTTTTGTAAGAGATGTTTCATACCTATCCGATTAGCCATTTCCTGTTGCTTTCTTCGTTCTAATCTCATATTGTTGACAATCTCCTCCTGGAGTTACAAATAAGACTTAATCCTCGAAAGAATCCTTAAATTAAATATTAAAATCTAGTAACATACATTATTTGCAACTAAAGGAAACCAAAGTGCTAAACAAAGATACATTCTAGCTTTGCATCCCACCCGTTTTCTTTGAAGATCTGCAGCTTCATCTTCTACATGCCTTTGTTCACTTGATATTGACCTAATATCTTCATCTATTTTTGCAATATGCTCTTCACATTCTCTCTTTTTGGAGGTGATTTCATTGACTTCTCTCATATCCACATCTGAAATAGAGAAAATGAGACCTCTTCATGCGAAAAATATCTTCAAATAATACAAACATATGAAGCCAAGCAAGTCAATATATGAACTAATGGGACCCCAAAGTTAAGTTGTCACTTACTTTGGAAGCAAAAGTCGTGATCCTGTCTTTGGATTCACACTAGCCGAGACATGGCCTCCATACCGAGAAATTGACCAACGATAGTGATTTTCGAGTCCATAGATCCATCACTCCTAACTTGTTTGCATCATCAGCTCTACGGTTGGTCTCTTCTGAACCAATGAACTAAGAGGAGAAAAGAAAATAGTTCACATACATCATACAAATTAATACAATATTCACCAAAATTAATTTGTGGTCTTATCCCGCATCTGCTAGGGATTCAGCTGCATTTCCACCAAATTCCGCTTACATAATACATGTCAGATAATGCTAACTCATAATCTCATTATAAAACACCACTGTCTTTGTGATAAACAACGCATATATGAACATACCGAATGATCTAGTGCAGCCTGACTGATTAAAACTTCCTTCACAGCAGATGGGGCCTCAAATACTTCATCAAGCCTTGATGTGATCCCCAGATTGTGCATCTATAATACATTAATGAACATTACGTATCACTCTGCATAAGAACCACTCTAGATACAAAGATTGATTTGATAAAATAATAAACCTTACCATATCTGATACCACCAGAGGTTTATTTTGCATTTGTCTATTTCCAGTGTAGTTCAGAACAGGAATATCAAATGGTTTCAAGTTTTTCACAAGCAAGTCTCGATCATATGGATCTTGGGTAATGAATGACTGCAATCACCAAGAAACAAAACACTTTCCATGGCTTAAGAAAATGGTTTGGAAGAAAAGAGTATATAGAAGGTGTGGAACTAAAGAAAATATTCAACAGAAACAAACAATCCCATTATAGAAGCAAATGAAAATTTAAAACACATTCGTAATCAAAATATAACATAATTCTTAGCACAAATAATGCATATTGAAAAATTATAAACTAAAGCGTATGGTTTTGCACAGAGCCAAATAATAGTGCATTACTTTGCTAAAGAAGAGATCTTAATTCAATGCATGTCCGGTATAGTTGATACATGGCATTAAATTTGCTTCCCATCAATGCAAAATTCAAACAAGCACTAAAATGCGAGAGCAAGCGGCTCATATTGAGAGCAACTTATTAGGAAGTAATGATCCAACACTAACTCGCCTTGTTAGAGAAGTTTGACAAATGAAATAAAAGGTATCCCAGATATCTTTCACATAATGAAAAAGAAGATTCACCAATAAAAACGAAGTGCTAAATGTGTATTCACTATCCCAACAGTGTTTCGATTATATCAGCCATTCCATTTTTTAAATGCTAACACATCTATGCATATTGATGTTACAAAACTTTTCAGAAGACTCTAAAAGAAAGGGCAAGATACAATAAATGAATTTCAATATAACTACCCTCAAAGATTGGAATAGGTGATATACAAGGGGCAAGGTTCATTAAAAGGTTATAAAAATATTTAGTGAGCAAGATAGCAGGAGTGTTGTAGTTGTTCTAGTTTGCTTTGTAATCCACCTTTGGCCACAATGAGAAGGGAAGTGGGCAATTGCCACTACCAACTGATTTTTCCCCATGTTGGGGATTTGTAGATCAAAATCTCATGTCTATTATTCCATGCTTATGCTTGTTGCACATGTGATTTTACATTCACATTCAGTACCATATGTTTCCAGCATAACTTACAACATTCGAGTTCAAACGTTCATGTTCGACAAGGATAAAGTTCAGTCCAAGTTTGCCAATGGATAAAGTTCGAAACAAAATAATATTTTTATCTTTTTAATTTTCTAAAATATGCACAAATATGTCGAAGAGATGGAGTAGAGGGAGTTATCCATCCTTTGCTTTCACTCGCACATATATAATACAAAATCATGTCAAAAACTTATTGTATAAAAAATATGGATAAAGTTTGAGTTCATGTTTGCAAGGACAAAGTTCGGAGAAGTTCAAACTCTTTCCATAAAAATCGATGTACCTTGTGACACGTTTCAAAGCAACAAGCTACACTAATTCTATACATCACTAAGACTACAATATGTTATCTTGAGTAAAATCGAAGTAGGGCAGCAGATTGTGATTCAGTGAATTCAATAAGCAGACAATCTTAGGAGTTAACAGATCATTTTGGTATCAAAGTTGATTCGTATCTCCGGAATTATGAAAAGTATTGACTGATTTGTATGACACTGATGAGATCGTAGCAAGAAGAATTGCTACCTTACAAACTGGAGATATCTACAAGAAGGTAGAATCAAAGGGTGAAAGAAATGCCAAAAAAGGCAGAGGACTTTCCCAAGAGTTGCATCATTACAATCATGTACGGAAAATGCAATGAAGTCCCCACATACCATCACCAAACAGCAAGAGCTCATATCTAGGAATCAAGAATCCATGGATATGCCGGTCCATGCTCTCGCTAAGAAGTTTAGCGGGAACAAGGAGAGGAACCCCATGAAGAAAAACCAATGGATGAGTATGAGGATGAGCAGCCTCCAAAGGACAAGGGTAACAGTAATGTAAAATATATAGTACATGTCCTTTTCAAAGTTGAAACCAAGGTTAAAATTAGAAGCTTTGAATTAGAAGCTTTGAAGGACAGGTAGATGCAGAGTTATTAAACAAATGGTTGAAGCAATTGGAGGTATATTTTAATATGCATAGAATCATTGAGGCACAAATCATTTTGTTTGCACATTTCTAAATGGAAGGTCATGTTCTAATTTGGAGGGAAAGTTATAAGGCATCTTTTGAAAAGAAGAATCCTGTTGTAGCTAGGTAGAATGAATTCAAAGAATTGTTATGTAATAATTTGTATCCAATTGGGCAAAAACTGATCAAAAAATTAAGTGACAATATTTCAAGGAAGTGGTCAAAGTGTGCAGAATTATACCCCATAGACAAACCATGTTGATGAGCATGTACTTGGAAGATGAAGACCACTTGACCAAATACTTGAGAGGTCTCCATACACACCTAGGGAGACGGATCGTTTCAAGTAAGCAAAAGGACTTTGATGATGCATGTGTGCAAGCATAATGCATTGAGGAAGAGAGAAAGCAAGGAGAGGGAGAGCCCTCAGAGATAAATCAGCCAGCAATCTTCAAGAAAGAGCAAAATCAGCCTTAGCAGAAGGGTAAGTGAAAAGGTAAGAGAAATGTTACCAATTTGCAAAATTGCAAGGATCCAAATAACCATTGTGATGTGGATGGGCATACTAACGCTAAGTGTTGGAGGTGCATCCGGAACTGCACCCCAAGAATTATTCCAAAGAGGACTCTAAAAAGGCCATGGTATCTTTGACAGAAAAGTCGAAGGTGTAGATAAAGGACAATTGTTGATGAGAAGTTCGGTTGCACAACTACCAACACAAACAACAAGGAACAAGAAAAAAGGAGACAAGTAAATTGTTCCAAATCAAGAAAACCAAGGTAAATGCACTTGTTAATATTGTTAGGAATATCTTAGGATTAGTGCTCAAATATTTATTTGTAAGGGTTAAATGTAATATTCATATATTACATTAGTGAGTTAGTGAGATATTAATATTGTGACATTAATATCATATTTGTGTGGGAAAAACAAAATAGTGTGATATTATTAATATGAGTTATCAAACAACTCATTATTAATAATATAGGTTGAAATAAGCTACTATGAGTACAAAGCAATTTAACAACGCATTACGTTGTTGCCGCGATAACGATGACCTGACTCGTTACTAGGCTCCATAAGGTACATGGTGTACTATATAAAACTATAATTTAAGATCTTGGTGCGCCAACAGGATCTATATCTAAGAAGGTGGTTTCTCAACGTAATACGTTGTTTCTTTGATGACCTGCATTTATAAAGTTTGTTTAGCGCTGAATACTCTATTAGAAGTTGTTTGATTCAATTAAACAGAATACTTTCCAGCTTCATCCTCTCACAATTTAATTTCGACACGATGACAACGCATTACGTTGTCACCCGGCTAAAAACGGTGGAAAACGATATTCTTAGAAGCTATATTCATTACATTTGGTGTACCTCTTAGCTCGGTAGATCCTCCTCAACGAGCATGTCACGTTCTCATATTCATGTTGTTGTTCTTCTCTACCACCGTGCCCTCAATCTTTCTTTGTATGCATACACCACCCGTCTTTTCGAGCAATCAACATTGAAGTCGACTTCCAAGCATACACCCAATGACAAGTACTTTTAGTAAGGTCGCTGATCGCCTAACTATCCACATTTACCTTTTAACTCCGAGCTACTATGAGTACATCAATTTAACAACGCATTACGTTGTTGCCCGCAATAACGATGCCCCGACTCGTTCATTAGGCTCCGTAAGGTACATGGTGTACTATATAAACTATAATTTAAGATCTTGGTGTGCCAACAGGATCTATATCTAAGAATGTGGTTTCTCAACGTAATACGTTGTTTCTTTGACGACCTGCATTTATAAAGTTTGTTTAGCACTGAATACTCTATTAGAAGTTTTTGATTCAATTAAACTAGAATACTTTCCAGCCATCCTCTCACAATTTAATTTCGACACGACGACAACGCATTACGTTGTCACCCAAGCTAAACGGTGGAAAACGATATTCTTAGAAGCTATATTCATTATAGTTGGTGTACCTCTTAGCTCGGTAGATCCTCCTCAACGAGCATGTCACGTTCTCATATTCATGTTGTTGTTCTTCTCTACCACCGTGCCCTCAATCTTTCTTTGTATGCATACACCATCTTTTTTCGAGCAATCAGCATTGAAGTCGACTTCCAAGCATACACCAATGACAAGTACTTTTAGTAAGGTCATTGACTTCCCTAATCTATCCACATTTACCTTTTAACTCCGAGCTACTATGAGTACAGCAATTTAACAACGCATTACGTTGTTGCCGCGATAACGATGACCTGACTCATTACTAGGCTCCGTAAGGTACATGGTGTACTTGTATAAAACTATAATTTAAGATCTTGGTGCGCCAACAGATCTATATCTAAGAAGGTGGTTTCTCAACGTAATACGTTGTTTCTTTGACGACTTTGCATTTATAAAGTTTGTTTAGCGCCGAATACTCTATTAGAAGTTGTTTGATTCAATTAAACTGGAATACTTTCTAGTTCATCCTCTCACAATTTAATTTCGACACGACGACAACGCATTACGTTGTCACCCTAAGCTAAACGGTGGAAAACGATATTCTTAGAAGCTATATTCATTACGGTTGGTGTACCTCTTAGCTCGGTAGATCCTCCTCAACGAGCATGTCACGTTCTCATATTCATGTTGTTGTTCTTCTCTACCACCGTGCCCTCAATCTTTCTTTGTATGCATACACTGTCTTTTCGAGCAATCAAGATTGAAGTCGACTTCCAAGCATACACCAATGACAAGTACTTTTAGTAAGGTCGCTGACTGCCCTAACTGTCCACATTTACCTTTTAACTCCGAGCTACTAGTCCATTTATATTGATGCTAGTGATGATTTGTGATACCCTTGAGAGCCATTTTTGGGTTAATTCTCTTCTATACGGCAGCAGCTGATTTTAAACATTTCTCAACCTTAAATAACTTAGAAAAGATACTCTATTGTCTAATCTTATATATGTATGATGTCGTTTTTATGAGATTATTGATGTCGTTTTTACTTTTTTTGTTGACCTGAATTTTTTTAATAATGATCCTCAATTTCTTTAACATATTGAACATTTGTGAATGCAGGCAGGTCCTATCATTTTAGCATCAGCTATAATATAAATATAAAATGGTTAGTGTTATTGTCTAATTGTATAGTGTGTTAGCTTGGGCATTTTTTTTCCAAATTTTAATAATTTGTAGTGTTATTAACATCAATGTATAATCAGAGAGACTCAAAGTGGAAGCGCTTGTTAGACATTCCTATCCAATGTCCTCCGGAAGGACTGTTCTCTGCATTAGATGTTGTTTGGAGCAAAGTTAAAGATAACCGTGGAGTGGAAGGGGATTTTGTTGCATGGATAGAAGTTGGATGAGTAGATGATTTTATTAAAGGGGAATGTCAGCGGACATCATTTCCAACAAGTTATTACAAACGTTGGAGTCATTCATCACCCATAAGGGAAAGTACACACCGGGTTCGAATTGATAGCACCATCAGTTATATAATGTATGATGTGGCAATGTTCGATGATGTTTTTAATGCAGTTTTAAAATTGTTGTTTACTTTATTATGACTCACTTTTAGTGACATTTTGCAGATATTGGTGTAGCTATGGGCCTGAAGACTTTAAAGAAGAGGATGCTTTGCCATATGATAAGTCCAAGGTTCCAACTAGAGGGACGGGGAGTAGACCTGGACGTAAACATATAAAATGTGGTTGCCAATGCAATTTTAATGTGCGAATTCTTATGAAAAGAAGTGAATATGCACTTATCACATATCCTCAGATGGATCATGTGGATAACAACAATCATATATGCCATGGCCAAAAAAATCACAAATTTGAAGGGACACGAGCTTATTATGCGCCACATATTAGTAAGGAATTGCAAGAATGGGTAGAAAAGTTATTGTTATTAGGAATGCCAGCTGATATTGTGTTGCAAAAGCACCGTGAAATGGTTCATGAGAAGCTAGCCTTGTTTGATGGGCAAACAAAACGTGATGATTTCTTGTCTTCCCATGATGTTCATAATATTGATACAAAAATAAAAGCAGCAAAGTACATGTATGACAGAAATGATGCCCAAAGTGTGAGAGTATGGCAAGATCAAAATCCAAATATATGTTTTGAATACCAAGAGTATGAAGGAAATGTTGAGGAAGATGGTCACGTGCCGCTTTATCATGGGCATTCAAATGCCGCAACAACTTGAGTGGATGTTAAAATATGGCCATAACAACATACTTGCAATGGACGCCACTTTTGGGACCAATGGAATGAAGGTATTCTCTTTTACATAATCTTATCAATAAAAAAATCTGCAAAAATATGTTACATTTTCTTACCAATAATCTACTAATTCACATTGTTATTGCATTGCCAACTCTCCATAGTTCAAACTCTATACCATCCTCGCATTCGATTCCAAACACATGGGCTACTACAAATGGGTTATAATGTCAAGAGCTACCACTAGCGACTTAACCCAATGGATGAAAAAGTCAGGGTGAATAGAGCACATGCTCATATGCTTGAGTGGAAACTAAATGCTTTCATGGTAGATGATGCTACAAACTGAAATCAATGCTATTAGGTTGTAAATTAATCTTTGTGTATATTGTTAGAATATATAAATTTAAATTATAGATATTAAGTTTCTATCAAATTTTTAAGATTCTAATACAATTCATTTTCAAATACAGAGAAGTTTTTGGGTGTGAAGTATACTTATGCAGCTGGCATGTACGGAGGGCATGGTTGAAGAATCTTGTTGCCAAGGTTAAGGAAGATCAAAAAAGACGTGTAATGTTTAATAGGTTGGGGGAAATTATGCACCATTCAAATAATGAGGAGAGTGCTATTCAAATGGCACAAAATTTTGTTACAGATTTTGCGGACGAGATAAAATTTATTAAATATTGGCAGGAACACTGGCTTCTAAGAATTGGAATGTGGGTGAGACAGCTACGGACTTTAAAGCATGTTGGGCAAGAAACAAATGCTGCAATAGAGGCATATCACTCTATACTTAAGAGTAAGTGGTTATCCTCCATTCAAAAGCATCTCATCGCAGGTTGATCGGGCCGATACATCGCTTAATCACGCTTGTTTTTATATATTATTGGTGGAGTCAATGTTGTAAGGAAAGTGGGTTCTACCGTAACTTCAAAGTGGAGAAACTAGAAAATAACCAATGGCTGCATGCACAATCCATTCCCGATTATTATGTCACCTTCCATACCTCGACCCACGGTTAGCATGGGTTCGTAGCTGACGGATGATACTTGTCACTATGAAGTATGGTATCAAACCCCACATTTGGCAATGTGTGGATGTGGAGTGTCAAAGAATGGGTACTTATGTAAGCACGTAATTAAAGTGAATATGATGAAAAAGAATTCAGCGAGAGAAAAACTTTAATGTTCGGTATTCTAGGCAAAATGTTTTTCAAGATTTTGCAACATAGTAATTTATAGTATCTAAATTCTATTAATTTTGGTTTTTATTCAAATCTTTGATTTATTATACTAATTTGTAATGTTCTCCAGGGTTTATTTTGTGCTCCAAATGTTGCATGTGGAGATGAACATGTGGTTGATGATCCTTTTGGTCAAGCATGGAATCCTCCAAACACTGTGAAGACTCTATGCATGTTTTGCAACAAGATAAACATGTTATAAATGAAGAAGATGAACACTTGAGCCCACAAGTGAGAAGGATCAGAAAAATAGTAGATAACAGTCTTGTTGGTCCTCTAAACAAGTCATTTCTTAATTTATTAGAGAATACACTTGTGGAAACAACAAACCGATTGAGGGGAAGCCAAATATCTTCTATATTAGGTGTGCAACATCCTGAGGCACAACCGTTTAGACCCGTAGATGATGGATTCAACAATACACTTCATCGAGAGAGAGATTTTATAGAGAAGATGTTGAATCGAAGGCGCCCATGTCCAACAAATAGGAAAGCTAGTTTTCCAATTGTAAAAAAGAGTCGTGTATCACGTCGACTAACATGGGAGGATGAATTAAAAAGAGCTGCAGAACGAGATAGGGAAAGGGGGCTTGTTGAAGAACTTGAAGATGATACCAACACAAATGGAATTTAAGGGTAATTTTAGATTGCAGCAGTTCAACAACATATTATGTTGTTACCCTTGAGAAATGATGAACAAACACATTATTAGTTTACAAGATATGCTCATTATAATATCCAAAACTGTGATACCATCTTTTTATGCTCCTACATGATCTATACCAAAGTAGGTTATTTCTCAACGTAATACGTTGTTGCCTCAACAAAATGGATTTTTAATGTTTATTTTGCATTTTATAATGTTATGTATCTATTCAAGGTTGTTTAATTCAATCACTTTGTAATAATTTCCCACTTATGCCCTTCTACTTTAATTAAAATAGTTCAACAACGTATTGTGTTGTCATCCATAATAAATGATGCAGGTTTCAATATTTATACAAATTTGTCACTTTAAAATACTTATGCTTTAAATAATTTGACAGTCTTTGATGTTTCTAAGAATGCATTATTGGGATCCATGCCGTCTGTATGGCCTTCTACTCTAGCGATATTGATGCTAAATGACAATTCCCTGATTGGCAATATTCCTCCAAGTTTGAGCAACTTGGCTGGTCTTGACGCGTTAAATTTGGCAAACAACAAATTAAACGGAGTCATTCCACCAAGCTTGGCTGATATTCTTCAACTTCTAGTATTGAACTTGGGAGATAATGGTCCTGGGAAGCATACCTTGTGGGCTATGCCCTTGTCCTTGAAAGTACACAAGAATAAGCTAAGTGGAAGATTCCCTTCCCCAATAGTAAATTGTACAAAACTACAAACACTTGATATTGGGCACAATTCATTCACAGGCATATTTCAAAGTCAATCCGAAATCTTTCATACCTTCAAGTGCTATGATGAAGAACAATCATTTCGTAGGTAGCATTCCTTCCAAATTGGCAAGTTGAAGCAACTCCATATCTTAGATCTCTCCGCCAATAGTTTGTCGGTGTGTGTTCCTCATAGCATTGTATCTCTGCAAGCAATGACTGTGGTAGAAAAAGTGGACATAGGATGAAAAGAAGGTATCCACTTGGACCTCTTAATGAACCATATGCTTATCATGATGAGTTGAATATGACTTCCAAAGGCATAGAGCAACACTATCCATATATTCTATCCACTCTATCATGCATAGATCTCTCAAGAAATCAATTGAATGGAGTTCTTCCTTATGATTTTGGAAAGTTGAAAGGGTTGAAGTCTCTCAATCTATCCATGAACAATTTCAACGGGACGCTTCCAAGTAGTTTGGGAGAAATGAGTGATCTGGAATCACTGGACCTTTCTAGAAACATGTTTTCTGGATATATTCCAAAGGAGCTCACATCACAATTTGCACCTCCTCCTCCTGCTTCTAATGAAGAAGAAGACAACAATGAAGAGAGCAGAAAACAAATACCGTGGTACGAGGTAGGACTGGGGTTGTCATATGGAGTAGGTTTTGGTGGTGTATTGTTATTGATTGTGTTGAGAGAGAGCTGGAAAAATGGTTATTTCAAAAGGGTTGATATAATTCTGAAGCTTTTGTTTCCTTTTGTTCACAAGAGAAGGCTATGAAAGGTTTTTTCTCCAGCAAAACCATGCCTTAAGGTCTCATCAACAACTTAATCATCTTTCATATTGATCGATCAGTATTATTTGAAAAGGACTATTACCATACAAACCCTTGTGAAAGTGTTGCACTTGCAAATCTTTGATATATTTTTATTTGTCTATTGCTTCCAATCTTGTGTGCTATTTTTTAAAATGGGGGTAAATGTTTAATTCCAATACATGGTATTCAGGGTCAGCTAATAACATGTTCACTTCAGAAGAGTTAATTATACAAGCATAAACAATTCCGGGTTAACATTGTTCACAGTACTAGTCATGACTTCATTAACAAGTAATGGGTACTTGTTCTCCATAGGTAAAAGGTTGGTAGAGAATGAGAAACTCAGAGATTGACAGTGAGAATATATTCTGGAAAGAGAGTGTTGGTCAAAAAGAGACCGAAATTATAAAATAAAAATAAAAATGTATACAATAACTTCATATTGAAAATGTACATAATAATTTCTATATAAAATTGCATTTACAAAATATCATTACATTTGCATCATTTCGACATCCCTTGAAACTCATATACAATCATTAGTTATGTTTGTGGTACTATTTTAGCTTAAATGTGACATGTTTGTTGTGAAAATTTCTGAGGCAAACTCCGCAGCGGGGTAAGTGTTTTATTTCAATTTTATTTTTTTGAGCATTTTTCCATGTTCTTTTTCAGACTTTCCTGGGGTGCGCTTCAGTTGCACATCTGTTGTATCCAATACATCTCCTGACTGTACTTGAGCTATATCCGAATAGAAATGTTATTTGGTCTTGTTCAGACCACAGCTGAAGAGTACTAATATGATGAATTTGCTCATTAAAAATGTGATATTTGAATAAGTACAGCCAGTGAAAGATATGCAACTCCAATCTAGTGACTGCAAAGTGATGCCTAGCTTGCCTTGGCCCGGCAGATGAGCAAGGAAGAAACATCAGACACATCCAAAGCAATGAATATGGGTCTTCCATTAGTGTTCTATAGCCATTGCCACTCTAGTGAACACTTGAAACAAATATATGATATTCAGACACTGTACCATTCAAATGAACTTTAATTTTTTCATGATTATCTAAAATTTCAACATATTGCAAAGGTCATAGCAAACTCGATAACTTTAAATACTATTAATAAGATACACGTGTATAGAGAAGGTATGCATAATCCCATTCATCTAATATGGACAGGAAAAACAGCAATAATAAATAAATAGTCTCAACAGCAATAATAAATGCTATCAATAAATTCGACAGGAAAAACTCATTACATTTTACAAGTCATGTCAGAAGAAGAGCCAAAAGAGGATTTTGGCATAAAATTGGCACTACATATGGATCTTACATTATTTTCTCGTTCAAGGAGAAAAACCATAACATTAAACTTGATTTTTTCTTTCACATAACTGAGTATCTTGGCAATTGTTTTACAAATAATGATACAATTCATTGTAATATCAAAACTTCAACAGATTAAATCTGAGAGCTCTTCAAATTTCTCCGTTGCTTGTTAACAGCAATGGAGTTTCGCGCTTCCAACCATTCTCGAACTTTTCTTTTATTTCCTTTCACCTCATCAGGGGTAAGGTGTGTGTGAACTGATGCAACACTCTTGATATCCTTTAATCTTTTTCCCTGAAATGTTTACAAACAATGGGCATATCAGTAAATAAAACTATGCAAACGTAAATGATAAAATAAGTTTATCTAAATTATAAATAAGATATTGTGTGGTCACCTGTTGTTGGGAAGAATGGATCCTTTCTGAAAGTTGCATCTCAGTATCACCTTCACTATTACGTTGCTTCAAAAAATGAAGGATTATTGATGCAAATTATTTCCTACATTAACTCGAAGAAAAAAACACAAATATTTTAAATGTTTTTATATTTGACTCCTAGAAGTAATTAGCAATGTAAATCTTAAGTTTACGTAACTTACCAAATCAGATGAAGCACGAACCATTTTATGTATACTTTGCATGGAATCAACAATACTGGATAACTTTTGTACGTTTCTTACCAAAAGCTTGTGTGGTTGTTCCCCTTCATTCTACAAACAATCAATTCATATAAATACTATATAATACAATTAAAGAACATGATTGTTAGAAAGAAAGAAAATTATAAGTAAAATGATATTGGGGTAAGGGAAGCTCCTGTAACAGCTGCAACAGCCAAGTAAGGGAAGCCAAGTTGGTATGAAAAGTACATAGTTTCATCGTGAATAATATGTTTCCATCGTATAAAATATTATAGTGAAAATGCAAACCAGTTTTGAAAGATAAATACATAGAGGAATACTGCATAAGAATGTAATGGAAGGAAATGTATAGGGAAGTAGGAAAAAATTTAAACATTAGACTAGAAAGGAAAATCCTACAGTATCCATTTCCTTGTGTCACCTATGCATGGTAAAATCTGAATATGAGCTCTCAAAATTCTATTGAATACTGAAATAAATAATGCATCATTGATATAGTCAATCAATTGGAAAAAATAATGTACATCAAAACATAGTTTTACCTCAATTGCAACATTGTCATCTGAATATGAATTCATTCGCTAAAACATGACAAAATGGATAAGTATACTTATACTTGGATATAAAATCAATCAAATGTGCTAAAAACACAATAACATCAATAAGAATACAAATTAACACACCTTTGTCTCTTTTCCATCCTCTTTCTGGTTAATTGCCTTCAAGCAATCTTTAAACCAGATGCAATATGTCTTCTTCGATTCACCAACAGTATCTGCTCCAATATGTGGAAAATGCAATGGAGCGTCATCTACATATGATTCTTCTACGCATATGACAATGCAATCCCTTTCTAAAGATCGTCCATGGCATTTTGTTCCTGGTTTAGTTGCATGAATTTTAGCAATGCCAACCTTTTTTGCATGGTCAGGCTCTAGGAACATAAAAACTTTTTCTCCTATTGTGAATTCACAGGCAGCCATGTCCTTCGCCTCATTCTTTGGTTTGCCCGGTTCCACCTCAACAACTTTTGCAAAATCAGTCACCTCAATCAATGGATCGGCCATATTTTTTCCCTTACGTCCTCTCATGCTGATTTTTTCTTTATCATTCATATCGTTTCCCTCACTTTCTTTTGTTCTAATGGAAATAGGTGTTATTTGCATCGGTGGTTCATGCACCCATGCACTTGAAGTGTATGCTTCAACAATATTCTCTTCCTCAACACTCTACAACTGGTAAAACCCAATTTTTCAAGTGCAACAACATAATAATTAATTGTATATAAAAGATGTAGGTATAAATGCCAAATTAGCAATATGATTAAGATTTAAGCACTTAAAATATATAGAAAACACAAATATTTATATTTGTAATTTACAACCGTACTTGTTTTCCATTGCATTGTTGTTTGCATTCTTTTTTTGTATCGGATTTTCTCCATCAACATCAATCGAGTCCTATTCATGCATTCAAGTCATGAAAAGTGTGAGAATCGCATTTACACAAGATTTCAACATGTTAATGAATGAAAAATGACACTATATTATTCCAACAATGGTACTAATGTTTTTAATGAAAGCATGTTTCCTTACATGATCAACATTAATGGATTCTTCTTGGATAGGCTCTGTACAAATGAAACGTTAATTTAAAATAACATAAAAATGTGAATAAACAAAACTAAAATAATTTTAAATTTAAATTATAAAAAAATGGTAAATACCTTATCCTTTTGTCCATTTAGATCAGAATTTGTACAATCGGTTTTCATCAAATCCTTTTTATATTGCAGCGTTGAAAGGGTTTTTTTCTTTCTTTCCTCCCTCTTTTCCACACTATCATACTCCTCTACAAGCTTGGAAATCAGATCTTTAGCTTGTTGGCTAAGGGATGAAAAATATTGCACCTTTTCTTCCCGACAATAACGCTCAATTAACTCGGATTTGTACATATATTTAGAATTTTTCAAGTGCACCAACACTTCGCTTTGCAACCATATTTTTTACTCGTTTTTTTTGTTTTCCTTTTATACTTCCCGGTCGCACGTTTACCCGGCTTACGCCTATGTAATGGAGGAGACCATTGTGATCATGGAGGCGGTGATAGTTGATGTCTTTCAAATGCCATTTTATTCCTTGCATTTCATAGTTGCAGCAGCAAGAAGAAAGACCATGCACTTAAATCATCCCTCTTTCCAATTTCTTTTATAACTTTACACTTTGCTGCAAATACTACAATTCACAGCCAATAATTAAACATTATAAGAAGCAAATAATGAAAATATTTCAGCTTCTCTCATCCTCTTTCATTTCTCGAATTGATATTTACATAATCGAACAAAATAAAAATTAATAACAGGGTGAAAATTTGTTCTTCAAAGGACCAACTGTGCCCTATAAATGGAAAGAACTTAAAATTTTAAATAGTGAAAACTCTGATTTATGTTACAAAATATATATGACAGTTGCACATAGAGCTTCCCTGAGTGATAACAGGGGATTGACAGGTTTAGGTCTACTGAACTAGCATCCAAAACATGAGTTAAAATCCAATAGGCCTTGGGAATGCCCTAATAATCAACAAATTATAAAACCACCAATGTTATGTAGTTAAGCCAGGGTCAGATCACATAGATTGTCATATCAACAACTTCCAATCCACCAAAAGCACATAAGTAAACCAAGCTAAACTACCCCCATTTCCATAATGGCAACTAACTGGTGGCGATTCACTATTGCATGAATACGTAGTTGTGCTCAATGGACTATCCTGAGAATTAGTACCTTCTACTATTAAGGCCATGCAAAGACCTCGCCACACATAGTTAAATTTTATAGGTTGGCGAAAGGGCGTAGGACGTAGATCAGATCATCTATAAAGCAAGTACAGATGCTAAAGGATAAAAGTAATTGAAATTGAGTTGATATTAAAATGTTGTGCCCTGCAGGAGGAGTTTTTCCTAATTCCTGAAGAAGAATCTGCTGCTCCACTCAAACCCATGAAGTTTCAAGGTAAGTTGGTTACAGATTAAGGGGAACAACTGTATTTAGCCCTAAATGATTTCAAGTAACTGTCTCTCTTTAACCCTGTAGCTGATCACGATAACATCACACTGCCGGAAGATAATTTGACATTTGAAAACATGCGTCACGGGGAAATTCACAGGTAAATTTCTCTTCCTCGTTCTTCAACTTATGTTGTTAGGCTGATCGCTTATGCTGTATATCAACACTGTTAACCTATCTTGAATTTGTGGCCTTAAATTTATTCATAACCGTGAATGTTTTGCTTCAGGTTTGATGAGGACGATAGGCTTGTACCTGAACCTGAAAACAACACTCTGCCTCCTGACTTGAACTTAAATCTGGAGCAGCAGCAAGGTGAAGCTGAAGTATAATTTAATTTTAATGCTTTTGCAAATGAGGAAAGTTTGTTCCAATATACCAATCATTACACTACGCCATTGCACCATACCTTGCAGATTTTGGGTGTCCTCCATCAGAGGTCAATTGACGGTGAGTGAGGTTTGAATCAGGTTATACATCTACACATTTTCAGCTTTAATCATTACACGGTTACACTACAACCCCGGGACAAAGTGAGGAAACTTTTATTAATATATAGAGAACTAAATATTGCATATTAAATAGTTTTCCATGCTTGCGAGATGAGAACATTCCGAAAGAACACCAGGATTTAACATTGATGAGCTTCCACAAGAAGTAGAACATCAACCGGAGGTTCCCTCGAAGGCACTAAATCGGTATTGATCATTAGTTCACCAATTTAATGTACAATCCTTAGCAAGGTGCGCTTTAGGTGAATTGAAAATTATGCTAATCGATCGAGTGCAAATCTACTATATAATTAAGGCCATGCAAAAAGACCTCGCCACACATAGTTAAATTTTATAGGTTGGCGAAAGGGCGTAGGACGTAGATCGATCATCTATAAAGCAAGTACAGATGCTAAAGGATAAAAGTAATAAAAAACTCATATGATCAGTTTTGGAAAAATTCAAACATTTGTTATTGTTGTGAATGCTACTTCAAACACATCCAATGACTTTGAGACACATGGAAAAGGTGAGAAGAGACAGATCCTAATGAAACTATTTGTTGTATGGCAACGCAGGTAGGCCTATTTGGTCATTCTTGTCTCAAACAAGTATAAAAACATCTCTTAGTTGTGGCTACTTCAAATTTGTGTAAAAGCCAATAAACTCTTTGCATCTAGGACTATTGTGAAACTCAACAAGTATCGCAAATATCGGGACTCAGAGTAACAATTGATGTGTAGGGAAATCCTATAACTCTTTAGTTGAAATTGTTATGCAAATGTAAAAATATATGGACACTAAAAGAACACGAAATTGGAAAATCCTAATAAATCTAAGGCATACTAACATAAGTTGAATACCTGAATAAAAGTGTTTTATTCATGCAAAACAAAAATTATAAATAACACTACTTACTCGATCTTTGATGTTTGCACTCATTGGATGCTTTATGGCTCGACTAGGCACCCAATCTTCATCTTCATCTTCCTCCTCTACCTCATAATCTTCGTCATTTTGATCACTACTGCTCATCTATGTTTAGTTCCGTCAAATTCTTCTTCAAAATCTGAATTCTCTTTTGTTTGATCAACAAATGCTTTTTCCTCTTCAATTTTTTCATCGTTAATCTATGTTTATGTTACAAAAACAAACACTATGTTGTCGAAATAAGCATTTCATAACACATAATCCACTACAAAAATTATATTTCAATAAAAACAAACAAATCACATTTCCTTACCCGTTTGTAAAGGCCATTGCATGCAGCACGTGTTGTCATCCTATGTTTTTGTGGTTGATTTTTTCCACAACCGCTATTTTCTTTCATTTGATTTGATTTCTTTGTGGTTAAAAATGCGCTTTTAAAATTAATACATAATATATGGTCATGCATAATCAAAATAAACAATATTGATGAAAAACATTGTTAAAAGTTTCATCAATACCTTTAAACACAAATGAAGATGTTGCTTTTGATGATTGCTTCTTTGCACAAAGAATAAGATTAGAAAGGACTCTTGCTGAAATCCAAAAATATAGAAAGGAACTTCAAATCATCTCGCAAAGAATAAGATTATATCAAAAAAATAGAACACAAGATATTCCCGATATAATATCTACAATGTGTACCGTGGAAATCTCAAGAATTGAAGATTATATCTACCAAGCAAACATGATGGAAATAGGTCCGTAGCTTTCGAAAAGTGATGAGAAATATAAGATGAAGACAATTTATTTATGGATTATATCAGCTCGTAAATGCCATTTTTAGATATCGTTCAAAAAATCAAAAGATATACAAGTAAATAATCACTACTCACAAAGTCCAACAATAGGAGGAAGATTGGCTAGCTTGGCGTAGCTTATACCCCGCATAAGCATAAAGACATTAACACGCACTTGTATAAGCTTTATCAAACCCTTTCTAAACAAATTTTCTTTAAGACTATAATCTAATTTTTTAAATAGGCATAAAGTTAGTTTTCACGCCTTAAACAAATTCTCTTTTAAGACTATAATCTAAATTTGTAAATAGACATGAAGTTAGTTTCCTTTCCCGTGGTATGGCAAGATCAAGCTATAGTTATACCAAATGATAAGATCGACCTGAAGAACTTAAAGGAATATCTGGGTGCCCATTCAAGAATAGGAAATATATACCGGACTCCCAACAAAAGCTTCCTTTTTCTTGGCTGGTTCTTAAATTGCTTGAAGGGATCATCAGGAAAAAAGGTCTCCTTCACAGAATCTTTAATAGAGTGCATCATGCTCTCTGGAGGCCTAACGCTAACTTTGTGAAGAGATGACATCTCTAAATCATTTTGAACAATGTCAAAAAGCCCATTGACATGCCCACTGACATTGGTGGTATTCATTTTTGCGTTCTTTCTCTGTCCAAATCTCAACTACACAAGCTCAGACCTTGATGTGACTCATTGCATGGGTAATCAGAAATGCAGAGAAGTATAGGCTCTTATATTCACTGTGCTCCAATACTTTCTTCTTTTCACTCATGAGAAGGCTTTCATCATGTTGGAGCAGTGAAAAATAGAAGCTATTCTGATCTCAAATTCAAATATAGTTCTCACCATTTACCTTTTCTGTCTGGTTCCCACAAGACAAACTGATGGGGGACACGTTAAAATTTCTTGGGTTCAAACAAACCAAGTCATTGCCAGAAACTTTCTTGATTCCATAGTTTTTCCTCTGATATGTGCGGCTGTTAGACTGTAAACCTTGAAGTCCTCCTGCACATAAACGTGGTGATTGGGCTATAAACATTCCCAATTCGGCCTTTTGTGTTACAAATTTTTATTCTGTTGGACTGTCTAGCATTTTTTTTTGGATAGAGAGCTATATTTGTCCATTCTGTTGAACTGAGGTGACCGGGTTAAGAACATAAATTCCTACTCTCGCTCCTATTTCTTCTCCACCTCTATCTCCTACTCCTTATCCATTTTGTTCTTGTTGGGGGACAAGATGAAGAGGGACTGGTCAAACCTCCTATTTGCTTGGGTTGGGAGTAGAAATCATATTTAGTAACTTCAAAGATATGCATCTATTATTTAAATTTCAAGATTTGAATTTTTTTTTAAGACAAATCAAAGAAGTGGCATATTTGAGTCATCCCTTCGATTAGCAAGATGGCAGGATTTTCTTTCTAATTTCATAGAAGAAACCTATCTTTATGTTCTTATCTTATCATCATACATTAAACTTTATCCTTTTCCATAGATAGCCATCTCTCGTGTCAAGAATCCTCCTTCTAGTGTAGCTTATTGGACTCATTACAAGTCCATCCCTCCTTTGTTGGTCCCCAATCGATGTAAACATTAAAGGGTGCTGGATTATCTTTGGTCCCTCCCACTATGTTTCCTGCAGGTAGATTTTTCTATTGCACCAAATATTCTATAATGCAATGGCTTCCTGGTAGATGAATTCAACACAGGCGACAAGAGCCGCGGTGATGGATTTATAGCGGTGGCTACGATGCTTCTCTGCTTCAGCTTTCTCATCATGTTTACGCTCCCCATGGGGCTCGAGACAGAAGCCATGTAAAGCTTGGAATTCAAAATATTTGTGGTGACGAACGCAGTTAGTTTTTTCTTGTCAATGGGGGTGGTGTTGGTGTTGTTACAAGCTATGGTCATCGAAAATATTACTTACAGTCATATGAATATGAAGAAGGTGATAAATATGTGTAAAAAAGTGGCACACATCGCAATGGTATTTGTTGCCATTGCCTTCATTTGTGCAACGATGGCATTCACCAGGCATCGATATATCAATGTATAAGAAACAAATATACTTACAAGATTAAAGTATATAGTACTTTCCGAGGCACAGTCCAAAGTCTCGTCTCCTTACACTGTACTTTGGCAAATTCTCGTGGGTAATTATATATTTCCTTCCTTCTTTCTTTTTTGGCCTGGGTTTGGCTTAGCTCTGTAGTGTACAATAACCTTAGGCTGGAACCCAACTGCAATGAAGTAATGGACTGAAAATCACTTCGAGCATGCTTTGCATCTTAATCAGAGGCTTGGTTTGCATATCTTAAGGCGAAACGCTTATGGAGTGAGTACATTAGTTCTTTAATAGTTAAAAAGATCTTAAATATGGCGATCTTTTACCGAGAGTAGGAAAAATAGTATTTAGAGTATGCACATGGGAAATTTAAGGCACAAAGTCTAACAATTTTTCTATGTATTTTATCCTTGAAAAAGAACTCTTATGTGTCTTCTTGGTTTTCTTCTTTACAAAGAAACGTTGTCAAAAGTCCATAAAATGCTTTTAATACTCTTATTTATACTATCGTGGCTAGATATAAAAATTGGTAACGATTATCACAACCTAATGTAAATAGAGTTGTTATACTAGCAATTGCATACGAGTTGCAACTTACGCTGGATCCCTGTTCTAAATCTTTCATTTGACAAAAGTTGGTAGGATGCTGAAAAAGGTTGTGGAGTTGTGGAGTTTGCAACATGCTTACAAAACACGATCCAACCTCACACATGCATGTTTTATTTGTTGACAAACATCCATGACATAAATTTGAGGCAATTTCTGAAACAAGATGTGGGCTTCATCAATATGCCCATTCTGAGCATACTCGGTAATCGTTTCCTTCCAATAGACCACATTCTCTTTAGCCATTTTCTCAAAAAGATTATGAGCCCTGTTGAAGCACCCATCTCATGCATACCCAACAATCATAGTTGTCTAGGAGGTGACATCTCAATGATGTATTTTGTTAAACAGTTAGCGTGCCTTATCTACACCACCGCATTTCGAATACATAACCAAAAGAACACTTCCCGTATCGTCATGCCCTGCTACAGATCTGCCAAGTAAATGGATCGATATACTTGTAAACGTAAAACCACATGCCATTTATGGGATTTTAATTGCAATGTGAACCATTGTGTTGTATTCCTATCCCTGGTTTTTCTTCAAACTATTTCAATGCATCCTTACCATTCCCACCCTACACTACAATCATCACTGACCATGAGATTTTTATGCCCCGTTCAAGCATTTAGAAAAGCACTTTGCGAATATCAACCAAATTTTTGCATTAAACATAAATAGGGATTTCCAAACAAATCCCTCAAACACATACTCATCCATGTGGGTATGAATTAGTTTTACTATGATTAAATACTCTCTATTTGTATTTTATACATTTTCCTTAAATATAACGAAATTTTATTGTATATGGAAAGGACAGTTATGCTATAAAGGGCTTCCAATTTTTATGGTATGATATTCTACACTTTTACTCGATTTTGTCCCTCCTTTTAGCACTAAAATCTATCCAACTCTATTATCGATCGCCACTTCTCAAACGGCCTCAAACAAAATTCCCCCTTCAAAGTCAGTAAACTCTAAATATTTTCTGGAAACAAGAGGGAATATGGACAGTGATTCAGATTAGCATGGCCGCTTGATGTATACATTTAAGTTTATAGTTAACGCTCGCTTTTCATTGCAGGCTTACCATGGAAATAGGCAACAATAATGCTCTTCTCGAAGCTTGACAAAGCTTTCAAAATTTTGGACAATATCTAGTAGCTATTTTCATATGACAAACCTGGGTTTATTGTGACAAATTTAATTTGTTGGTAGCCATTAGAAAGATAAAGTAGATTTTTTTGATCGCTGCCAAAAAGGCCTCAAGTCGCTTATTTGTGTGAATGGAAATGATTCCATCATTTTAAAATCCTCATTTATTTATTAACTAACGGCGTATCCTCATACTTACCCCAGAAGCAATCGCTAGTTATACTACGCAGGTGAATGCTTTCACAAACACTTTCGTATTTTTAATATTCGTGAAATGTTATTTATGCTTGTTAAATCATCACTGGCAGGGGCATACATTGATTTCTTTGCTTTCCCCAACTCCATCGAGACCAACAATGGCATCCAGAAGGAATGTTGCACCACTCGTAAATGAAACCCTTGCCAAATTTGTGTTCGAAAAATGGGAAGAAATGGCCGTCAAGGAGACTTTCACCGATCGTTTGAATGCTACTTTCTCCAAGGCCTATAAAAATCTCTGTGACCACAAGGATCCCATCTTCGACCTCAAAGGAGCCAGCAAAATCAAGTATGTATTCACATTTGATTAATTAGCCTTGTTGCCCAGGGTTTAGGGTTTTGCAGTAAGCATAATAATGCACAATATTTTATGAAGTCTGATTATTTAGAAATTCAAAGTCAACTGAATGTGCATATTCGTTTGGATTTATTTACTTAGTTTCAGGGTTTAGTGTTTTTTTAGGGTACGAGAGTTCTTTACATTTGTATTTCAGGGTAACCTTGGGCTTTGATATGCGATCAAATTCACACGGGATTTACACCAGGTTTTTTTCGTTGAGTTACACTGTGATACCCAACCATCAAGATGTATGCAGTCTTTTACCTAATTTTAATAGTATTACGTGTTTGTGGGGCTATGCTAACCTAATTTTAACAAAATTATGTGTTTGTGGGGCTATGCTTTATGAAGGCTTCAAATGTAACATATGGTTCCGAACATTTTTTTAGATCCATCTTGATGGCTAGGGTATCGCAGATGTAACTCAACGAAAAAAAAAAACACAGTGTAAATCCTATGTGAATTTGATCACATATCAAAGCCCAAGGTTACCCCGAAAATGCAAATGTAAAGAACTCTCGTACTCTAAAAATGCTAAACCCTCAAACTAAGTAAATAAATCCAAACGAATATACATTCACAAATTTGAATAATTAGGCTTTTTCTTTGGACATGCATTCCAAAAAGATCCTCAAAATCTATCTCACATTGGAAAACAAGTCATAGCCATGGGAAACATTAAATACAACCAAAAACATCATAGTGCCAGAAATGAAATTTGAAAACATTTAACGACCACCAGAAACATCATAACCGCTGGAAAACATTTAACAATTGCCGGAAACATCTTAAAATGAACCTTTGACTTTCGTATTGGCACATTCATTGCACCCCCAAAAGGTGCAAGTGGTAGTATATGTAAGATAAAGTGTAAAGATCTCTTGTCCACACAAAGGGGTTCCCTGGATTTTTTATCATAAAATTATCAATGTTATCTTTTATTTTTATTATTTATTTTTAAAGTTGTTATGGTTTTGTTTAGAGGAGTTGGAAAGTGGATGCTGACGCTACTGAAGCAGTATTTTGAGAGCAACAAGGATGATTCAAGCCAGGAAGTCTTGGAGCCTAGAGGTAAGATTCAGCCCAATTTTCTTTGAAGTATTTTCAGTTTTATCTAGCGGCGAGAGTCTGAATTCTCTGGGTATTGTATTAATATGCCATTGTGATCTAAATGTTTTCCAATGACAGCCTTGGTATACTTAATTGTTCTTAGTTCAGACCTAAATGTTCGAGCAGATGATCACATGAGTACGATAATTTTTTTTGCTGAGTGATTAGGGGTGAGATTAGGCATTTACTGTTTGCAGGGTATGTATTAAGATTACATTATTAACAAGGATGGGATGATTTCATCTTCTAGTAGGTGTATAACCCAAATTACAGAGATCAGATGGCCTCTGGTAGTTGGTGCTACATCTTGCCTGAAAACTGCTCCGCTGCCTGTCTTTGGACGCGATTGTCCTAATAGGCCGTGGTTAGTGCACAAATCCTAGTTGTCACATATGTGACTTGCAATCACAACGTTCTCTTTTGAGTTCGAAAGAAAGTTTTATGACTAATATTAGGAGACAAAGTTTGCTAAGGTATGTTGAAAATTTGGACAAAAATCGAATCCAGATCTACTTGTAGACGACGAGCCGCTCTACCACAGAGCTACTCATTCATCTCTTCCCGGGCTTTTATTATGGGTTCTCAAGCGCATGCCAAAGACATCCAATACCCTCTAAGCATCGGGCTTCCATTTTTCTTCGACAAAGGGGACAAGTATGGACTATGATCGCAACACCTACAATCACCCACCACACTCCCCACCCTAGATTAATCCTTCTTCGATCAAGGGGGCTAGCACGTTCACAAGGCAAGTTCTAGCTATGGCTCTAATACCATGTTGAATATATAGGCACACTAGGATTTTAACTTGTGATCTACTTGTGGGAAATTTCGTTCACTATCACCATCTAATGATGGATCATGGGGCTCTTATTACAAATTTTCAAGTGTAATTGAGCACTTTTGAGTACCCTACCTTTAGTTATGCGTATTTTTGCTTGTAAAACTGGCCGTGAGAGTAGTTGGTTGATAGTATAATGGAGAGTGCCTTGAGGCATTTGGATGACATCTATTCCATTGAGTCTATTGCTATCTCATAGAATGTTTCATCGAGGCTATCTCGTGCTATACGAAGAATATCTTATATTAATGAGATTTTGTGCCATTCACAATCTCCTCAAAGCTTTCTATCAAGCACCCACCTTTCCTCTCCGTCTTATCGGTTAGAGGAGACATATTTCCCTATGCACTCCTCAACTACCTGATGTTAGATGAGTACCTAAAGACTATCTCCTCCCCAACTCCCTGGGGCTTTTAGCATGGATTATCAAGTGTGGGCAAGCACTTCCAACATCCTGTTAAGGGCAGTTTGTTATTTGCTTCAACAAAGCGGGGACAAGTATGAATTACAATCTTAACACTATCCTCTAAGCTTCAATCCTTCTTTGAATGAGGGTCATCACAGATCTACAAGGAAAACTCCAGCCATAAAAATGTGGGTGCACTACGATCTGAACCAATGACCTACTTCAGGATAGTGAGCTTTCGCTATCACTGATTGTCTTAACCATCTCAGGATGGGACTTGTATTATGTATTTTAAAGTGTTGGTGAGCGCTTTCAATAATTCCCCACTCCTCTAAAGCCCCTAAGGGATGGACTGCTTCTTGCTACTGCAATGTGTGGGATAAATATGAATTGTGGCATCTGCAACTTAAGTTTGCCGACAATTCTTGGTAAAATAACACCTGTATCATAAACTTGTGGGTTCATCTGTTATGTGGTACCTGTATGTTGGGGGTGATTTTTCAAAACAATATTTTGTAAGAGGTACAGAGATGTTTAGAAGATTTAATATGGCTATTATCTGCTACAAAAAAATTTCATGCACTGACTGTGAACGACATTGGGCTTGACTCAAAAGAGTCTTCAGCATTTGGCCTGTCTCAAAATGTTACACAGGGACGCATCCCATAGATTTTGGTGATGTCCTGATGTTCCAAACATTTTGGGACTTGGGACTTTGAGGAGGGGACATCCCCTATTTTAAATTTTTTAAACTATTTTGATGTAAATTTACTTTAATTTTTTGTTCTTTTACCAAAAACATTGTATTTGAATCTTGAAAGTACTTTGAAAAGCATTAAAGACAGTTTAAACCCCTAAATTTCATTGAACAAAGTTAAAACATATAAATATTATTTAATAGCCGTCCCATTCCATCCCCAAAATCTAGGATTTTTTTTGCCGTCCCTGAAATGCATGTGATGTATTTTTTGCTCTCAAGGGGTAGGTGATATACTTCGCCGCAGAGGGAGGTAAATAGCCGACCAATGAACTTAATCTTAAAGGTGTACGCAATCAGGCTTGTGATTGGGCGAGGGCAATATCCAGGATGAGGAACATTATATCCTAAATTATAATGGGCTATTATGTAATCATATAATGTTCGTAATAAGACTTTCCATTTTATCGCAGTGTGTCTTATATGTAAACATATATCAAGCAGGTCTTTAATCAATCAATATAAGCACCGGTATTTGCCAATGGCAACTATTGGAAGCATCTTGCAACCGACGTCCAAGGCAATCTCTCTATTGAGCTTTTACCATTTGCAGGATGAAGTGAATGGTCCTTGGGTTATTTTACTCGCTCAGAACCCCCTACGGGCCAAGATCTCGCAATCGAGCTTTCAACTTTAATCAATGGATTAGCATATGAGACACTGGCATCCAAACAAAGCAACACATCATAATGCATAGCAGCATGCAAACTACTTCAGTTAGCCAAAGCATGCTGCCATCCTAGGCCTAGATAGGAAGACAATCTCCAAAAATACAAATAATTGACGAGGCATACAAACGGAAGTGCAGAAAATTAACTAGACTATACCCTGGAACTTTTAGGTATTTGTATTTGATATCAAATTTCAAAATTTTGCCATGCAGATTACTACTAGTTTATTTGGCTACATAACTCAATACTGAGTGGAATACAGGGAAATTACCTCTTGAAGGAGTGGAACATTATCTAAAGAAAATATCGGGAAAGAGATTGTGGAGGACGATAAGCAGTTATCAAGGAGATGAGAGAGATCATAAATATTCACATAGGACAGGCCGGAATACAACTGGGGAACACCTGCTGGGAACTATTTTGTTTAGAGCACGGCATTCAGCCGGATGGTTTCTTGTCTAGGTAAGGCCTTCTAGTAACCTTTATGAAACACTGTTCAACATTATATACAGAGAACGGTATGGCAATGAATTTATTTCGCTGAACTGGTTTTTAAATGCAGCGATGAGGCAATGAGAGGGATAAACTACGCACATAGCACTTTCTTCAGTGAGACTGGAGCCGGAAAGTATGTTCCCAAAGCTCTGTTTGTTGATCTTGAACCAACAAATCATGACGAGGTTAGACGGGCACATATAGGCAACTCTTCCATCCGGACCAACTTATTTCTCGCAAGGAAGATGCAGCTAACAACTTTGCTCGAGGCCATTACAAAGGTCGATCTCCTATTCTCGACTCTCATAACAAAGACATATTTAGGCGAGTTTTAAAATTAATGATTTATTGTACCCATCATGTCTTTCATTGGGATAATATCAATAGAGTTTTAGCCAGAGAGACTTGGTTATGGGCTTATTTGAAATTTAGAAAATTGGCTTATTTTATTAATTTGAGCTCGTGAGGCTCGTGCTCAAAATTAACATGTAAATTCCACGAGGGTTATCTTTCAAAAGAATTCTCCCCTTCCATTTCAAATCCATCTCACAATGAATCAATTTCTTTGTTGAGAAGCTAGCTCGTTTGTTAAGCAATATATCTTTGTTGAGCAACTAGCTGGTTTATGAAGCAATATTATCCAAGCACATATGCCCTTTCAATCCATTTTTCCACCACTTTGCCTCGCATCTCAGTAAATCCTCTTTGGTTGCCTATAAATTGCATATATGTGGGTGGGAACTGGTTGTTGTCATCTGATCATCTGTTGAGCAAATTTGGCATGAAAGGAAATATATGCCAAGATAGGCACTTGTGGGAGACGGACAAACTTCAAAGTTGTATGAAAGTGAGGATATACTAGATGAATTCTATATTCTATTGTTTGGATGAATTCTTAGGTAGTTTTTGTTCGTTGTTAATCTGATAGTGATTTTCTTTTCTGTGCTTGATGGGCAAAGATGTATTAGATATCCGTCTAGATCGAATAAGGAAGCTTTGTGACAATTGCAGCGGCTTTGCAAGGATTTTTATTTTTCAATGTCTTTGTTGGAGGAGGGACCGGTCTGGACGGGATCTTTACTCTTGGAACGCCTTTCTATTGATTATGGAAGAAAATCAAAGCTGGGATTTACTATATATCCTTCTCCTCGTATGGTTTCAACATCCTTCAAAACCCTCTTACTCCTCATGTTTAACCAAGGATGTTTGGACCTTTAAGTAAACATTATTACTTACTCTCACTAATGAGCATGTTTCTTCCTCCCTATTAAACAATAAGATACCCTCTTTCATATCTCATTAGTTACTCTTTTAGTTTAAGATCATTTTGGAGCTTTTGCCGATTTAATATTGGATTCTCGCATGTATTTTGTTTTGGATACTCCTTGTGGTTTTCTTCTTTTGTATACCTTTGTATGCAGTTTTTGCGTAAAAATCCATTCTACCGCTATGGTTGTTGACATTACATAAAGGGTGATACTATTTCTTAATTTAATACCTTCTACTTTCTGGATTTCAGGTTTCTACCGCTTTGTTGAACCATATAATAGTGTACTTTCAACGCATTCTCTCTTGGAGCACACAGATGTTGCAGTACTCCTCGACAATGAAGCTATTTATGACATATGCAAGCGGTGTCTAAACATTGAAAGACCTTCATACAAAAACTTGAATAGACTCGTGTCACAAGTTATATCTTCAATAACATCCTCTTTGAGGTTTCAAGGAGCCTTAAATGTTGATATAACCGAGTTTCAAAGAAACCTTGTTCCATTCCCTAGAATTCATTTTATGCTTTCGTCATATGCACCAGTAGTATCTAAAGAGAGAGTCTATCATGAAGCCTTGACGGTGAAAGAAATTACAAATTCTGTGTTCGAAGACAATAGCATGATGGCCAAATGCGATCCCAGACGAGGAACATACATGGCCTGCTGCCTAATGTATAGAGGGGATGTGGTGCCAAAAGATGTTAATGCAGCAGTTTCATCAATCAAAACAAAACGCACTGTGCAATTTGTAGACTGGTAAGATTTTTGCTCCATTTCTCGAGTTTCCCCCCATAGTGTGATGACGAAGCAAGAATTCTGAGGCTTTTTTGGCTTCATAGATAGATGGAGTTCCGTTATCCTTTTTCATATCTTGTTGTATAAGAATATTACAAATAAAGTCTCGAGTGACAAATCCCAAAGAAACTTTATTGTGAGAGTCTTCTCAAATCAGTGTAGAAATAATTTGGTCAATCTTTTCGTTAATGATGGTTCCCGTAGAGAGACCCAACACGTTCCAGACCAAATTATACCTAGGCAGTTGATTCCCGAAGACAATACAAATAAGCATCTGGCTAAAAGCCCAAGAAAAATTTGAAATAGTCTCCTCATTGAAGAGGCTCTGTTCTTATGCTTATTAAGATACTAAGAAGTGTATAGTGCTTTTAACAGGTGTCCAACAGGTTTCAAATGCGGAATAAACTACCAACCTCCTACAGTTGTACCTGGAGGAGACTTAGCTAAAGTTCCAAGAGCAGTATGCATGATCAGCAACAATTCAGCAGTTGCAGAGGTATTCTCACGTATTGATCATAAATTTGATCTAATGTTTGCAAAGCATACTTTCGCAATCGGTATGTTGGTGAAGGCATGGAAGAAGGTGAATTTTCTCAAGCCGTGGAAGACTTGGCTGCTTTAGAAAGGGACTACGAAGAAGTGGTCATGCAGATTTATTTAGATGATGAAAAGGAAGAAGATGAAGATTACTCGATTCACTTGTCCTCATTATTGAGT
Source organism: Taxus wallichiana var. yunnanensis (assembly GCA_018340775.1). Lineage (NCBI taxonomy): Eukaryota > Viridiplantae > Streptophyta > Pinopsida > Cupressales > Taxaceae > Taxus > Taxus wallichiana. Next base: position 1,061,623 of record CM031243.1, read on the forward strand.
TGCATTCTTTAGTAACCTTCAACTTACCTCCATGTTGTATGTTTCCATCTCTTGAAGATTTGCATATTTACTTTCTCCGATTCCTTTCTACTCCAACATTATTTATGTCTTAATATTCAGCTCTAGAAATAATGCGCAAATACGTACTTCAAAACATATAGAATAAGATTGTCCTCGAAACGGCCATAAAATTGTATGATATCCATGACAGACTTTCGGCTTTAAACAAATTACCAAATCGTGGAGTGGCTTCGCGATGTGCCCAACTCGCCATTAATGAACTTCCACGATCTCGTATCCGCCATTGGAGCATAAAGACGAATCGAGCCGGAAGTGGAAGAAAAGAATATGGTGAACAAAAGAGGGGCTGCCAAGGACCCGTCAGGGAAAGACATAAATGTAGTGGAACAGCACATGAAAAATCTGACTACGCCTTCTACACCATATTTCTTCAATACCCTTTATGATCCATACCGTGATGGGTGTGATTTTGTTCGTGGATATCCTTTCAGTCTGAGGGAGGGTGTAAACACTGCCATTTCACATGGTCTGTGGCTTAATTTTCCTGACTACGATGCACCCACACAGCTTGTTAAACCATCGATTCGAGAATCGGGAGAGAAAGGAACTCAGAACGTGTTCCAATGTTCCCGTATTTCCCGAATGCTCGAATTGGCCGATAAGACCATCATGAAGGGCTTCACTCGTAAAAATGGTAATGGTAAGAAGAAGGAATGACGAGATTTATGGATCGGTGGTGATGTTTATTCCCGCCATTGAAACAATTTGTGGTATGACCGAACTATGGTTGGTTCGACAGTGATCGTGGGAGGGAGACTCGGCAGAGGAAGAAACGTCGTTTATGGAAACTACTAGAATGGTCTCAGGGCTTAATTTTCCGACTACGATGCACCCACACAACTTGTTAAACCATCGTGCTCGCTCACATTCACATTCGACTCGAGGACGATGAAGAATATAACTCATATTAACAGGAAAATAGCATAATATTAACAGGAAAAGTGCATTCAAAACCACAAAGCATGTAAAACCACAAATCATAGAAGCACAAAATAGCATGTAAAAGAGAAGCACCTCTGAAATCCGTTCGTTGTGCAAGTAGAGAATAGCTCAAACCACGGACCAAACCGCTTGGAAACCGCAAAAAGAACAGGGGGCTATGGCTCATGTGCGGGTCATGTGTTTTCGCTGAAATGATGAAGGCGAGCTTGTCGGGAGGGGAATGGATTTTTCAAAGTGGAACCGTATTTTCATGCAACTCAAAAATTATTTATCAAATATTTGCAAAAAAAAGTGAAACGATTTGTGTTGAAGAAATGTGCTCGCGCTTCCATTGTGACTTCTCTTGCCAGAGCTGCAAGATCTCGTAGTCTGGATTTGAGCGAAACAACACGGAAGGGCCACTTCCCAGGGGAAATGGAGAGCTCAAGGGGATTTCCAAGCTAGATTTGAGCTTGACAATTTGAGGGTGAAGTTTGAGAAACCTGGAGTGGTTTGGGTAAGTCTTTAGCAATGATGGACCTGAGCTATAACAAAATCTCTGGTGGGATTCCACTGTTTATAAGTGCCTTGCCTACATTGAGGGATCTTCATCGAGAAACAATCCATTGGGCAGTCCCATACAAGATTTACGGGACAAGCTCATGGGAATGAACACTCTGGGTTTATTGCAGGTGGGTCTTGTTGGTGGAATTACATCTTCCATGACTGCATTGAAGAATCTCACGTATTTGGCTCTGGACATATGGCTTTTCGGCGTTATTTTTACAAAAATTTGAAGGCGACAAATATTATTTACATTTCTAGTTTGGTAAACCCCAGAAGCTGTCATTCATTAGACATCGTTATTTATTACCATGATCCACGTGGACATTGATAAGCATTTAGTATAGGTAGCAGGGATCAAATTTGAAGGGCTGGTCTGAATTTTATTATGAAGGGCAAATATTGGACCAACCCTTCCATGATGAAAAGAAGCATGAATATTTTACACTTCATATGACAAGCATAAATCAAGTATACACGTCATAAAAATTAAGAAAAACACATAAACACATATCACTAAACACATAAATACCATCAAATTATGTGTGGGACACTAAGATCTTTTATCAAAATCATAAAGAAAACTTGTAAATAATAAAATAAATAACTGTAGCTTCAGCTTGAATTTTAGTGCTAAAATTAAAATCCATTTGGATTCTTAGCACTTCAATAAAAAATTCATTCGATGTTTAACCACTAATAGTATAATAGTACTAGTCTATTTATTATGTTAATTTTTTTGATAATTGCTCATGGAAAGATGGAGGTGATTGTTGTTTGTAGAAGTCATCAATTTTTTTTTAGGTTTTAAAATTTCACACTAGCCCTTCTTTTGACAGTTTCAAAAGTAACTTGCACTTCTGTATTGTCAAATGATTTTTACATTTTGATTTTTTTTTGACATGCAAATTTTTACTCGCCCTTTTCTGACGGGTTGGAGGCCTTGGGAAGGGCTGTGACGGGCTCAATTTTGAACCACGATAGGTAGTTACGTGAACGTCAAGAGTTGGCTGCTACATTTTTTTATCATAATGGTTAAATTTGGCGTCCACCAATGCTGTCAAAAATTTTGAGTGATGGTAATTTTTCAATACCGTCTTTCAAAAATACAAAATAATGTTATATTTTACTAATTATTCTATATTTATTATATCATTTTTAAAAATATATTTACATGTATTTTTATAATTTATGTACAAATCTATATAAAAATTAACAACCACGTTTTAAATATACGATTAGGTGTGGCGGTTAAATCGGATATTTACAAGTATTTTACGTCTAAAATCACAAAAAAGCGTCTAAACGTCATCAATTTACCCCTTGTTGATACGAAGAAGACTCAAGCATCATTTATGAATCTGGAGGGAGTTATGGTGAGTTAAGTTGTGCTGTAATCAATTCGGGTTGGAAGATAGATTAAATATCCTTAAAATTATGATGCTCATTAAAATGATTTTGCTTATTTTGTATGTAGTTTAGTGATTCTGCTAATTTTTTAACCTATGAAATTATGATGCTCATTAAAATGTCTAGATGGTCTACAATTTTCACAATATAAGGTAGGGAATAGTGATTAATGTGGCACTTTGTAACCATATTTCTTCTTACTAAATTCAGTTCTCGTTTTCTTTTCTAATTCAATTCGTATTGGGGTTTAATTCTCGGAGTAAATGTTTGGGGCTTTAATCTTTCACACACCGAACTTAGAGAGGAGGAATGCATGGCCAACTTCGTAGAACTCGAAGGGGAGCCCTTGGCTTAAAGCCGGGGCCAAATTAAAGGTTAGGAGTGCCCTAGGCAATAGTTTGAGTGGGCGCCCTCCTCAAAAAATTTATTTAATATTTTTTTCCGTAAAGTAAATAAATAAAATTTGTCTATATTTTTGTATTTTTAAATTTACATCATGGTCATAATAAAATAATAATAAAAATATATTATTAAATTATCACGGAAGGATGAAAAATATTCTGTGGATGGAAAAAATTAATCATAGGAGATGCTTAGAATGCAAAAATATAATATTTTATACAAGGCTTCTTGCAAGTCTGATTTAGCCATATCAAGTAGGTGACAAGAACTCTATCCTGAAATAAAGCACCATTTTTTTGCAAAGAAACAAAAATGTTTATGTAGCTCCCATGGTTTTGTGAAGAGTCGTATTTGGACTAGGCCTACGGATTCCTCCATAAAAAATAATATAAATTTTCCCCAAAAATTAAGAATAGAAAATTAAATAATTTTTCCTTTAATTATACTCACCTCTACTAGATACACTAGCAACATTATAAAAATACATTAACCTTTTTCTAAAACAAATTACACACCTACATAATCTGACGCTACATGAGAATGGATAACAATACCAGAAAAATCATATCTGCTTATAAATATGTGACATTTTCTTTTACTTGCAAAAATATTACAAAATTTTTGTATGTGTATGTGTGAAATTTATGTTACTATACAATAATATCTATAAATGGGTTGATCAATTTTAATTCTTCAGATAAATTATTTTAAGATTAAGTTTTAAAATTAACCGATAAAAGGAAATTTTAGATTCAAGGCACCCCTGACTGTTGGCGCCTAAGCAACTACCTAGTTTGCCAAAGTCTTATTCCCCCTCTGCTTAAAACAACTGCATAACAGGTAATGATATGCTTGTGTCCTTGCTTAGGCTAAGAACCTTGCCATTCTTCAGACAAATTCATCCTACGTTTTCTACTCATATTGTTAAAGAATCGTTTTACGCAACAAATTATTTTCAATTAATACCGGCTATATTTACATTTTATCGAGCAGTTCACGTGCCTTCACTATGCTTCCACATGTTGGATACATATCAAGCAGGGGATTCTCAACCACGACATGTAACAAATATTTGAAACAGACAATATTAAAAGTAGCATGACATGAATTTCGTTTCCTTATAAATATTGTGAAGTTTGTAATCCATTATTTGGAATATCATTACAGGTAGCACAATATCTACAATTTGTTTAATCAATATTTTCAATGGTGTTGCAGCATTTGATCACGAATTTCAGCGACTTTCAAGTGGCTTCCACAGGCAGTTTTCTTCTTCATGAAAGTGTATTCTTCTGTTATGACTTGAGAGACCGGGGCTCTTGAATCAGTACAAAATCCATGTTTTTTTGTACTCCATATTGTATACTTCAACTGGGCATTCATTGCAGATTCGTTGTATTGTTGTCCAAAAGATACTATATCTTTCCTTTCTTGTTCCCTGGATTGTATAGCTTCTTTCTGCTCATTATTATTTCAGTGAAATGTATATAAAATTAAATATTAAATTTTAAATACCAAATTAATATCAATATTAAGCGGAAAATTTCACGAATAAAAATTGTGTCATTTATTTTTTTACAATCTTATACAAAATAATCTTCTTGTACATAAATTTGTTATATATCTTTTATATTTGAGATTCTTTTACATATAGATATTTGTTGAACACTTTGTAGATAGTCCGCTATTTTTTGACATTTTATGTTTTATACTAGACTTATCATTAAAGGGGAAGAATCATATGCTTATAAGAATAATTTGAGGGCAACCATATATAGGTACACACCCCAAATAGATATATGTATGGTCGGGGAGAGAGAGAGAGAGAGAGAGATCTTCACTCCTCGGAATCAATCTTTGTTTCAAAATCTGGGACATGGATCTATAATGCATTCATTCTTTCTCCCTGCCCCCATCTAGATATGTACTTGAATATAATCTCCCAAACACTCGACCATTTGATAATTCACACTAGTGATGTCAGATGGTGCCCTATCTATATTTGTTTGATCATGGCCGGTTCGGTGTTTGTGTTTGCGTTAAGACCTTTGAAATAAAGAAAGGAAACCTCTACTCTACTACTCTATCATCTATATATAGGGGCATCGGCTTAGGGTGAGTGCCCTTTGAGCTATTCATCGCCCCCATATCTATAAGCCGAGAGATTCCCCTATGTATATATACCCACCATCCCATGCCCAGGGCGTTGAAACTCAAACTATACTTCATCCACTTCACCCCGACGATACCCTCCCCCTCAACCTTCCTATCCCCTATTAGGCGGCTCAACCATAACAGTGATTTCAGGTCAAGATTCTATATAGGGTAGGGCATGCCATTAAGACTAACAACCCAACCCCTCCCCTCCACTAAATGGCCTATGGGTGACCCAAGTTCTATAGAGGGCTTGCCCTATCTAGATATCGAGAGGGAGTGGGAGTGACAACAGACCAGACATTCTATTCGTGCTCAATCGGTCGGAACCGCAACAGGCGGGCATCTATCTATAGGGAGTGGGCCTATCTCCTAAGGCGGCTTTGAGATGGACGCATCGACTGACCGAGGATAAGACCCCTAGTTGGCCTGCATCTCCCCTCCGAGTCAATGGTTCTACCGTTCCCCCCAAGATTCGAAGTTGGGGTGACTGGAGCGAAAGAATATCGTATGAATCTTTCCGTATCATACGAATTTTGCATTGAAAACTCCTCCGGGAGAAGCTAGAATTCGTTCCGTTTGGATATCGATTGGTCCCAGTTCGACATGGTTTACGTGCCATTGGTTCCCGGAGGAGTCAATATCTCCATCGGCTAAACCCCATCTGACCCTGCCTTTGGACCCGTATCCTGTTCGTACACGATCGACGGAGGCCTCTTCGACATGTGTTACTACGTCTCCAGTAGCACGCTCCTACTCCGTCTTTCCCTCCATGAGTTATCAAATTTGGTGCCCTTCGATCCCCAGTTGCTATGAAGGACGAAGGGCGAGATACAATCAATTCTTTCACCCAAGTGGTTTTTGCTTCTCCCCGTTCTTGTTCCTAACTCTTACCCGGGCAGTTCCCAATGTTCGGCACTTCCCATGCTTCGCGGGTACAACATCAACTAATTTGCTCATGATCAAGCTTCTGACCTCTTTTGAGAATGCCTTTTCATCATTTTTAACTTCTTTTCAAGTAGTTTCCACTTTATGATTTGCATTCTTTTTGCTTTTTTCCGTTCTCTCTCTTTCTTTTTCTGTTCTTTTTCTTGCTTAATTCTCTGTTCTTCCTCCCGTTTTTTTTGTTTTTCTTCAATCCTCAAACCCTTACCATACCCCATATCGGGGGCCCATATATCTATATCTAGATCTAGTATATTGTGGCAACCAATACCATTCTATAACGTCTTAAGATGTGTGTACATGAGATGTTGGCCCTAAAAATGAGTACCAATACCCATTAAGAAACCTTATTACTATTCGACGATAGATTTCAAATGAAGGCTAACTAATTATTTAATATAATTTTTTATAAAACATTCAAAAAACAAAACAAATAAAATCTTCTACTTATTGGGCTATATAGTGCACGACCTTGTGAGTGAGGCATTGAATGAAATTTTATTGGAATTATTTGCGGCTTTGGGTGTTTCTATCTCCATGTAGCTATCACCAACTTGATCCCCTTCTATTTTGTCATCCTTCATTTCTACTCCATCCACTGAGTTCCCAGAGCTTTGTTGACCAATCCACTCTTCATCTTCATCATGTAGTCTTGGTGAACTAATTTTTAACATCTAATTATTGCTCTCCAACTCAATACTTTTCGTGTAATCCAAGGACTCACCCATATCACTACCCTATTTTTGTCATTACTAGGTGTTCTCCTCGCTTTCTTCAACCTCTGAATCTTTCTCTAAGGAATAGAAGACACCTCTTTACACATAAAACTGATATCTTCTTCATTATTGTCAAAGGTTATGTGACTTTGGCTCAATATTTTCATGTCTCAAATAGCTCTCTCCGCTTTAAAATAACCTACACTCCAAAATCTTAATTCATTTATTTCCAAAATCTAAAGAATATAAGCCAAAGCTCTAGATACAAAGAATAAATCTCACATTCTACCAAGGCCTTAAATAAATACAACACAGAGACATGATAATTCAATTGACAAGTGAAAAATAACATACTCTCCAGATGACACCCCTTAAGACTAAAGCCTCCCATGTTGTTCAGATTGTGTTGCTCTGTTTCTGATATCCATTTCAATTAATGTGTTTCTTTTCGATAAAAAATGGGTGAAATTATTTCACTTTGTTGATGTTTGGATTGCTCCTTGCTTTTGTTGCATCGTTAGTGATTTTTTTATTTCATCAGAAACCAACAAACAATTGTGATTTTGTTTTTACTATTTATGTTATACAAAGTGGCATTAGCCTATTTTTATTATGCCACATGTTTCGTTTATTTTCATTTTTTAAAAACCATAAAAAACTAACTTTCTTGCATTTTTATGCCTAAATAGAAAAACACATAATGGACAAAAAAACACTTTATTCTAAGGATGCAGCGAAAACTTCCACAAAATAACTACGAAAACTTAAGAGAATGCAACACTCCTATAACATTTGATATCAGGATTGGTTGACGCATGTTGTGCAAGCTCAAAAAAAGTAGAAGAAGATAATATCCTAATTAAAACTACTGTAATGAAATTACTTGTATAATTCAAATTATGAGAAACAATAGAACACCAAATAACAAAATATTTCAGAATAATGGTCTCAATATGTAATTAGAATAGCTTTGCCACTTCGAGGGAGCAACCTCCAAACCATAGAATAAGACTCAAATGCTCAAATGATGATGAACTAATACCTCTGATCCCCTATATATACTATTCATATGCTATGGCCATCACCAAGGCCAACCTACTAAGCATGAGAAAGTATAAATGATATAATAAAATGATATGGTAAGCCACAAGTTGGCCACTCATATCCTAATACAAGCGATAGGTTAAGGGTGTAGCATGCCCTTCCCCTTAAAACTAATGTTGTCCTCAACATTGAATAATCCTAGATGTTGCTGCAGAAAAACCTTCATCCTCCCAGGTTGCATCTTCTATGCTCAAATTATTCCACTTGATCAAATATTCCTTAATGTCTCTGGTTCTTAGCCTCTTAGTACGTGTTTGCAGAATCTTCTCTGGCTCCAAAATGATTCTTCCTTCCTCATCAAGTTCTAGTAACTCTTTCTGGGCTTCAAATTTTTGTCCAATAACCTTCTTCAAGAAGGAAACATGGAATACTAGGTGTATGCGTGAAGATGGAGGCAACTCTAGTTTATAAGCAACACTGCCAATTTTCTGTAGAACCTAATAAGGGCCATAATATTTAGGAGCAAGTTTGTTGTCCTTTTTTTGTTTCTTTAGGGACATCTTCTTGTAAGGCTGGAGACATACAAAACCCAGTCACCAATTTCAAAATTTCTTTCACTACGGTGTTGATCTACTTGTTGTTTCATCTTGTTTTGTGTCAATGCTAAATTATCCTTCAAACTAGCCAAAACTTACTATTGATGTTGAATGTGTTCCTCAACATCTCTTACCTTAGTTTGCACCCTCAAGGAGGAAGTGAGAGAAGGTGGATGGTAACCATATAATGCTAAAAATGGGGTCATTTGAGAAGAGGTATGGAAATATGTGTTATACCACCATTCTGCAAGTGGTAGCCATTTAATCCACCTTCCTTGCTTATCTAGTACAAAACAATGTAGATACCCCTCTAAGCATTTGTTGACCACTTCCGTTTTCCCATCGGTTTGAGGATGATAAGATGAACGTGAGCTAGTAGTACCCAAAAATGAAAATAATTATGTCCAAAGATTACTTGTGAAAATAGGATCACGATCACTTATTATCTTTGGGGTTCTATCTAGCCTTTGAGCTGTCTCCAAAAAATAGTTGCAACTATATTGTCTACAAATGGATGTGATAAGGCACAAAAATGGGCATAGTTTTGAGCCTATCCACAATCACGAAAATAACATTCTTACCCTCCGAACAAGGTAATTCGGTGATGAAATCCATGGAGACCTCCTCCCATCTCTCTGGCTAGGAATTGGTAAGGGTTCTGCAAGGACACTGGTGTCTTAATTGTTTCCCCTTTGTTCTATTGTCACACTAAACACTACGATACAAAATTTTGTACATCCCCTTGAGTCCTTCCCAAAAAGAATTATCTTTTTATTCTATGATATGTCTTTAAAAACCCGTGAGTTTCCTCAACAGGAGGCATGTAGCTCTGTAAGAATAGTATTCTTCAACTCAAAATCTTTACTCAAGTATAACATGTCCTTGTACCATAGCGCATTACCTTTCCACTCAAATTTGTTAGATTTCATAGATCCTTACTTGATATTCTATATTAGATATTGTGTATCCTTGTGTTTATCCCATTCTAATCGTGCTTCATCCACCCAATCAACCGTCAACATGGACATTCCACATAGTAAGGCATCTACGGATGTATCCCTTCTAGACAACACATCAAGCTACTACATTTTCTTTACCCTTTTTGTATATGATTTCAAAATCATAACCTAACATTTTGTTACCCACTTTTGTTGTTCCTCGGATGATAACCTTTTCTCTAAAAAGTATTTGAGACTATCATGATCAATTTTTACCTTGAAGTGTCTACCCATGAGATAGGGCCTCCATTGCTTGACCACATGAAGAATAGCCATCATTTCTTTCTCATATATAGGTTTGAGCAGATCTTTTCCTTTGAATTGGCGACTCTCAAATGTAATTGGTCTTCCTTCATACGTTAGAACTTCTCCCAATCCTGATCTGAAGCATCACATACAACAATGAGGTTTTTGAGAAGTTAGGAGTAGTCAAAACTGGGGTGCTACACATGGCTTCCTTCAGCTGCTCAAAGGATTTAGTGGCTACGTGCTCTGTCTAATGGAAGGCATCCTTCTTTAGCAATCTTGTGAGTGGGATTTATATTCTACCATATCCCACACAAATCTTCTCAGAGTACCACTGTTAGTCTAGGAATCCATGTATATTTTTTTAGAGTTTTGGGCCTTGGCCATTCCACCATAGCTTTGATCTTCCGAAGATCAACTTTGACACCTTCATGGGATACAATGTGACCCTAGTATTCTACCCCTTTTACACCAAAAGAAAATTGGTATGGCTTTGCATAGAGATTATGTTTCTTCAAAACTTCCAACACTTTATTTACATGTTGTAAGTGTTCTTCCCATGTCTTACTATAAATCAATATGTCATCAAAGAAAATTAATATAAATTTCCTTTAAAATGGCCTAAAAACAATGTTCATCAAGCTTTGAAAGGTTGAGGGCACATTTGTAAGACCAAAAGACATTACGAAAAATCATAATGGCCTTCATGAGTTATGAATGCCATTTTATGAGCATCTTCCTCTTTTATTCTAATTTGATGGTACCTGAACGAAGATCTAATTTTGTGAAATAAATAGCACCATGCAATTCATCAAGTAAATGATCAATTACTATGGAATAGGAAACTTATATTTGATGGTGTACTTGTTGAGTTCTCAATAATCTAGACACATCCTCCATGTTTCATCCTTCTTACGTACCATGACCTTTGGTGAAGAATATGCACTACATGGCTATGCCCGATGATACCACCTTCAACATTTCTGTACCATTTTCTCAATCTCACTTTTACGGGAGTATGGGTATCTGTATGGTCTGATGTTAGGTGTTTGGCTCCCTAGAATCAACTGAATGGCATGATCATGATCCCTAAATGGTTGTAGTACCTTTGAAATTGCATCAAAAACAGATGAGTGAGCATCAACATGAATCTTCTTAAGATCGGGTGACATTGAAGACTCGTATTTTGTACTTCTATGGAAAACAACTTTGCTATAAATCCATCTACTCCTTTTCTGAGAACCTTCTGCATCTGATGAGAGCTAATAATCTATGGAGACTTAGCTAATATCCCATTCAATTGTATTATCCTTCCATCTGAATGAAATCACATGAACAATTCTTGGAAATTCATCTCTATAGTACCTAAGGTTGTGAGTCATTGGACACCCAAAACAATATATGCCCCTCCCATAGAAATAGAAAACATAGGTGAGTCTAACATGTAGTATCCCATGGAAAGCTTGATACTATGGCACTTTCCTGTTCACTTGACTATCCCACCATCCACAATCATAACTTGCATTTCTAGAGCTAGGTAAATAAAACAATTGAGGTAGGCAACTAACTTACTATTTATGAAGTTATGAGTACTTCCCGAGTCAATCAACACCTCCACCTTCATTTTTTGAGATAGCCAATAACCTTGAGTGTTTGAGGAGTACTAATACCTGACAATGCATGGCAAGAAATTGTAGGTTGGTGATCATCTACTTCTTCTACTAGTTCCTCAGTCTCCTATAATTTCAGCTTCCTCATTATCCTCATTACCTCCATCAATATAGACCAATATTCTCAGCACATTTGTAACCTTGGTCCATATTTGTTGTCACAATTAAAACATAATCTTCTCTCTTTTCTTCCATTTGTTGAGGAGTCGATCTGATTGGCCTAGCAAATGAAGGGAAGAGATCTACGGTATCTGGTGTTAATGAAAGGTGACTTCCTACTACAAAGAACTTTTTCCTCTGCTCGACGTGCCATGATAATAGAATCAAAATTTTGAGTGGATTAAACATGCGTACCTCATGCTCAATGTGGTCATTAAGACCCCCAAGAAACAGGTCATTCAGATTCTCTTCTGGAATATTCTCCACCCTTAAGGATAGGTTCTAGAATTGATGCACATAATCTTTGACCAATCCTATTTTCCGTAACTTTTCTAATTGACTAAAGTAGTTCTCTGAAACACTGGAACTATAGTGCAATTGCAACTCCTCGGTAAAAACTATCCAAGTGACACTGAGACCATTCTTCTGCCTCTGAGCACATAACCATCGATACCAAACAAATTGGTCTAGTTCAAGATACAGGGATGCCAATGTCACCTATGGTCTAGATGGTGTTTTATGTAACTCAAATAAGTTCTCCATTTGATTTATCCAATTTAAGGGATTCTTACCATCAAATTTGCGCATATCCACTTTCGGCATCATGTTGTGTGGTTACAAATGAGTTGGATTTTGATGGGGCTGGAAAAGTGATCCAACATGGTTATTTTGTCCATGATTTTGAACTGAAGATCCTCCTTGATTGATATGGGGTGGATTTGGGCCATAATGTTTACCCTTTACATGTTGCATGATATCATCCAACCACTGATTGATTTGGTCTATGTCTCCTTTAGAGGCCATCTCAGATTGTACATTTATTGCTCATACTCAAGTTGGCTCACCTTATGATCAACTGAGGTAAACTCTAGTGCTAAGGAATTTGTATTTACCCCTTCTGACTCCAACTCTTCAATCACTACCCCATCTTTATCTGGGGTTTTACCCAGTGACCCGAGATTCTTTTTGATCTTGTGGAAGGCCCCACTGTGATGTGATGTCAAACCTTAGGGTTTATGGTTTCGATACAAATTTATCCGAAGGAACAAAGACAGAGAAGATACTAATACTATTTTTTTGAGAGATTTCTGAAAATGTAAATAAATCTAAACAATTCCACAAATTTGATCTAGGGAGCGTTTTTATCAAAAACCTAAATTTGCAATAATTTTTATGCGATATCAAAAAATCTGAAATTTTTAGAGATTTTACTTGAACTGATTCACAACTCTGGTAAAAAAATCGACCACATATTCAATGTGGTTCGTAAGATAGAGCGGAAACAAAAAATTAGGGTTTTGCCCTAATTTTGGCCCAGATCGTAGCTCTGATACCACTTGTAATGAAATTACTTGTATAATTCAGATTATGAGAAACAATAGAACACCAAATAACACAATATTTCAGAATAATGATCTCAATATGCAATTAGAATAGCTTTTGCCACTTTGAGGGGGCAACCTCCAAACCATAGAATAAGACTCAAATGCTCAAATGATGATGAACTACTACCTACAATCCCCTATATATACTATTCATATGCTATGGCCATCACCAAGGCCGACCTACTAAGCATGAGAAAGTATAAATGATATAATAAAATGATATGGTAAGCCACAAGTTGGCCACTTATATCCTAATACAAGCGGGCGTAACACTAGCTCTACACCACAAGAAAAAAATAAATGACACTATATGCATGCTAAAAATAGCCATCATTGAAATTGAAGACTTACAAAATATCCTCTTCTAAAAATTTTATATACGATATTACATTTTGTAACAAACATAACTAAATTTTTATTTTTATTTTTCCTCTACTCAATACGTACTATTTCTTTGAATCTTTAATTTTGTTTTTTTTTTTCTCTTTTGTTTAACGGCTGGCTCGAATAATTTGAATGTTGTACAATTTACATTGCCTTGCACCATTTCTTATATCCTGATTACTGGAACTTGCCCTAAGGCACCAGTGAAGGGTAGTATTTCCATCACTGTCTGCCTCGTTCGGATCCACATTTCCATTTAAAAGCAATTTCACCATTGCTTCATCCCCAGCCTGTAATTAACTAGAGACAACCAGTAAGGTAACAGCTTACCATAGAAAGTATCAAAAGAAAATGTGTAATTTTTTTCTCTCTAAATGTAAATTCAAGTCATAATAATATTTCACCTGAGAAGCTCCAATGAGTGGCGAAAAGGGAGCTTGACAAGTCAATCTTTTGATGTCCCTTACAGGTTTTATGACACCAGCCTTAAAATGTAGCAGGAGTTCGATCTCGCTGAGAAGCACTTTCCTTTGTTGTTTATGTTTGAATCAATTATGTTTCTTGTGCTTCCCTTATCAGAATAATTATTTTTGTCATTATTACTACTCCTAGCTTCAATCTGCCATAGACATATGGCCCTCTTTACCAAGCTTTCAAAGATTGTCGTCTGATATGAGGTTGGTCGCTACTTTGCACTAGAACAGAAAGAATTTAAACTTATCACGGATAAACCGTCTTTAAAGCAAGTATCACAAATCTGTTATAATACGTGTTATCATATTCCATGTAACATGGAAGTTATGGTTAAGTGTCATTCAAAAATAAGCCTCGCTTACTCTAATCATAATTTCCAATATTAATAAATATTCCAGAAAGTTGGGGCCCCATTATTGAATCCAGTTTTCAGTTTTGGCTCACTATTTGAGCTTTGTATCGCTTTGGATGTTGTTCTTCAGGCACTCTGAAGCTATTTTGAAGCTTTGAGCTGGGTTTTAACAAAATGGCTTTGTATTTTCTGTTTAAACCTTTGGCCGCCATGGTAGATTATTTGGAGCTCCTTATCTTCTGGTTTCTGGCTATCATTTGGGGTTTTGTGGTTTTCATTTGCATGGGCTCGATTCGCATCTGATCTGGTTCGTTTCGAGTTCGGGATGTATTTGAATCTGCCACATTTTGTCATGGCCTCCTTTCTAATGAAGTGGAGATCCAATTTTCTTTGCCTTACGGCTGTTACCGTTTCGTTAAATTCTCAAACGATCTCAATTTCAACACCTTTCGTAACAAATAATAAAAATATTCCTCGCACAGGATATAAGATTTATATTTCTTACCACTCTCCTGTTAAACGCATCGATTTTACTGCATCGATGCAATATTTTCAAGATTCCTTTTACTTGTCTAATGACATTACACTCCAATCTTGACAATGATGTGAAAGTATCGCGATTATTAAATTAATTTCAATCTTATTTACCCTATAGTTATAGGGTCCACTTTCTATTATATTGTTTTTTCGAACTAATCACAATCAACTATTTTTATTTCAAATAGTCTATGCAATAGTTTTAAACAATTTAACAAAAATTTAGGCAAAGAATAGTTGCATTGAGTCACGTGTTTTATAATAGACAAGAACAATGCAATGAAAAATGTAATTTGAATGTACCCAAACAAATATATGAACATAAAATTAAGCTAACAAAGTAAGAGTATAAAGTAATTAAGGTGGTTAATGTATTTTAAGTCAACTGCATGACCAAGTGAGAAATGAAGAGGGCATTCAATGAAAAAAATGGAATAGACTAACACAATTATAGAAAAAGCTGGACACATCGAAATAATATCCGTCGATATGATACGAGGTAAAAGAATAAAACAATGGAATTTGTATCACGATTCAAACAATATCCTTAAGTTAATGAATAGTTCTTTGTAAGAGTTCTACACAATTTACATAATACATGGAATTGATATTTCCATCCGATAATGAGCGTGTACTGAATACTGCCAATCCCTTGCATTACCATTAGCACAAATTTTACCACCTAAAATTTATAAAAACATATAATAGCATCGAAGTAATCATTGATATATTAAATTTCTCAAATATTACAACATCTAAGTAATCTTTAGCTCCTATCTCACCAAAAACATATATTAAATTTCTCAAATTATTATAGCATCTAAATAATCATTTATAACCTAACCAAAAACATAAATTAGTTTTCCCAAATTATTATAGAGAACCAAACTAATGTATTACCTAAAAAAAAAAATCTAATGTATTTCAAGCTATTAGAAAGCTGCACACATCCTTGCACATCCTCACTATCCACAAAACCTACACAAATATCAATATATTTCAAATTAACCTACGAAAACATCATATATTTCAAACTATTTTCCAAATACAAACATACCCACCATCCAAAGTCACAAATATCAATAACAAATGTATTTCAATGTATGTATGCGGACTAACTATCGAGCTCCTAAACCTACATAGATATTGTTATACTTAAAGCTATTTGCCAACTCACGCATAGCCATATATATCGAATATCTCTTTGATAAGTTTTATTTATTTTTAATCTCTTCCATAATTTCCTCTTTCATAGCTATTGCAAAATAAAAATAAAAAAGGCACTCTAATAATATGCTTTGCACAACCACTTTGTTATTTATTTCCATAGCGTGGGCATGAAACTTGCATTCTCGTACTCGATTCCATCTTCATGTTGCTCTGCAAAATAAAAGAATAATATTACCTCAACACTCAAAGTGTGTCAAGCATGACATGGAAAAAACTTAAAAAATCAATTCTAAACATTGCAATTAAACTTAATCCTTCCTAAAAGATTAAATATTCAATAAATTATTTCCATAGTAGGCATTGATAAGAGGAGGTTTATGATCAAGATTCTTTATTGGTATTTCCATTTTAATAAATAGTGTGGATTGTTAATCGGTGGTTGATAATTTATATTTGGTAATTTGCAACCGAAAAAAAAAAAATTATACACACACATATTTTC
>CM031243.1:1078432-1083432 GCA_018340775.1 Taxus wallichiana var. yunnanensis
GTTATGTACTTCGTTCGATTTTATGTGTGCTTTTTATCGGTTGAAAAACTTATAGGCTTGGACTTTTGTGAGCATTGTGTGCATGGGTAAGAAGGTGTGATATTTCTCCAGGGTTGGATCCCGAACGAGAAGAGACATGAAATTATAGCTTGTTCATATTGATGTGTGGTGGTCTGAAACGAGATATCTTACTCTTGAAGGTTAGAGCGGTATTATATTTACTTTTATTGATGTTGCTACTAGGAAGGTTTGTGTTTCTTATGTATAAAGAAGAAATACGATACATTTTAATACTTTCAAGAGAAGTGGAAATATTTGAGTTTGAGAATGAAATAGGTTTGAAGTTGAAGTGTACAAAGATCGAGATAATGGTGGAGAATGCTTTTTTTTAATGCGTTTAATAATTATTGTTCACATAATGGAGTCACAGTAGAGGTGAAGACAATTCCTAGAACTTCCCCAACATAATGGTGTGTCATAAAGAATGAATATGACTATCATAGAGCATGATATTGCATGTTGGATTTCACACTCTGAGTTTGAGAGGATGTTGTAAATATTGCTTCTTGCTATACATGCAGATTACCTGTGAAGTGCTTTGGAAGATTGGAGTCTTAGAGGAGGCTTAGACCGATAAGGAGGTAAACTATTTTTTTTTCTAAAAAGAAATTTATTGTGAAACATTTGTCCACATAGATAAAGAATGAGGACTGACTAGAGAAACTAAATCGAAAGAAATGTACTTTCATTGGGTATGACAACGATGATTTTGGATTCCGATTGTGGATTTTAGATGAGGAAGAAAATCATAGGAGTAGGGATGTTATTTTCAATGAAAAGGGTTATGTGCTGGGGAATAACTACATGATAAGAAAAGCTAAAAGAAGTACTGAATATGTAGCACTTAATGAGATAAAAGATAGAGAAGTTCTCGAAGAAAACTTTCAGTAAAATCAACAAGTTAACATTAGAGTCTGGCATGAGTCGAGTGTTGATTATGTAGCTCCAAATTAGCAAGAACAACAGAGCCTCAAACTCCGAGAAAATCTTGTGAGACATTCCACTAGGAGTAATTAGAAACTCCTGTAAGATTATCTTCGTATGAGATTTACTATTGTTTATTGACGACGATGGTAGAAAATGATAAAATTTTGAGCAATTGATGTAGGTAGAAACATGAAAAAGTGGGAGCATGGCATGGACGAGAGAGATGGACTCCTTGGAGACACAACCCAAGCTTGGGATTTGGTTCCAATTGCCTGTGAGGAAGAGAACATTACGGAATAAGTTGGTTTTATAGTTTTGAGAAGGAAGAAAATGAGTGGAAAAAAGGAAGTCTGAGGAAAGACTTCTTGTGAAGGGATTTACACATGAAAAAAGGTATAGAATTTGATGAATTTTTCTCTCTTGTTGTTAAAATGACTTTTCGTTAGAGGCTGTTTTAAGTTTGGTAGCTATGGAATGTTTGCATCTTGAAAAATTAGATGTAAACATTGCTTTTCTTTAGGGTGATTTGGAGGAATAAATTTATATGGAGCAGCCGCGAAAGATATGAAGTATGGGAAGGAGGAGAAATTAGTGTGCGAAGATTGAAGAAGAAGCTTGTATAGCCTTAAGCACAAAGATTAATGGTATTTGAGATTTGACAGGTTCATGATAGAGAACAGAGTTACTGATAGATGTCATTACGATCCTTTGTGTTTATTTTTAGAGACTGGATAATACTTTGCCTGTTATCTTGTTGTTTTATGTGAATATGACATTACTTGTGGTAGGGTCAAATATGAAAGATATAAATGAGCTAAAGATACGATTAGCCAATACATTTTCTATGAAGGATTTAGGTGCATGACAAATAAAATTCTTGTGCATGAGAATCCAATAGAGAACCCTTTGGGGTTCACTTAGTAAAATTATGTGGTATAACACGTTTTGTTCGAGAGGGTATTGAAGAATACCACTTAATTCTAGTTTTACCTCTATTTATTCGATTGATAATAACCCCTCTTGTTATATTATTAGAATAGAAAATACCCCTATTTTTCCCCATACCTTACTTACCCATTTTCTTTGACAATTTTATATACCCTTTTTATTTCTACCCTAATATATTAAGCCAAAATATATCATATTTTTCATTCATTTTTAAATATGTATTTTCTCTCGAAAGAATGGTTTGAAGCCATTTAAGATCTATTATCAATTACCTTATAAATCATTAAGCTTTTAATCATTTGCTCGATAGTTCTTGAAATTATTAAAGATGGGTGAAATAATATCACTTGTGTTTTAAAAGTGTACTCGAATCCTAGTTCTACACACCATACTTATTATTATTTCTTGGTTAAGAAGTCTCTTAATTGAGATTTCTTTATTCAAAAAGAAGATTATAATTTAACTTTATGACCACACTCCTTAAATTGTATTTTTTTCATATTTAGTACTTTTTACTAATTTTAATTACCTCAATATGAACTCGCGTCCTAGGATATTGCCTGTTAATGAACCCCCATGATAAAGATGTGCAGAAGAGTAGAATATTGAATTTTTTTCAAGAAGAGTATGTGAACAAGGTGTTGAAACGAGGTTTAGGATGCAGAATGCAAAACCTCAGTAAGTACATCGTTGACATGGCACTTCAAGTTGAGTAAAGAGAAATGTCCTAAAACACATGAAGATATTGAATAAATCTCCAGTTTCCATATGGTTCAACAATTAGAAGTTTGATGTATGTTATGGTATGCACAAGACCGAGACATTGCCCATGTAGTGGGAGTTGTCGAGCGAGATACATGAGTAATCTGGGAAAGGAGCATGAGAATGCAGTTCATTGGATTGTCATATACTCTGAGAGAAAACGTGGTAGACGATTGTGATATGGAGGGATTCGATGGAGGGTTCCTTAGGTTTCTCAGATATGTTGATGCGAGACATGGATGAGATTTGAATGGTAGGAGGAACACCACGGGTTATGTATTCATTGTTGGTGGCACAACATTTACTTGGATTTCTAAAGTTGCTAAAATATTATTTCCTTGCCTACTAAGCGTGAGGGCGTAGGTATGTTGCCACGCACGTAAACAAGCAAGGAGATGATATGGATGCATCGGATTCATGGAAGAGTTGGGAAAGAAGTAGGAGGATTATAGTTATTTAGTGATAGCCAAAAGAGTGCAATTCATCTTGCAAAGAACTCATCATTCCATTCGAGAACCAAACATATACAACTCTCGAGTAAAAACTTTATTAGATCATTTTTTGGAGGATGAATGAATGAAGTTAGAAGATCCATGTACAAGTTAGAATCCTGTTGATATGTTGACAAAATTAGTGAAAAGGAAGTGAAGTTGAAGGTTTTTGAAAGCTTCACAGTCTTCAAAAATTGATCTTGAAGAAGAGAAACAAGTCAAAGAAAGAAAGAGTCCGAGGGGTGGAGTCAGAACGATTGGGTTGTATGTGATCGGTCTCAGTGGGAAGATTGTTGAAGTTTATGGGCTGATTGCAAGTTAAAGTGGGAGTTTGTTTTTCTTTGTTCTATTTTTGGGAGAAATCATGGCCATGGATAAAATAGAATTATTTTATTAATAGTAAGGTTGTTCTTAATAGACTAGAGGTGTTTTTATACATGTGATATTTAGGTTCTTTGTGGTTAAAGAAAACTTTTATAAGCATGTGATATTTAGGTTGCTTGTGGTTGAAGAAAATTTTTACAAAGAGGTGCGTAAGCCATATATATGTGCATGGATTTACTCTTTGAAGTATGAAAAAAGAAAAATTGCATTGTATTCCTCGGAAGCGATTAAAGAAGAAGTCCGCTTGTTTCTTTAGTGGATGTAGCCCACATTGGGTGAACAAGCGTTAAATATTGGGTTTATTTTATGATTGCATGCTTATTTTATTTTTGTTTTATTTCTCATCGTGTTTCGATCCTAACAACTCGAGGAGGAGTATCTCCCAAAGAAATGGATCGTATGGAAATGTTTCTAAGTTAGTTACTGCGTAGTGGTGGAGGAGAATGTTGGGTCGAGCCATTCCCAGAAGAGGTTGTGAAATCTTTGTAAGCGATGTTGGAAGGGGTGACATAGGCTCGATGTGGAATAATCAAGATAGAAATTTCAAATTTGAATGGCTATGTGTTGGGTGGTGTTGTGTGAGCCAAGCGGTCGCCCGACCGAGAGATGATGAGGATAGCACTTGTCGGGGAGGTGACAGTGATGAGAGGTGGTGAAAACCTGACTTCCCTTGATAACTCACACCCAGTCCCACTTTAGTAGGAGCAAATCAAATTCAAAATCTTCCACTTCAATGCGATCGAGGTTCCCGAGGATAGGAGCATATTGTTGAGGGGTGAGATTGGTGGATGGGTGATTGGTGGATTGCAAGTTGAATGAGGAGGAAAAGCGTGGGAGGAAACTTGGTCCACCAAAAAATAATGCAAGTGTATGTACGGAGTCATTTTGTGGGACTTCGGGCTTTGAATCATGAGGAGCTATGTCAAACTTATATGACGTAGCTTTTTGTTTATTAGTCGGCCTTGGTTATCTTGGTTCTATCCTTTTAGGCTAATCATGTTGTTAATTGTGTTGTCTCTTTTCTGCCCGGTAGAGGAGTTTTCTTGTCTCTTGATGATGTATCTTATCTACTTGTGTATTGTTGGAGTTTTTGGTCCCCTTAAAACTAAAAAGTTACCTAATCTAAAAAAATATGCATATCTCATTGATAAAAAATAGAAACATCCATTAAATTTGGTTTTAATTAGTTTTGTTTGATTTCTTTTTGAGATTTATTTGATTTCTTGTTTGGGTGTATTTTATGGATTTTATTTGTAATTGTTTTTTTTTTTAATTTATTCGTTTAATTTCTTACATATAAAGATTGGGTAATAAAATAGATGTATTGGATTTGGGATTTTGCAAGAAAGGTGAAATTAGAAGATTGGCCTTATACGTTTGGAAGTTGGAAATTTAGAATGGAACTCATTTTCTACATTTTGCAAGTTT
>CM031243.1:1085932-1120932 GCA_018340775.1 Taxus wallichiana var. yunnanensis
AATTCAACTCTTGGGGATAAAATGTATATTTTTTTCATCTTTGTGAAGGTAAATTTTGCTTTGTAGGTCATGGCCAAATTAGATGCCAATTTGGCGTATGAGACCCCCTTTATTGAAGTCCATAGTGATAGTTTACCTTTATATTATTCAAATTTCATATCCCAAAGGATTAACCTCGTGATCAAGCTCGGGACCAAGCTTTCATGGAATAAGAAGGTTTTGGTAGCTTGGGAGATTGGCCATGACATTGAGGCCACATGGGAGTCATCGAGGAAGAGTTGAGGAAAAGTTTTCTTCCATAGAAGAGAATTTATTCTTTCTTCTTGGAAGGTTGGAGAGGGAAGGGTGTAAAATATGGTGTGGGGATTTGGTGCATTTTCAAATCCTATGGAGGATTGTTGAAGGCTATTACATGTTTGAAAGTGAAATCCTACCCTTTACTTAGAGTAGAACACAATTTTTGTTAGGATCAAAATACAAATGAGCAATAAAAATAGAATTAAAATAAAAATAAAATAAACATGCGATCACAAGATAAACCCAAGATTTAACGTGATTCACCCAATTTGGGCTACATCCACTAGAAATAAGACAAAATTCTCCTTTATTTAGTCATGAGGAATACAACAATTCTCTCTTTCTCATACATCAAAGAGTAAATCCATGCACACACACACACACACACACAAGACTTGTGCACCTCTTTGTAAAATCTTGCTTGACCCCACAACTTGACTATATATATCACATGCTTATTAATAAAATAAACATAAAATAACAACTCCAATCTATTAATAAGACAATGCTATTTTTATCCATGGCCATGATTTCCTCCCAAAAATAGAAAAAGAAAAAACAAACTACCACTTTAACTTGTGATCGGGCTCCCACACTTTAACAATCTCCCACTTAGAGATGGACTATTGTAACCCAATGTTATAGCTCATCCTTAGACTCTTATTTGAATTGTTTCTCTTCTTCAAGATCAATATTGAAGACCTACTAAAAGCCGAACAACCTTCCAACTTCTCTTTTGTCACTTTGCCTTTGTCAACATATTAGCAATATTACGACTTGTATGGATCTTCTCAACTTTAGTTGTCCATCCTCTAAAACTGATCTAATAAATTGATACATGAGTTGTATATGTTTAGTTATCGAATAGAATGTTGATTTATTTGCAAGATGAATTGTACTCTAGCTATCACTAAATAACATGTAATCCAAATGCTTCTTTCCTAACTCTTCCATGAACCACTTTTGCACCCATATCATCTCCTTTGCTTGTAGCAGTAGCAGCAACATACTCTTACTTTGTAGTAGACAAGGAAGCAATCTTCTATAGTTTAGAAATCCAACTAACTATTGTGCTACCAATAATGAATACAAAACCTTTGGTGCTCCTCCTACCATCTAAATCTCCAGCCATGTTTGCATCAACATATCTGTGTAAGGAAACCTCTGACCCTCCATACCACGAGTGTCATTACTGGTCCCTCTCAAGTATACGAGAGTCAATGGACTACATTACGGTGCTCCTTTCTTGGATTACTAATGTATCTCACGACAACTCCCACTTCATAGACAATGTCTGGTCTTGTGTATACCATAGCATATATTAAACTTCCAACTACTTAGGATATAGAACTCTAGACATATATTCAATATCTTCATATGTTTTAGGACAATTTTATTTACTCAACTTGAAGTGCTCACCCCGCCAATGGTGTACTACTTGGTTTTTGCATCATGCATCTTAAACTTGTCCAACACCTTGTTCACATACTCTTCTTGAGACAAATTCAATATTCTAATCTTTCTTTCTCTATTGATTCACATGCCAAGAATTTACTCGATGATTTTAAATATGTATTCTTTTCCCCAATGTAATTAAACCTTTCTCTTGTCTTAGATCTTGTGGAATTAAATACCTTGGGTATATAATTGTTTTGGTCCCTTAACCCTAAAATTTTAATCAAAGAATATTTAGCTAAAATGTCAATGTGATCAGTGATTAAATTAATCCTTAAGGAGATTTGAGCTAGTGTGGACTTATTACACTTGTTGCTTTATAATGTGGAATTAGTAATTATTATAATGGGAAAAGTTTATCAATTGAATTTAATTGTCCTTGAGACTTTGGTTGTTAACACTTTAAAAAAAATATTCCATAATTTTGTAACTAAAGCTAGGTTGTTCATGGGTCTCAAGTGGGAGATTTTAGCGGGCGTTACAACAAGCATGTCATAAACATACAACAACAAGATAATATAAGTGTCATTATCTAGTCTCTTAAAATAAACAAAGTGATCGAATGACATCTAGAGTAACCTTGTTCTATCATGAACCTATCAAATTTCAAATACCACTATCTTGGAGCTTACTTAAGGCCATACTGAAGCTCTTCTTCAATCTACACACCAAGTTATCCTTCCCCGACTTCATATCCTCTTGGCTGCTCCATATAAATTTCTTCCTCCAAATCACCATGAAGAAGCAATGTTTACATCTAATTGTTCAAGATGTAAATCTTCCACAGCTACCAAACTTAAAATAGTTCTAATGGAAGTCATTTTAATAATAGGAGAGAAAATTTCATCAAATTCTATACATTTTTTCTATGCAAATCCCTTCACAAAAGTCTTTGCCTTGTACCTATTTTTTCCACCTTCTTCCTCCTTGACAACCTATAACCCACTTGTTTTGTAATGCTCTCTTTCTGCTGGCAAGTGAACCAAATCTCAAGTTTGCTTTGTGTTCCAAGGAGTCCATCTCCTCGTCCATGTCATGATCCCACTTTTTGTGCTTATACCTACATTGTTTCTTGCAGGGGGTCTACTTACCCTAGTAGAACGTCCCATAAGATTTTCTAGATTTTGAGGCTCTTGTTGTTCTTGTTGAATTTGATCTACATAATCAACAGTGACTGATGCCGGGATTGATGCCAACTTTGTGTATTTTACGTACTTGTTGATTTTCCACCCTTTGAGCACTTCTCTATCTTTTATGTCATCAAGTGTTATATACTCAAACGTTTCCAACTTCTTATCCATTAGTTGTTCCTGTATATAACCCTTTCATTGAAAATAACATCATTCCTCCTAATGCATTTCTTCTCATCCAAACTCCACAACCGGAATCCAAAATCATTAGTTCCATACCCAATAAAAGTACATTTCTTTGACTTAGCTTCTAGCTTGGTCCTATTCTCTTTATCAATGTGAGGAAAATATTCACAACCAAAAACTTTTTTTAGAAAGAATAGTTTACCTTCTTATTGGTCCAAGCCTCCTCTGGTACTCCACCTTCCAAAGCACTTGAAGGTCCTCTATTTATCAAGTAAACAAAAGTATCTACAACATCTACCCAAAATTCTAAGGGCAATCCAACATCATATTCCATGTTCCTTAAACTCTCCATGATAGTCATGTTCATACTTTCTAACACACCATTCTATTGTGGTGTTCTAGGAACTATCTTCACCCTACATATTCCATTATGTGAACAATAGTTATTAAATTCATTGTTGTAGTACTCTCCACCATTATCTGATCTGAGACACTTGACTTCAAACTTCTTTCATTCTCAACCAAAGTTTTCCACTTCTTGAAAATATCAAATACTTCAGATTTATTCTTTATATAGTAAACACTAAACCTTCCTAGTAAGCAACATCAATAAAAGTAACATAATATTTTGAACCACCAGAGAAGATACAGAGTTGGCCCCCACACATCCGTATGAACAAGCTCTAACTTGTGCTCCTTCATGGTTGATCCAACCACTGATAAATCTCACACACTTTTGTTTCCCATACACCTGGCAATGCTTACAAAATTCCATGTCTATGTTTTTCAAATCTAACAAATTTTCCTATGAATGTAAAATCTTTGTCTCCTTCCCACTCATATGGCCAAGTTTGTGATGCCATAGAGTTGTCTATATACCTATAGTAGCTAAAATAGAAGAGCGATCAATACTAACAATGGATGAATACAAAGTGCCTACTTTCTTACCTCTTGCAACCACAAGAGCACCCTTGGTAA
Source organism: Taxus wallichiana var. yunnanensis (assembly GCA_018340775.1). Classification (NCBI taxonomy): domain Eukaryota; kingdom Viridiplantae; phylum Streptophyta; class Pinopsida; order Cupressales; family Taxaceae; genus Taxus; species Taxus wallichiana. The sequence continues at coordinate 1,089,979 of CM031243.1, forward strand.
CTTTCCAAGAATCTACTGTAAATATAACCATACAACCCTCATCTCCTAATTGCCCTATAGAAATTAGATTCCTCCTCAGGATAGGAACATGTCTTACATTCTTTAACACCAAAGTGTCACCATTCTGTAATTTAACATGAACATTTCTTTTCCAACAATGTTACATGGCTCATCTTCACCAAGATATACATGTTGAAAATTCCCTTGATAATCTTGAAAATATTGTCTATGAGGAGTTGCATAAAATGAAGCACCAAAATCTAAAACCCAAGATTCTAATTTACTATCCAAAGAAATAATAAGAGCATCTTGTAACACATCACCTGTTATGTTTGTCTCTTTGTTCCCTTCTTGTTGATCTTTCCTTGATTTTAAAGACCAACAATCTTTCTTTGCATCTCCACGCTTTTCCACAATTCCAAAGCATATCATCCTACTTTTGGATTTAGATCTTCCCTTTTAGACCTTCCACGTTGTTCGGGACTTTTTACTTTCTCCTTTTGTTTTCCTTATTCTCTACACTCAAAGGATTACAGATGATTCACCTATGCTTTTTTCTCATTTCTTCACTAAGAATCACACCAATAACATCATCAAACTTTAAAGTGTTTGAGCCGAAAATAGAATTACTCACAGAGACATAGTCAAAGTATTCCAACTTTCAGGCAATGAGCACAAAATCAAAAGAGCCCTAACTTCATCATCAAAAATTACTCCTACAGAGCTTAATTGACTAGTAACCGTGTTGAATTCATTCAAATGATCATTTACTTGAATCACCTTTTGACATCTTCATATTAAACAAATGTTTCATGAGAAATAATTTTTGGGGGGTTGAGGGTTTTCATACAATTTACCCAATGTTTCCATTAGATCTACCATTGTCTTTTCCTTAGAAATATTCAAAGCTACTTTAGTTTTCAGGCACAACCGTATGGTTCCTAGTGCCTTTCGATCAAGAACATCCCATTCTTCATCTGTCATAGTTGATGACTTCATAGCTTTCCCTTTCAATGGTAGATAAAGATCCTTATGATATAGGTAATCTTCCCTTTGCATCTTCCATACCTAAAAGTTATAGTCGTTAAAATTTTTAACCTGAACTTCTTATCTTTTGACATTTCTCCCACTTAAACAAGAAACCCTCCCGTGAGGATTTTCTATTAAAACAAAATCCTGCTTTGATACCAATCGTTAGGAACGAAATACAAATGAACAATAAAAATAGAATCAAAATAGAAATTTAAAAAAAACATGCAATCACAAGATAAACCCAAGATTTAACATGGTTCACCCAATTCGGATACATCCACCGAAACAAGCTAGACTTCTCCTTTATTCATTCTAAGGAATACAACACAATTCTCTCTTTCTCATACATCAAAGAGTAAATCCAACACACACACACATATAACTTTAACTTTTGCACCTCTTTGTAAAAACTTGCATCAACCACAAGCAACCTAAATATCACATGCTTATAAATAAAATAAACATAAAATAGCAGCTCCAATCTATTAATAAGATTGGAGCTGCTATTTTTATCCATAACCATGATTTCCTCCCAAAAAATAGAAAAAGAAAAATAAACTTCCACTTTAACTTGTAATCGGGGTCCACAACTTCAACAATTTTGGTAGTTTGGAGGCCTCCCTATCCACATATCCTTGTGGCAATTTGCCAACACTTACGAGGTAAGGATAATTTCACTTCTTGGTTTAATGCTACTCCCGATTTCTTGTTGGACGGTGAGTTTATGTTTCAATAAACCTTACATGTTGAGGGTAAATTCTCCTCTTAATTGTGTTTATGAATGTTCTTCTCTTTCATTGGTTTTCTATTTTTAAGCTCCTTGCATCCAGGGGTAGTGTAACAAAAATTGAGAAAATAAGTTTCCTTTTGTATTTTTAAATCCATGCATATTTAGGGTAGATATATGGGATAGAAGAAAGTTGCATTTGGATTTAAAAGAATGAATGGAAATCATATTTCTACATTAGGGATCCTTGGAAAGAGGCAATTCCTATGCATCCTTGGGTTTGCATGTTTGGATGGGAGTCCTTGCATTTGATGAAATTTTATTCCTTGAGAAAAGGCTTATCCTTGCCACATTTAAATGAGGATGGGAGTCTTTTATTTGAATGCCATGAGTTGGACTATAAGCCCCTTTACTTCCTTTGGTCTACCATGTTGTTGTTGCTTTTAAGATTGATGGATGTGTTTTTTATTTGTTGTACCTAGATTTTCTACATTAGATAGCAGCATTCCTCTTCACATTTTAGAGATTTTCTGATATGAACCTCCATGTAGATATGAACCTCCATGTATTGGGAAGTAAACTTGAGAAGAAGTCTATTCAAATTTGGGATCTAGGGATTGGGTAGATGGTCATCCATTTTTATTGTGAATGGAGACCCTTTCCATGCCTCTAATTTTGGATATTGTGGAAAGTATCTTCTCCCTCCTTCGAAATGCAACAAGTGGTCACTTTTCCATTTTTTCTAATTGGTATGAAGATTGATGCTCCTTAATCTATCTCAGTTCTCCAAGTTGCAACTCCTCTCTATCTCACAAAATGAAGGCCATTAACTTTTAGTTTTGATGGAGGATTTAGAGGATACCCTCGTCTCCATGTATGATTAGTTAGAGACACTTTTATGTTACAATTTGTGTTATGATGCCTTGTGAGTACTCTTATTTTTATTATTATCTTCCTTAGTGATACTAGGTTGAATGCCGTAATTTTTGTCTTGTTTATCCTATTTCCATCTTCGCCCTATCCCTTTGGGTATTTTAACTCGTTGGGAGTACCTATAAGTTAATTTGACATATGATGGGATATAATTCAATTGTTTGGGAACTCATACTACATATGCTAGGAGTAGCTAATCCTCTTCATCTTCGAACTTACACTCATTTGAGGGTGGTCTTGGTATAATTTGGGAAGCCTAGAGAAGATTTTCCCTTATTTTCATGTCCGGTGCAATTTTTTCAATTCCTACTTTATTTTCATTTATGCATAATCGATTAAAGGAAAAGATAAGAGTAGTCTTTGCTTGAAAAGGAATAAGTAACTTAACACTCTTTGGCATAGATGTGTGGTGGTATTAGGATTGATTGCTCATTTACTTTTCACTCTCTCTTTACTCTAAGCCTTGGGAGGATGTTCGAGTTATAGTAGTTAAAGCTCATGCTTTGGGTTTGAGAGGGGATACTTTTACACGTATCCTTATGGTTCACATGTTAGTGTGGAAGACCTCACAAATGTCATAACAAATGCTATAGATTGTATTTTTTTGCTCCATGGGCTTAGCGGTTGTTGTGACATATAAGAGGTTTTGACATTTAAGACCCCTTTTAGACGAATATGCTACACTTATTTTGCTGATGTTACTTTATCTTGCAAAGACTTCAATTTTCTATTGCATTCCCGTTGCCATAGCAAAGGAGTGCTGGTAGCTAGGCATCATATGTTGATAAGTTCGTTGTGCCTATTTGGAGTCGTTTCATACAATAGGAATATTAGTTTGTTGTGCCTAGGTCATGCCAACAAAGCAAATTCATAGAATAGGAATATTAGTATGTGCTGAAGCTAAGATTTTCATTTTGGGTATTCAAGTGATTTGTAAAGACCTTTTTAAAGACATTCATTACATGGAGTGTTAAATGTAAAGAAAATAATAATATTCCATAGCTTGCACATTAAGTCATCCATTCATGCTGCACATTTTGTCATGGCATGACTTTTCTCTTGACTACTAATTCAAACTCTAACTTAGAAAGTCACATCAAATGAATCTTTTTAAATTAATAAATGGTCCTCTACTTTATAAACTTGAACACAACTAATGGACCCCGATCAAGTATTGGCTCCCCTTCCGTAGACAAGCAGTTCTGCTTTCTTTGTATGTTGGATTTAGCTTTGCTGAGAACTGTAGCTCAAATTTATAACATGTTCCCTCTGATTAAACCTTATTGGAATATATTTAGTTCAGTTGGGCACTGTGTTAATATTATTGTTTTTATTCTTGAGTCTTCGTGCTTTACACTTATGTTGGTATTGTTTTGATGATGAATTTTCCTTACTGAGTTCACCCCAAACCTATAGAAAAATGGACTGCCTAGTCAAACTCCTTGATGCTTCGATCCCATAATCTCGACATACCCACCTCTTTAAAACCCAAATACCTCCTCGATATTTGGTCTTGGGCTGCATCACTCAATATTAATTATCAAGATATAGAGTTTCTTTTCTTTTGAAAAAATGTTACAAAAAGCAATTGCATCAAAAGAAAATTTATAGTTGTCCATCCAATGCTTCTATGAAGACACTTTTTCCTTACTGTAAACTGTGTATGACGGCCAAACACGGATATTTTTCAATCACCTAAATTAAAAAGTGAGTAGCAATATGATAAATTTATCATAATAATTTACTTCAAACTAGGCACAACGAAAACTGGGGTGGCTCAACAAAGATTATTGAATCAAATTCAAAAACAAAAATAGTGAGTGCCACAAACATATTAGCTCCAAAAAAAGTAATGGACGTGTGAAGCCTCATTAGAAATCTCTGGTCATTATTTGAGATGTTTTAATCATTTGTCATTGACAAACATCATAGGTTTTATGTAAGGAACTCAACTCTATTATGTGCCTGCTAGCAAATCAGATTACACAAATTATTAAAGGGATCTATGAAAACCCCAGAGACCGCCTTGAGATTTTTCTCTCCTCCACTAAGGAATAATAATAATCAGAGTTGAACATTAGTCTTAGTAGGTAACCTAAGGAATTCCAGTAACCAGATTTTAACATTAGTCTTAGCAGGGAACTTAACTAAGGAATTCCTATAACCAGATTTGAACAGTCTTAGCAGGGAACTTAACTAAGGAATTCCTATAACCAGATTTGAACAGTCTTAGCAGGTAACCTGACCAGGAGATCGTATAATTCGACAGAGAAAATTCAAAACCCATATTTGAACATTAGTCTTAGCAGGTAACATGACCAGGAGATGGTATAATTCGACAGAAAAATTCCCTGGTATATCATGACCATAAAGAACACAAAACCCACTTGTACAAAATATACATTTGCCGGACATAACAAGCTCTCATATTCTGGTCAGCAAGCTCCCCATTGACTGGGGCACATTAACTTTGAAAAAACACCTGCACTCTTCCAAATTTGATCCGCTGAACCTTGACTCCACAAGGATCGGTTGCTACCACTCCACCTATCCGTGTTTGACAGTATCATGCTATAAGAATATATACACAATGTGTTTTTTTTCGAGATTTGGTCTGTTCCACCAAATGCATCCTGCCCAAGCTGCCTATGAAAAGGGAACACGGGCTGGTTAAGCTCTTCCATATAGATTGGCAAATCTAATTTGGTTCTTATAATTTAGGCCTAAATAGATATCCTAACATAGATGTAATATGTAATAATTAATCCAAAAAAAAAGATCGTACAAAATGACAAAGGTAGGAGTAACAAACCATTAAGAGATCCTTCCCCATCATCTCCAAGCATTAGTTTGATTGTAAGCTCTTCTATACATTTCCTCCTGGATGACTGGCTTTCCATTTTCTTCAAGCATTCCTCTTTCTTTTGCATTTCTCATTATTCTGCCTCTTCCAGCTTTTCTGTCCAGAGTTATAAAGGCTTCCTGAAAAATAGTTCAATATCATGACTCCTCCATGGTAGTATAAAAAGGGCTTTAACAGGTACCCCATCAGTTTATCTATGCAGTGATCCATATCATTTCATCAAGTGAAAAGCGTGGTCTAGCTCTCAAACACTCAGAAACCACATATTTTTAGAAACTGAAATAGAACCTGCTTCCTTCTTATCACTGCAAGCCTGGCACCATTCAACTTGATCTAGCCCAGCAGTGTTAGTCCGTGCTCACATATAGCATCACCAATAATCCCCACAAGAACATTGTCCATGTTTGAAATGATGAAAACGATTTGCATCTCTCACAACAATTTCTCTTGCAACAATCTTGGAGATAAACTTGGTTGCAGTGTGGCAGTCACCACATACTCGAAGGTTTTTGACAACTCTAATAGTTGTTCCAGCAGAAGTCTTTAGCAAGCCAAATGCAATTGCTAACCTCTCACTATGCTGGCAGAGGAGTAATTCCTTCTCCTCCTCCTCCACATCACTCAATACAGATCTTGTATCTGGAATATACCCTGATGTCTTCATTTCTGAGGACAATTTCTCCAATTTTGCATAAATATCCTCTGTTTGTGGGTGTGATCTGTCTCCTACACAAAAAGCATGTACTATTTTATGGACTTCAATCCAACTACATCCAGGTATCTTTTTAATTCCTCTACCTTTCATCAATTTTCTTACCTTTTGAATGTCATCCCACCTGCCTACATCTGCATAAATGTTTGACAGAAGAACATAAGGTGCGGCACTTTTTGGGTTCATCTCAAAAGGTGGATGGCCACAAATTCTCCGAGTCCTATATTCTTATGTGATCTACAAGTGCCAAGCAAACACATCCAGACAACCACATCAGGTTTTATTGGCATTTTCACGATAAAGTTTAGGGCATCTTCGAGATACCCAGCATGACCAAGAAGATCAGCTATACATACATAATGATCCATTGTAGGTATTATGCAATAAGGGCAACTCATGCAATAAGTGGCTCAGGGTCTAGAGAGTGAAAAAAGCAACATATTTCACAGTAAAGGCTTGACATATCTGTCACAAAGTTGCTCACTTGAATTGTCATGATGAGCAGAAGCTGATGTAAGCTGAATTTTGAGTAGTTCAGAAAAATGTCCTCCTTTTCTGGTTGTAATATAGTTTTCTTGTAAGGCTGGTCATGCAGTTTATTGGTTTCAGTGGAAACACTCTCTATGTAACTTTATCCAATGCTTCCCCTTGCCCCTGTGCTTGATGATACATCAGGAGACTTTTGCAGGAGACTCTTCTTTTTTGCACTTTAGCAGAAGTTTTTGCCTGATTATCTGATCTGCAGAGTGCCGTATTTATACTGAGCCGACTCGGTGGCTACCGCAGATCTTGAGTCTACTCTCGACCCAAGGTTCAAGCCCAGTGAGTCACCCCTCATCTAGGCTCCACCAATACCACCCCAACCCAACCGAAATCGCATCCAGGGATCTCACTTAGTGTCCATGGCTCCACTCAGCCACAGACACTAAATGCCTCTTTCGGTATGAACTCTCCCCATTTGCAGTGGGGACAACTTGGGGCCAAGTGGAGTGAGCAACTCTGCCACTCACTCCACTTGGCCTTGAGGGCTTGCCCTACACAACTGCCCTTTGGCTAAAAAACAAACTGTATGAAAGCATTGAGCCCTCTCAAATGTGATGGTTTTTCAAATTTAGGCATGTTCTTGACAATAAGAAGTAGAATGGCACTTTGAAGGTTTTATTATACATTGACTTAACTACCTGATAGCGTTACAGGACTACTGTATTTATGTATGCATTGTGTAACTAACTTTCTATATAATTTTAAGCTCAAATTTTATTTACAAGAAGAAGCAACCCATGCTGTAAATAATAAAGATTCAGGGATCATGAGTCTCATGGAACTTGAGCCATCTCCTACTTCTTACGAGAGGCCGGGATAGAACCTTGCACAACCCTCTCGACTTCTCATGTAAAACACATGGGCATGTCAATAGAATATGCCTTTGTTTCCCTTATTATACTGTGACTGGTTTATTTTGTTGTTTTTTATCTCATTATATCACATAGTCCATATTAGTAAATTCCAATCTGCAACAAAAACACTTAATCATTTCCCCTCTTATAGTCCTTTCTAGCTTTGTCTCTGGTGAAATATAGTAAGATTGGACAATATAGTAAATTTAGGTGATTTTTAAATTTAATTTGTTATTTTTTACCAGTTAGCAAAGCCAATAAATTTTTCTTGATCTCGACCATGTGTATGGGGGAGGTTGGATAAGGTTGAACTTGGTTTTTTTTCACTGGTGTCACAGTTTTGTGAATGCTTTCAATAGCCTCTTCTTGCAACTCATACTTCTATGAATGTGATCATTTGCGATCAATGATTTGACATTGGAGTGCTCCCGTGGCTAAAGTATACCATTGCATGCTCTACTTTCATTATTTTCTATGGAAGCCTATTTTAATGGATGCAATTTTTGGTGTTTAGATAGGTGTTTCACTTTCAACATAAGGTAAGTCTTGAGGTCACTATATAGCCAGCACACCTCCTAGGCACTACTTTCCACTTTATCAATGTAGACGAGTCTGTGGTTTTATAATATTAAAAGAGTTTAGATACATCATAGGCTTAGTTTTGTCTGAATGCTGTTTAGAAACATTGATTCACAAGGGTATGGTGTTTTCCTTTGATTTTAAGCTATACTTGAATTCAAAGGGTTGTGACTAATTTACGACTATGTGCTAGGCTTAGGATTATCTGTCTAGCACTCTTGTATCCATCCAAAGCTTTGTAAATTATATCACTTTTTTCATATTGAATTGTTCTAAAGGTTAGACCTCATGTTTGCACTATTTAAATGAAGTGGTTCATCTATATTTTTATACAACCAAAATCAATCATACCCTTTATCAACATCAACTAAAAAACATCATAACATAATTAAAAGTACACATACAACATTTCAATGTAATGTTTCAACTAAAGTCCTACACTACAACTATCAATCACACACATTATCAATTGTATAATAAATGTTTCTCCAACAAAACACCAACTGAACAACCGATGCACAACTAACTTGACATCAACTATAAAATTAATTAACTATCGAAAACGGTATCACATGTAATCATGTACGAATTTATAACAAGTTTGAAATGTAGAAACAACCTTCAAATTAAGTGGATCAACTATATTTCTACAATTACAACATCAATCAAACCCCTTATCAACATCAAGTACAAAAGTAATAACTATACCTCTAGATCAAATAACATATACCATTCGGTGTTCACATCTCATGAAACACATACGCAATTGCTAGTTGTTTAAAACTATGGCATAGACCATATGATTTTTTTTTTTTCAGAATTAGTAATAACTTCCCTATTTTCATGCAACTCAAAAATTATTTATCAAATATTTGCAAAAAAGTGAACAACTTGTGTTGAACAGAAATGTGCTCGCCGCTTCCATTGTGACTTCTCTTGCCAGGCTGCAAGATCTCGTAATTCTGGATTTGAGCAGAAACAACCTGGAAGGGCCACTTCCCAGGGAAATTGGAGAGCTCAAGGGGCTTTCCAAGCTAGATTTGAGCTTCAACAATTTGATGGGTGAAGTCGAGAAACCTGGAGTGGTTTGGGTAAGTCTTTAGTAATGATGGACCTGAGCTATAACAAAATCTCTGGTGGGATTCCATTGTTTATAAGTGCCTTGCCTACATTGAGGGATCTTCATCTGAGCAGCAATCCATTGGGCAGTCCCATACCAGATTTCTGGGACAAGCTCATGGGAATGAACACTCTGGGTTTATCGCAGGCGGGTCTTGTTGGTGGAATTACATCTTCCATGACTGCATTGAAGAATCTCACGTATTTGGCTCTGGACATATGGCTTTTCGACGTTATTTTTACAAAAATTTGAAGGCAACAAATATTATTTACATTTCTAGTTTGGTAAACCCCAGAAGCTATCATTCATTAGACATGCATTATTTATTGCACAGTCACCACGTGGACATTGATAAGCATTTAGTATAGGTAGTTACGTGAACGTCCCGAGTTGGGCTGCTACATTTTTTGATCATAATGGTTAAATTTGATGTCCACCAATGCCTGTCAAAAAAAATCATCGAGTGATGGTAATTTTTCAATACCGTCTTTCAAAAACAAAATAATGTTATATTTTACTAATTATTCTATATTTATTATATCATTTTTAAAATATATTTACATGTATTTTTATAATTTATGTACAAATCTATATAAAAATTAACAACCACGTTTTAAATATACAAATTAGGTGTGGCAATTAAATCAGATATTTACAAGTATTTAATGTCTAAAATCACAAAAAAGCGTCTAAACGTCTGTCAAATTTACCCCTGTTGATACGAAGAAGACTCAAAGCGTCATTTATGAATCTGAAGGGAGTTATGGTGAGTTAAGTTGTGCTGTAATCAATTCATGTTGGAAGATAGATTAAATATCCTTAAAATTATGATGCTCATTAAAATGATTTTGCTTATTTTGTATGTAGTTTAGTGATTCTGCTAATTTTTTAACCTATGAAATTATGATGCTCATTAAAATGTCTAGATGGTCTACAATTTTCACAATATAAGGTAGGGAATAGTGATTAATGTGGCACTATAACCATATTTCTTCTTACTAAATTCAGTTCTCGTTTTCTTTTCTAATTCAATTCGTATTGGGGTTTAATTCTCGGAGTAAATGTTTGGGGCTTTAATCTTTCACACACCGGAACTTAGAGAGGAGGAATGCATGGCCAACTTCGAGAACTCAAGGGAAGCCCTTGGCTTAAAGCCGGGCCAAATTAAAGGTTGGGAGTGCCCTAGGCAATAGTTTGAGTGGGCGCCCTCCTCAAAAATTTATTTAATATTTTTTTCCGTAAAGTAAATAAATAAAATTTGTCTATATTTTTGTATTTTTAAATTTACATCATGGTCATAATAAAATAATAATAAAAATATATTATTAAATTATCACGGAAGGATGAAAAATATTTTGGGATAGAAAAAAATTAATCATAGGAGATGCTTAGAATGCAAAAAATATAATATTTTATACAAGGCTTCTTGCAAGTCTGATTTAGCCATATCAAGTAGGTGACAAGAACTCTATCCTGAAATAAAGCACCATTTTTTTTGCAAAGAAACAAAAATGTTTATGTAGCTCCCATGGTTTTGTGAAGAGTCGTATTTGGACTAGGCATACAAATTCCTCCATAAAAAAATAATATAAATTTTCCCCAAAAAATTAAGAATAGAAAATTAAATAATTTTTCCTTTAATTATACTCACCTCTACTAGATACACTAGCAACATTATAAAAATACATTAACCTTTTTCTAAAACAAATTACACACCTACATAATCTGACGCTACATGAGAATGGATAACAATACCAAAAAATCATATCTGCTTATAAATATGTGACATTTTCTTTTACTTGCAAAAATATTACAAAATTTTGTATGTGTATGTGTGAAATTTATGTTACTATACAATAATATCTATAAATGGGTTGATCAATATTAATTCTTCAGATAAATTATTTTAAAATTAAGTTTTAAAATTAACCGACAAAAAGGAAATTTTAGATTCAAGGCGCCCCTGACTGTTGGCGCCCTAAGCAACTACCTAGTTTGCCTAAAGTCTTATTCCCCATCTGCTTAAAACAACTGCATAACAGAGTAATGATATGCTTGTGTCCTTGCTTAGGCTAAGAACCTTGCCATTCTTCAGACAAATTCATCAAACGTTTTCTACTCATATTATTAAAGAACCATTTTACGCAACAAATTATTTTCAATTAATACCGGCTATATTTACATTTTATAGAGCAATTCACGTGCCTTCACTATGCTTCCACATGTTGGATACATATCAAGCAGGGGATTCTCAACCACGACATGTAACAAATATTTGAAACAGACAACATTAATCAGATTTTATTTCTATTTTTGGAAATTTTTGTTCTATAAATTATCTTAAAAGTAGCATGACATGAATTTCGTTTCCTTATAAATATTGTGAAGTTTGTAATCCATTATTTGGAATATCATTACAGGTAGCACAATATCTACAATTTGTTTAATCAATATTTTCAATGGTGCTGCAGCATTTGATCACGAATTTCAGCGACTTTCAACTGGCTTCCATAGGCAGTTTTCTTCTTCATGAAAGCGTATTCTTCTTGTCTGGGCTTCCTTTTATAGTACTTGAGAGACTAGGGCTCTTGAATCAGTACAAAATCCAGGTTTTTTTGTTGTACTCCATATTGTATCCTTCAACTGGGCATTCATTGCAGATTCGTTGTATTGTTGTCCAAAAGATACTATATCTTTCCTTTCTTGTTCCATGGATTGTATAGCTTCTTTGTATAGCTTCTCATTATTATTTCAGTGAAATGTATATAAAATTAAATATTAAATTTTAAATACCAAATTAATATCAATATTATGCGGAAAATTTCACGAATAAAAATTGTGTCATTTTTTTTTACAATCTTATACAAACTAATCTTCTTATACATAAATTTGTTATATATCTTTTATATTTGAGATTCTTTTACATATAGATATTTGTTGAACACTTTGTAGATAGTCCGCTATTTTTTGACATTTTATGTTTTATACTAGACTTATCATTAAAGGGGAAGAATCATATGCTTATAAGAATAATTTGAGGGGCAACCATATATAGCTACACACCCCAAATAGATATATCTATGGTTGGGGAGAGAGAGAGAGAGAGAGAGAGAGAGAGAGAGAGAGAGAGAGAGATCTTCACTCCTCGGAATCAATCTTTGTTTCAAAATCTGGGACATGGATCTATAATGCATTCATTCTTTCTTCTGCCCCCATCTAGATATGTATTGAATATAATCTCCCGAAACACTTGACCATTTGATAATTCACACTAGTGATGTCGAATGGTGCCCTATCTATATCTGTTTGATCACGGCGATTCGGTGTTTGTGTTTGCATTCGGGCCTTTGAAATAAAGAAAGGAAACCTCTACTCTACTACTCTATCATCTATATATAGGGGGCAGCGGCTTGGGGGCGAGGGCCCTTCGAGCTATTCATCGCCCCCCATATCTATAAGCCGAGAGATTCCCCTATCTATATAGACCCACCATCCCATGCCCCCAGGGCGGTGAAACTCGGACTATACTTCATTCACTTCACCCCGACGATACCCTCCCCCTCGGCCTCCCTATCCCCTATTAGGCGACTCAACCATAACAGTGATTTCAGTCATGATTCTATATAGGGTAGGGCGGGTCATTCAGATTAACAACCCAACCCCTCCCCTCCACCGGATGGCCTATGGGTGACCCCAGTTCTATATTCTATAGAGGGCGTGCCCTATGACGATATGGGGAGGGAGTGGGAGTGACGACAGACCAGACATTCTATTCAGTATCAATCGGTCAGAACCAGAACAGGGCGGGCATCAGTCTATAGGGAGTGGGACTATCTCCTAAGGCGGCCCGAGATGGACGCATCGACTCGATTGGGGATAAGACCCCCTAGTTGGCCTGTCTCCCCTCCGTCAGTCAATGGTTCTCTTGTTCCCCCAGATTCAAGTTGGGGTGACTGGAGCGAAAGAATATCGTATGAATCTTTCCATATTATATGAATTTTGCATTGAAAACTCCTCCGGGAGAAGCTAGAATTTGTTCCATTTGGATATCGATTGGTCCCAGATTCGACATGGTTTACGTGTCATTGGTTCTCGGAGGAGTCAATATCTCCATCGACTAAAACCCATCTGACCCTGCCTTTGGACATGTATCTTGTTCGTACATGATCGACGGAGGCCTTTTAAAAATGTATTACTACGTCTCCAGTAACATGCTCCTACTCCGTCTTTCCCTCCATGAGTTATCAAATTTGGTGCCCTTCAATCCCCAATTGCTATGAAGGACGAAGGGTGAGATACAATCAATTCTTTCACCCAAGTGGTTTTTGCTTTTCCACGTTCTTATTCCTAACTCTTACCCAGGTAGTTCCTAATGTTCGGCACTTCCCATGCTTCACGAGTACAACATCAAGTAATTTGCTCATGATCAAGTTCTGACCTCTTTTAGAATGCCTTTTTCATTTTTTTAACTTCTTTTCAAGTAGTTTCCTCCTGCAGATTTTGCATTCTTTCTACTTTTTTATGTTCTCTATCTTTCTTTTTCTGTTCTTTTTCTTGCTTAATTCTTTGTTCTTCCTCCCATTTTTTTGTTTTTCTTCAATCCTCAAACCCTTACCATAACCCATATCGGGGCCCATATATCTATATTTAGATCTAGTATATTGTGGCAACCAATACCATTCTATAACGTCTTAAGATGTGTGTACATGAGATGTTGGCCCTAATAATGAGTACCAATTACCGACTAAGAAACCTTATTACTATTCGACGATAGATTTCAGATGAAGGCTAACTAATTATTTAATATAATTTTTTATAAAACATTCAAAAAACAAAACAAATAAAATCTTCTACTTATTGGGCTATATAGTGCACGACCTTGTGAGTGAGGCATTGAATGAAATTTTATTGGAATTATTTGCGGCTTTGGGTGTTTCTATCTCCATGTAGCTATCACCAACTTGATCCCCTTCTATTTTGTCATCCTTCATTTCTACTCCATCCACTGAGTTCCCAGAGCTTTGTTGACCAATCCACTCTTCATCTTCATCATGTAGTCTTGGTGAACTAATTTTTAACATCTAATTATTGCTCTCCAACTCAATACTTTTCGTGTAATCCAAGGACTCACCCATATCACTACCCTATTTTTGTCATTACTAGGTGTTCTCCTCGCTTTCTTCAACCTCTGCATCTTTCTCTAAGGAATAGAAGACACCTCTTTACACATAAAACTGATATCTTCTTCATTATTGTCAAAGGTTATGTGACTTTGGCTCAATATTTTCATGTCTCAGCAAAGCTCTCTGGCTTTAAAATAACCTACACTCCAAAATCTTAATTCGGTTTATTTCCAAAATCTAAAGAATATAAGCCAAAGCTCTAGATACAAAGAATAAATCTCACATTCTACCAAGGCCTTAAATAAATACAACACAGAGACATGATAATTCAATTGACAAGTGAAAAATAACATACTCTCAAGATGACACCCCTTAAGACTAAAGCCTCCCATGTTGTTCAAATTGTGTTGCTCTGTTTCTGATATCCATTTCAATTAATGTGTTTCTTTTCGATAAAAAATGGGTGAAATTATTTCACTTTGTTGATGTTTGGATTGCTCCTTGCTTTTGTTGCATCGTTAGTGATTTTTTTATTTCATCAGAAACCAACAAACAATTGTGATTTTGTTTTTACTATTTATGTTATACAGTGGCGTTAGCCTATTTTATTCTGCCACATGTTTCCTTTATTTTCATTTTTTTAAAACCATAAAAACTAACTTTCTTGCATTTTTATGCCTAAACAGAAAAACACATAATGGAAAAAACACTTTATTCTAAGGATGCAACGAAAACTTCCACAAAATAACTACGAAAACTTAAGAGAATGCAACACTCCTATAACATTTGATATCAGGATTGGTTGACGCATGTTGTGCAAGCTCAAAAAAAGTAGAAGAAGATAATATCCTAGTTGTAATGAAATTACTTGTATAATTCAGATTATGAGAAACAATAGAACACCAAATAACAAAATATTTCAGAATAATGGTCTCAATATGTAATTAGAATAGCTTCGCCACTTCAAGGGAGCAACCTCCAAACCATAGAATAAGACTCAAATGCTCAAATGATGATGAACTACTACCTCTGATCCCTATATATACTATTCATATGCTATGGCCATCACCAAGGCCACCTACTAAGCATGAGAAAGTATAAATGATATAATAAAATGATATGGTAAGCCACAAGTTGGCCACTCATATCCTAATACAAGCAATAGGTTAAGGGTGTAGCATGCCCTTCCCCTTAAAACTAATGTTGTCCTCAACATTGAATAATCCTGATGTTCTTGCAAAAAACCTTCATCTTCCCGGGTTGCATATTCTATGCTCAAATTATTCCACTTGATCAAATATTCCTTAATGTCTCTGGTTCTTAGCCTCTTAGTACGTGTTTGCAGAATCTTCTCTAGCTCCAAAATGATTCTTCCTTCCTCATCAAGTTCTGGTAACTCTTTCTGGGCTTCAAATTTTTGTCCAATAACCTTCTTCAAGAAGGAAACATGGAATACTAGGTGTATGTGTGAAGATGGAGGCAACTCTAGTTTATAAGCAACACTGCCAATTTTCTGTAGAACCTAATAAGGGCCATAATATTTAGGAGCAAGTTTGTTATCCTATTTTTGTTTCTTTAGGGACATCTTCTTGTAAGGCTGAGACATACAAAAACCCAGTCACCAATTTCAAAATGTCTTTCACTACAAGGTGTTGATCTACTTGTTGTTTCATCTTGTTTTGTGTCAATGCTAAATTATCCTTCAAACTAGCCAAAACTTACTGTTGATGTTGAATGTGTTCCTCAACATCTCTTACCTTAGTTTGCACCCTCAAGGAGGAAGTGAGAGAAGGTGGATGGTAACCATATAATGCTAAAAATGGGGTCATTTGAGAAGAGGTATGAAAAGATGTGTTATACCACCATTCTGCAAGTGGTAGCCATTTAATCCACCTTCCTTGCTTATCTAGTACAAAACAATGTAGATACCCCTCTAAGCATTTGTTGACCACTTCCGTTTTCCCATCAGTTTGAGGATGATAAGATGAACTGTGAGCTAGTTGAGTACCCAAACATGAAAATAATTATGTCCAAAGATTACTTGTGAAAATAGGATCACGATCACTTACAATTATCTTTGGGGTTCTATCTAGCCTTTGAACTGTCTCCAAAAAAATAGTTGTAACTATATTGTCTACAAATGGATGTGATAAGGCACAAAAATGGGCATAGTTTTTGAGCCTATCCACAATCACGAAAATAACATTCTTACCCTCCGAACAAGGCAATTCGGTGATGAAATCCATGGAGACCTCCTCCCATCTCTGCTAGGAATTGGTAAGGGTTCAATAAGACCTGTGTCTTAATTGTTTCCCCTTTGTTCTATTGTCACACTAAACACTCTGATACAAAATTTTGTACATCCCCCTTGAGTCCTTCCCAAAATAATTATCTTTTTATTCTATGATATGTCTTTAAAAACCCAGAGTTTCCTCCAACAGGTGAGGCATGTAGCTCTGTAAGAATATTATTCTTCAACTCAAAATCTTTACTCAAGTATAACATGTCCTTGTACCATAGCGCATTACCTTTCCACTCAAATTTGTTAGATGTCATAGATCCTTACTTGATATTCTATATTAGAGATTGTGTATCCTTGTCTTTATCCCATTCTAATCTTGCTTCATCCACCCAATCAACGTCAACATGGACATTCCACATAGTAAGGCATCTGCGGATGTATCCCTTCTAGACAACACATCAGCTACTACATTTTCTTTACCCTTTTTGTATATGATTTCAAAATCATAACCCAACATTTTGTTACCCACTTTTGTTGTTCCTCAGATGATAACCTTTTCTCTAAAAGTATTTGAGACTATCATGATCAATTTTTACCTTGAAGTGTCTACCCATGAGATAGGGCCTCCATTGCTTGACCACATGAAGAATAGCCATCATTTCTTTCTCATAGATAGGTTTGAGCAGATCTTTTCCTTTGAATTGGTGACTCTCAAATGTAATTGGTCTTCCTTCCTACATTAGAACTTCTCCCAATCCTGATCCTGAAGCATCACATTCAACAATGAAGGTTTTTGAGAAGTTAGGAGTAGTCAAAATTGGGGTGCTACACATGGCTTCCTTCAGCTGCTCAAAGGATTTAGTGGCTACGTCTGTCTAATGGAAGGCATCCTTCTTTAGCAATGCTGTGAGTGGGATTTATATTCTACCATATCCCCACACAAATCTTCTCGTAGTACCACTGTTAGTCCTAGGAATCCATGAATATTTTTTTAGAGTTTTGGGCCTTGGCCATTCCACCATAGCTTTGATCTTCGAAGATCAACTTTGACACCTTCATGGGATACAATGTGACCCAAGTATTCTACCCCTTTTACACCAAAAGAAAATTGGTATGGCTTTGCATAGAGAGTATATGTTCTTCAAAACTTCCACACTTTATTTACATGTTGTAAGTGTTCTTCCCATGTCTTACTATAAATCAATATGTCATCAAATAAAATTAATATAAATTTCCTTTAAAATGGCCTAAAAACAATGTTCATCAAGCTTTGAAAGGTTGAGGGCACATTTGTAAGACCAAAAGACATTACCAAAAAATCATAATGGCCTTCATGAGTTATGAATGCCATTTTATGAGCATCTTCCTCTTTTATTCTAATTTGATGGTACCCCGAACGAAGATCTAATTTTGTGAAATAAATAGCACCATGCAATTCATCAAGTAAATGATCAATTACTGGAATAGGAAACTTATATTTGATGGTGTACTTGTTGAGTTCTCAATAATCTAGACACATCCTCCATGTTTCATCCTTCTTACGTACCATGACCTTTGGTGAAGAATATGCACTCTGGCTATGCCTGATGATACCTGCCTTCAACATTTCCTGTACCATTTTCTCGATCTCACTTTTATGGGAATATGGGTATCTGTATGGTCTGATGTTAGGTGTTTGGCTCCCTAGAATCAACTGAATGGCATGATCATGATCCCTAAATGGTTGTAGTACCTTTGAAATTGCATCAAAAACAGATGAGTGAGCATCAACATGAATCTTCTTAAGATCGGGTGACATTGAAGACTCTGTATTTTGTACTTCTATGGAAAACAACTTTGCTATAAATCCATCTACTCCTTTTCTGAGAACCTTCTGCATCTGATGAGAGCTAATAATCTATGGAGACTTAGCTAATATCCCATTCAATTGTATTATCCTTCCATCTGAATGAAATCACATGAACAATTCTTGGAAATTCATCTCTATAGTACCTAAGGTTGTGAGCCATTGGACACCCAAAACAATATATGCCCCTCCCATAGAAATAGAAAACATAGGTGAGTCTAACATGTAGTCTCCCATGGAAAGCTTGATACTATGGCACTTTCCTGTGCACTTGACTATCCCACCATCCACAATCATAACTTGCATTTCTAGAGCTAGGTAAATAAAACAATTGAGGTAGACAACTAACTTACTATTTATGAAGTTATGAGTACTCCCCGAGTCAATCAACACCTCCACCTTCTATTTTTTGAGATAGCCAATAACCTTGAGTGTTTGAGGAGTACTAATACCTAACAATGCATGGCAAGAAATTGTAGGTTGGTGATCATCTACTTCTTCTACTAGTTCCTCAGCCTCTCCTATAATTTCAGCTTCCTCATTATCCTCATTACCTCCATCAATATAGACCAATATTCTCAACACATTTGTATCCCGGTCCATATTTGTTGTCACAGCTTAAAACATAATCTTCTCTCTTTTCTTCCATTTGTTGAGGAGTCGATCTCCGATTGGCCTAGAAATGAAGGGGAAGAGATACTACTGTATCTGGTGTTAATGAAAGGTGACTTCCTACTAAAAAGAACTTTTTCCTCTGCTCGACGTGCCATGATAATAGAATCAAAAATTTTGAGTGGATTAAACATGCGTACCTCATGCTCAATGTGGTCATTAAGACCCCCAAGAAACAGGTCATTCAGATTCTCTTCTGGAATATTCTCCACCCTTAAGGATAGGTTCTGGAATTGATGCACATAATCTTTGACCAATCCTATTTTTCGTAACTTTTCTAATTGACTAAAGTAGTTCTCTGAAACACTGGAACTATAGTGCAATTGCAAATCCTCCGTAAAAACTGTCCAAGTGACACTGAGACCATTCTTTTGCCTCTGAGCACATAACCATCGATACCAAACAAATTGGTCTGTTCAAGATACAGGGATGCCAATGTCACCTATGGTCTAGATGGTGTTTTATGTAACTCAAATAAGTTCTCCATTTGATTTATCCAATTTAAGGGATTCTTACCATCAAATTTGCGCATATCCACTTTCGGCATCATGTTCGTGTTTGAATAAGTTGGATTTTGATGAGGCTGGAAAAGTGATCCAAATGGTTATTTTGTCCATGATTTTGAACTGAAGATCCTCCTTGATTGATATGGGGTGGATTTGGGCCATAATGTTTACCCTTTACATGTTGCATGATATCATCCAACCACTGATTGATTTGGTCTATGTCTCCTTTAGAGGCCATCTCAGATTGTACATTTCGCATTGCTCATACTCAAGTTGGCTCACCTTATGATCAAGTGAGGTAAACTCTAGTGCTAAGGAATTTGTATTTACCCTTTATGACTCCAACTCTTCAATCACTACCCCATCTTTATTTGGGGTTTTACCCGAGTGACCAGATTCTTTTTTGATCTTGTGGAAGGCCCCACCATGATGTCAAACCTTAGGGTTTATGGTTTCGATACAAATTCATCCAAACAGAAAAAACACAGAGAAGATACTAATACTATTTTTTTGAGATTTCCGAAAATGTAAAGAAATCTAAACAATTCCACAAATTTTGGTCTAGGGAGCGTTTTTATCAAAACCCTAAATTTGCAATAACTTTTGTAAACGATATCAAAAAGTCTGAAATTTTTAGAGATTTTTACTTGAACTGATTCACAACTTTGGTAAAAAAATCGCCCACAAATTCGATGTGGTTCGTAAGATAGAGTGGAAACAAAAATTAGGGTTTTGCCCTAATTTTGGCCTGGATCGTAGCTCTGATACCACTTGTAATGAAATTACTTGTATAATTCAGATTATGAGAAACAATAGAACACCAAATAACACAATATTTCAGAATAATGATCTCAATATGCAATTAGAATAGCTTTGCCACTTTGAGGGGGCAACCTCCAAACCATAGAATAAGACTCAAATGCTCAAATGATGATGAACTACTACCTACAATCCCCTATATATACTATTCATATGCTATGGCCATCACCAAGGCCGACCTACTAAGCATGAGAAAGTATAAATGATATAATAAAATGATATGGTAAGCCACAAGTTGGCCACTTATATCCTAATACAAGCGGGCATAACACTAGCTCTACGCCACAAGAAAAAATAAATGACACTATATGCATGCTAAAAATAGCCATCATTGAAATTGAAGACTTACAAAATATCCTCTTCTAAAAATTTTATATACACTATTACATTTTGTAACAAACATAACTAAATTTTTATTTTTATTTTTCCTCTACTCAATACGTACTATTTCTTTAAAATTTTAATTTAGTTTTTTTCTCTTTTGTTTAGCGGCTGGCTTGAATCATTTGAATGTTGTACAATTTACATTGCCTTGCACCATTTCTTATATCCTGATTACTGGAACTTGCCCTAAGGCACCAGTGAAGGGTAGTATTTCCATCACTGTCTGCCTCGTTCGGATCCACATTTCCATTTAAAAGCAATTTCACCATTGCTTCATCCCCAGCCTGTAATTAACTAGAGACAACCAGTAAGGTAACAGCTTACCATAGAAAGTATCAAAAGAAAATGTGTAATTTTTTTCTCTCTAAATGTAAATTCAAGTCATAATAATATTTCACCTGAGAAGCTCCAATGAGTGGCGAAAAGGAGCTTGACAAGTCAATCTTTTGGTGTCCTTTACAGGTTTTATGACACCAGCCTTAAAATGTAGCAGGAGTTCGATCTCGCTGAGAAGCACTTTCCTTTGTTGTTTATGTTTGAATCAATTATGTTTCTTGTGCTTCCCTTATCAGAATAATTATTTTTGTCATTATTACTACTCCTAGCTTCAATCTGCCATAGACATATGGCCCTCTTTACCAAGCTTTCAAAGATTGTCGTCTGATATGAGGTTGGTCGCTACTTTGCACTAGAACAGAAAGAATTTAAACTTATCACGGATAAACCGTCTTTAAAGCAAGTATCACAAATATGTTATAATACGTGTTATCATATTCCATGTAACATGGAAGTTATGGTTAAGTGTCATTCAAAAATAAGCCTCGCTTACTCTAATCATAATTTCCAATATTAATAAATATTCCAGAAAGTTGGGGCCCCATTATTGAATCCGTTTTCAGTTTTGGCTCACTATTTGAGCTTTGTATTGCTTTGGATGTTGTTCTTCAGGCACTCTGAAGCTATTTTGAAGCTTTGAGCTGGGTTTTAACAAAATGGCTTTGTATTTTCTGTTTAAACCTTTGGCCGCCATGGTAGATTATTTGGAGCTCCTTATCTTCTGGTTTCTGGCTATCATTTGGGGTTTTGTGGTTTTCATTTGCATGGGCTCGATTCGCATCTGATCTGGTTCGTTTCGAGTTCGGGATGTATTTGAATCTGCCACATTTTGTCATGGCCTCCTTTCTAATGAAGTGGAGATCCAATTTTCTTTGCCTTACGGCTGTTACCGTTTCGTTAAATTCTCAAACGATCTCAATTTCAACACCTTTCGTAACAAATAATAAAAATATTCCTCGCACAGGATATAAGATTTATATTTCTTACCGCTCTCCCGTTAAACGCAGTGATTTTACTGCATCGATGCAATATTTTCAAGATTCCTTTTACTTGTCTAATGACATTACACTCCAATCTTGACAATGATGTGAAAGTATCGCGATTATTAAATTAATTTCAATCTTATTTACCCTATAATTATAGGGTCCACTTTCTTATTACATTGTTTTTTTACAACTAATCACAATCAACTATTTTTATTTCAAATAGTCTATGCAATAGTTTTAAACAATTTAACAAAAATTTAGGCAAAGAATAGTCGCATTGAGTCACGTGTTTATAATAGACAAGAACAATGCAATGAAAAATGTAATTTGAATGTACCCAAACAAATATATGAACATAAAATTAAGCAAACAAAGTAAGAGTATAAAGTAATTAAGGTGGTTAATGTATTTTAAGTCACTACATGACCAAGTGAGAAATGAAGAGGGCATTCAATGAAAAAATGGAATAGACTAACACAATCATAGAAAAACTGGACACATCAAATAATATCCGTCGATATGATACGAGGTAAAAGAATAAAACAATGGAATTTGTATCACGATTCAAACAATATCCTTAAGTTAATGAATAGTTCTTTGTAAGAGTTTTGCACAATTTACATAATACATGGAATTGATATTTCCATCCGATAATGAGTGTATGCAATACTAACAATCCCTTGCATTACCATTAGCACAAATTTTACCACCTAAAATTTATAAAAACATATAATAACATCAAGTAATCATTGATATATTAAATTTCTCAAATATTACAACATCTAAGTAATCATTAGCTCCTATCTCACCAAAAACATATATTAAATTTCTCAAATTATTATAGCATCTAAATAATCATTGCTCACCTAACTAACCAAAAACATAAATTAGTTTTCCCAAATTATTATAGAGAACCAAACTAATGTATTACCTAAAAAAACTAATGTATTTCAAGCTATTAGAAACTCACACATCCTTGCACATCCTCACTATACACAAACCTACACAAATATCCCAATATATTTCAAATTAACCTACGAAAACATCAATATATTTCAAACTATTTTCCAAATACAAACATACCCACCATCCAAGTCACAAATATCAATAACAAATGTATTTCAATGTATTGCGGACTAACTATCGAACTCCTAAACCTACACAGATATTGTTATACTTAAAGCTATTTGCCAACTCCACGCATAGCCACTATCCAATATCTCTTTGATAAGTTTTATTTATTTTTTAATCTCTTCCACAATTTCCTCTTTCATAGCTATTGCAAAATAAAAATAAAAAAGGCACTCTAATAATATCCTTTGCACAACCACTTTGTTATTTATTTCCATAGCGTGGGCATGAAACTTGCATTCTCGTACTCGATTCCATCTTCATGTTGCTCTGCAAAATAAAAGAATAATATTACCTCAACACTCAAAGTGTGTCAAGCATGACATGGAAAAAACTTAAAAAATCAATTCTAAACATTGCAATTAAACTTAATCCTTCCTAAAAGATTAAATATTCAATAAATTATTTCCATAGTAGGCATTGATAAGAGGAGGTTTATCAAGAAGATTCTTTATTGGTATTTCCATTTTAATAAATAGTGTGGATTGTTAATAAGTGGTTGATAATTTATCGCTTTGGTAATTTGTAACTTGCAAAAAAAAAATTATACACACATATTTTTCTATCGATTTGTTTCCACATTGCTTTCAATTGTCATTACAGCAAAACATTTGCATACTGCCATACGAAGGGTTGCCCTGTGATATTTTTAAAGAGATTGATGCTTGAGATGTTCTTTTGTAATGATGCATAGTAGTAGGGCATCCGTTGTTTTGGTGACATAGTTTTGAGAGGCCTCTCAATCACAAACAATGTTGAATTTTGTAAGGTATTTTAACATTTTTAGTCATTTTAGATGTCGAATACATTTACTTTTAAAAAATGACGGTCATGATTAATAGGTAAATATATAATTTAAGTGTCAAAATGATATGTATATTCAAAATTTGACAATCATATATATATGACTATTAACTTTCTTATATATATGAAAGTTAATAAATTTAATGTTAAATCGACATTATACATTATAAATTTCTAAGTTTCATGACAAATATAACATAAATGAAAATCAAAACTTTTAAATGTAAATAAACTAAAAATGATAGAATCATCTTAATATCCTTTTAATGAAATATAAATATATGCATATCTTATTAATGAAATATAAATATGCTTGTATACTCCTAGTGACAAATGTGAGCAAGGCATTGTCATAAAAAAATTGTACGTCATCTGTGAGAGCATTGCGGGAAGGTTGGGTATGAATCCAATAGCTACTACTATGAAGGAAAGACGAATCATGAGGAGAAGGAAAACAATCCTAAGTGGTTTCCTATTTCCCAACTCAACGAAGATTCTTTTTAAAGTTGTGGAGCTTGATTGCAAGTTAAAGTGGGAGTTTGGTTTTCTTTGTTCTATTTTTGGGGAGGAAATCATGGCCATGGATAAAAATAGCATTATCTTATTAATAGATTGGAGTTATTAATAGACTAGAGTTGTTATTTTTATAAGCATGTGATATTTAGGTTGCTTGTGGTTGAAGAAAACTTTTACAAAGAGGTGCACAAGCTATATATATGTGCATGGATTTACTCTTTGGAGTATGAAAAAGAGAGAGAATTGTATTGTATTCCTCGGGAATGAATAAAGAAGAAGTCTGACTTGTTTTCTATGGATGTAGCCCATATTAGGTGAACTACGCTAAATCTTGAGTTTATTTTGTGATTGCATGCTTCTTTTATTTATGTTTTAATTCTGCTTTATTTCCCATCTGTGTTTTGATCCCAATAATTGGTATCGAGCAAGATTTTGATTTGGCAAAAAAGCTCACGGGAGGTTTCTTGTTTGAGTGGGAGCATTGATAGAAGATAACAAGTTCAAGGTTGAGAATTTTAACGCTCTAAACTTTCAGCTATGGAAGATGAAAGTGGAGGATTACCTATATCAAAAAGATCTTTATCTACCATTGAAAGGGAAAGCTTTGAAGCCGTCAACTATGAAAGATGAAGAATGAGATGATCTTGATCGAAGGCATTGAGAACGATACGGTTGTGCACAAACTATGATAGCTTTCAATATTTCTAAGGAAAAGAAAATAGTAGATCTAATGGAAATTTTGGGTAAATTGTATGAAAAACCCTCGCCTCCAATAAAAGGTATTACTCATAAAAAAATTGTTTAACATGAAGATGTCGGAAGGTGATTTAGTAAATGATCATATGAATGAATTTAACACAATTACTAATCAATTAAGATCTGTAGGAGTAAGTTTTGATGATGAAGTTATGGCTCTTTTAATTTTTGCTCATTACCTGAAAGTTGGAATACTTTGGTTATGGTTCTATGTAATTATGTTTCTGGTTCAAACACTTTAAAGTTTGATGATGTTATTGGTGTGATTCTTAGTGAAGAAATGAGAAGAAAAAGCATAGGTGATTCATCTTGTAATTCTTTGAGTGTAGAGAACAGGGGAAGATAGAAGGGAAAAAAATTCTAGACATGGAAGTGGAAGATCTAAATCAAGAAGCGGGATGGTTTGTTGGAATTGTGGAAAAGTAGGGACATGCGAAAGAAATATTGTTGATCTTTAAAATCGGGAAAAGATCAAAAGTGGGGAACAAAGAGGAAAACATAGCAGGTGATGAGTTACAAGATGATCTTGTTCTTTCTTTGGATAATAAATTAGAATCTTGGGTTTTAGATTCTGGTGCTTCATTTCATACAACTCCTCATAGACAATTTTCAAGATTATGTTCAAGGGAATTTTGGGCATGTATATCTTGGTGATGATGAGCCATGTAACATTGTTGGAAAAGGCAGTGTTCATGTTAAATTCTAAAATGGTAACACTTTGGTGTTGAAGAATGTAAGGCATGTTCCTATCCTAGGAGGAATCTAATTTCACGGGAAATTAGGAGATGAGGGTTGTATGGTTATATTTATAGAAGATTCTTGGAAAGTTACTAAGGGTTCTCTTGTGGTAGCAAGAGGTAAGAAAGTAAGTACTTTGTATTTATCCACTATTACTACTGATCCATCTTCTATTTTAGCTACTACATGTATAGACACAAATATATGGCATCACAGAATTGGCCATATGAGTGAGAAGGGGATGAAGATTTTATATTCATAGGGAAATTTGTCAGATTTGAAAAACATAGACTTGGACTTTTGTGAGCATTGTGTGCATGGGTAACAAAAGCGTGTGATATTTCTCAAGGTTGGATCAACCAAGAAGGGGCACAAGTTAGAGCTTGTTCATATTGATGTGTAGTGGTGGCTCAGATATCTTCTCTTGAAGGTTCATGGTATTATGCTACTTTTATTGATGTTCTACTAGGAAGGTTTGTGTTTTGTATAAAGAAGAAATCGATACATTTAATACTTTCAAGAAGTGGAAATCTTTGGTTGAGAATGAAATAGGTTTGAAGTTGAAGTGTCTCAAATCAGATAATGGTGGAGAGTACTACAACAATGAATTTAATAACTATTGTTCACATAATGGAATCCGTAGGGTGAAGACAATTCCTAGAACACCACAACATAATGGTGTGTCATAAAGAATGAACATGACTATCATAGAGCATGATATTGCATGTTGGATTTCCCTTACAGATTTGAGAGGATGTTGTAGATATTGCTTCTTACTTCATAAACAGAGGACCTTCAAGTGCTTTGGAAGGTGGAGTACTAGAGGAGGCTTGGACCGATAAGGAGGTAAACTATTTTTTCTAAAAAAATTTTTTTGGTTGTGAAACATTTGTCCACATAGATAAAAAGAATAGGACCAAGCTAGAAACTAAATCAAAGAAATGTACTTTCATTGGGTATGACACTAATGATTTTGGATTCCAATTGTGGATTTTAGATGAGAAGAAAATCATTAGGAGTAGGGATGTTATTTTCAATGAAAGGGTTATGTACAGGGAATAACTACATGATAAGAAGCTAGAAAAGTCTGAGTATGTAGCACTTAATGAGATAAAAGATAGAGAAGTGCTCAAAGGCCTGTAAAATCAACAAGTTAACATTAGTCTTGGCATAGTCGGTGTTGATTATGTAGATCAAAATTAGCAAGAACAACAAGAGCCTCAAACTCTAGAAAATCTTGTGAGACATTCTACTAGGGTAAGTAGAACTCTGTAAGATTATCTTCATATGATATTTACTATTGTTTATTAACTGATGGTAGAAAATGAGAAAGTTTTGAAGAAACAATGTAGGTAGAAACATGGAAAAAGTGGGAGCATGGCATGGATGAGGAGATGGACTCCTTGGAACACAACCAAACTTGGGATTTGGTTCAATTGCCTGCAGGAAAGAGAACATTACAGAATAAGTTGGTTTATAGGTTGAAGGAAGAAAAAGGTGGCAAAAAGAGGTACAAGGAAAGACTTGTTGTGAAGGGATTTACACATGAAAAAGGTATAGAATTTGATGAAATTTTCTCTCTTGTTGTTAAAATGACTTTCATTAGAACTGTTTTAAGTTTGGTAGTTGTGGAATATTTGCATCTTGAACAATTAGATGTAAAAATTGCTTTTCTTCATGGTGATTTGGAGGAATAAATTTATATGGAGCAGCCACAAGGATATGAAGTCAGGGGGAAGGAGAAATTAGTGTGCAGATTGAAGAAGAGCTTGTATAGCCTTAAGCAAGCTCCAAGACAATGGTATTTGAGATTTGACAGGTTCATGATAGAACAAGGTTACTATAGATGTCATTCTGATCACTTGTGTTTATTTTAAGAGACTGGATAATAGCACCTATATTATCTTGTTGTTTTATGTGAATGACATACTTGTGGTAGGGTCAAATATGAAAGATATAAATGAGCTAAAGAGACAGTTAGCCAATACATTTGCTATGAAGGATTTAGGTGCAACAAAGAAAATTCTTGGCATGAGAATCAATAGAGACCATTGGGTTCACTTAGTAAAAGTATGGTATAACACGTTTGTTCAAGGGTATTAAAGAATACCCTTAATTCTAGTTTTTACCTCTAATTATTCAATTGATAATACCCCCTCTTGTTATATTATTAGAATGAAAATACCCCCTATTTTTTCCACATACCTTACTTACCCATTTTTCCTTGACAATTTTATTTACCCCTTTTTATTTCTACCCTAATATATTAAACAAAAAATATATCATATTTCTCATTCATTTTTTTAAATATGTATTTTCTCTCGAAAGATAGTTTGAAGCCATTTAAGACCTATTACCAATTACCTTATAAATGTTAAGCTTTAATCATTTATCAATAGTTCTTCAAATAATTAAGATGGTGAAATAATATCACTTGTGTTTAAAAGCATACTCAATCCTAGTTTTCTACCATCTTATTATTTCTTGGTTAAGAATCTCTTAATTGAGATTTCTTTATTCAAAAGAGATTATAATTTAACTTTATGACCACACTCCTTAAATTGTAATTTTTTTCATATTTAGTACTAAGTACTAGGGTTTAAATGTTTTAGTTTTATATTAAAACTAAACCTCCCTTTCCTTTGGCTCACCTCTCTAACCTACCACCAATACCCAATTCAAAATATTAATAAATTAAACCCTTTCACCCCCTCATGTCTACCGGTATATTGAACTTACTTTTACTAATTTTAATTACCTCAATATGAACTCACATCCTAGGATATTGCCTAGTTAATGAACCCCCATGATAAAGAAAGAAAGAGTAGAATATTGAATTTTTTTCAAGAAGAGTATGTGAACAAGGTGTTGAACAAGGGTTTAGGATGCGAGAATGCAAAACCTCTAAGTACATCGTTGGCATGGCACTTCAAGTTGAGTAAAGAGAAATGTCCTAAAACACATGAAGAGATTGAATATATGTCCAGATTTCCATATGCTTCAACAGTTAGAAGTTTGATGTATGTTATGGTATGCACAAGACCAGAAATTGCCCATGTAGTGGGAGTTGTCAGTAGATACATGAGTAATCTAGGAAAGGAGCATTGGAATGCAGTCCAGTGGATTCTCATATACTTGAGAGGGACCAGTAGTAGACAGTTGTGCTATGGAGGGTCAGAGGTTTCCTTACATGGATATGTTGATGCAGACATGGCTAGAGATTTGAATGGTAGGAGGAGCACCACAGGTTATGTATTCACTATTGGTGGCAACAATTAGTTGGATTTCTAAACTGTAAAAGATTGTTGCCTTGCCTACTACAGAGGCGGTATGTTGTTGCCACATAAACAAGCAAGGAGATGATATGGATGCAGCGGTTCATGGAAGAGTTGGGAAAGAAGTAGGAGGATTATAGGTTATTTAGTGATAGCCAGAGTGCAATTCATCTTGCAAAGAACTCAACATTCCATTCGAGAACCAAACATATACAACTCAGGTAAAACTTTATTAGATCATTTTTGGAGGATGGACAACTAAAGTTAGAGAAGATCCATACAAGTCAGAATCCTGTTGATATGTTGACAAAATTGGTGAGAAAAGAGAAGTTGGAAGGTTTTTGGCTTCGGTAGGTCTTCAAAATTGATCTTGAAGAAGAGAAACAAGTCAAAGAAGAGTCTGAGGGTGAGTTATAACATTGGGTTGTAGCGGTCGTATCCAAGTGGGAGATTGTTGAAGTTGTGGAGCCTGATTGCAAGTTAAAGTGGGAGTTTGGTTTTCTTTGTTCTATTTTTGGGAGGAAATCATGGCCATGGATAAAAATAGCATTATCTTATTAATAGACTGGAGTTGTTATTAATAGACTAGAGGTGTTTTTATAAGCATGTGATATTTAGGTTGCTTGTGGTTAAAGCAAACTTTTATAAGCATGTGATATTTAGGTTCTTGTGGTTGAAGAAAATTTTTACAAAGAGGTGCGCAAGCCATATATATGTGCATGGATTTACTCTTTGAAGTATGAAAAAGAAAAATTGTATTGTATTCCTCAGGACTGAATAAAGAAGAAGTTTGGCTTGTTTCTGGTGGATGTAGCCCACATTGGGTGAACCACGTTAAATCTTGGGTTTATTTTGTGATTGCATGCTTCTTTTATTTTTATTTTATTTCTCATTTGTGTTTCGATCCTAACAACTCTGAGGAGGAGTATCTCCCTACCAAAGAAATGGATGCGGGAAATGTTTCTGTTAGTTACTGCATGGTGGATGAGAATGTTGGGTCGAGCCCTACTAGAGGTTGTGAATCTTTGTAAATGGTTGGAAGGGTGACATGGGCTCCGATGTGGAATAATCAAGATAGGAAATTTCAAATTTGAATGGCTATGTGTTGGGTGGTGTTGTGGTAGCCAAATGGTCGCCGACAAGAGATGATGAGGATAGCACTTGTCGGGAGGTGACAGGTGATGGGAGTTGGTGAAAACCAACTTCCCTTGACAACTCACACAGTCCCTTTGGGCGAGGCTTCAAATTCAAAATCCCACTTCAATGCGATCGAGTTCCGGGATGGGGCATGTTTGTTGAGGGTGAATTGGTGGATGGGTGATTGGTGGTTAAGTTGAATGAGGAGGAAAACATGGGAGGGAAACTATGGTCCAACCAAAAATGTTCACGTGTAATACGGAGTCATTTTTGTGGGACTTCGGGATTTGAATCATGAGGAGCTATGTCAAACTTATTTG
>CM031243.1:1125932-1152601 GCA_018340775.1 Taxus wallichiana var. yunnanensis
CACTTGTTGCTTTATAATGTGGAATTAGTAATTATTATAATGGGAAAAGTTATCAGTTGAATTTAATTGTCCTTGAGACTTTGGTTTCTAACACTTTAAAAAAATTATTCCATAATTTTGTAACTATACCTAGGTTGTTCATGGGTCTCAAGTGGGAGATTTTAGCGGCGTTACAACAAGCATGTCATACACATACAACAACAAGATAATATAAGTGTCATTATCTAGTCTCTTAAAATAAACACAGTGATCGAATGACATCTAGAGTAACCTTGTTCTATCATGAACCTATCAAATCTCAAATACCACTATCTTGGAGCTTGCTTAAGGCCATACAAGCTCTTCTTCAATCTACACACCAATTTATCCTTCCCCCTGACTTCATATCCTATGGCTGCTCCATATAAATTTCTTCCTCCAAATCACCATGAAGAAGCAATGTTTACATCTAATTGTTCAAGATGTAAATCTTCTGCAGCTACCAAACTTAAAAAAGTTCTCATGGAAGTCATGTTAACAATAGGAGAGAAAATTTCATCAAATTCTATACCTTTTTCTATGCAAATCCCTTCACAAAAAGTTTTGCCTTTTACCCTGCTTTTTCCACCTTCTTCCTCCTTCAACCTATAACCCACTTTTTCTGCAATGCTTTCTTTCCTGCAGAGCAATCGAACCAAATCCCAAGTTCTCTTGTGTTCCAAGGAGTCCATCTCCTCGTCCATGTCATGCTCCCACTTTTTATGTGCTTATACCTACATTGTTTCTTGCAGGGTCTACTTACCCTAGTAGAACATCGCACAAGATTTTCTAGATTTTGAGGCTCTTGTTGTTCTTGTTGAATTTGAGATACATAATCAACAATGAATCTGCCAGATTGATGCCAACTTTGTGTATTTTACGTACTTGTTGATTTTCCACCCCTTTGAGCACTTCTCTATCTTTTATGTCATCAAGTGTTATATACTCAAACGTTTCCAACTTCTTATCCATTATTTGTTCCCTGTATATAACCCATTCATTGAAAATAAAATCACTCCTCCTAATGCATTTCTTCTCATCCAAACTCCACAACTGAAATCCAAAATCATTAGTTCCATACCCAATGAAAGTACATTACTTTGACTTAGCTTCTAGCTTGGTCTTATTCTCTTTATCAATGTGAGTAAAATCTTCATAACCAAATTTTTTAGAAAAGAATAGTTTACCATCTTACTTGTCCAAGCATCCTCTTGTACTCCACCTTCCAATGCACTTGAAGGTCCTCTATTTATCAAGTAAATAAAAGTATCTACAACATCTGCCCAAAATTCTAAGGGCAATCCAACATCATATTCCATGTTCCTTAAACTCTCCATGATAGTCATGTTCATCATTTCTAACACACCATTCTTATGTGGTGTTCTAGGAACTATCTTCACCCTAAAAATTCTATTATGTGAACAATAGTCATTAAATTCATTGTTGTAGTACTCTCCACTATTATCTAATCGAGACACTTGACTTCAAACTTCTTTCATTCTCAACCAGAGCTTTCCACTTCTTGAAAGTATCAAATACTTCAGATTTATTCTTTATATAGTAAACACAAACCTTCCTAGTAGCAACATCAATAAAAGTAACATAATATTTTGATCCACCACGAGAAGATACAGGTTGGCCCCCACACATCCGTATGAACAAGCTCTAACTTGTGCTCCTTCTTGGTTGATCCAACCTTGATAAATCTCACACACTTTTGTTTCCCATACACACAATGCTCACAAAATTCCAGGTCTATGTTTTTCAAATCTAACAAATTTCCCTATGAATGTAAAATCTTCATCCCCTTCTCACTCATATGGCCAAGTTTGTGATGCCATAGAGTTGTGTCTATACCTATAGTAGCTAAAATAGAAGAGGGATCAATACTAACAATGGATAAATACAAAGTACCTACTTTCTTACCTCTTACAACCACAAGAGCACCCTTGGTAACTTTCCAAGAATCTGATTGTAAATATAACCATACAACCCTCATCTCCTAATTGCCTGCAAAAATTAGATTCCTCCTCAGGATAGGAACATGTCTTACATTATTCAACACCTAAGTGTCACCATTCTGCAATTTAACATGAACATTGCCTTTTCCAATCAATGTTACATGGCTTCCCTTGAACATAATCTTGAAAATATTTTCTATGAGGAGTTGCATGAAATGAAGCACCAGAATCTAAAACCCAAGATTCTAATTTACTATCCAAAGAAATAATAAGAGCATCTTGTAACACATCACCTGTTATGTTTGTCTCTTTGTTCCCTTCTTGTTGATCTTTCCTTGATTTTAAAGACCAACAATCTTTCTTTACATCTCCTGCTTTTCCACAATTCCAACATATCATCCTACTTTTGGATTTAGATCTTCCCTTCTTAGACCTTCGACGATGTTCGGGACTTTTTACTTTCTCCTTTTGTGTTTCCTTGTTCTCTACACTCAAAGGATTACCGGATGACTCACCTATGCTTTTTTTTTCTCATTTATTCACTAAGAATCACACCAATAACATCATCAAACTTTAAAGTGTTTGAGCCAAAATAGAATTACTCACGGACATAATCAAAGTATTCCAACTTTCGGTAATGAGCCCAAAATCAAAAGAGTCGTAACTTCATCGTCAAAAATTACTCCCGCATGAGCTTAATTGACTAGTAAGCGTGTTGAATTCATTCAAATGATCATTTACTGAATCACCTTTTGACATCTCATATTAAACAAATGTTTCATGAGAAATAATTTTTGGGGGGTTGAGGGTTTTTCATACAATTTACCCAATGTTTCCATTAGATCTACCATTGTCTTTTCCTTAGAAATATTAAAAGATACATTAGTTTTCAAGCACAACCGTATGGTTCCTAGTGCCTTTCGATCAAGAACATCCCATTCTTCATCTGTCATAACTAATGACTTCATAGCTTTCCCTTTCATTGGTAGATAAAGATCCTTATGATATAGGTAATATTCCCTTTGCATCTTCCATACCTAAAAGTTATAGCCGTTAAACTTTTTAACTCTGAACTTCTTATCTTCTAGCATTTCTCCCACTCAAACAAGAAACCCTCATGTGAGAATTTTCTATTAAAACAAAATCCTGCTCACGATACCAATTGTTAGGAACGCGAAATACAAATGAACACTAAAAATAGAATCAAAATAGAAATTAAAAATAAACATGCAATCACAAGATAAACCCAAGATTTAATATGCTTCACCCAATTCAGGATACATCCACCAGAAACAAGCTAGACTTCTCCTTTATTCATTCCTAAGGAATACAACACAATTCTCTCTTTCTCATACATCAAAGAGTAAATCCACACACACACACACACACACACACACACACACACATAACTTTTGCACCTCTTTGTAAAAACTTGCATCAACCACAAGCAACCTAAATATCACATGCTTATTAATAAAATAAACATAAAAATAGCAGCTCCAATCTATTAATAAGATTGGAGCTGCTATTTTTTATCCATAACCATGATTTCCTCCAAAAAAATAGAAAAAGAAAAATAAACTTCCACTTTAACTTGTAATCGTGGGTCCACAACTTCAACAATTTTGGTAGTTTGGAGGCCTCCTATCCACATATCCTTGTGGTAATTTGCCAACTCTTACGAGGTAAGGATAATTTCACTTCTTGGTTTAATGCTACTCCTGATTTCTTATTGGACGGTGAGTTTATGTTTCAATAAACCTTACATGTTGAGGTAAATTCTCTCTCTTAATTGTGTTCTAAATGTTCTTCTCTTTCATTGGTTTTCTATTTTTAAGCTCCTTGCATCCTGGGAAGTGTAACAAAAATTGAGAAAATAAGTTTCCTTTTGTATTTTTAAATACATGCATATTTAGGAGTAGATATATGGGATAGAAGAAAGTTGCATTTGGATTTAAAAGAATGAATGGAAATCATATTTCTACATTAGGGATCCTTGGAAAAGAGGCAATTCCTATGCATCCTTGGGTTTGCATGTTTCGATGGGAGTCCTTACATTTGATAAAATTTTATTCCTCAAGAAAAAGGCTTATCCTTGCCACATTTAAATGAGGATGGGAGTCTTTTATTTGAATTTCATGAGTTGGGCTATAAGCCCCTTTACTTCCTTTGGTCTACCATGTTGTTGTTGCTTTCAGATTGATGGATGTGTTTTTATTTGTTGTACCTAGATTTTCTACATTAGATAGCAGCATTCCTCTGCACATTTTAGAGATTTTCTGATATGAACCTCCATGTAGATATGAACCTCCATGTATTGGGAAGTAAACTTGAGAAGAAGTCTATTCAAATTTGGGATTCGTGGATTGGGTAGATGGTCGTCCGTTTTTATTGTGAATGGAGACCCTTTCCATGCCTCTAATTTTGGATATTGCGAAAGTATCTTCTCCCTCCTTGAAATGTAACAAGTGGTCACTTTTCCATTTTTTCTAATTGGTATGAAGATTGATGCTCCTTAATCTATCTCATTTCTTTGAGTTGCAACTCCTCTCTATCTCATGATTGAAGGCCATTAACTTTTAGTTTTGATGGAGGATTTAGAGGATACCCTCATCTCCATGTATGATTAGTTAGAGACATTATTATGTTACAATTTGTGTTATGATGCCTTGTGAGTACTCTTATTTTTATTATTATCTTCCTTAGTGATACTAGGTTGAATGCCGTAATTTTTGTCTTGTTTATCCTATTTCCATCTTCGCCCTATCCCTTTGGGTATTTTAACTCATGAGATGTGAGGGAGACAATGTTGGGAGTACCTATAAGTTAATTTGACATATGATGGGGTATAATTTTGGATTGTTTGGGAAATCATCCTAAATATGTTGGGATTCTTTGCTTGAAAAGGAATAAGTAACTTAACACTCTTTGGCATAGATGTGTAGTAGTATTAGGATTGATTGCTCATTTACTTTTCACTCTCTCTTTACTCTAAGCCTTGGGAGGATGTTCGGTTATAGTAGTTAAAGCTCATGCTTTGGGTTTGAGAGGGGATACTTTTACACGTATCCTTATGGTTCACATTTTAGTGCGGAAGACCTCACAAATGTCATAACAAATGCTATAGATTGTATTTTTGCTCCATGGGCTTAGCGGTTGTGACGTATAAGAGGTTTCGACATTTAAGACCCCTTTTAGACGAATATGCTACACTTATTTTGCTGATGTTACTTTATCTTGCAAAGACTTCAATTTTCTATTGCATTCCCGTTGCCATAGCAAAGGAGTGCTGGTAGCTAGGCATCATATGTTGATAAGTTCGTTGTGCCTATTTGAGTCATGCCAACAAAACAAATTCATAGAATAAGAATATTAATATGTGCTGAAGCTAAGATTTTCATTTGGGTATTCAAGTGATTTGTAAAGACCTTTTAAAGACATTCATTACATGAAGTGTTAAATGTAAAGAAAATAATAATATTCCATAGCTTGCACATTAAGTCATCCATTCATGCTGCACATTTTTGTCATGGCATGACTTTTCTCTTGACTACTAATTCAAACTCTTTAACTTTTTTAAATTAATAAATGGTCCTCTACTTTATAAACTTGAACACAACTAATGGACCCCGATCAAGTATTGGCTCCCCTTCCGTAGAAAAGCAGTTCTGCTTTCTTTGTATGTTGGATTTAGCTTTGCTGAGAACTGTAGCTCAAATTTATAACATGTTCCCTCTGATTAAACCTTATTGGAATATATTTAGTTCAGTTGGGCACTGTGTTAATATTATTGTTTTTATTCTTGAGTCTTCGTGCTTTACACTTATGCTGGTATTGTTTTGATGATGAATTTTCCTTACTGAGATCACCCCAAACCTATAGAAAAATGGACTGCCTAGTCAAACTCCTTGATGCTTCGATCCCATAATCTCGACATACCCACCTTCTTTAAAACCCAAATACCTCCTCGATATTTGGTCTTGGGCTGCATCACTCAATATTAATTATCAAGATACAGAGTTTCTTTTCTTTTTGAAAAAATGTTACAAAAAGCAATTGCATCAAAAGAAAATTTATAGTTGTCCATCCAATGCTTCTATGAAGACACTTTTTCCTTACTGTAAACTGTGTATTACGGCCAAACACGGATATTTTTCAATCACCTAAATTAAAAAGTGAGTAGCACTATGATAAATTTATCATAATAATTTACTTCAAACTGGGCACAACGAAAACTGGGGTGGCTCAACAAAGATTATTGAATCAAATTCAAAAACAAAAATAGTGAGTGCCACAAACATATTAGCTCCAAAAAAGTAATGGACGTGTGAAGCCTCATTAGAAATCTCTGGCCATTATTTGAGATGTTTTAATCATTTGTCATTGACAAACATCATAGGTTTTATGTAAGAACTCAGCTCTATTATGTGCCTGCTAGCAAATCAGATTACACAAATTATTAAAGGGATCTATGAAAACCCCTGAGACCGCCTTGAGATTTTTCTATCCTCCACTAAGGAATAATAATAATCAGAGTTGAACATTAGTCTTAGTAGGTAACCTAAGGAATTCCAGTAACCAGATTTTAACATTAGTCTTAGCAGGGAACTTAACTAAGAATTCCTATAACCAGATTTGAACAGTCTTAGCAGGGAACTTAACTAAGGATTTCCTATAACCAGATTTGAACAGTCTTAGCAGGTAACCTGACCAGGAGATCGTATAATTCGACAGAGAAAATTCAAAACCCATATTTGAACATTAGTCTTAGCAGGTAACATGACCAGGAGATGGTATAATTCGACAGAAAAATTCCCTGGTATACCATGACCATAAAGAACACAAAACCCACTTGTACAAAATATACATTTGCCGGACATAACAAGCTCTCATATTCTGGTCAGTAAGTTCCCCATTGACTGGGGCACATTAACTTTGAAAAAACACCTGCACTCTTCCAAATTTGATCCGCTGAACCTTGACTCCACAAGGATCGGTTGCTACCACTCCACCTATCCGTGTTTGACAGTATCGTGCTATAAGAATATATACACAATGTGTTTTTTCCGAGATTTGGTCTGTTCCACCAAATGCATCCTGCCCAAGCTGCCTATGAAAAGGGAACACGGGCTGGTTAAGCTCTTCCATATAGATTGGCAAATCTAATTTGGTTCTTATAATTTAGGCCTAAATAGATATCCTAACATAGATGTAATATGTAATAATTAATCCAAACAAAAAGATCCTACAAAATGACAAAGGTAGGAGTAACAAACCATTAAGAGATCCTTCCCCATCATCTCCAAGCATTAGTTTGATTGTAAGCTCTTCTATACATTTCCTCCTGGATGACTGGCTTTCCATTTTCTTCAAGCATTGCACTTTCTTTTGCATTTCTCATTATTCTGCCTCTTCCAGCTTTTCTGTCCAGAGTTATAAAGGCTTCCTGAAAAATAGTTCAATATCATGACTCCTCCATGGTAGTATAAAAAGGGCTTTAACAGGTACCCCATCAGTTTATCTATGCAGTGATCCATATCATTTCATCAAGTGAAAAGCGTGTTCTAGCTCTCAAACACTCAGAAACCACATATTTTTAGAAACTGTAGAACCCACTTCCTTCTTATCACTGCAAGCCTGGCACCATTCAACTTGATCTAGCCCAGCAGTGTTAGTCCGTGCTCACATATAGCATCACCAATAATCCCCACAAGAACATTGTCCATGTTTGAAATGATGAAAACGATTTGCATCTCTCACAACAATTTCTCTTGCAACAGTCTTGGAGATAAACTTGGTTGCAGAGTGGCAGTCACCACATACTCGAAGGTTTTTGACAACTCTAATAGTTGTTCCAGCAGAAGTCTTTAGCAAGCCAAATGCAATTGCTAACCTCTCACTATGCTGGCAGAGGAGTAATTCCTTCTCCTCCTCCTCCACATCACTCAATATAGATCTTGTATCTGGAATATACCCTGATGTCTTCATTTCTGAGGACAATTTCTCCAATTTTGAATAGATCTCCTCTGTTTGTGGATGTGATCTGTCTCCAACAGAAAAAGCATGTACTATTTTATGGACTTCAATCCAACTACATCCAGGTCTCTTTTGAATTCCTTTACCTTTCATCAATTTTCTTACCTTTTGAATGTCATCCCACCTGCCTACATCTGCATAAATGTTTGACAGA
Organism: Taxus wallichiana var. yunnanensis; assembly: GCA_018340775.1. Lineage (NCBI taxonomy): Eukaryota > Viridiplantae > Streptophyta > Pinopsida > Cupressales > Taxaceae > Taxus > Taxus wallichiana. The sequence continues at coordinate 1,134,102 of CM031243.1, forward strand.
AGAACATAAGGTGCGGCACTTTTTGGGTTCATCTCAAAAAGGTGGATGGCCACAAATTCTCCGAGTCCTATATTCTTATGCGACCTACAAGTGCCAAGCAAACATATCCATACAACCACATCAGGTTTTATCGGCATTTTCACGATAAAGTTTAGGGCATCTTCGAGATACCCGGCATGCCCAAGAAGGTCAACCATGCATACATAATGATCCATTGTAGGTATTATGCAATAAGGGCAACTCATGCAATAAGTGGCTCAGGGTCTGGAAAGTGACAAACGCAACATATTTCACAGTCAAGGCTTGACAGATCTGTCACAAAGCTGCTCACTTGAATTGTCATGATGAGCAGAAGCTGATGCAAGCTGAATTTTGAGTAGTTCAGAAAAATTTCCTCCTTTTCTGGTTGTAATATAGTTTTCTTGTAAGGCTGGTAATGCAGTTTATTGGTTTCAGTGGAAACACTCTCTATGTAACTTTATCCAATGCTTCCTTGCCCCTGTGCTTGATGATACATCAGGAGACTTTTGCCAAAGGCATATATGTATGATGTTGTAGTTGAATTATTTGTTCGTAGTGCATCCATATCTATTATGTTGTAAGATATCTGAAGCAAATTATATAAAAGCATGCCTTTCCTGCCCTTGGGTGTGGTCCTCCTCTTCTTTTGCACTTTAGCAGAAGTTTTTCCTGATTATCTGATCTGGCAGAGTGCCAGTATTTATACAGCCGACTCAGTGGCTACCGCAGTCTTCGAGTCTACTCTCGACCCAGGGTTCAAGCCCAGTGGAGTCACCCCTCATCTAGGCTCCACCAATACCACCCCAACCCAACCGAAATCGCATCCAGGGATCTCACTTAGTGTCCATGGCTCCACTCAGCCATGGACACTAAATGCCTCTTTCGGTATGAACTCTCCCCATTTGCAGTGGGGACAACTTGGGGCCAAGTGGAGTGAGCAACTCTGCCACTCACTCCACTTGGCCTTGAGGGCTTGCCCTACACAACTGCCCTTTGGCTAAAAAACAAACTGTATGAAAGCATTGAGCCCTCTCAAATGTGATGGTTTTTCAAATTTAGGCATGTTCTTGACAATAAGAAGTAGAATGGCACTGAAGGTTTTATTATACATTGACTTAACTACCTGATAGCGTTACAGACTCTGGTATTTATGTATGCATTGTGTAACTAACTTTCTATATAATTTTAAGCTCAAATTTTATTTAGAAGAAGAAGCAACCCATGTTGTAAATAATAAAGATTCAGGGGATCATGAGTCTCATGGAACTTGAGCCATCTCCTACTTCTTCTGAGAGGCCAGGATAGAACCTTGCACAACCCTCTCAGCTTCTCATGTAAAACACATGGGCATGTCAATAGAATTCAATGCCTTTGTTTCCCTTATTATACTGTGACTGGTTTATTTTGTTGTTTGTTATCTCATTATATCACATAGTCCATATTAGTAAATTCCAATCTGCAACAAAAACACTTAATCATTTCCCCTCTTATAGTCCTTTCTAGCTTTGTCTCTGGTGAAATATAGTAAGATTGGACAATATAGTAAATTTAGGTGATTTTTAAATTTAATTTGTTATTTTTTACCAGTTAGCAAAGCCAATAAATTTTTCTTGATCTCGACCATGTGTATGGGGGAGGCTGGATAAGGTTGAACTTGGTTTTTTTCCACTGGTGTCATAGTTTTGTGAATGCTTTCAATAGCCTCTTCTTGCAACTCATACTTCTATGAATGTGATCATTTGTGATCAATGATTTGACATTGGAGTGCTCCCGTGGCTAAAGTATACCATTGCATGCTCTACTTTCATTGTTTTCTATGGAAGCCTATTTTAATGGATGCAATTTTTGGTGTTTAGATAGGTGTTTCACTTTCAACATAAGGTAAGTCTTGAGGTCACTATATAGCCACACCTCCTGGGCACTACTTTCCACTTTATCGATGTAGACGAGTACTGTGGTTTTATAATATTAAAAGAGTTTAGATACATCATAGGCTTAGTTTTGTTTGAATGTTATTTAGAAACATTGATTCACGAGGGTATGGTGTTTTCCTTTGATTTTAAGCTATACTTGAATTCAAAGGCTTGTGACTAATTTATGACTATGTGCTAGGCTTAGGATTATCTGTCTTGCACTCTTGTATCCATCCAAAGCTTTGTAAATTACATCACTTTTTTCATATTGAATTGTTTTAAAGGTTAGACCTCATGTTTGCACTATTTAAATGAAGTGGTTCATCTATATTTTTATACAACCAAAATCAATCATACCCTTTATCAACATCAACTAAAAAACATCATAACATAATTAAAAGTACACATACAACATTTCAATGTAATGTTTCAACTAAAGTCCTACACTACAACTATCAATCACACACATTATCAATTGTATAATAAATGTTTCTCCAACAAAACACCAACTGAACAACCGATGCACAACTAACAACATCAACTATAAAATTAATTAACTATCAAAAACGGTATCACATGTAATCATGTACGAATTTATAACAAGTTTGAAATGTAGAAACAACCTTCAAATTAAGTGGATCAACTATATTTCTACAATTACAACATCAATCAAACCCCTTATCAACATCAAGTACAAAAGTAATAACTATACCTCTAAATCAAATAACATATACCATTCGGCGTTCACATCTCATGAAACACATGCAATTGCTAGTTGTTTAAAACTATGGCATAGACCATATGATTTTTTTTTGCACGAATTAGTAATAACTTCCCTATTTTCATGCAACTCAAAAATTATTTATCAAATATTTGCAAAAAGTGAACAACTTGTGTTGAATGTAAATGTGCTCGCCGCTTCCATTGTGACTTCTCTTGCCGGCCGCAAGATCTCGTAATCTGGATTTGAAAGCAGAAACAACCTGGAAGGGCCACTTCCCGGGGAAATTGGAGAGCTCAAAGGGGATTTCCAAGCTAGATTTGAGCTTGACAATTCGATGGGTGAAGTCCAAGAAACCTTGAGTGGTTTGAGTAAGTCTTTAGCAATGATGGGCCCGAGCTATAACAAAATCTCCGGTGGGATTCCATTGTTTATAAGTGCCTTGCCTACATTGAGGGATCTTCATCTAAGCAACAATCCATTGGGCGATCCCATACAAGATTTCTGGGACAAGCTCACTTTGGGCGAACACTCGGGTTTATCGTAGAAGCGGGTCTTGTTGGTGGAATTACGTCTTCCATGACCGCATTGAATAATCTCACGTATTTGGCTCTGGACATATGGCTTTTCGACGTTATTTTTACAAAAATTTGAAGGCAACAAATATTATTTACATTTCTAGTTTGGTAAACCCCGAAGCATTGTCATTCATTAGACATGCATTATTTATTGCACGGTCACCACGTGGACATTGATAAGCATTTAGTATAGGTAGTTACGTGAACGTCCCAGAGTTGGTGCTACATTTTTTTGATCATAGTGGTTAAATTTGATGTCCACCAATGCCTGTCAAAAAAAATCGAGTGATGGTAATTTTTCAATACCGTCTTTCAAAACACAAAATAATGTTATATTTTACTAATTATTCTATATTTATTATATCATCTTTTTTAATATATTTACATGTATTTTTATAATTTATGTACAAATCTATATAAAAATTGGCAAGTAAATACGTTTTAAATATACAAATTAGGTGTGGCATTAAATCAGAGATATTTACAAGTATTTAATGTCTAAAATCACAAAAAGCGTCTAAACGTCATCAAATTTACCCCCGCGATACGAAGAAGACTCAAAAACGTCATTTATGAATGGACGGGAGTTATGGTGAGTTAAGTTGTGTTGTAATCAATTCATGTTGGAAGATAGGTTAAAAGTTTAGTGATTCTCGCGAATTTTTTAACCTATGAAATTATGATGCTCATTAAAATGTCCAGATGGTCTACAATTTTCACAATATAAGGTAGGGAATAGTGATTAATGCGGCACTCAGTAACCATATTTCATCTTACTACATTCGAGTTCTCAATTTTTTTCTAATTCAATTCGTATTGGGGTTTAATTCTCGGTGTAAATGTTTGGGGCTTTAATCTTTCTCACACCGTAACTTAGAGAGGAGGAATGCATGGCCGACTTGAGTAGAACTCAAGGGAAGCCCTTGGCTTAAAGCCGGCCGAATTAAAGGTTGGGAGTGCCCTAGGCAATAGTTTGAGTGGGCGCCCTCCTCAAAAATTTATTTAATATTTTTTTCATTGTAAAGTAAATAAATAAAAATAGTCTATATTTTTGTATTTTTAAATTTACATCATGGTCATAATAAAATAATAATAAAAATATATTATTAAATTATCACTGAAGGATGAAAAATATTTTGTGGATGGAAAAAAATAATCGTAGGAGATGCTTAGAATGCAAAAAATACAATATTTTATACAAGGCTTCTTGCAAGTCTGATTTAGCCATATCAAGTAGGTGACAAGAACTCTATCCTAGAAATAAAGCACCATTTTTTTGCAAAGAAACAAAAATGTTTATGTAGCTCCCATGGTTTTGTGAAGAGTCGTATTTGGACTAGGCCTACAAATTCCTCCATAAAAAATAATAGAAATTTTCCCCAAAAATTAAGAATAGAAAATTAAATACTTTTTTCCTTTAATTATACTCACCTCTACTAGATACACTAGCAACATTATAAAAAATACATTAACCTTTTTTCTAGAACAAATTACACACCTACATAATCTTTGGACGCTACATCGAGAATGGATAACAATACCAAAAAAATCATGTGTTTATAAATATGTGATATTTTCTTTTACTTGACAAATATTACAAAAATTTTGTATGTGTATGTGTGAAATTTATGTTACTATACAATAATATCTATAAATGGGTTGATCAATTTTAATTCTTCATAAATTATTTTAAGATTAAGTTTTAAAATTAACCGACAAAAAGGAAATTTTTAGATTCAAGGCACCCCTGACCGTGACTCAGTTGGCGCCTAAACAACTGCCTAGTTTGCCTAAGGCTTAATCCCCATCTGCTTAAAGCAACTGCATAACAGAGAATGATATGCTTGTGTCCTTGCTTAGGCTATGAACCTTGCCATTCTTCAGACAAATTCATCCTACGTTTTCTACTCATATTGTTAAAGAATCGTTTTACACAACAAATTATTTTCAATTCATACTGGATATATTTACATTTTATAGAGCAATTCACGTGCCTTCACTATGCTTCCACATGTTGCATACATATCAAGCAGGGGATTCTCAACCACGACATGTAACAAATATTTGAAACAGACAATATTAACCAGATTTTATTTCTATTTTTGGAAATTTTTGTTCTATAAATTATCTTAAAAGTAGCATGACATGAATTTCGTTTCCTTATAAATATTGTGAAGTTTGTAATCCATTGTTTGGAATATCATAACAGGTAGCACAATATCTACAATTTGTTTAATCAATATTTTCAATGGTGCTGCAGCATTTGATCACGAATTTCAGCGACTTTCAAGTGGCTTCCACAGGCAGTTTTCTTCTTCATGAAAGTGTATTCTTCTGTTATGGGCTTCCTTTATAGTACTTGAGAGACTGGGGCTCTTGAATCAGTACAAAATCCATGTTTTTTTGTTGTACTCCATATTGTATACTTCAACTGGGCATTCATTGCAGATTCGTTGTATTGTTGTCCAAAAGATATTCGTTGTATTCGTTGTATTGTTGTACTCTATATTGTATCTTTCCTTTCTTGTTCCCTGGATTGTATAGCTTCTTTCTACTAATTATTATTTCAGTGAAATGTATATAAAATTAAATATTAAATTTTAAATACCAAATTAATATCAATATTATGCGGAAAATTTCACGAATAAAAATTGTGTCATTTTTTTTTACAATCTTATACAAACTAATCTTCTTATACATAAATTTGTTATATATCTTTTATATTTGAGATTCTTTTACATATAGATATTTGTTGAACACTTTGTAGATAGTCCGCTATTTTTGACATTTTATGTTTTATACTAGACTTATCATTAAAGGAAAGAATCATATGCTTATAAGAATAATTTGAGGGGCAACCATATATAGCTACACACCCCAAATAGATATATCTATGGTTGGGGAGAGGGAGAGAGAGAGAGAGAGAGAGAGAGAGAGAGAGAGATCTTCACTCCTCGGAATCAATCTTTATTTCAAAATCTGGGACATGGATCTATAATGCATTCATTTTTCTTCGCCCATCTAGATATGTATTGAATCTAATCTCCTGAAACATCGACCATTTGATAATTCACACTAGTGATGTCAAGTGGTGCCCTATCTATATCCGTTCGATCACGGCCGATTCGGTGTTTGTGTTTGCATTCGGGCCTTTGAAATAAAGAAAGGAAACCTCTACTCTACTACTCTATCATCTATATATAGGGGCTGACTTGTGACTACCCTTTGAGCTATTCATCGCCCCCATATCTATAAACCGAGAGATTCCCCTATCTATATAGACCCACCATCCCATGCCCCGGGCGTTGAAACTCGAGACCCATACTTCATCCACTTCTCCCGACGATACCCTCCCCTGCTCGGCCTTCCTATCCCCATTAGGCGACTCAACCATAACAGTGATTTCAGTCATGATTCTATATAGGGTAGGGCGGGTCATTCAGATTAACAACCCAACCCCTCCCCTCCACCGGATGGCCTATGGGTGACCCCAGTTCTATATTCTATAGAGGGCGTGCCCTATGACGATATGGGGAGGGAGTGGGAGTGACAATGTGCATTACTGGACATTCTATTCGGTGATCAATCGGTGTAACCAATGAGCGAGCAGGGCGGGCATCTATCTATAGGAGTGGGCCTATCTCCTAAGGCGGCCCAAGATGGACGCATCGTCTCAATCAGAGGATAAGACCCCTAGTTGGCCACATGTCTCTCCTCCAGCAGTCAATGGTTCTTCTTGAAACTGCCCCAAGATTCAAAGTTGGGGTGACTAGAGAAAGAATATCGTATGATTAATCTTTCCATATCATATGAATTTCAGCATTGAAAACTCCTCCGGGAGAAGCTAGAATTTGTTCCATTTGGATATCTATTGGTCCTGATTAGACATGGTTTACGTGTCATTGGTTCTCGGAGGAGTCAATATCTCCATCGACTAAAACCCATCTCACCCTTTGACATGTATCTTGTTCATTATACATGCATCGAAGGAGGCCTTTTAAACATGTATTACTACGCCTCCCAGTAACATGCTCCTACTCCAAATCTTTCCCTCCATGAAGTTATCAAATTTGGTGCCCCTTCAATCCCGATTCTTTGATGAAGGATGTAAGGGTGAGATATAATCAATTCTTTCACCCAAGTGGTTTTTGCTTTTCCACGTTCTTATTCCTAACTCTTACCTGGTAGTTCCTAATGTTAACACGTGCACTTCCCATGCTTCACGAGTACAACATCAAGTAATTTTCTCATGATCAAGTTACAACCTCTTTTCGAATAATGCCTTTTTCATTTTTTTAACTTCTTTTTGAGTAGTTTCCTCCCCTGTCAGCTTTTGCATTCTTTCTACTTTTTTATGTTCTCTATCTTTCTTTTCATGCTTAATTCTTTGTTCTTCCTCCCGTTTTTGTTTTCTTCAATCCTCAAACCCTTACCATAACCCATATCGGGGCCCATATATCTATATTTAGATCTAGTATATTGTGGCAATCAATACCATTCTATAACGTCCACTAAGATGTGTGTAACATGAGATGTTGGCCTAATAATGAGTACTACAAGTAATTTAAGAAACCTTATTACTATTCGACGATAGATTTCAGGACATGAAGGCTAAACTAATTATTTAATATAATTTTTTTAAAACATTCAAAAACAAAACAAATAAAATCTTCTACTTATTGGGCTATATAGTGCAATTTCCACCTTGTGAGTGAGGCATCAATGAAATTTTATTGGAATTATTTACGGCTTTGGTATTTCTATCTCCATTAGGCTATCACCAACTTGATCCCCTTCTATTTTGTCATCCTTCATTTCTACTCCATCCACCGAGTTCCCAGAGCTTTGTTGACCAATCCACTCTTCATCTTCATCATGTAGTCTTGGTGAACTAATTTTAACATCTAACTATTGCTTCCAACTCAATACTTTTCGTGTAATCCAAGGACTCGCCCATATCACTACCCTATTTTTGTCATTACTAGGTGTTCTCCTCGCTTTCTTTCAACCTCGCATCTTTCTCTAAGGAATAGAAGACACCTCTTTACACATAAAACTGATATCTTCTTCATTATCACAAAGGTTATGTGACTTTGGCTCAATATTTTCATGTCTCTTAAAGCTCTTTGGCTTTAAAATAACCTACACTCCAAAATCTTAATTCAGTTTATTTCCGAACACCAAATAACACAATATTTCAGAATAATGATCTCAATATGTAATTAGAATAGCTTCGCCACTTCGAGGGAAACCTCCAAACCATAAAATAAGACTCAAATGCTCAAATGATGATGAACTACTACCTATAATCCCCTATATATACTATTCATATGTTATGGCCATCACCAAGGCCGACCTACTAAGCATGAGAAAGTATAAATGATATAATAAAATGATATGGTAAGCCACAAGTCGGCTACTCATATCCTAATACAAGCAATAGGTTAAGGGTGTAGCATGCCCTTCCCCTTCAAACCAATGTTGTCCTCAACGTTGAATAATCTTGGATGTTCTTTGCAGAAAACCTTCATCCTCCCAGGTTGCATCTTCTATGCTCAGATTCTTCCACTTGATCAAATATTCCTTAATGTCTCTGGTTCTCAGCCTCTTAGTACGTGTTTGCAGAAATCTTCTCTGGCTCCAAAATGATTCTTCCTTCCTCATCAAGTTCTGGTAACTCTTTCTGGGCTTCAAATTTTTGTCCAATAACCTTCTTCAGGCATGAAACATGGAATACTAGGTGTATGTGTGAAGATGGAGGCAACTCTAGTTTATAAGCAACACTGCCAATTTTCTGTAGAACTTGATAAGGGCCATAATATTTAGGAGCAAGTTTGTTGTCCTTTTTTGTTGCTTTAGGGACATCTTCTTGTAAGGCTGGAGACGTACAAAAACCCAGTCACCAATTTCAAAATGTCTTTCACTACGGTGTTGATCTACTTGTTGTTTCATCTTGTTTTGTGCTAATGCTAAATTCTCCTTCAAACTAGCCAAAACATGTTGTTGATGTTGAATGTGTTCCTCAACATCTCTGACCTTAGTTTGCACCCTCAAGGAGGAAGTGATAGAAGGTGGATGGTAACCATATAATGCTAAAAATGGGGTCATTTGAGAAGAGGTATGAAAAGATGTGTTATACCACCATTCTGCAAGTGGTAGCCATTTAATCCACCTTTCCTGCTTATCTGATACAAAACAACGTAGATACCCCTCTAAGCATTTGTTGACCACTTCCATTTTCCCATCAGTTTGAGGATGATAAGATGAACTGTGAGCTAGCTGAGTACCCAAACATGAAAATAATTCTATCCAAAAATTACTTGTGAAAATAGGATCACGATCACTTACAATTATCTTTGGGGTTCCATGTAGCCTTTGAATTGTCTCAACAAAATTAGTTGTGACTGTACTGGCTGTAAATGGATGTGATAGGGCACAAAAAATGGGCATATTTTGTGAGCCTATCCACAATCACGAAAATAACATTCTTACCCTCTGAACAAGGAAATCCGGTGATGAAATCCATGGAGACCTCCTCCCATCTCTGCTAGGAATTGGTAAGGGTTGCAATAGACCTGGTGTCTTAATTATTTCCCCTTTGTTCTGTTGGCACACTAAACACTCTAATACAAACTTTTGTACATCCCCCTTGAGTCCTTCCCAAAATAATTCTCTTTTTATTCTATGATATGTCTTCAAAAAACCTAGAGTGTCCTCCAACAAGTGGGCATGTAGCTCTGCAACAATCTTATGCTTGACTCAGAATCTTTACTCAAGTATAACTTGTCCTTGTACCATAGTGCATTACCTTTCCACTCAAATTTGTTAGATGTCATAGATCCTTGCTTGATATTCTATATTAGAGATTGTGTATCCTTGTCTTGATCCCATTCCAATCTTGCTTCATCCACCCAATCGGCCGTCAACATGGACATTCCACATAGTAAGGCATCTGCGGATGTATCCCTTCTGACAATGCATCGGCTACTACATTTTCTTTACCCTTTTTGTATATGATTTCAAAATCATAACCCAACATTTTTTACCCACTTTTGTTGTTCCTCAGATGATAACCTTTGCTCCAAAAAGTATTTGAGACTATCATGATCAATTTTTACCTTGAAGTGTCTACCCATGAGATAGGGCCTCCATTGCTTGACCGCATGAAGAATAGCCATCATTTCTTTCTCATAGATAGGTTTGAGTAGATCTTTTCCTTTGAATTGGTGACTCTCAAATGTAATTGGTCTTCCTTCCTGCATTAGAACTGCTCCCAATCTTGATCCTGAAGCATCACATTCAACAATGAAGGTTTTGAGAAGTTAGGGAGTAGCCAAAACTAGGGTGTTGCACATGGCTTCCTTCAGCTGCTCAAAGGATTTAGTGGCTACATTTGTCCAATGGAAGGCATCCTTCTTTAGCAATGCAGTGAGTGGGGTTGCTATTCTACCATATCCCCACAAATCTTCTGTAGTACCCTGTTAGTCCTAGGAACCCACGAATATTTTTGAGAGTTTTGGGCCTTGGCCATTCCACCATAGCTTTGATCTTCTGAGGATCAACTTTGACACCTTCATGGGATACAATGTGACCCAAGTACTCTACCTCTTATACACCAAAAGAACATTTGGATGGCTTTGCATAGAGAGTATGTTTCTCCAAAACTTCCAACACTTTATTTACATGTTGTAAGTGTTCTTCCCATGTCTTACTGTAAATCAATATGTCATCAAAGAAAACTAATACAAATTTCCTTTAAAATGGCCTAAAAACAGTGTTCATCAAGCTTTGAAAGGTTGAGGGCACATTTGTAAGACCAAAAGGCATTACCAAAAACTCATAATGGCCCTCATGAGTCCTAAAAGCCGTTTTATGAACATCTTCCTCTTTTATTCTAATTTGATGGTACCCTAAACGAAGATCTAATTTTGTGAAATAAATAGCACCATGCATTCATCAAGTAAATCATCAATTACTTGGAATAGGAAACTTATCTTTGATGGTGTACTTGTTGAGTTCTCGATAATCTAGACACATCCTCCATGTTTCATCCTTCTTACGTACCATGACCACTGGTGAAGAATATGCACTCTGGCTATGCCTAATGATACTGCCTTTCAACATTTCTGTACCATTTTCTCGATCTCACTTTTATGGGAATATGGGTATCTGTATGGTCTGATGTTAGGTGTTTGGCTCCCTGGAATCAACTGAATGGCATGATCATGATCCCTAACTGGTGGTAGTCCCTTTGGAATTGCATCAAAAATAGATGAGTGAGCATCAACAATCTTCTGAAGATCGGGTGGCATTGAAGACTTTGTATTTTGTACTTCTATGGAAAATAACTTTGCTATAAATCCATCTACTCCTTTTCTGAGAACCTTCTGCATCTGATGAGAGCTAATAATTTGTGGAGACTTAGCTACCATCCCATTCAATTGTATTTTCCTTCCATCTGAATGAAATCGCATGAACAATTCTTGGAAATTCATCTCTATAGTACCTAAGGTTGTGAGCCATTGGACACCCAAAACAATATCTGCCCCTCCCATAGAAATAGAAAACATAGGTGAGTCTAACATGTAGTCTCCCATGGAAAGCTTGATACTATGGCACTTTCCTGTGCACTTGATTGTCCCACCATCCGCAATCATAACTTGCATTTCTAGAGCTAGGTAAATAAAACAATTGAGGCGGGAAGCTAACTTACTATTTATGAAGTTATGAGTACTCCCCGAGTCAATCAACACCATCACCTTCTATTTTTTGAGATAGCCAATAACCTTGAGTGTTTGAGGAGTACTAATACCTAACAATGCATGGCAAGAAATTGTAGGTTGGTGATCCTCTACTTCATCTTCTACTGGTTCCTCAGCCTCTCCTATAATTTCAGCTTCCTCATCATCCTCATTACCTCTATCAATATAGAACAACTTCTTCTCAGCACATTTGTGTCCCGGTCCATATTTTCTATCACAGTTAAAACATAATCCTTTTGCTCTCTTTTCTTCCATTTGTTGAGGAGTCAATCTAATTGGCCTAGCAAATGAAGGGGAAGAGATACTACGGTCTCTGGTGTTAATGAAAGGCGGCCTCCTACTACAAAGAAATTTTTCCTCTGCTCGAACGTGCCATGATAATAGAATCAAAAAGCTTGAGTGGATTAAACATACGTACCTCATGCTCGATGTGGTCCTTAAGACCCCCAAGAAACAGGTCATTTAGATTCTCTTCTGGAATATTCTCCACCCTTAAGGATAGGTTTTGGAATTGATGCACATAATCTTTGACTGATCTTTTTTTCATAAACTTTGCTAATTGACTAAAGTAGTTCTCTGAAACACTGGAACTATAGTGCAATTGCAACTCCTCGGTAAAAATTGTCCAAGTGACACCGAGACCATTCTTCTGCCTCTGAGCACATAACCATCGATACCAAACGAATTGGTCTGGTTCAAGATACAGGGATGCCAATGTCACCTTTTGTCTAATGGTGTTTGATGTAACTCAAAGAAGTTCTCCATTTGATTTATCCAATTTAGGGATCCTTACCATCAAATTTGCACATATCCACTTTTGGCATCATGTTCCGTGGTTACGAATAAGTTGGATTCTGATTAGGCTAGAAAAGTGATCCAACATGGTTATTTTGTCCATGATTTTGAACTGAAGATCCTCCTTGGTTGATATGGGCGGATTTGGGCCATACTATTTACCCTTTACATGTTGCATGATATCATCCAACCGATGATTGATTTGGTCTATGTCTCCTTTAGAGGCCATCTCAGATTGTACATTTTGCAACTCATACTCAAGTTGGCTCACCTTATGATCAACTGAGGTAAACCCTAGTGCTGAGGAATTTGTATTTACCCCTTCTGACTCCATCTCTTCAATCACTACCCCATCTTTATCTGGGGTTTTACCTAGAGTGACCGGATTCTTTTTGCTCTTGTGGAAGGCCCCGCCATGATGTCAAACCTTAGGGTTTAGGGTTTGATAAAAATTCTCCCACCAATTCACTTTGGTTCGCAATATATGGCGGAGAAGATAAAAATACTATTTTTGTTGGCCCGTGATCGTAGCTTTCCGAAAATGTAAAGAAATAACTTGAAAAATTCCATAATTTGGTTATGAGCAATCAAAAACACCAAATTTGCAATATTTTTGAATAATGATCTAAATATGCAATTAAATTTTTCGCCACTTGAAATGATTCCAAACTTTATAAAAAGACTCAAATTCAAATGATAATGAACTACTACCTGGAAATCCCCTAATATACTATTCAGGGTTTTGCCCTAATTTTGGCCGATCTATTAAGCATGAGAAAGTATACCACTTGTAATGAAATTACTTGTATAATTCAGATTATGAGCAAAAACAATATCCTAATACAAGCAATAGGTTAAGGGCATAGCAAAACAAAACAAAAATATCTCAAATAACTACACATTTCCTCCTTCCCAATTTTTGGTGATGAACCCACACTTCTTATTGGTAGAATGAGGTCAAAAGGAGAAAGGTGTCGTACTCACCTATAATTTGCCTTCGATGATGAGCCCATTTTTTTACTATTGGCATGGGGCAAGATGTAGGGGTAATTTCAAAAAAACCACTCAAAGCAATATGGAATGAAAAGTATTGAATGTATAAAAATCTCAAACAAATTATTTAAATGTCTATGTTAGGAGAGACAATTATTCCTTACACCGGTCTTGCCAATCGAAGGGCCACCCATGGGTCTAAGTCTAGTAAAGGCTTATGAAGTGTAAATCATCTCGAATTTGGTCGGATAATCTTGATTGGAAATGAGCCACAAGTTCCCAAATAGCTCTTTATTAAAACCCATGTCTCTTCGTCATCATTCTCATCTATACATTATTCATTCATATATCTCGTCTTAAGCTCTTGGTGTTGCACCCTCGCGTCATTCTTGGTTGTATGGGGTCAAGAATAGAGTGAGACATCTCATCATTACATCATCTACAACATATTTTGCCAATGACGTTTAAGCATTATTTGAAAAATAAGTTTCCTAAGTATGGCTTACAACTATGTGTGTTTCCATATCTCATTTTGTTTACCATACTACACTATCATTCATAGCATTCATTTAAAAACAACGAAACATCAAACATTCTTATTTATCTAAAGTGCACAAATGAAGTAGAGCATAAAGAAATAAATGTACAAAGGAGTGTCAAGCCAAAGAGAAGCAAGGTGTGTGTGTGTGTGTGTGTGTGTGTGTGTGTGTGTGTGTGTGTGTGTGTGTGTGTGTGTGTGTGTGTGTGTGTGTAGTACAATGTCATCACACCAAAGGACAAGTGTGGTCAAAATGCTCAATCATGAGCTGAAAATCTTTAAAAAATGATACATACGCAAAAAGAGACTAAGCAATAAAGGCAATTTGTGTATCCATCCCTTTAATACCCCCTAACAATTGCTTTGGCTATAAATTTCCTAGAAGCCCCCTAGAGCTCATTTCAAAAGAAAAATCTAAACCTATGGCAAAAATACGAAATCGCTCAAGTAACTAATCAATTCTTGAGCCCCATCCATTGTCGCGATTATCGAGTGCCATCATACGTAATCCCCATCATTTTGATTGTGCTGGTGTGCAAAATGGTTACCAAAAATCGGTGCCCAAAAATAAAAAAGACATATATGACAAATGATTTCTAAAAATAGTAAAATGTGATATATAAAGTATTTTATTTTTATAACGCCATTTTAGGCAAGAGTGTGCAACGCCGACAATAGTGGAGCAAGTAAATTTTTAACCCCTCACACAAATGGTGAGTAATTTTTTCCTTTTATTTCAAATATTTTGCCAAACTTTGTTTATTACTGCACTTGATTCATGTTTCTCATGTTTCTCAAGTGGAGGGAAGTTTGGTGACTCCATCCTAACACACGATTGGATAAGGTGATCTTCTAACTCTCCCATTTTGGGAAGCGTCATTCTCGAAAATCATGTTTTAGCCCATTCATGGCTAAAACGCTCTTTGAAGGGACAATATGTACACACCCAAAAATTACATGATGCAACATTGAAACACGACACATCTTCAATGATGACAAAAACTCCTTCTAAGACGAGAATGAGATCTAGATCCCTCCCTCTCCTTTACATCCCTCTAACTCAAACCAACCCTTAGCTTTGTTCTCGAACTTAAACCACCTTTTAGTTTTTGACATTGTTTTTAGTTGTGATTGCGCAATCGCCTCGATAGTCACGCAACCACCCCTCTGGCGATTTGTCGCTGTAAATCGAGATTAAAACACGCAGTTTTGAACACGTGTTTTGATTTCGACTTGATTTTCTCACATTTCTTGGTCAAATTGGCTAAAAATAGGCTTGTTGGATTGGTATTGAGTTTCTCCTCCCTTCTTGCTAAATATAGTATGTTGAATTCTTCTCCTCAAGTTGAGTCACCACTAGTCACTTCTTGATCGATCGACATCTTCTCCTCCAACAACTTATAAAAATGAGATTTTTATTCGTATCATGGGTTGGGCAATTTGTAATTTTGAGAAGTGTTATGCTACCATATTTTGGAGAGCGATTACACGTGCATAAACCAGTTCTATACTATGTTCTTCCTTATTACTCACATTCCAATCATCTTCCTTGCACAAAGCCATCCATTCAAAGGTTTGATTTTCTTGTTGACATTCACCATTTTGCCTTCTTGGATCAATTGGAACTCATACATTGGAAAGGGATTGAAGCTGAGGAGATATTGGATGCACCACACCTCTGGAACAAGCTACCACAACATTATAGTGACTAGGTTGGAGTTGTATTCAATTCTTTAAAGTTTTAGTGTAGTTATTATTTGTTATAAGTAGAAGAAATTGTGTATTCAAATTAATTAGAAGGGGAAGATCTCATCACTTCCCATGTGTCAATATTTCTTTTCAAAATACTTCTTCCCTTGATATCCTCTTCCCAACGTATCCATGTGGATCTACACAAGAAATTAGTCGGAGGAAGAAGTAGCATATATATATTTTTATTTCTTTTGTCTAATTTTAAAAGAAATTATGTCAAGGTGATTGGTCTCCTAAGTGAAACCCCTTCACCTCCAACTACCTTTCATTGCCTTCTTCAAACCTCGTCACCATCTTTGACTCTTAAGGGATGGCCAAACCAAGCAACGATATTCCCAATCTCCTTCACCACTAGCAAACAAGGAATCATGGTTGGATATGCAACATAAGTACAATAAAATCTTGAGCAAAACCAAGCTCATAACAAATAATGGCTATAAATACATGCCAATATGCTAAATTCTACAAGCATACTCTGCGTCAACAACAAACTCTTATGTGTACAACACTCTAAATATGTACGGCATGTGCATTAGGCACGACCTCTACACCATGCACTCAATCCTTGTGCCAAGCATTTAACCTATGTAAACATCAACAGACACAAAACGTTGGTGGACACAATATACCAAAACAACAAAAGCGATTAGGGTTCTACTTGAAACGAGATTGATGGTCCAAAAAATAGTCACATATCAATATTTGTCCTCGCCATATCTCCACTGCCCATCCTCTGACATGTGTAAGTGGCAACAACCCCTACTCCAACTTGGACACGCCTTTTGGCATAATAACTATGATGCCTTTATCTTAATAAGCATATGTGACATATACTAAAATGCCTCTGTGCTGATTTAGAAAACACTATTTTGAAATTGGAATTAAAATTGCAAACAAAAAATCAACGCAAATTAATTATTTATCATAAAAATGTTTCAAAACACACACATATACAATGACAAAATATTTTTGGAGTTGCAACAATGTAAAGCATGGGCAGCTTGCTCAATTTTCCATTTAGAAACAAACATTAGACTTAGTTATTGATAAACATCAAGGTTGCCTTGAATGGATATAGGAATAAATCTAAAAAAATCATTGCAAAGTCTACTAAGGATGAAAATGGAAAGAGCATAGGTGGAAAAAGATAATCTTGTTGAAAATGATCATTGCTCACTCCACGTCGGTGTTGGATTTTGCAAGGCTTCATTTTAGATGTCAAAATACTACTTTTAAAATATGACCGTCATAGTTGGTGATGGGGAATATATAATTTAAACATCAATATGACATGTATGCTCAAATTTTACACTACATACTAAGAATTTGTGAGATTTATGACAATTTATATCAACAAAATGGAAACATTAGAATAAAAATAATAAAAACATCTCCACATATTATTAATGAAATATAAAAACAATCCTAAGTGGTTTCCTATTCCCACGACCTAAACCACGATTCTTTTTAAAGTCAGTGGAGCTTGACGAAGTTAAAGTGGGAGTTTGGTTTTCTTTGTTCACCTATTTTTCGGGGAGGGAAATCATGGTCATAGATAAAATAGCATTATCTTATTAAGAGCTTTTGAGGTTATTAATAGACTAGAGTTGTTATTATTTATAAGCATATGATATTTAGGTTGTCTTTGTGGTAGAAGAAAACTTTTACAAAGAGGTGCACAAACTATATATATGTGCATGGATTTACTCTTTGAAGTATGAAAAGAGAGAATTGTATTTTATTCTAGGACCTGTGAATAAAGAAGAAGTCTCTGACTTGTTTTTGGGGATGTATCCTATATTAGGTGAACTACGTTAAATCTTGAGTTTATTTTGTGATTGCACGCTTCTTTTATTTATGTTTTAATTTCGTTTTATTTCCCATTTGTGTTTCTGATCCCAACACCTAATTGGTATCAGAGCAAGATTTTGATTTAAGCAAAAAAGCTCAGAGCATTTCTTGTTTGAGTGGGAGCATTGATAGAAGATGTTAAGTTAGGTGGTTGAGAATTTTAACGGTCAAAACTTTTAGCTTCTGGGAAGAGATGAAAAGTGGAGGACTACCTGATATCAGAAAGATCTTTATCTACCTGTTCAAAGGAAAGCTTTAAACCATTAATCGACTATGAAATATGAAGAATGAGATGATCTTGATAAGAGGAGCATTGGGAACAATATTAGTTTGTGCTGACGTAATGCACGATAGCTTTCAATATTTCTAAGGAAAAAATAGTAGATCTAATGGAAAATTTAGGTAGGTGTATGAAAAACCCTCGACCTCGACAAAATATATTTCGTAAAAAAAAATTGTTTTGCGGGAGAGAAGATGTCATAAGGTGATTTATTAAATGATCATATGAATGAGATTTAACTTACGATTACATGTCGATTAAAGATGCCTTAGGAGTAAGTTGTGATGATGAAGTTA
>CM031243.1:1152701-1181078 GCA_018340775.1 Taxus wallichiana var. yunnanensis
TTTGGGTACAATAACTGTTCAAACAGACAATGGGACTGCACTTATCTACAAGGTGTTTGAATTTCGATATATGGTCACGTAGTTTTGGATAATGTGTTGAGCATTAAATAGGCAAAGGAATATTTCGATAAAGAGCATGATGTGATGTGAAAGGCCCAAGTGACCAAGATTTATAAGTTTCGTGGTGGTAAAGGGAAAATCGGAGGTACTTATGATCACAAACATTTTGATATGGTGCTCTTCTTTACTGCTCCTCATTATGCATAGCAACAAAAGTGAAAGTGAGTGGAGGCTGGGTGTGTGACACAAAATTATGCACTTGTAGATATTATAAAGCTTCGTCTTACATTACTATTTTTAGAAGTGTTCTCAAGTGAATAAAATACTCACTAATCCCACCTTTTGGTCATTCTTTATTTTATAGTTTATTTGGCTCATTCCCACATATTTTCTCTTAATTTACTATCGGTCCATTTTCGCAACCACCCCGCGCCATTCTAGCTCCGAAATCATGGTGCCCCAAATCCCATATCAGACGCTCTAGGACACCTCTGTCCTCACCCTCGGGTGCCCCGGGCCTATGCTTCTTCTTTCTCGCTTAGGGGCCCCTTTTAGGTTGTTTTTCATCCTTATCCTTTCCTAGTCAGCCTTGCTGGGATTACTATGAAATTAAGTCGTAGTGAGCCATATATGCAATATGAAGTTATAAGACCATGTAATGAGGGTCTTAGTCATTGTACATACTAGTTATCACTCCATCTAGAGTTTCATCTTATCGTGATCATTTGAGATCCACACCGTGTTAACAATAAATTCTTGAACTTGCAAGATATTCTATAACTGTTAGAAAAAATCTTCTTCAAGTTTAAGAGAGGTGACTCTCAATTTCAAGTTACATGGCTCTAATATTATGATCCACCTGCTCAAATTAATTCTCCAATTTCTCCCATATATTTCAAAGCAGAGTCAATTTTTTCAAACTGAAACAAAAGCATCAGCCACTGTTGGCAAGCTTCTGCTACGCAAACCAAGGCATAGACTGCTCTTTGTGTTTTTCATTATGCATGGTCAAAATTTCTCATATTTCTCTAGTGAAACACAAGCGAACTCTGGCAGAAGCCAAAGCCTGTAATCTTTTCCGCTCAATTGTTTCAATTTTGGTTTCCATGTGTGGTAATTATGTGTCAGCACGGCTCAACATGACCTATCGCAAAATGTAGATGCTGGTTCTCAAAAAAATCACCAAAATAAATGCAAGAACAAAGCAATGCCACAAGATACTTCATATTTTCGCACTTTATAATGATTGTGTGTTACAATACGACACTTTATAATTATAGTGTGATTCTCAAAAATAAACATTTCCAATGGAGAGCACAAAAAAAAGCACTTTTGGAAAAAAATTTAAACTCAAAATTAAGTTGTTTCATCAAAAAGATACAAGCTTTACAAGTTTATGCTTCCGCTATTTATTTTAGGTGCTACTAAAACAAAATAAAAATGCTCTCTTTCTTCTACCACATAAATAAATGAAAGGGGGTCAGTTTAAGCACTCTAATCTAGTAGAAATCACAAGCTTTAAGCCATCATACAACCATACCATATGACCAAGGGCTAAGGATTTTAATGGTGCCCGAATACGATGAATATGCAAAGAATTTATTTGGTAAAATAAAACTTATGAATGGATGTCAATAAGAATTCCTTTCTCTCTGATACCATAAAATGGAACGATAACCAGCATCGTACTCAATCCAAGAACACATATGCTAATCAAACACCACTTATCAATAAGATGAAAGAAATTGCACTACAATAACTTTACATAAACCTTTACAAATAAATGAGACAGCAATATCATATATTATTACGGAACTCAATGAAATACAATGAGAATGGGCCTTTGTTTATATATAAAGGAATAAAAATCTAAGAACTAGTCAATGTCGTAGATCAAGCCATAAATCAAGGAAAGAAGTAGTCACCAAAGAACTAGTCAAGACCATAGATTTAGGATAGTAACTAGGACATCAAAGATGTAGTCAATACCATAGATCAAAGAAAGAACTAAAGTGAATACCATAGATCAAGCTGAAAGAAAATCATATCAAACAACCAGATAATATCCCCTTTATCTAAATAAATAAAAAAAGAAATATCCCACACACATAAGCCGGGTGAGGATAAATACAACAAAGGCAAATAAATTACCCAGGTGGAACATGAGCTAAGGTAAATACATACTCTAACATCCTTCGGGGCACGTGTGTCCTCTTTTACCTCCTTTCTGATATTTGAATGTTACTTTATTGCTGTCTTCTTTTTATCACTCTTTAGTTGGCATTTTTACTTGTGAATGATGAAAATTAAGCTTCAGGGAATCATGTATATATATGTGTATTTAACTACACTGTGGGAAAAGCATTCATGAGGCACATACTACTATAAGGAGCTAATATTTTCTATCTACTATTACATTTGGACTACATACTTCACTACATATAGGAGGCTTTATTTTGAATTACAAAAATATTTACATTTACATCTGAACACAAAGTAAACTCGTGATCCCCCACTATCTCTTTGTGTGACAAGCACTTGTGAATCCTAGATCAATGCATATTATTCCTTCTAATCACTCATATACACACACACACACACACAAGAACTACATAAAGTTTGAAATGTAGTGCAGAGCGCATCACCTTCACAATGACCTCACAAGTGGACCAGCAAATTAGTCCAAATTCTAACCTGCAAACATGCATTAGTTTTATTCATCTAATGTGTGAGAAGTCCCATGTGCACAGGTATTTCAGAGAGATTATTTGTAGGCGTTATAGGTGACACAACTAATCTAATGACATACACATTGAATATGAGTGACAATTGACTTAATAATAAAAAACCAAATTATGAGCTATAATCACAGGAGACTAGTGCCAAAGTCAAATGCATAGGCCACTTCTTGGGTGGACTTGTCTCCTTTCTAAACACTCTTGTTCTTGAGATCATCACTTTATAATCAGACATAGAATTTTCACAACCCAAAATCTCCCTTCCAAATCACTCTCCAGCCTTAATCGGTCTGCACCTAAAAACAATCTAAGTCATTCTACAAACCCTATCTATTACTCTTTTCTTTTTTTTTCATTCATTGATATTTAATTTTACTATTATATCTATTTAATCAAGAGTGTCATTATCTTATATTTTAGTTTTATAAATCAAGCATGTATGTGACTACATTGCACTAGTAGTGATAGTCCTTATCAACATTCTTCAATGACTATGCCAATAAACTCACCAAATATTATGTGTACTTCCTGTTGGGACTTCTTCTCTCTTTTAAAAATATTCACGCAATTCCTTTTGGTATAAGAACTAAACAGGTCTTGTCCTCCTCTAACTCATAGGAATTACTTTCCAAATACCAACAAAAATCTCACGTACAAACTCTTCTTCCCTCTTCTCCTTCATATCTTTTTATTTCAAGGGTGTAGAAAAGTTGAACATGTACCGGACCTTATCAATGTGGATAATATTTACATGCCCACTCGCATAGATGGCCTTCTCAGGGTCTATCCAACACTAGATGAAAAACATCCATGGCATTATATCACACAACACTTCATCACAATAGCTTTCTATCTAGAACTTAATAATATTTTACTCATTTAGCTAAACGTGGTGTCTCCTTCTCCAACTAAGACACCTCAGTAAGGATCGGGACGCAGTAATCTCATCCCTAGATTCTCCACCATCTCGCCGGAAACAAGGTTTTCCATGCTTCCACTATTGATGGTAACTTTTACAACATTTTCCTTCCATTTTCAGTATAGTATTTTGAATAAGTTATTTCTTTGTGCTAGTTCATCCTCTCTTTACACAATCATTAGTAATACCTTTTTCTTATCATCGAATCTTCTTCACACTCTAGGCCTTTAAAATGTTCTAAAATCTCATAAATTATACCACACCATGTGGTACATGCATGCATGTTTACATGTACACCTACTCATAACTTCACTTTGTGCAAGATCTCTGGGAACTCACATGCGTGATGTCCAATAGTTCCACACTTGAAACTTGTTCCAGAGAATCTCTTCTCTACATCCGCCAAACCTTGTGCCCTCAATGAATAATTATCCTGAAACTACCGCAGTATGTGTCAAATGCACTATTGCCTTACCATGCACATTGTGGATTCCTCTTAAAGCTACGCTCTATCTCTTACACACCAAATTTTCCTACACCTTTAGGAAGCTAGTTTGATAATCCTTTACCATGGTTTATATTGTGCATCAAGATTATCTCCTCATGAATCTAAAATATTAACATGTTGATATATCTTGTGAAATTTTCTTGGTCAACTTCAATACGTGTATATCTAATTATAATCTTATGAAATTCCTATGTATAGTATTTAACAAACATATATTTTCTTTAATTTCTTGTAACCTTTTAAATAAACTTACTTTATCTTTTTGACCATTCGGTCCCAGCACACTATTTTTCCTCTATCTCTTCTCCAATGTTTATTTGTACCACCTTCCACCATAATGCCGTGTGTCTCCTTCAACATTTTATGTGCTACTTTGACGGTTACATGGTTAACTATCTCCTTGAACTCCTCAAAGTATTATTCCATTCACCACATATCCAATATACTGAACACTCTTTTAGTTCAGCCTCCCGTAGAATGATGGAACTCTCCATCCTGTCCCTCAACCCATTCTTTAAATAGCTTACAATAATCATGTTTCTCTCATGCCAATGGTTTCCTCTTTTCTACTCTTCATCTTCTATAACTCCTCATTACACATGTGCTCCTTAGGCTATGCCTTGATTTTCAATTTGAGCATGTGGTACAACAAATCCTCTTCGCCTGATATTCTTCAATGACCTCGAGCCTAGTCCTTACACTCCCGGTTTTCTGTATCATAACTTGTTCTAGTGCTCTCATAATACTTCTGTGTTCATCATATTTTCTATGTTCACCAAATTTCATCGATTAAGCATCTCTTTAGTGACATATTTTTCTCCTTGACTACTTGCATCACACTCGACATTTTATCACTCCTATCACCCCTAACATATCTTCAAGGTGTGTACTTGCCTCGATACAACTTCTGATAATGGGACTATTCAAATTAAAATGATCCTCCCCATTTCAGAAGCTTAGCACAATGGAAATAACATAACACACAAGATTTTCTATTCAATCAAAAAACCTTAATGACATCTACACGTGCAGTTTTCCCTTTATCGGGCAATTACAAAGCTAGTAAAAAACTTGAGAAACTACATGGGTCAAAAATATGTATGGACTTCTCTGGTGTTCTCTCGAACTTGGTCTCACTCCTTATTAAATTCATCAAAGGCTCACAAAATATCTTAAATCGAAATTTTAGGCTAGCTTTTATAGATCTCTATTCCCACTGCTTGGTAATTGAAATTCCTTATAGAATCCTCTCTCCTTATCCCGCTCAATCTTGAATTCTGAATTCATGTTCATTAATGGTGTCCATCCACCTTGATCTGGTAGTTGAGAGAATCCATCAAGAAAACTCCACACTGCTACAGGTTACATTTGGTAGTTGTGGTATCCCTTTCCGCCACATGCACGTATTCACAATCTTCACCTACCACTTTTTCATTTTCTACCGCTGTCCTCATTCGTCCACACAATCTATTTTAATGTAATTATTTGTGGAAATATCCAAGATTCCTTGGGTTGTGCTCCTTTGTGCACTTCTATGCACCATCTTTATTACTAAAATTATACATAACACATTGCTTTGGGAACAACACTTTGTGCATATTCATGCATGCCCCTTCATCACACTTTTCACTGACTATCTCTTTTGTGCTTTATACATTCCTAACTATTGAAAAAAATTCCCGCACTCCCACATAATTTCTTGTACATTATACCATGTCTCCATTACCTTGGTGACCCTTATAATTCCCTAAGCATTAACTCTAACACTTCTGCCAAAGCTTCAAAACACATGCAAAATCTCATTTTCCCGCAATGCTCCTACATCACCCTTACACCCTATATAGCTTATATTGCGCTTATAATTTTTTGGGTGTAAACAATAGAGTTAGGGAATTTTGCATCGATTCTAACCTAGTGGATTCACACATATGTGACCTAAATAATTGCAAATGATCTCCACAAATCAAATTCTCATGTACATGACGTTAAAATATCTAAGTGAGCTAATGGAGTTACTAATTCCATGTGATCTGTGACATGAAGAAGTGGGCACACCTTTTTGTGAATTCCTTTGAAGTTGTGTGGATGCTTCTACAAACGTTCATCACGAATAGTTGACCTTCGTTAAGAGATACAAAAGTGTTACTTCTCATGAAGGGATCCTTCAACCTGATGTGGGATATGAAAATCACTTTACTAATTGCTACTAGTTTTCGACACCATATCTTTGTGTAATCTTTGCATGGAGATCCTTTCAACCCGATGTGGTAATCTTTCCTAAACAACTAGAAAATAATGTGTTTCACCTTAGTAATGGTGTTGTGCTTTATCTTGCAGAGAGGGAAACTCATTCTTGGAAGGCATTAAATCTCTCACATAAACAATTTGAATACAACCATTTTCATCATTAAGAAGAGATATGTGTGTAGATTATGTTAGGAATTCATAATATTTAATGTTCCATTATTGCATAATTATAATTAATTATCGTATAGTAATTAATTGTTACATGTTAGTGGTTAATTAGTTATATTCGTGACTATTACCAAATTAATTGTTATATTGCCTTCCTATTTCTTAGGAGGTTGTTTTGCTACCTCTTTGTGACTATACAATTTCCATTATATTATCGGAAATAATACAATACGAATATTATTATTGTGTTTATTTTCTCAAACTTATTGCTTTGATCATTGGTAGTATTTCGAGCTGATAATAATGTGAGTCATCTTCAAGTAATATAACTATTTCACAACTATGATGGGCCCATGTGCATCATCCAAGAATATATTGGTTTTAGCTACGATTTGTCTAATAAGATATTCCTAGATTTTTTTTGATTTCTACATCAAACACAAGATCCTTGACACAAAAAACGTCCCGACTCAACACTGTTCAAAACTTTTCTCTCCACATGTTCAATATCCATTAAGTTTACACATTTGGGTTATTCTCCATAGCCAGCTACTTCAAACCGTGCATCATATTCACACTATGTGATGCGTCTTAAATTAAGCACTTGCCCGTGGGCCGACTTTTCTTCCGGTTAAACACTTCTTGCATTCTGAGTCAGTTGGCATACCATCACAGACTACAAGATCACCCGAAAACTCACCATGCACTTTCTTATCGCACCATGGCTTCAAATCACTCCTCACTTCAAAACCAAATTGCATAGCTTTCAAAAATCATGTGTATTTTGTTTGACCGATCGCTATAATTTATATTTAGGTTTATATGTTTATCTTTTCTTTTAAGTTTCGATAGTTTATTAATGGAATATAAGGAGCGTTAAGAAGTTCCATATGATTTTTAAGTATAGTTCAATAGTGGTTCGATTTAATACATATCTAAAATGTGTTCCAAGTATCAATCTAATTGTTTCATTAGTCGGTCTTTGCTTTTAGTAAACAGTCCTCATAGTTTGTTTTAAATTGGTCATGGTTTCATATTCATATTAGAGCGGTATTAATCAATTATGGTCTTAATATTTACTGGCAAGGCGTTTACAAAGGGGGAAAGCCCTCGGAGCTTCGATATACGCATGACGGATCCGCGTCCCATAGTTTGGCGTACTTCAACGTCATGTACGGTTGCACATCAACCGCTGATTTGTGAGATTTACTTGGGCGCGATAATCATCTGAAGCCAGTAATGTAGTACGCGCAGCTATCCATGACGGTCAGTCCTCCTCTGTCGATCACTACCTCTGGCCAGGTCTCTAAATCTCTCTACCGCTCCACTTGCTTGTGAACACATTCTTTAATCTGCGCCAAGCCTCTGCAGGGAGTCCATCGCCGGCCTCTGCTCTTCAGAGGAGATGAAGAAGCGGGCGAAAGAAGACGAGGCTTTGAGCAGTGTGTGCACCACATTCAAGCTCGCGGCTTGTGGGCATGCGCTTAGGCGTAGCTCGAAATGGCGGCGAAAGCGTGAAACGGTCGATGTTCGCGTGGACGGGCGATCCAAGTTCGATCCGCCATTGCCGAGGGGATACTTCGGAAACGGAATCGTGATCACGTCGGCGCTGTGCAGGGCGGGAGAATTGGCGGAGAAGCCGATGTCTCACGCGGTGGGGTTGGTTCAGAAGGCGGTGGGAATGGTGACTGATAAATATATGAGATCTGCCATTGATTACTTCGAGTTGACGCGAGCGAGGCCCTCGCTTACAGCGACTCTGTTGGTGACGACCTGGTCTCGTTTATCGTTTCATACCTCTGATTTTGGGTGGGGGGAGCCGTTTCAGTCCGGGCCTGTCACGCTGCCCGCCAAGGAAGTGGTTCTTTTTCTTTCTCATGGAAGGGAACGGAAGAGCATCAACGTGCTTCTTGGCCTTCCTGCTGCCGCCATGGAACGCTTTCAACAATTCTTGTATCTTGATTAGCCCGATTACAGGTTGTTTCGTGTATGGTCATGATTTCTGGTTATTCTTCCTTGTTTATCATTGAAATAAACGGCGAATTCTCGCTGTCAATTTGAACTCCATATTTTACTCTTGCAATTATTTTAATAGAAATTCAATTCCTTTAACCGCGAAGGCTTGAGACTATCTATGTTTTTTTTTTTAAAATTACGCCTTGAAAAGCGCTTACAAATGCAAGGAAAGCCCTCCCCAAGCCTTCGATGCATGCATCAACCATCGATTTAGATTTACTATAGCGATCTCGTAGGAGTCCATCGCGCCTCCGCTCTTCAACTCGATTTACTTGCTTACGTGGGATCTCTCAAGCCAAGGAATCGCATCACCACTCCCAGCCTCTCTCTACTACCACTCACTTGTCGCCACATTCTTTAATCACACCGGAGTCCATCGCCGGCCTCTGCTCTTCCTCTTATTGTTTACGTGGCGGATGCTCTTTTTGGAGGATGAGGCATTGGCACTGGAGGGCCGAGCCAAGGTTCTTCTTGAGGAGAAGAAATGGCTTGGCGAAGAAAAGTCTCGATAACGCTGGAGGGACCGTCAAGAAACCGGGATTGTCCTGGGCCTTAATGGCCGTGAAGGTCTTACAAAGGATACTTACGCATAAAACATGGAGGGCTCTGAAGGACGGCCTCAGAAATGGGCGGCCAACATGTCGGATTGGAACATGGCCGCAAACAGCTACAGATCACGTCTCTTGGATATAACAACAATTTGTGCAAGATGCTTTGCTGGTTAACATGATTTCGACAATGATGGCGAATTTATCAGCATGCCTCCACTCTCTGTTTATCTCCTGCATTATTACTAATTTTTGACACTGTGCTTTGATCTGTAACCTATTAGAATCGTGTGCATTTATTTTATGGTGCACACCTGGCAAGTGATGTACAAATATGGTATTTGATAATGCTTTTTATTTACAAATATTTTCTTCTT
Source organism: Taxus wallichiana var. yunnanensis (assembly GCA_018340775.1). Lineage (NCBI taxonomy): Eukaryota > Viridiplantae > Streptophyta > Pinopsida > Cupressales > Taxaceae > Taxus > Taxus wallichiana. The sequence continues at coordinate 1,162,283 of CM031243.1, forward strand.
GGCTCTTGTCTGTGTTTGGAGACAATATGATCTACACCTAGTCACAAAGTGGGAGAATTCCAAACACGTTTTTGGCTTCAAAGAGACTATGGCCTGTGATAGGTATTTTACATTGTTGCTAGTCGCAAATGTTTTATTTTCTGCTATGGGATGTGATTGCAATTCATACTATTTGTTACTTACAAAGTGAGTGAACTATAAATAATATTCTGGCTTCAAATAACATATTTTATACAATTGAAATTCTTATGTAGCACCATTTAAGAGGCAGGCCTCAGAAAATAAAATTGTTCTCGTGTACTTTTTACACTAGCAGGATTGTGAATTCTGTAAAATGTTTTCTTTGAGAGATAGGGATGAAATTGCAGTACAGGAAAACGTTCATTAATATTGTGTGAAATAGAAAGAAAGATAATTAACGCCACATAGATATCTATAAAAAAACCATACATTTTTATTCTTTCAATTATTATTTTTATAGCTTATTTCAAATGACACACTCTTGCTTTTCATCTCACAGACAGAACAAGTTCACATTCACTACAAATGTTCCCAGGCTATCTTATGCCCTAAAGTTTGATGTGAACTTCAGAACCATAAAAGGTTTGAGTTTTTCCAACTTATATCTCCTTCACTTGCTCCATGCTTTCTTTCTATACTCTAGTCCTGGGTCAAAATTTTGAATCAATGACAATCATTTCAATGCTTAGAGACCAGTCCATTCCTAAAATGCTTCTATTTTGGAATTTTACTTCAAAATTTGCATCCGGTAGAAAGCCAAATATTTTAGGGTCAGGTGTTGTGGCGCATCCCGGTTTTCCCTCTGTTTATACTTGGTTAGAGCAAATTTTATTTTTGTCTTCACTCAGGTTTCTGAAATTTGCTTCTTGTGAAGTTTGAATCAATTGTGTTTTCATGGCCTAGTTGCAAAGTTTTGCTTAGAAAACTTGTGCTTCCATTGAATTTTTTGTATGTTGAAGGACCACAGATTATGATCATTCGCTCAGTTTATAATTCTTAAATGTTTAAGTGATAAGGGAGAAATATAAAGTGAATATACAGTCATGTAATGTATGAATTTTTTATTCTAATTTGAGCCTAGGTTTTCACTCTCTCCCAATGCTTTCACTTTTTAGTTAACACATTACCTTCACTATTTTTTAATTTATTTCAAAAACATGGTATATATACCAGTAATTGTAATGCACAAGTTTCAACAACTTTTGTAGTTCAATTACTTATCTTGGATTGTAATGCTTTCTTATATGAACTATCCAAATCTGGTTCTCTAATATGATTCATGGTTTTCTCTAAGTTAGTCTACTCACAAGACTTAAAAATTACTGACCCCTATTTTCCATCCCTTTAATTGGAAAGAACAATAGAATCCTGGACTTCATTAACTTCTTTCAGGTCTTTAACAAGTCAATGTATAGGTTGTTGCTCCATGAGTATACCATAGCTAAAGCAAATTGATAAGGGAATATATAACACAGATATTAAATTTTGCAGATTTGTTGTTCAACTAAACACTTCAGCTTGAAAAATATTTTCATACTCTATTCCATGAGCATAATAATGTAGGGAATCGGGATTGTTCAAATTGGTGCCAGGAGTGAGGAAACATGGGAGAGTTGACATCTTTGAAATAGAAATACGAGCTTCTAACCTGGAGGGAACCCAGTAGAGAGTGAGCACTTGTATGATATTTATCTTTTGAATTATTTATGCCTTAGGGTGAAATATTTTTGGTCTTGTGACCAGCACAACTTTATAACAATCAATATTTTTAGTTTGGGCGTTGTTGTGGCAGTTAGGAGTCAGATAGAATGGATGCATATCTATGTGCAAGTCCTCTTATGAGAGAGGAGACAACCTCTTCTATAATGCGAGAACAACTCATTTCTCTAGCTAAAAGTCTTGTGCCCAAGAGGACACTAAAAAGGTTGCCTTTGGCATTATGAAATGATGTTAAGTTGGCTTTCACTAGCTATTTAAATAGAATTCTTTTTTGGAATTTTTAATGTATGTGTAAGAGAAGTCCTATCTCAAAAACTCATCATTTGGTAACTTTGAAGATGGGAGCGTATGATTCAATCACCAATGGTGATACACTAATGATTATATATATTGATATCAAATTTCTCCCATTCTTTTTATGTAGCACATTGTGCTATAATCTAGCTACTTGTTGGTGATCATGGATGCTTAATGCAATTTTGGATCTTGAATTGGGTGCGAAGCTTGAACCAGAAATATATGTCATTAAAACCTGAACTGCCTTAAGAAAATTGTGTTTGTATAATTGGTTTTTAAGTAAGGGTTTATTTTGTAACTGAAAACAATTATTATTTGTGAATGAATTATGGACCACAATTGATGTATAACATCACGGTTGTAAAGAAGTTATTTGTATTTTTTGGTCTTATTATGACTTTGATTGAATTTATTCTAAAGAAAAGATTTTACTATTTTTAACCTAATAAATGTCTAGAGTAACAAATTTAATAGGTCAAAGAGAATTTCTAAAACAAAGCAGCATTTCTGATTTGAATGGGTAATAAATGTGGAAAGGACCTATCAACCAAAATTACTTCTATTCAGTGATAGTTACTTGTTATCTCATATATTCATGGAACTTTTACAGGTACTTGGAGATCCACTTGATAATTTTGTTTCCTTTTTAAAGTGTGGCGTGAAAGGTTGAAATTTGAAAGAAAAAATAGGAAAGATTCTGAGATTACTAAATAGATAACATTCAAAAGGAAGAAATTATTCACACACTGATAGAGTTGTTACACAACAAACAAAACATGCACAACAAGAAAATCATATATAACTTTATTAAAAACATTCAAAAGATTACAAAAAAAATGTTACAAATGTTTTCACAAAAACTACTATTGTGTTCTTTCAATCTCTGTTGCTCTTTCTTTCTTCATAAATGTTGCATGTAAATAATGTGAATGACACTAAAACGATAAAGTGGAGTTTAGATAACATATTATCTTCATAGGAACTATTTGAGCCATGGAATAGGTGTGGCACACCGGTTGGTTTTCAAACATGGAACCTATTGGATCTTCCCTATTTTTTTTTGCTCCTTTAAGCACAAATTGCACTCATTCAAGTAATATGAGCCACAAGGAGACAATTAAGTGGAGTGCATGTAACATATATTATTTGGCTAAGAACTATCTAGATTCATGGCATAGGTGTTGGGCATGCATGTATTTAATTCCCACATGCCTGAACGTCACTTCTAACATGGTATACACAACTATTTTACTTGTTGTAACTCTAGGACAATGATTCTAAATAAAACAAGAAATATGTATATATTACACCTTAAATTTCATCATTTCAACATGTTTATCAATACTTGTGAGGTTTTTGATTCAAATTTTGGTATGTCTTGTCCAATGTTGACTTATGCTTCCATGGGAAAACCCCTCCTTGTAACTTATGGAGGTGCTCAATTATCGATGATTGTTCGAACCTCCCATGCTTTCCTGCAATAACTCAAGTTTAAAACTGAAAAGGGTTTCTACAACGTGGCATAAGAAGTGAGCATTGGTGCATGTTTGGATTTCAATCCTGAAACCTACGGGATTTCCCTAATTTTTGATATTGACTTCTTTAAGTATAAACTACACTCATACGAATAATGTGAGAAACACCGAGACAATAAAGTGGAGCACATATATTAGATAATATTTGAATAGGAAATATATAAGCCATGGAATAGGTGTGGGACGTGAAAGAATTTAATTCTCGGATACTCCAAACTATGCTTTGACATGACATACCTATATGCTTTACTTTATGTAACTCCAAGTCAATGATTTTAAACATAACAATAAATATTTGTATATTATTCCTTAAATTGCATCATTTTAGTTTGTTTCATAAATACTTGTCAAGTATTGACTCAAATATTTGTATTTGTTATCTAGCGTTGAATTATTCTTACATGGAAAAACTCCTACTAAATCAGTGAACAATTTACACTCAAGAATGTTTTTCGTAATAATTTAGTTAGGCTTATAGGCGGTAAAATCAGTTGACATGACCTTCAATTATTTTTAATGGTTTGGGTGTTGGTTGAAATATCAAGTGATTATAGTGGACAAGCTCATCTTTCATAACTGAATTCATATCTATTACACTTAATATATCATGCAATCACATGCATTATTTAATATAGGGTTAAAAGCTAAGATGGTTTATTTTAAGTATGTACATGCTAGTATTATTTAAAGCAAAATTGGTAGCAGAGAAATAGCACATTTACTCTGCCCCTTATCGATAATCAACCATAGTTTTGCATTGAAAAATCTGGCTAACCATAATAATTTGTGGCTTCGACCATCTCATTGACTAGTGATTTTTCACAGATGAAGGTAACAGAGCTAGGATTGGCGTGTTTGTAATGGTAAAATCTACTACATTTTCTTTTTTTTGCACTTAAAGACATCCCTTTTTATTACTCTTTAATATCTGTATTTTATTATAGATAAGTGCGATATGTTTGTAACTACCATATTTGTAAAGTGTTTAGACTCTAGGAGAAAAAGTAGCATCAGATAAAAGAAAGTAAATTAAGGAGAAAAGATAGTGTCTTATGACATAGAACCCTTTTAATAGGCGATTCCTCGATTCTCTCCCCCTTACGCATGCGCCGTAATGGTTCCTCGGTGGCTTGTGAAGAGTTCAATTTTGGAACCGCGTACGCCATTTCTTTGTCTTCCTTCCTCTCTTAGGCGTGTGCATTGTGCTATGGGTTATGCTTTCTGTTGGGAATGTTCACAACCCCTTTCGTAGCATCCTATGGATTGGTTTAGGTCCTCCATTTGTATTATGAGATAACATTCCTCTATTTTACATGGGATTATTACAATAGATAATTGTTAATATTCCTACATTAAGTAGTCATGGATGACTGTGTAGAGGTTCTTGGGATTGCACTTCCACATATCTTCTACGTACGCCTTATCTTGTACTTTATTTACACTTCTCATAGCACCGAGGTCGATGTTGTGTGTTAATACTTTGTCCCTCCCACTATAAAAATAATACATCGACATGGGATTTTCCATCGTGAACTCGGTCGCAACAGCTCACACCTTTTCTTTTCTAATTCGTTAAGAAATTTAATTGTTTCTTCTATTTGAAAAACATGCCACATTTGGACTTTTTGAATTGATGAGAAGGTTAATTTTTTTACAAGTTTCCCTATAAGCAAGATTCCCTTTATCATTTTATGGTTCCATCCATCTTCCCCTCACCTTCATGTTATCCTCTATCAAATTCCTCTAACAAATTTATTGAATACATATTTGTCCGTTCCCACCTCCTCACTCTTAACTCCTCTACTTGATCCCTTTCGGCGTTCACATCGCACTGCTTGCGTGCGATTGCTAGTTATAGTATGTTGAGATTTAGTAATAGTTTCTTGTTATGAAAAGTTATTTTTTAGGTCATATACGCAAGTCTTTTAAGAGTTTATTGGTCGAGTACTTTAATTAATATCATTGTAAAAAGTCACTTGTATAAAAAATAAAAAAATAAAAAAACATTTTGTTTAATGTCATAAAAATCAATTATAGTCAAAGTCATTATCAAGTGTTAAAAATATACTTGTGTTATTTTGTCAAAGTGATTAAAAACAAAAACTTATTCACTCGTTTCACTCCAACGGTGAAGATGTTTAGCTCTTAAAGAGTCCATTAGGGTTCAATTATCACTTTGTGAAGGCAAGAGATACCGTAATAAGGAATGAGACCGGATCATGCCTCGGGTGAATTTGGGCAGATGAAAACCCCGCCTTACGGTCTGGTCGCTTAGCCGAAGAAGTCTGCCCACCTCACCTATGGATATGGTAGTTCTATGACCCGCATGGTTTCAAACCAAAAAAATTACCCACAATTCTCCTAGACACATTTTTGGTGTAACCCAATGTCCTATAAAATAACGATTTCACATCAGAGGGGATAATAAACAATGTGAAAATCATTGAGCTTCATGATCAAATCTGGATGAGCTACCAACATGACATCAAGGATGAAGGAAAATGAAAGTTGGAGGTCAATCAATGACCTCTCGTTAGTCACCAATGATAAGGTCGCATAGAATATGTGACAATATTTTTTGGTGTGAGTGTTTGATTTTTAGTTGTGTGGTTTGTTTCAATTTTATGCTTTGAGTGGTGTGTATTGTGGATGCTAGAAAATAATTGTATAGGAAGGAAAATAACTACAGATATCCTTTTGCTTATGTAATTCATCGAAGATGATCGATTGGTGAATACATTCACTGGAAATGGTGATCATGTGCAACAAGATCCAAACAATAGTATGCAGTATGATATAATTTTCTTTTTAGTGTTCCTAAGTGGAAATTTCACATCATGTCGCGAATACATAAAACTGATTTCCATTTCCATTATGCGCCAAACCAAATAAAGTAAATGACACCTTCCAATGGTTGTGGAAGTTGTCTATAATGTTCAAGATCGAGTGGCAACGATCAACAACAGTGGCTACAATTAAGAACATTTTGTTCTTATGGATGTAATGTGAAATATTTTCCAATATGAGTATTCTTTTTCGATTGGTAATAAGTGAGTAGTGATTCCTATGTACTTCCTTGATGTAAAACGTTGTAGAGAACAAAAGCACTCGATGTAAGATAGTTTGTGGATCTTGAAAAGATTTGTGGGAGATCTAAAAACCCACACGAGGTGACAATTGATGTGGCTTGTTCACATCAAGGTTTCAGGTAAGATCAGATAAAACCATGGAAGGAGAGAGCATTTCTTTTGTATCAAGGTCACAAGTCAAATAGTTGGACATGTCACAAAGTGAGCATCTGCAAATAAGCGCGTGAATGTTTTTATACCATCTTCTAGACTAAGGGGAAGGAGAGGGAATGTTAGGAATTCATAAGATTTAGTGCTCCATTATTGTGTAATTATAATTAGTTATTGTATGGTAATTAATTGTTACATGTTAGTGGTTAGTTAGTTATACTGTAGCTATTATTGGATTAATTGTTATATTACCTTCCTATTTCCTAGGAGGTTATTTTTCTACATTTGTTATATAATAATCATTATTTTGTAGTCCAAATAATACAATACCAATATTATTTTTGTGTTTATTTTTCTATGAAACCTACGACTCTATGATCAGATCCATGGGAAGGCAAAATGTAGGGGTGAATAACATCATTTACTAGACTAAGGGATTTTCCTTCAATTAATCAAATTCTTAGTAATCCCAATAAGTTTGGTGTGTGTGAGCGTGAGTGTACATGTGTAATATCACTTTTTATAAAACAAATAGGAGACTATTATTTTCCCTTTGTGCAAATAATCTCCTGATATTCTACTTGCAGAAATATGTGGTTTTCATGGTCTGGCGTGATAGCCCTTAATTGGACCCTCTAATTATGAATGCATCATTTGGTATCATACTAGGGTAAGTCATAACAAGGAGAGAGGATATCATGATTTCCACGTGACAAGTGAGTACAAGTAATGGACGCATCTTTAGTTGAGGTAATTTTGGCAAATGTGGTAGTGATGATGCTAGAGAGAATTCATCTTCTAATAGGAATAAAGGATAGGGGTCATGAGTATAGATATATTTTTGAGTGTTCTCCATTCTTTTTATAAATGGTGGAGAACATGGAGTTGGAGGAATAAAGGAAAGGTGTGTTTATTTGCTCTTAAGATTGTGATTGAAAATTTTAAGCACTTAGTGATAAGCATGCATGGTATTTATGTCAAGAGATGGAGGTAAATGATATAAGTGAAAGGGATACTCTTCTTCTCTTGAGGAGATGTAAAAGATGCATGAATGTACTCTTTCCTGGTTTTCCTAGTGAAGTTATGAGATCGAGGAGAGGAAAATGATGCATAGATGTCGTTATTTATTGTAGAGATGAAAAGGAGGAAGGTTTTGCGAAATGTCACCTTTCATCATTGTTCTTATTTGATGTGAGAAACTATTAACATATTCATGTCTGTGAAATAGAATGGAGATGAAAATGAATGTAATGTTTTCCACAAAAATACACATAATTCACCCTTATATAGGAATCAAATAAGGTAGTGAGGATGATTATGGAATCACATATAAAGATTTTGTAGCAAAGTTGGTAGGTTCTCTTCTAGATCCTCTTCATTTGATGGATGCAAAGTAGTGATCAAATCTTCATAAACATGGTAAGGTGACAAATGATTATAATAATATTGTCATTAAAGGAACATAAGAGTATAGATTGAACACTAAACATGAGATAGTCTACATATAATGATATTATGTTCTCTATTGTGTTTTAATGGGAAATGATAGAGTGTAAAAAAATAATTTTCATAGAGGATATGTTGAGAGAGAGTAAATTGACTGAAGTCACACCTTCTACCTCTAGAGGAAGAGAAGATATTTTTGGAAAAGGTTGACAAGTCATGCTCACCAAAGGGAGTTAGATGAGTGTTGGATGAGCACCGATGATTGTGTGGAGGTTGATAACTATGACACAACAACTTAGAAGAATATGTGTGAAGGGTGGAAGGTGAATGCCAAATTATGTTTGTGGTCCATGGAGTTATAGAAATGAGGAGGGAGATGCCCAACCATGATAAAGGAGATATATCCAAGGGAGTGGGACATGGGGAAAGTGTGTAAAAATTTTGATTTAGAGGAGGAGGTCACTCACCCAATCAACACTCAAATTTGGAATATAAGGAGTTTATTATTGCACATTTCAGAATCCTTGCTTGTAGAAGTTAGAATAGTGATGTTCTACCACTTCACCTATGTGATGTAAGTGTTAAGATCACATATTTATATTACTAAAGTGTATGATTTTAGAGAATCTAGGTTAAAAATTAGTCTTGCATTACAAAACCAATCATATAGAAATAAGGGTTTTGATTGTAACCATTCTTAGAGATGTGTTGAGTTATGATTGAAATATAAAGAGATAGAACTGCACCTTTCCATATTTTTGAAATCTTGTACACAACTTGAATATTATGTGTGTATCTTTGGATACTATGAGGGTACCCTTAGGGAATTATGCACTCAATATAATATTCATGAAAGTGCAACTTGTTGGATCCTGCGTGCATGATCGGAAGACTTACATTGATCTCTTAAGTTGACAATTTGATGCACAATAAAATCCATATGTAGACCAACAAATTTGCAAAGTTACCTATGCCATATGATGTGTGAATGTTGAAGTAGTACAAATTTATGTGTGAAGTCCTCCATAGGTTTTGTGATATGCCCTCGTACTGACCTTGAACATACTTTACAGGAGATATAAAGGTGCTCCTACCTATGATGGGATCCTGACTCAATGCATGTCACCACAATCACCTCTTATGGAATGGTGTTGGTCACACTTAAGAATATATATATATATATATATATATATATATATATATATATATATATATATATATAAGACAATCTTTCCTAAATTTGGAAAATGACATGTTCCATCTCTTATAAATGATGTCACTGGCTTTAAGTTTACCCTAAGGGGTAAAACTATTTCTTCAAGAATACGAATCTTCCTCATTTGAAATTAATGTGGAGATCTAACAATCAAATAATAGAAAATACTACCACCAAATTTGAGGCATTGTAGGGGTGAATCATGTCCTTGACTCGACTTAAAGGATAGTGTAGCACTTTGCGAGTGCTTATAAACCCGATAAGGTTGTGTGAGAGAGAGTGTGTGCTTCCATCCTCCATTCCTCCGCCTAATAAAGAGGAGTTTGTTATTTTTTTATTTCATCCAAATCTATATGATAATTTATTATTAATGTGTAAATCTACGGGTTTCACCTAAAATGACAATTCTTCATCAAACCCTTTAATCATTACTACATCATTTTTCAAGTTTTGAGTTTACTAGTTTTATGGTTTTAACACTTGTCTTAGGAGTTTTATGTTAGAGCTTTTAGTTTTAGGGTTTCATGTTTTGGAGGCATTTTATAACGCAATGTAATTTTTGTGTTTTTGGGTTTTATAATGGGGAGATTTGTGTTCGAGTTTTATAGGAATTATTAGGTTTGAATATTCTAGATTTTTTTAGGTTTTTTTTTTCTTTAAATTTTGATTTATAGAATTTTTGGTTTAGTTGATATTTTGGTTATTTATTTCATATGTTTAAGTTTTGGGGATGTTTTTATTAATCGAAGGTTTTGTGCATTCAAGATTTTTGGGTTTAGTATTTTTCAGAACTTTCTTTTTTTCTTATTTAAGGGTTTTTAGGTTTGGGGATTTAAATTTTTTTAGAAATCTACTTTTTAGATTTCCCAATTTTGGGGAGATGTGTTATATAAACAATGTCAATGTCTACGAATTCAAAATTTTAGGGCTCAAGGTTTTTTAGTATTGTGTTTTGGGTTTTGAGGTTTTGGGACCACAGCGGTCATGGTTTCTTGGATTTTCAAGTATGCGGGCTTTTGAGTAGTAATAGGTTTTGATGATATAATAATTATTCATGTTTTGGGGTTTCATAGTTGGATCTTTAGGTTTCTAGGTTTTGGATTTAACATTTTTCAAGTGTTGAAGTGTTTTATATAAATGTACTTTTATGTTTTCTTGATTTTATTGCATGGTGGAGTCAATAAGTTTTGGGTTTGCAAATCAAAAATATCATAAAGTGATATTATGGATTTCATGTTTCAAAGTTTTTAGGGGTTTTAAGCATCAAATATTTTGAGATTAGAGTTATAGTTCTCAAGTTTCATTTTTGGGGTTTCGCTGGGTTTCAAGTTTTGAGTTTTAGGTATTGAAGTTTTAATGTTTTTAGGTATGAAGTTTTAATAGGATAATTACATTTATACAAATGATCTAATTTTTCGTGTTTTTGATAATTTTTGGGTTTTTAGTGTTTGGATTTCATTATTACAATAATTTCCATGTTTCAAATTTCAAGATTTAAGAGGTCTCCAAGTTCATTTTTAAGTTTATATACAGTTGATCAAAATTTAATATTTTTATAGGTTTTAGTCATTTTCAATTTTGGGGTTTAATGTTGTTACGATAATTTATTCCAATGTACAATTTTTATTTTATTTTGTAATTACTAATGTTTAAAGTTTATTCCAAAAACTTGAACATTTTTTGTTTGTTTTAATCAGGCTTACATGTTTGATATTTTATTGTTGGGTTTTCCACATAATGTGTTTAGGCTTTTTCAAAAAATTGGGTTTATAGGTTGGATCTTTATATATGGTTTTAATATATATATTTTAATGTTTGGATTTGATTATAATTTATTGAGGTTTGTGTTTTTGGGTTTTAAATTGTGTGTAGTTGGGTTTTTGCAATTATTTATTCTTGAATATGATAGTTTCTATTATATCAATTTGTTTGTAATTTTTGAATTTTATTATTTTTTTGTAATTTTGATATTATAACCAATAATATGTATTTTACTTTGTTTAAAGGGTCAATAAAATGGTTATACATGTTATTTTTGACAGCCATTAGAGTTAGGAGATTTGAAGCATTTCGGCCTTATTAGTTACTCTCATTTAGGTTTTCCCAGATTTGCAAACAAAATAGTCACATTTCCTATATCAAAATCTTAACATACCCTATGAGATTTCAGTCATCAAGATTTTCGACCTTTTAATTTTAGAGTTCTATAATTATATATTTTCAGATTTCATATAAGATCAACATAATTTATAACAATGAACTTTTCCTAATCCCTAAATTTTCTTTAAGTTCATTAGGGGAGAAGGGCTAGTATGTGAACACCCTAAGTTCGCAGGTCCAGTGAACCAAATCCTTGCCATGTAGGATTGCTAGTATGCCAGCTAGGTATAAATAAACATTTTTTTATCCTATATCTTTAATTTTGAATCATATTTTAATATTATTTGCTTCCATATGATCAATCGAAAAAATATCTCAAAAAAACTCATTTATTGGTGGAGACCAAGTGGTTCACTCAACACGAAGTGGTGAATTTAGCATTAAAAGCTAAATAAAGAGGGAAATGCAATATCTATCCTCCTCATTTAGACGCAATGTAGATAAGCCCAGCAATTAAATGCTCAACCACCCTCAACAGTTGTTTTAGGCTTCCGCGCATTCCAACCAACAATTGCTCTAACATCTATACCAACAATTCCATGGCCCTGGGAGTCGTTTATCAATGTGGATATCCCTATTTTCTCTCCGCTCCATGGCATTCACATCACATCTGCTTTTGGAGTTGAGCATCGATTTTGCTGACCCGCATTGGCATTTTCCTCGACGTGTTGGCATTTTCTCCTCATGGCATGGCATTTCTCCCTCGAACATTGCTACATTTTCTCTCCCTGGCTTGGCATTTTCCTTTAAAATGGTGGCATTTTCTCAGGAGTGGGATTACGATACCTAGGTTTGCGTGTAAGGGTCATCACATCTCGCTCGAGGTGTTCCCCTTACCGCATCACATTTGGAGCAATGAACTTAACTAATACGAGACTTTGAAGGTGATGGCACCCCCTGCGTATCATCACATCTCGTAGTTCGGAACCTCAAGACTTTCCAAGGTGAAATACTCATTTTTTTTTGAAATAAGTCTAACTCGCTTTTAGATGGCACATAGCAATACTTTCATTTTCTAAGGGATCCTTATGCTATGAACATTCTCGCTCTTCACGCAAATTCATCCTCCTTTGTAATTATTTTCTATTCATACGAAGAAGCATGATGGATTGGTTGTCTTTTGCTTTTAGAGAACATAAAATTTTGATCTATTTTTATTTGTCCCATACACATCTATTTGATTTGTAAATGTAGCTTTTTGATTTTTGATTCAAACAAATTTTTAATAAATGAAAAACATGCATGTGCGATTGTTTGCTGGAAAACTTTGGAATGGCAGCTTGTATGTGTCGAGATCGTTTGGCTCAAGTCAGTGGAAATAATGTGTATTCACACTACTAATACTCAAGGAAAATGTTACCTACAATTCTATGTTTTTAAGCCATCTAGAGGTGAGGTTTCTACCTCACCAAGATTCAAATAAATCCTTGTCTTTCAGTTTTTATTTAATGGTGTTCATTTTAAGCTGCAACAATTTAACGTATTTTTTGAACAAATTCTGAGCTGATTTGGTTTCCACATCTGAAACAATGATTACATTTTGAGCAAAATGTATTAATATAAATTGCATGTCTTTATATTTCTTACATTTGGAGCAAAACATATAAACTTATATTGTATGTGTCCATATTCATTACATTCGGAGCAAAAATATACCAACTATAAACTATATTGTGAATCCATATTGCATTCTTAATTGATTTCGAAAATAGTACCAACACAAAAATAAACTACATACCAATGCTATAATTTTACTATAAGTTTGTTAGTCAATTTCCATGTCACACCTTCAAAAAGGCCCCGAGTTTGGACTATCAGAACGATTGTATCATTGATGATGTTGTTGGAGTCATTAAGAGGTTCACCGGATTAACCCATGGTGGAATAGGAAACCGGATATGGTGTGAAAGGTTGTATGTGAAGTAGGAGGTTGTGGGATAGTGGGGTGTGTAGTTGGAGTTGAAGTTATTTACATTCTCGTTGGTGTCGGAAGTAAGGGTGGTAATGGGATAAGAACTTTCAACATATCTTGTAACATGGAGTTCGTATGGGCATGGAATGATGCATGGGAAACAAAACCTGGATTGTTGAACTTGTTATCTCTTTCTTGTTTCTCTTTCTCCCTTTGATGGTGAGTGGCTTCCTTCATTGTAATTCCAATTCCTTTTTTTGGCGAGCTACTTCCCTTTGTTTCTCACACTCCTGTCTTTCAACAAACTTTTGTAGATCCCTTTCTTGCCTCTCTTTAATGCGTTGCAATCTCTCTTCTTTTTTTTGCTCCTTTGCTGCCAACCTTTCTTGCTTTTTTTCCTCAATATGCTCCTTTTTACGTTGTTTCCCTTCACATATTTCTTTTTTTTTTGTTGTGTATCTTTTAACATCTGAACATAAGCATCAGATGTTAGCAATTGTGAAGCACGACTTATCCGAAGTGCAACATCACTCTTACCTTTGGAAGGATCCCATACAAATTGTGTCGGTAACCTTAAAAATTTACCCAATTTCTTCTCATTTGCAGCAACACCATCATTTGATATACCACTTTCAACATCATGGCCAGTTGTCTCTTCCTCATTTTTATCTTTATCAATGACCTCAATTTCCTCTGTGTCAGCATAATAATGAGTAAAGTTTGTTGGTTCAAAGTCTGTTGGCTCAAGGTTGGTTGGCATCGAAGGTAAAGATATACTTTCATCCTCAGTGTTTCCAATCTGATCAAGTCCCAACTCGCAATATGCTCTCGCAGACCAAGTAGGTTGTTGTGGTGCGCTTGGCAATGAGAGATCATCCTCTCTTATTCCTGGGCCTCGGTGTTGCAGTGAATGTGCCATTGTCACGAGTATTCATAATGTGGTTCACTTCATAATCTTTGGTCTACATTATACTTTGTCTTTCTCCCGTACACTTGGTTCCTCCACCTCTCAGTATTAGCAACAACCATTGTTTCAATGGTTGGATTGAATTTTTTGTTTTGTCGGTTTCTCAATTGATTCCATGAAGTAATCTTCTCTATATTGTCACCAAGTGGTGGAGCTACATCTCTTGACAAACTTAGGATGTTTTTAAAAGATCAACATCTATTATGTTTTCGCACCATCAACATTCATGATATTTTCGAGTATCATCATATGTGACATTTTTAACATCATTTTCATTGTCATCTTCTTCAATGATATATAGTTTACTACATTCCATGTCATTCTGTAATGCATTTGGATCAAGTGGCCATATACATGTGCGTTTAAAACCAGCACAAATATTCAGCAGTGTCAAGGCCTTGGTGAGAGTTCTACTACCTATTTCGCCAAGTCTGAACGTTTGACTTCTTGGTACTTATTATTACACATCCACTGCATCCTCTCAGATTTGAAATATGCTTTAAAAGGACCAAAGACACTAACATCCATTGGTTGCAACCTATGTGTAGTATGTGCTGGTAATGTCAATAAATCAATCCCCAATCGCCTGGCCTCTTCTATAGTTAACAATGCCACATGGCTTCCATGACCATCAAATATAAGTAAATGCCTATTTTCGTGGCACACTCCTCCAGGTGCTGCATTTACCGAATGATACAACCAGCTTATAAAGAGCTCTCTAGTCATCCAAGCACTTGGATGAGCAGCCATGTAAGCACCTCGGTTCACATCCCTTGATGTAATTTTGTGAAACTTTTCGACCTTTAAATAAGTAAAAGTTAGGGATACATTTCCTCAACATTTACACAACATAGAATTGTCATCCATTATCTGCTACGAGGAATGATTTTGGGAACATTCCTACAACCCTCGTGGTAAGCACCCTCATGCCACAATTTCTCCCTTCTTGGATTCCTCGTCTCATCACAATTCCATATTTTCCCGCACTATAGAATTGATATAAATGTTAGCTAGTTTTTCATAAAACTTGCTAACCACCTCTCTGACGTAAACCTTTGCACGATCTCTTTCTAGACCTTTAGCGTTAGTAAGGACTATGTCCAGTGTCTTTTTCTAAATCCTTCACACCAAGATTTTCCAAGTAATCCTTCTTGAAATGGAGTCTCTCTAGTTTCACAAATTTGTGCAACACATGCCTCGGTTGTATAAATCCCACTCCATGCCCTAAATCTACCATTTGCTCACACCATTCAACTATCTCTTTCTCCTCTCCTTCACTCAAAATAGGTGTAGGGCCCTTCCTTTTGTATGGGTCGACCATTCACCAATAATGAAGAGATGTAGGAGGTAAATTATATTTCAAATGCAGCATCTCTAATTGAATAATTGTTGAATTCAATATCATCTATGGCCTTTAACATATCTTCTTTTGACTAACTAGACAAAAATTATAACCTTCTTGGTCGAAGTGTTATCTCTAACAACCACAAATTTCCTCTCTATTTCATGCCTATTTACTTCACATCCAAAGCAGGTTTTGGCCGATCATCATCATTGTGTTTGTATCTCCTTGATTTGTTGTTACACCATCCTCTTCACTTATTATTGTAGCATCTTGTTGATCCTGTTTCATGGTTAGATGTTTCAATTTCAAATTATACACCTCATTTTTGGGCATACGTTGTCCTCGCTTCAAAATCATCTTTCTCTTCATCTTCTCGAAATGCTATAGTATTAAACAATATAAAATTAGTAAAATATGTATTAATATATCAATAAGATCATCTACAATGGGAAAATTTTAACAAGCTTATGATATGATGACAAATGAATTATAAACTTGTAGGTAAACTTGTGATTACCCCTTTGGCACCATTAACGATGATTTAATACATGTTTTATTAATTTCATATTATTTGATAAAGACAAAATTTATAAGTCAATGTTGATTACATAGGGAGAAGGGCCGCATGTGAACATATAATAATTGAACACTATTTTTCATTTAAAGATGAGGTGTTAATGGAATAAAAACTACATTTTGATTATCGAAAAATTTGTTTTAATTGATAATATCAATTACAATAGTTTCACTCGATACTGCAATCACCCCTTTGGATATGATTTATAAATAAACAATTTTTTAAACTTCAAAATCAAAATTTTGGTTTTATTCCATCAAGTATTGCATATTTTAAATGCAAAATAGTGTTAACGAAATATCATGTCATCACGGATGACATGATATTTCAGTCAAAACAACTCTAATTGAATAATTGTTAGTATTCAATATCATCTATGGCCTTTAATATATCTTCTTTTACCAACTAGACAAAATTCTAACCTTCTACGGGCAAGTGTTGCCTCTAACAACCACAATTTCCTCTATTTCATGCTATTGATTTACTAATCATATCCGGTTTTTCCATCAAGTATGATGATCATCGCGTTGTGTTTGTATCTCCTTGATTTGTTGTTCGCACTCATCCTCTTCACTTATTATTGCAGAGTATCTTGTTGATCATTTCATGGCCTTAGATGTTTCAATTTCAAATTGTACACCTCATTTTTGGGCATACGTTGTCCTCGCTAAAAAACCTCATCTTTCTTAGTTCATCTTCTCTTAGTTCAATGCTATAGTATTAAACAATATAAAATTAGTAATATATGTATTAATATATCGTTGTCAAGATCATCTACAATGGGAAAATTTTAACAAGCTTATGATCATATGTTTCATGTATGAATTATAAACTTGTCAAACTTGCGATTACCCCATTTGGCACCATTAACGATGATTTAATACATGTTTTATTAATTTCATATTATTTGAAAAACAAAATTTATAAAATATGTCGGGGGTAATGTTGATCAATAAGATCATATATAAACACTTCTAAAGATGAGGTGTTATCAAATAACACTACATTCATCAGCTTGTTTGTAATTGATCAATATCAATTACAATGTTTAACCTTCAATACGTGTCAATCACCTTGGATATTGTAATCGATATTGATCAATTGATGCAGGTCTTGTTAATCGCAATGTTTTATGACATCAAATCGTCTTCATAAGTGAATGCATGTAAGAATCGTAATTGTAATAAGCTTGACTACATATGCTGTTATGGTGGCAAAGCAAATCGTTGTATATCCGGAATACTTTCACTGACAATCATCGACTTTCATCACAATGATATATTGCATTCTCGAAACTACTTTGTGCTTGATTTTAAGTAGGGAGAAGAATAAATCTTCATTCTAGAACGGAAATTTTTTTATGTTTGTACGAATGCCTCTACAAAGTGGGTTAGAGGGCAAGAATTTCATTGCCTCGAGAGGTTGTAATCATAGCATGATTTGAAAATAGAATTTACGGGAGTAGTGCCATTATGCCAGGCACCTAAGTTCAGCAGTCCATCGCGGGCCCGATTCCTTGTCGTATAGGGTTGTCGATTAAGCATTGCTCATGCCATCTATTACTCTTCTAGACTCCTTTCCTTTATTGTGGTATTTACCGCCTTCAAAGTCTTGTGGTATTGCTCACAGTCGTGATCTTGGCAGCGGGGGTTTCCATCATTTACACATGTGATAGAGGCAGGGTATTGTAGGTATCAGTTGGACGAGAAAATACTGCCAATGTTCAGTGAAAATAGTGATATCTAGCCACGGCCCGAGAAAATGCCAATGCAGGCGATTATTGTAGATGTGATACGAATGCGGGAAATAGTGATATCCAACATTGATCCTCGGTGGACGGTTGTTGGTATGGACAACTAGACAGTTGTTGGTATGGAATGCGTCCAAGGAAGCCTCCGAGCAAGCTGTTGAGGCATTGGTGGGTGAGCATTAATCACTTTGTCTTATACAGTGTGCATCCAAATCCACGAGGACATATTGCATTCCCTCTTTTATTTAGCATTTAATGTTTCGGCTACTGTCGTGTTGCGTGAACCCTTTGGGTCTCCACCGAGTAAATGAGTTTTTTTGAGAGATATTTTTTTTCGATCGATCATATGGAAGCAAATAATATTAAATATGATTCGAAATTAAAGATATAGGATAAAAAAATGTTTATTTATAACTTCTGTTTGTAAATTGGCAATCCTCGTGGCAGGATTTGGTTAAATGGACTGCGAACTTAGGGTGTTCGCATATTGGCCCTTCTCCTAAACATACAAAGATGGTGTTATCAAATAGTTCACTACATTCGTGACTTGTTTCTAATTGATCAATATCAATTACAATGTTTCACTCGAACATGCAATAGCAATACGTAACT
>CM031243.1:1181178-1263405 GCA_018340775.1 Taxus wallichiana var. yunnanensis
CATGCGAAAGTTTTTACATATTATCCATTTGAACACTCCCACCAACACTTGCACCCCATTTTCTAGACAACAACATACCACACTTGGCTGGGAAATCAACAATAAAAACATCAAGTTTCAAATTCCTGCCTAGATAAGCTGCAAGTTGTACCACTAGACCTTTCACACATGCCACCACTGGCACCTCGCTAGAATCCATGGTAGTGCACTTCCCATATGTGGTCACATTACTTTGATATCCAGTTCATTCTTGACTTATAAAGGCATAATATTGCATGAAGCCCCAAATCAAACATATAGTTGTGCAAAAATCTATCCTTAATGATCAGAGTGGTGAAGAATGGATCCACATTTAGTTGAGAATCTACCAAGGATGTTCCCAAATAAACCTCAAGTGGTTCATCTAGCTCTTCCGATGCTGGTGGTGCTTCTAGTTCTTCAATGATTGGAGGAGTCTCCACAATGTTTGCATTTCTTCTTAGGGTACTCTTCTCTTA
This sequence comes from Taxus wallichiana var. yunnanensis, assembly GCA_018340775.1. Lineage (NCBI taxonomy): Eukaryota > Viridiplantae > Streptophyta > Pinopsida > Cupressales > Taxaceae > Taxus > Taxus wallichiana. The sequence continues at coordinate 1,181,676 of CM031243.1, forward strand.
TTTATATCCCAATTACTCAAATTCCCTCTTCTTGTGCTTAGGAATCCTAAGCAGCTCAACAATTGGAACACTAACTTTGATTTGACTCAAAACTTGGGCAATGTCATATGGAGTAGACTTTGGCAAGGAAGCATTAGAAGGGAGATTGACAGACTCATCAGATAGCACGGTGTTTTTGATAGTTTGGGCATGAGGAGAAGTATGAATCTTGTTTGGGACAACAAGGCCTTTGGAAGGTGTATCTTTCTTAGGAACCTCTTTAGGAATATTTGAAAGCAATGGAGTTTTAGGTTTGGCTTAAGGCCCTGCTCCTTTGAAAACTCTACTCCTAGTATTATAATCCTTTTCTTGAGCAACAACAACATTCATCAATAACTACCTATCCTCCTCATATGGGATTCCTCCATCATACTTCTTTATCATTAAAGCTCTTAAATATTCAAAGTCATTATTGGGAAATTCAAAATCTTGTACAGTATCTATTTCTAAAGTATGAGAGGGAGGAAGAAGAGGTACCCGGTGAATGCAATCCCAAAAATCAACAACAGTTCTAGCACTTATTACCTCAGTTGAAGTTTCTCCTTGCTATGAGCTTATAGAGCACTCCATCATGCATGCATCATAATCTATGTTATCATCATCATCTTCTTCTTCTACTTGCTAATCTACTTCACATGGAGCATGGGGCATGAAATATCTGTCACACCAATCAATTACATTTATTTCTTCAACAACAACTCTGGTAGCCAAAGGATTAGGCACCATTCTATTTTCCCTAGCTTGGGGATGTCTATTTGCAGATCCCATGGGACCCTTTCCTCTTTCATCATATCTCTACTCATTTCGGGATGAGTGGTAAATCTATCTTGGACATTTTGCTTATGCCGACCTTGTGAAAACTACCAAATTCCTTTCTCCGCGCAGAGCTAATTTGTATGAGATTTCTCTGACAGCCCCCCAGAGTTTTAACAACCTTCTCAAGATCCACACTCTTGCTTGCTTGATATTTTTCTCGGGTTTATCGGTTTAACACCCTCCCTCTTAGGAAGTTTTCCAGTAGACTAAATGTTGTTCTCAATTTAAAGAGCCATAGTAAAGGCATGCCTCAAATTGGTAGGGTTTTTGTCCCTCAAATAATAAGCAAATTTCTTATCAAATGCATCAGAATACTTTATAAGAAAAGATTCATCACATGGCCTTAAAATTATAGGAAATATCCTCAATGTCTTATTAAATCTAGTGTTAAATTCATGCACTGACTCATTAGGATTCTTTTTAATATTCTCAAATTCTGACAGAAGAAACCTAGGATCCGTTTTGTCACCATACTATAATCTAAATGCATTATTCATCTCGGTCCAAGAATCAATGGAATTATCTGGAAAAGCTTTATACCAGTCCCTAGCATCTTCCTCCAAAGTATGGATAAACAATTTGATATATACATCTTCAAACTCAATCTCAAAGTCTTCCATCATGTTGATAAATATTTTTAGATGCTAATCACGATTATAGCATTATTTCCTTGGAACTTTTGTAGTCTATTCCTTACATCTTGGGCTACTACATTTTGATAACCAGCCATCCCTTTAAAATTTATAGGACCATAGGTATTTACAACAAATGGAGGTGCAGGCGGGGATGGCCCATGTTGTGTGTTGGTTTGAAAATTTGTCGCTTGGGTAGATTTATGGATAAACGAGCCAACAGTGTGTAGGGCATAGCCCCTCTTTGAGTCAGCAAAGTGAAACTGGTTTATTGCTATTCTACCAGTAGGAATCTGTGTAAGTCTCACAATATTCTGCCTTCGAGGGGTTTGGGATCTCATCCCAGTAGGGGTATTTCCAACTGCGAAAAGAAAGGAACGAAGTAGAGGATGAAGAAAGACCAGGGTCGAAAGGAGAAAAGAAATGAATTCCAAAGTAGAAAGGTCGGAAGGTTTATGTTTTGGGATTGGTAGTAAACAGAGCCAAACCTACTTGCATAAACGAATAAAGCAATACTGATGAATAAATGACAAAAAGGTAGAGATGAATCCAACATAATAAACACGAGATCGACATAAGAAAGATCAGATGCCCATAACACACATATTCAGCACAAAGTCTTAATATTTGTATTAATATTTTCTTCTATTGCAAAAAGTACAAAGCCTTTTCTCCCTACTTCTATTTTTCATCTAAAAGATATCCACCCTTTGAATACAACAAGTATTCAAGTATATATAGAAGGAGAGAAGAAAAAGAAGAAAAAAGCAAACAAACCACTTATTTACAAAAATATCTTACAATAGATTACAAAGTCATTTGTTGACTTTTGACAACTTTGGTGGATGACATCATCCCATGGTGCAACATGGATGATGTCATCATTTGTGTCAACAAATTTTAGATATTTTACAAAGAGAAAGATGAGAAGAAAGAAACTATTCGTCATCATCCCACGGCTGGAAGGGGGTATCCTACTTTTTCTGCTCGGGTGATGAGATGTGGAACTAGGCACGGTACTCCATGAACTTGCTGATCATGGGTTGAAGTTGATCCTCAAAAGGATCCTTGTGCCAATCGCTGATAGCTTCACAGGTCTCCCGCTCATCTATGAGCTTTTCGGGAGTTTGGAATAATCATTCTCTGCCTCTATCAGGTACCCGATGAAGTCACGACACGCCAACAGGTTATTGATGGATTCGGCGTCGAACGTGACTCTCGGTCCCATCCCTATGAAACAATCTCCTTGAAGATATTAATAGTTTCCTCCACCTTTTTAAGGAAAAAGGAGTGAGCAACTTTGGAGACATTCGAGAACAATATGTTCCATTTGATGCATTGCATCTAGGGATACCTCCTTTACCTTGTCGATCTTCTCGGGAAGAACTCCAGCTGATCCACCCGATAATCCAAAGTGGAAAGGATTTTATTGAGGGCTCTAGGGTGTCCAAAGATGCCAAACTTGACCAGATCATCGACTGAACAGTCGAGCATTTTTGAAAGGTCTCGTGTTTCATCTTGGCATGATCAAGCTCTTTGGAGATGGGTCCTGCTATCACCTGGAGTTCTTTGTTTGTTCGATTGATATTCAGTACAAATCGTGAATTTAGCGATAACTCCTCGCTTTCTTTGAGGATTTGGATCCTCCAGTAAAAGCGCCATGCCCCCGCTGGTGCGATTTTAGCATATTCATTGATCTTATCCTAGCTCAGAGGCTCAAGAGTTTTGGCAGAGTTGTAGGAGGTGTGCTTTGCCCATTTCTACGCAAGGTGTGGAAAAGATATTTATTTTGCTCCTTTAGCTTCCTTTTCTCTTCCTTTGCTTCTTGGAGTTTCTTGTAAAGGGCATCAACTGTAGATAGGGCCTCTCTTTGTAGGATTTCTGAAGATGTCCCCATTGTGAGTTGAGTCATTGTGTAATCTGTCGAAGACAAATCCTTTTATCCTTCAAAGGATTGGGGTATGCAATCTCCATAACTCTCTCCCCTGATGCACTATGAGAGAAGTGGGTTATGGGATTTTGCTTCTTTGCCCCTTTTGATGGGATCACGAGAGAAGTCCATCGATGTGATGGGAACTTTCCTTTTTCTTGACTCAAGTGCTGGGAGATCCAGGCTGGACTTATGGGAGAAGGACCAGAAATAGAGAAGGGGGCAGCTGCAGTAGTAGAAGGGAAAAACGTGGAGACACGTGGCGGCGGCATTGAGAGGAAAGCCGAGGAAGTGCTCACGGGAGGAAGGGATACTGTAGGGGAGGAAGTCATAGGAAGGGAAGGGAGCTCAGAGATGAGGGAAGAAATGGAGGGGGACAGCTCCGCGAGAGAGGAGAAGATGGACGAAGAAGCAGGAGGAACAGAAGAAGAAGGGGGAGAGGACACGACCAAAGGAATGGTCGCTTGGGTCACTCGAGGAGGGGAAGGAGGAGAAGGAGAAGGAACAGAAGGGACCTCAATTGTTACAGTCGTGGCCACATCCTGAGTGGATGTGCCTATTGGAACATCTTCCGCCGCTTCTTCCTCTGAGCTTTTCGGGATTACAACCCGTTCTTGTGAAGCGGAAGGAGGGCTTTCAGGAGCTTCCTCTTGGGTAGAGCTGGATTCACCCTCTTTTCCTTTTCCCTTGCCCTTTGGCTTTTGTTTTCCCGAGGAGGTGCGTTGCCCAACGGAGAGGTTGTGAAATCGACTCGAGGTAGATGAGCCCGTTCATTCGGCACCAATGCTCTGTCCTTCGCAGAGTTTCCTTGACCCTCTCCTCTATTGTTTGAGGAGATTTGTTTTGTCGATCACCGCGAAAGGCCAATCGTCCCCATTTGTATCAAGATACACCTGATCAACTTCTTGATCAGCAGTTTGGTAGCCTTTTGGGACGATGGCCACCCCGTACTGGATGATTTCTACTAAGGCCAAGCGGGAATGATCCTTCCTCCTGAGCTCGACCTCATGATATAAGTTGATGTAAATGTCTTCGATCTAAGGGATGTGGATTGGATCGAGCTTGGCCCTGGGCAGACAATTTCTTGGGTCGAAGGTGGGCCTTGCTGGGAAGTTATGTTTTAGATTCAGCAGCTCCAGCTCTGCAAACATGTCCTTCGCCTTGTGGTGAGAGAGACACATATACCTTCCCCTTTGTGAGGGGAAAGGAGTTCCACCCTTCTTTCTCTTTAGACACTTTTCGTGGTAGGTAATAAGTTTCCTCGACAGCTCCAACAGGATCAACTTGGGACCGGCATATCTCAAAAATTTAGTTGGTTCCCCTAAGAAGTTAACTGCCCTCAGATAGGTGAATGTGGGGAATTGAGTGAACAAGGCCCCCCATTTCTCTGTAGCTGCTACGATGCTCTTGGTCGTGTGACCGTGAGTCATGTTCGGCCTTAGAAGGCTAGATGATGCCGTAGAAGAAGGCATCATTGATCTTTGTGAACTGGGGAATGCTATTTTCCAGCTTCAGTTCTAGATAATATTCATAGATTTTAACTTGGGGCCAAACCCCACATCGCATTAGAGCGGGATAGTCTCTCTCTGAAGCTGCAACATAGACCATGTAGGAGTTCATATAGAACCTCCCCGTTGTGTTAAGTTGTTGGAGCTGCTCAGATATTGTGCTGCTTATGATCTCCGCCCACTCAAAGCATTGATCGGCACATTTTTGTTCATTGTTTCTAAGTACCTCAGCATCCACTTGTGAAAGTAATGGGCATCAGGAAGCCCAAATACTCTGCTCAGGAACGTGATTGTGTCACTGAGTTCCTCTGAAAAGTCACTGCGATGAATGACTTGTGGCCATCGGGTCACCACCTTTTTGTTCTTTAGGTATACTTTGTTCATCAACTGCATACACTAATCCTCATTGTCATCCCAAGCTTTGATGCAATCTTCCGACTTACGGCCACAAAGTGCCGGTGGTGAGGGATGCCGAGCATTATTTCAAAGTGTCGGGTAGTGAGGTTGATTATAACCTCACCCTTCTCATTATCGACACATCTTGTGTCTTTGTTGTAGTGATGGGCTACTACCATCATCATGAACTCATTGTTCACCACGACTTAGGGGATCCCTCCCGGCGAAATGCAATGCACTGCCCATCAATTTGTCCATCCATGGACTTCTTGTGACCCTCTGGGTTCTGGCCTAGAAATATTCCATGTCAATATGACCCAGTTCTGAGTCTCTGATGTCTAGGTCACACTCGTCCTGGGACTCGGGCATCCTGACCCTCTGATACTTGTACTTCATTTCTTCTTCTCGTGAGCTTGGCTTTACCCTTAGATTTGGTAGGTCTCTTGCTTGATGTTGACATATGTAACTCTGAACTTAGTTGCTGATTTGCAAGAAGAAGAAGTGAAACCCAACGCAAGAAGGTCATATTAGTCGTTTGATCTTCCATTAAAGCGTCAACAGAAGAAAGAGTTAGTGATTTTAAGGCCTCAGGGCACAGGGTGCATGAATATTATAGATTACAAGGTAAAACAATATGGCGCACAAGAAAGGGTTGCTGCAAGGGATAAAACAGCGCTAAAGGGCGCATGGCACATGGACTTTGCGAGGTGCATTTTTTGGTGTTGTAAGCATAAGTGCACCTGCGCCATGGGTATGCATTTTATAAAGGGTGTGAATATTTTTCATGTTACACAGTGCACGAGGACACGCCAAAGGGTGCAAGTTTAATGCGTGTAACATCGTTTTTAATGTGCCACAGAGGACTTGGCATGGCACATGGAAGGTCTACATAACATGATGTTGTTGTGACAATGGATGCGCCCTGCCTTTGTTTCTGATTTTGCACTTGGCGCATATTTAGTTGGTGTTGCATGGATGCGGGGGTGCTTGATGGCGCAAGTTTTAATGATGCAACAAATGAATTTGGTGAGCCAAGTAGGCGGAAAGCGATTGCAATAAGCGAAAGAAGTGCACCTTGACGGCGCGGCTATTCTTTATGTGCAGACAGGGAATATGCACCTTTTGGCGTGATTGTATATTATGTTGCGGGGGTGACAGATGCGCAAAAGAGGAAATAATGATTTCTTATTTTCAAGCCGTGATTCTTTCTCTGAGGGGTTTACATGTGGTTAAGCTCCTTTTGTAGGGTTCATTGGGTGATGAAGAAGCTAAAAATAAGAGTTCTAAGCCATCTTTTCAGGACAGAGTCCCCTTTACCAACAGATCTGGAAAGAGGGGGAAAAGCATGGGGAAGAAAAGAGAAAAATAGCAAGGAGGGGGGTTGAGTTCATGATTTTCACATCCTTTCCTAACTCAATCCACACAACAACAAGCAGCCAAAACCAAAACACACAAAAGAAATGAGGACCTCTTACAGGAATATATAATGGAGAAGTGTGAAACCGGGTCCACGAAGTGATTTGAAAATGACGGGGCAAGCTGCGCTAATAGGTGCAGAGAAAAGAGAAAAGCACGTGATTCGACTAATGAAAATGATAGTGTAGATGCACCTATATATAGGTGAGGTGGTAATAAATGTGCCACCAACTTTTTCAAGTGGCACATGAAAATCACTATCGACACAAGAAAGCATGAACCCCTTGGCACATCATAACACTGTCACGCGCAAATTTATGTGCGCTATGGCGCATCGAAAATTTTGTTGACATAAGAATATGTGCACCCTTGGCGCAACAAAAGTATTGTTGACATGAAGGCACATGCGCCTTGGCGCATGCAAGGAAGACTCAACATAGTGAGGCGCATCAAAATGCCTGTTGACACTTCAAACCGTGCGCCAAAGGATTTAAAGGGGGCGCACCAAAACTTGATGTTGCATAGTCATTATGTGCCAACCAAAAAAGACCAAAAATGGCTAAGTTCGGAAAACTAGATTTCCTGGGAAGGGATTTTGCAACGTTCCGAACGCAAGGGGTCCCTGACGAGGGACCGGAACAAAATTTTGGTAGGGTTATCTGTAAAATTTCCCTTGCCAATTTTACGGGATAACAGCTGGCTCTTTCTGGGGACTATCTCTGAGCGGACCTCAGGGGTAGAGAATCCCAGATCTCACGTGCCTATCCATTGGGTAATAGAGTCAAAAACAAGGGAGACCGGAAAGGGAAACACACAAAAAAGAAAACACACGACAAAAACAAACACACAACTGAAGCAAACTGTACAAAGAAGAGAGCAAGCTCTACTTCCTAAAGATTTTCAGATGTTGCCCGCTATAGGGAAGCGGGAGCTTAGTTCCATCCAGATACGAGAGATAGAAACTATTCTCTCCATTGAGTTGCTTGATCTTGAAAGGCCCTCTCCATGGGAATCAAACTTTCCGTGCATGCCCTTTGGCTCTCTTCATTTGTCCCACAAAAGGACGAGGTCTCCCACCTAGAAATTTCTTTGCTTAGATTTTTATCGAACAATCTTTTGACCTGATTCTGATGCTTGGTGATCTTGTCGACCACCCTTACTCTCTTTTCCTCGAGCTCTACTAGATACATGATCCTCTTTTCAAGGGAATTTTGAAAAGTTTCATCTTCGATTTCCCGTGCCAAGCACAGAGCAGGGAGTTCAGCGGAAATGGGAAGCTCGGCATCGGTGCCATATAACACTTGAAAAGGTGACATACCAAGAGATCTCTTGGGAGTAATGTGATCTGCCCACAAAGCATCGTATAAGGACTTGTGCCACATTCGTTGATTCTCATCCACTAGCTTTCGTATGATGGTCACCAAGTTTTTGTTACTGGATTCTACCTGACCATTTCCCTGAGGGTAATAATCTGAGGCATGAGCTAAAGTTATCCCATATTCATAGCAAAAACTAATAACTTCCCATGAAGAAAAGTTAGAAGCATTATCAGCAACAATCTTGTTTGGGATGCCAAACCTGACAATGATATTTTCTTTGATGAAACTGCAAACAACTTCGGAAGTGGCATGTTTGACAGGTATGGCTTCCACCCACTTGGTGAAGTAATTTGTTGCTGTAAGGACATAACTATGTCCGGCACTTGATTGGGGATTGAGTGCGCCGATAAAATCAATTCCCCACTGCTTGAATGGTTCGTTGACAATGACCAGCTTGAGGGAAAAACAACCAACTTGGGCTTGCCGACAAACTAGCTGGCAAGGCTCACACTTTGCTACCCAGGTGGCTGTATCTTGGAAAAGCGTCGGCCAATAGTACCTGGCCTAGATGATCTTGTGTGCTATCATGGAAGAGGAGAAATGGCCTCCACAAAGCTGAATTATGAAAACTTTCAAGTAACTTCACCTGCTGTGGCTTGTCGACACATCGCAAGAAGACACCATCTATCCGCGTTTGTATAAACCATCATCCCAGATGACATATTTGGCTGCTCTGAGCTTTATAGTGCGCTTCTCCTTTGTAGTTAGGTGAGCTGGGCATTCGCCATAGGTGAGGAAGAAAGCAATATCGGAATACCACTCATCGCTGGTTGCGACAAATAGGACCAGAGGCAGTGAATCGGGTTTTTCCAGCTGGTTTTGTGCTTCATTGGTACAATCATCCTTTCCTCCGGAAACTTCTGACCCTTGGTTTTCGGCCATAAGTTGACACAAGCCTTTGCCTCTTACCAACTTGGTTGGTTTTATATCTAGATCGTACTCCTGGACCTTTGCAATCCAATTTCCTCGCAAGCTTCCTAACTCTGTTGAGTTAAAATTGACTTGCCGCCATGTCAAGACCAACACTCTTTTGTATGGGATTTTAAAATGTAATACCTGAAGTTTTTGACTTCTTTGACAACGGCGAAGGCATGCTTTTCCAATTGAGACATTTTCAATTCGTGAGGCTTGAGGGGAGAGCTCATGAATGCAATTGGGGATTCAACATTCTCAGAATTCTTTTGCATCAAGATGGCAGATACAGTATGCTCAGATGCATAGCTATACATGATAAAATCCTTGGAGAAATCAAGACACACGGGGGTCAGTGCGTGAGCGAAGCTTTTATTTCTCCGAATGACTTTTTCCCTTCCTCACTCCATTAGAAAGTTGGTGACCCTTTCATCATGTCTAATATATGATGAGTCTTTTCAGCAAAGTCGGGAACAAAGCGCCTGAGAAAATTCACCTTTCCGAAGAAAGAGTGAACGCCGGTCTTGCTTGTAGGAAAAGTAAGGCTCTGAATAGCCTTAACTCTTTCAGTATCTATCTTTGTTCCTTCTTTGCTAACAACATGTCCTAGCAACTTTCCTTCTGTGACTCCAAAAATAGACTTTTTCGGGTTCAGGGAAATCCCATGCTCTCGGCATCTAGCCAATACTTGCTCCAGATGATCACAATGATCACTTCGTTGTTTAGAGAACACAGTTAAGTCATCTAGATAAACCACAATGACCTTCCCCATCATACCTTTGAATGCAAGGTCCATAGCCCGCTGAAAAGTGGTGCCGCATTGATCGTGCCAAAAGGCATCCTGCTGTCAGAGGCAAACGTGCCCGGAGTACTTGAATGTTGTTTTAAATTGGTCTTGGTGTAACTTTAATCGATTATAGCCCGAAAAACCATCAAGCATGGACAACATTTCGATATAGTTCTTGATTGTAGAACTTGATCCATTATAGGAAGTGGGTAGTTGTCTTTTAAGGAAGCTTTGATTCGTGTTTTGAAAATCTACGCATATCGTATTTCACCGTTGAATACTTGCCAATGCTGAGAATTATCAGCACGCTTGGGCGGAAAACCATCTCAATGGTGTATTTGTCTATTTTCAAACCTGGGTGAGGGAGCATGAGGGATGCTGAAACGGCCAATGAATCGGCCATGTCATTCTGAGCTCTTGGAATGGATTCTATTGAAAAAGTGTCAAATTCTTCGATGCTATCCCACACCGCATTACGGTAGTGCCTGAGCCTCTCATTCTTCACTTGATATATCCTCTTAACTTGATTCACGACTAGCTCTGCATCACCTTGCACTTTCAGATTTTTGATCCCTCTTTCCTTTGCGGCTTGCATGCCAAGTAGCAGAGATTCATACTCAGCAGTATTATTTGTGTTGAAAAACTACAATTTAAAAAGAGAGGAATAATCTCCCTTTCGGGAGATATTAGCACAGCTCCGGCGCCACATCCACTAGTCATGCAACTGCCATCAAACTGCAAAGTCTAGACCTTGTTAAGATCTTCTTCTTGGATGAGAACAACCATTTTGTCAGACTCGGTAGACAAGAAATAGTTCCCCATTCCTGATGATTCGAAAAGAATTTGGGCCTTGGGGTCCTCAGAGTTAGTAACCAAGTACTTCTTTTGTGATTCTGGCTCCAATGTCTGCATTACACCTTTGTGAGGGATTCTAGCCTTGGACCAGTCCATCTGAATCTCCCCACTAACTTCGCTGCAAAAACTTCTTCCCAGCAAAATTTCATAGGCTGCTGGAATGTCGGCAACGAGGACAATCATCTTTACTCTTTTCTCTGGGAACGCCGCAAATGCGAACTGTGCATCTTTGATTTGACCAATCAACGAAACCTGCTTGGTTTCTAAGGAATAACATCTTCCAAAAGGCTTGGTAAGGGTGAGGCCCAAAGCATGGGCGAATTTTGCCGGCATGACGTTATCGGAAGCTCCAGAATCAATTATGCAGTTACTTAATTTGTGGCCATTGATTAGGAGGGAGAGATAGAAAGGCTCTATCTTGCCTGATGCAGATGTTGAGGCAACATTTATGTGGGATGCAGGAGGAGTGGAAAGGATTCCCTTTAGGGGGACCTGGGGAGATATGATAGCTTGGCTTTGAATATACTTAGTCAATCTTACAAGCTGCTCGGGGTTTGACTGAAGATACTCGGCTTCAGACATTTGGATCTTAGTCTTCTTAGCATGATCTATGATGTCAAACGTGGCTAAGGGTTGCGCTGGTGAAGGAATGAGTCCTTCACTTCACGGTGGTAGAGTAGGATTACTGGTCTTCATGGAAATAGAAGAAGGCTGATTTGGAGGAGAGATCGGGGGAAAAGCTTTCTTTGTAAAAGACTTAACAGGGTGTTGAGTAGGAAGAGGATTACCTCTTTTAGCAATGGTTGGAGGCATGTTTGACACAGCTTTCTCTTTCCGCACATTGGCAGTGACCTCTACTTCTTTTCCTTGTGAGCGGGTAAAAACAGCATATGATTGTCCACTTGCATATCCTTGTGTACCCTCTTCTTCATCAGATTCTTCCTCATCAAATTCCATATACCCGATAGTAGAGTCACCAGTCGGTTCACCGACATCTTGATCATCTTCGCCTTGAGATGAAGGTTCTTCGTAATCTTGTTCCTCTTCTTCGATTTCGGCTAAAGCATTGACCGGAGGAGCCTCAAGCGCCAACCACGGAGTAGTTGCAGGCAAGCGCGGCCTTTGAGGAACATTGTTGGAAACGAAATTCCTCGTGGGATATCCGGTATGAGGAACTGGGGGAAGCTTGGGCTAACTACTTCTTTAATGCGAGTAAGTCATTCACCATCTTTTGAAATGCCAGATCAGACGAAGTAGTGGGAGAAGGGCCCGAAGATTTAAGCTTGGATGATTCCCTTTTTAATTCGCCAGATATTAGCAAGTTATCTTCAATTCAGATGGCAGCGGCCTGGGTGAGAATCAAGGTAGCTACTTGTTCTTGCAGGAGTAAGAAACTTACTTTTGAGCTCATAGCATTCACGAAGAAACACTTCTGATTTTCGGTGTTGGAAGCATGGCAACAGGCACACGGTTGATTAATGCATTGAACCTGGCGATAAAATCGCGCATGGTCTCATTGGCCTCCTTCTTTAGGTGAGTGATCTATGATAACAATGCAAACGCATCTTCCGAAGGCTTGTACCTGTCTTCAAAAGCATCCCGCAAGGTGGCCCAACTGGTAATAGATCCGGCGGTAAATGCTAAAACCATTCTGCTGCAGGCCCTTGTAAAGTTTCCAGAAAAAGGTGAACCGACACATCTTCATGGGTCACATCTAGGATACTGCATGACATGATGAATGCAGATATGTGTGAATCTATGCTTTGGTTTCTGCTCCCATCAAATTTGGGGAAATTCTTTCGGTTTCCATGTGGGAGTGCGTGAACAGGATGCGGCAAGGCCAGGGGACCCATAGCATTTCTCCATGGTACCGCCATCTGGATGGGTGGAAAAAGAACACAGTGGAAGTACACAGCCCACCGAGTAGCAAGGCACTACAAAGGGATGTGGAGGCTCCTTGTGAAAACCGGTTCTTTCGTGGAGGTGAGGCATTTCTGGCTGACCGATCAGGTGGACCTAGTGATAAAAAGTGCGCTGGTGTTATACTGAAGTTGTGCCTTTGAAGCAGATCAAAAGTAGGATCGACTTCTCCACGAGCTCTCCTGCTACGAGTAAACGGTTCACCTGCCAGTGTACCTTCCCGATCTGCAATATTGTGGAGCAGATTAAAAAAATGTTTTTTGGTTGTACTTGCTGATTTTCTGATTTTTTTGACAAAAATCAGCAGCATGTACTTTTCTGAATATTTAATTTTATCCTTTTCTGAAAACTGATTGCAGTTTAATGACAAAGAACAACGAGGATAAAATGATGGTGAAGCTTAGTAAGCTGATTTCTAGATCTAGAGTTGACTTTTCAAAGAGTTTAAAATTTTTAGTAAACTGTCAAAAACTCACATCTACGGAAAAATCTGATTTTTATAAAAAGTCAGTGAACTAAAGATCTCCAACTAGGCCAGATCTATGGATCTTAGAAGAAAATTTTCAATTTGGATAACTTTTTGCAAAAATTTTGGATTTTGGAAAAAGTTAAAATTTGCAAACAGGTAGTGATTTTTCGACTTTTCTGATTTTCTATCATACCATCATCATAGATCGGATAGATCTGTTTCAATCCCAAAGAAAGTCGCCAAAATCTGTTGGTTTGAAAATCTATCGCTTGGGCAGATTTATGGATAAACGAGCCAACAGTGTGTAGGGCATAGCCCCTCTTTGAGTCAGCAAAGTGAAACTGGTTTATTGCTATTCTACCAGTAGGAATCTATGCAAGTCTCACAATATTCTACCTTCGGGGGTTTGGGATCTCATCCCAAAGAGGGGTATTTCTAACTCCAAAAGAAAGGAACAAAGTAGAGGATGAAGAAAGATCAGGTCCGAAAGGAGAAAAGAAATGAATTCCAAAGCAGAAAGGTTGGAAGGTTTATGTTTTGGGATTGGTAGTAAACAGAGCCAAACCTACTTGCATAAATGAATAAAGCAATACTGATGAATAAATGACAAAAAGGTAGAGATAGATCCAACAGAATAAATGCATAGATCTGACATAAGAAAGATCAGATGCCCATAACACACATATTTAGCACAAAGTCTTAATATTTGTATTAATATTTTCTTCTGTTACAAAAAGTACAAAGCCTTTTCTCCTTACTTCTATTTTTCATCTAAAAGATATCCACCCCTTGAATACAACAAGTATTCAAGTATATATAGAAGGAGAGAAGAAAAAGAAGACAAAAGCAAACAAACCACTTATTTACAAAAATATCTTACAATAGATTACAAAGTCATTTGTTGACTTTTGACAACTTTGGTGGATGACATCATCCCATGGTGCAACATGGATGATGTCATCATTTGTGTCAACAAATTTTAGATATTTTACAAAGAGAAAGATGAGAAGAAAGAAACTATTCGTCGTCGTCCCATGGCTGGAAGGGGGTATCCTGCTTTTGCTGCTCGGGCGACGAGATGTGGAACTGGGCACGGTACTCCATGAACTTACTGATCATGGGTTGAAGTTGATCCTCGGAAGGATCCTTGTGCCGATCGCTGATAGCTTCGCAAGTCTCCCGCTCGTCTATGAGATTTTCTAGGAGTTTGGAATAATCATTCTCTGCCTCTATCAGGTACCCGATGAAGTCACGACACGCCAACAGGTTATTGATGGATTCGGCGTCGAACGTGACCTCTGGTCCCAGTCCCTGTGAAATGATCTCCTTGAAGATCTGAATAGTTTCCTCCACCTTTCTTAAGGTGAAAGGAGTGAGCAACCCTGGAGACATTCTGAGAACAATCTGTTCCATTTGATGCATTGCATCCAGGGCTACCTCCTTTACCTTGTCGATCTTCTCCAGGACGAACTCCAGCTGATCCACCCGATAATCCAAAGTGGAAAGGATTTTATTGAGGGCTCTAGGGTGTCCAAAGACGCCAAACTTGACCAGATCATCGACTGAACAGTCGAGCATTTTCTGAAAGGTCTCATGTTGCATCCTGGCATGATCAAGCTCTTTGGAGATGGGTCCCACTATCGCTTGGAGTTCTCTGTTTATTCGATTGATATTCTGGTACAAATCTATGAACTTAGCGATAACTCCCTCACTTTCTTTGAGGATTTGGCTCCTCCAAGTGGAAACTACCATGCCCTGCTGATCTTATCCTGGCTCAGAGGCTCAGGAGTTTCGGCGGTAGTTGTAGGAGGCGCACTACCCATTTTCTGCAAGGCGTGGAGAAGATATTTATTTTGCTCCTTTAGCTGCCTTTTCTCTTCCTTTGCTTCTTGGAGTTTCTTGCAAAGGGCGTCAACTGCAGATAGGGCCTCTCCTTGCAGGCTTTCTGAAGATGTCCCCATTGTGACTTGAGTCACTATGTAATCTGTCGAAGACAGATCCTTTTTATCCTTCAAAGGATTGGGGTATGCAATCTCCATCACTCTCTCCCCTGATGCACTCTGAGAGAAGCGGGTTATGGGATTTTGCTTCTTTGCCCCTTTTGATGGGATCACAGAGAAGTCCATCGGTGCGATGGGAACTTTCCTTTTTTGCTGACTCAGGTGTTGGGAGATCCAGGCTGGACTTATGGGAGAAGGACCAGAAATAGAGAAGGGGCAACTGCAGTAGTAGAAGGGAAAAACGTGGAGACACGTGGCGGCGGCATTGAGAGGAAAGCCGAGGAAGTGCTCACGGGAGGAAGGGATACTGCAGGGGAGGAAGTCATAAGAAGGGAAGGGAGCTCAGAGATGAGGGAAGAAATGGAGGGGGACAGCTCCGCAAGAGAGGAGAAGATAGACGAAGAAACAGGAGGAACAGAAGAAGAAGGGGGAGAGGACACGACCAAAGGAATGGTCGTTTGGGTCACTCAAGGAGGGGAAGGAATAGAAGGAGAAGGAACAAAAGGGACCTCAATTATTACAGTCATGGCCACATCCTGAGTGGATGTGCCTATTGGAACATCTTCCATTGCTTCTTCCTCTGAGCTTTCCGGGATTACAACCCATTCTTGTGAAGCGGAAGGAGGGCTTTCAGGAGCTTCCTCTTGGGTAGAGCTGGATTCACCCTCTTTACCTTTACCCTTGCCCTTTGGCTGCTGTTTTCCGAGGAGGTGCGTTGCCCAACGGAGAGGTTGTGAAATCGACTCCGAGGTAGATGAGCCCGTTCATTCGGCACCAATGCTCTGTCCTTCGCAGAGTTTCCTTGACCCTCTCCTCTATTGTTTGAGGAGATTTGTTTCTGTCGATCACGCGAAAGGCCAATCGTCCCCATTTGTATCAAGATACACCTGATCAACTTCTTGATCAGCAGTTTGGTAGCCTTTTGGGACGATGGCCACCCCGTACTGGATGATTTCTGCTAAGGCCAAGCGGGAATGATCCTTCCTCCTGAGCTCGACCTCATGATATAAGTCGATGTAAATGTCTTCGATCTGAGGGATGTGGATCGGATCGAGCTTGGCCCTAGGGCAGACAATTTCTTGGGTCAAAGGTGGGCCTTGCTTTGGGAAGTTATGTTTTAGATTCAACACTCCGGCTCTCTACAAACATGTCCTTCGCCTTATGGTGAGAGAGACACGTATACCTTCCCACTTTGTGAGGGGTAAAGGAGTTCCACCCTCTTTCTCTTTAGAAACATTTTGTGGTAGGTAATAAGTTGCCTCGACAGCTCCAACGGGATCAACTTGGGACCAACATATCTCGGTAATTTAGTCGGTTCCCCAAGAAGTTAAGCGCCTCGAGATAGGTGAATGTGGGGAATTGAGTGAACAAGGCCCCCCATTTCTCTATAACTATTATGATGCTCTTGGTCGTGCGACCGTGAGTCATGTTCGGCCTCGAAGGCTAGATGATGCCGTAGAAGAAGGCATCATTGATCTTTGTGAACTAGGGAATGCTATTTTCCAGCTTCATTTCTGGATAATATTCATAGATTTTAACTTGGGGCCAAACCCCACATCACATTAGAGCGGGATAGTCTCTCTCTTAAGTTGCAAAGCATAGACCACGTAAGAGTTCATATAGAACCTCCCCATTGTGTTAAGTTGTTGGAGCTGCTCAGATATTGTGCTGCTTATGATCTCCACCCACTCAAAGCGTTGATCTGGCACATTTTTGTTCATTGTTTCTAAGTACCTCAAAGCATCCACTTGTGAAAGTAATGGGCATCAGGAAGCCCAAATACTCTACTCAGGAACGTGATTGTGTCACTAAGTTCCTCTGAAAATTCACTGCGATGAATGACTTGTGGTCATTGGCTCACCACCTTTTTGTTCTTTAGATATACTTCGTTCATCAGTTGCATGCACTGATCCTCATTATCATCCTAGGCTTTGATGCAATCTTCCCACTTACGGCCACAAAGTGCCGGTGGTGAGGGATGCCGAGCATTATTTCAAAGTGTCGGGTAGTGAGGTTGATTATAACCTCGCCCTTCTCATTGTGGACACATCTTGTGTCTTTGTTGTAGCATCGGGCTACTACCATCATGAATTCATTGTTCACGGCACTGACTGGGATCCCTCCAGCGAAATGCAACACACTTCCCATCAGTTTGTCCATCCATGGACTTCTTGTGACCCTCTGGGTTCTGGCCAGAAATCTTCCATGTCAATATGACCTAGTTCTGAGTCTCTGATGTCTAGGTCACACTCGGCTGGGACTCGGGCATCCTGACCCTCTGATACTTGTACTTCATTTCTTCTTCTATGAGCTTGGATTTACCCTTAGATTTGGTAGGTCTCTTGCTTGATGTTGACATATGTAACTCTGAACTTAGTTGCTGATCTGCAAGAAGAAGAAGTGAAACCCAATGCAAGAAGGTCATATTAGTTATTTGATCTTCCATTAAAGCGTCAACAGAAGAAAGAGTTAGTGATTTTAAGGCCTCAGGGTGTAGGGCGCATGAATATTATAGATTACAAGGTAAAAAAATATGGCACACAGGAAAGGGCTGCTGCAAGGGATAAAACAGCGCCAAAGGGCGCATGGCATGTATGGACTTTGCAGGGTGCATTTTTGGTGTTGTAAGCATAAGTGTGCTGCGCGCCATGGGTATGCATTTTATAAAGGCGCGAATAGTTTTCATGTTACACAGTGCAGACGCGCCAAAGGGAGCAAGTTTAATGCGTGTAACATTATTTTTTCATGCACCACATGAGGACTTGGCACGGTGCATGGAAGGTCTACATAACATGATGTTGTTGTAATGGATGGATTATGCACTGTTTTACGTTTCTGATTTTACACTTGGTGCATATTTAGTTGGTGTTGCATGGATGCAGGGTGTGCCAATGGCGCAAGTTTTAATGATGCAACAAATGAATTTGGTGAGCCAAGTAGGCGCGAGGAAATTGATTGCAATAAGCGAAAGAAGTGCGCCTTGATGGCGCAGCTATTCTTTATGTAATGCAGACAGGAATATGCACCTTTTGGGCGTGTTGTATATTATGTTGCAGGGGTGACAGATGCGCCAAAAGAGGAAATAACAGTCTCTTATTTTCAAGCCATGATTCTTTCTCTGAGGGGTTTTACATGTGGTTAAGCTCCTTTTGCAGGGTTCATTGGGTGATGAAGAAGCTAAAAATAAGAGTTCCAAGCCATCTTTTCAGGACAGAGTCCCCTTTACCAGCAGATCTGGAAAGAGGGGGAAAAGCATGGGGAAGAAAAGAGAAAAACAACAAGGAGGGGGTTGAGTTCATGATTTCACAGTCTTATTTAACCCAATCCACACCAACAAGCAGCCAAAACCAAAACACAAAACACACAAAAGAAATGAGGACCTCTTACCAGAATATATAATGGAGAAGTGTGAAACCGGGTCCACGAAGTGATTTGAAAACGACAGGGCAGGTGCGCTGATAGGTACAGAGGAAAGAGAAAATCACGTGATTCTGACTGATGAAAATGACAGTGCAGATGTGCCTATATATAGGCGAGGTGGTAATAAATGCGCCACCAACTTTTTCAAGTGGCGCATGAAAAGCTTGTCGACACAAGAAAGCATGCACCCTTTGGCGCATCAAAACACCTGTCAACACGAAGTTATGTGTGCCTATGGCGCACCAAAATTTTTGTTGACATAAGAATATGTGCGCCCTTGGCGCACCAAAAAGGGGCACAACAAAAGTATTGTTGACATGAAGGCACATGCGCCTTGGTGCATGCAAGGAAGACTCAACATAGTGAGGCGCATCAAAAAACCTGTTGACACTTCAAACCGTGCGCCAAAGGATTTAAAGGGGCGTACCAAAACTTGATGTTGCATAGTCATTATGTGTGCCCGACCAAAAAAGACCAAAAATGGCTAAGTTTGGAAAACTAGATTTCCCGGGAAGGGATTTTTGCAATGTTCCGAACGCAAGGGGTCCCTGACGAGGGACCGAAACAAAATTTTGGTAGGGTTATCTATAAAATTGCCCTTGCCAATTTTACAGGATAACATTGTGTTAAGGAGGTGACCTTGTAGGAGAATCAAGCGATAAGGGACAAGGGGTATTTGAAACACAAAATTATAACTTCAAAATGGATATCCCCTAAAGGCTCTGTCACTTGGAAAACCTTATCAACTTCAAAAACATAGGAGCAAAATGAGAAGAATACTTTTCAAATTCAAATGAAGTCCCCTCTCTAGATGGAGAATTTAATTCCATAAAAAGACTACGATTGAGAATCACTTGAATGGCAATCTTCAATGATAGGCTAATCACCTTCATCAATGGAGATGTCTTTTCTTGACTATTGATCTCTAACCACACTTCAAGCTCTTCTTCCTTGTGATTTTTTTTTCCTAGATCTGGAAATGATGTCGGGTAATAGGACTCCCTCGTGGTTCTTCCAAGATAACCCAAAATCAGTAATGACATATTTTTGGATAGCCAACTTAAGAGCTCTTTTCTGATTTTTACTAAAATAATTAGGGCAAGATAGAGGTCTGAGATAAAAAATTATATCTTTGTACCATTCATAACACTAACTTTTCAAAGACATCCACCCTTCCCTCTTCTACCTCATTCTCCTCAATAGTTTACAGGTTGCTCTCAACCATAAGTTTAGCTAAGCCCAAACCTCTTACCAATTTCATGGTTTAGATATCCATGTCATACTCCTGTAACTTGTTCACCCATCTACATCTTTTTCTTGAGACCTCCATCTCTAATAAGACATCTTTCACCATGGTGTGGGGAACATAAGCAACAAATTTAGAGCTCAAAATGTAAGGTCTGAAAACCTTTGTTGCTTTTACCAAGGAAAATGCTTGCTTCTCCATAATGGTGTACTTCAACTCAGCCCCTTGCAATGCCTTACTAAAAAAGGAAATTGGCCTCTCATCCCCTTCATCATCCTTCTGCAACAAGACAGATGCAATAGTGTTCTTTGAAGAAAAAGAAAACATTTGAAAAGGATTCTTGTAATCCGGAGCTGCTAAGACAGGGAATGCTTTAATGCTTCCTTGATCCCATTGAAATCCTAAATGGAAACCTCTTCCCATTTGATTACTTGGTCCTTTTTAGCATGCAAGTAATTGGAATGGTCAACTCAAAGAATGTTTGATATGAATCTTCTGATAAAATTTATTTTCCCAAAGAAGGACTAGATTCCCTTCTTAGTTCTTGGAATTGGGACCTTGTTGATGGCCTCTACCCTCTCGGGATCAATCATGACACCATCATTTGATACAATATGACCAACAACTTGGGATTTTGCACTCCGAAATGTCACTTCTTTGGATTGAGTGAAATGCCATACTCTCTGCATCTTATCAACATCTTTTCTAAATGTTGTAGGTGATCACTTCTCTTCCTGGAGAAAACTATCACATCATCCTAATACACATCAATGAAGTCATTTATATATCCTGAGAATGCTACATCCATTGCTATCTGAAAAGTAGCTCCAACATTCATCAGGCCAAATGGCATCCTCGCATACACATAGGTACCCCATGGAGTAGTGAAAGTAGTTTTGATTCTCTCTTATTGCTTCACAACCACCTAGTTATACCCAAAGAAGCTATCCAAAGTAGATAACAACTCATAACTAGTGACCAATTGCAACATGTTATCCATGTTTGGTAAAGGATAATTATCCTTCATTGATGCTCTATTCAGATTTCTAAAATCCACGCATAGCCTGATATCACCATTCTTTTTCTAACTGGCACTAAGTTCGCAACCCAAGAAGAATACCTTGTTGGCTAAATGATCCCTCCATCTCTTAGCTTTTTTAACTCATCTTGCATCTTCACAGAGAGGAGTGGATTAATCAGCCTCTACTTTTGTCTAAATGGTTTTGCATTAGACTCCAAAGGAATTTCATGCTGAAATAGATCCTCTCTATATGCCTTCAACTCTGAATAAGACCAAGCCAAAGAAGTCCGATACTTCTTCAACAACTAGACATAGGACTATTTTTCCTCCTTGTTCAGATTGCTTCCCAACCAGATCTTCCTTGGTTTCTCCTCTGTACCTAGGTCATGCTCTTCAACATCCCTTGAGGTTGTTATATGCCTATTAATAATGTAATCAGCATTATCAAAGTTTGATTCAAGAGAAACCAATCCTCTAGGGATGGTATTAGTTTCATTGGATGATATCCTTGCCAAACAAAGTTTCTTTACCCTCTATTGCACACACCATTGGCTCCAAATCAATATACTAATCAATGAACTCCCCTTTGTTCTACAAAAATATTTTGACCTAAGCATCATCATCAAAAATTTTCCAATGTTTAATGTTGTCAGGGACAGATGGCCTTGTTAACACTTCAACATCATATTCACAATATGGGGACATTGCACAACTATCAAATCGAGATCCCAACACTGCAAGCTTGTCTACCATAACATTAAACTTCCTATCATGATGCACAATGTTAAATGAATCAAACATCTCAATCAAGTCCCAGACTGCATGCTTGTACTGTTTCATTCTTTGATTTTTTGTAGCATACAGTTTTTTGATTTGTTTAACAATTAGTTAAATCTCCTTAACAATGATGTCTTTAACATAGTATTTCCAAGAAATTCTCAAACCTAACAACAATGCCTCATACTCAGCAATGTTGTTAGTACACTCAAAGTTAAGTTTGAAAGAAAAAACAAACTCTTCCAAGCTTGGAGAAATCAGAACTACACCAAAGCACCATTTCCAAATTTGGAGAAAGCTCCATCAAACAACAGAGTCCATGGAGAGCCTACTTGTTCAAGATTCTTACATTGATCCATTTTTTTCTCTTTCCCATCAACAAACCCAATAAAGTTATCAACATCAACACTTGTGTACAACACTTCATAAGATGCATTATTGGGGTCTTTAATGAGGTGCAACATATTATCTTCATAAGCCACATGATTTTTTTACATATTATCCATTTGAACACTCCCACCAACACTTGCAGCCCATTTTTTGACAACAACATACCCCACTTGGCTGGGCAATCAACAATAACAACATCAAGTTTCAAATTCCTACCTGGATAAGCTACAAGTTATACCACCAGACCTTTCACACATCCCACCACTGACACCTCTCTGGAATCCATGGCAGTGCACTTCCCATATGCGGTTGTTACTTTGATATCTAGTTCATTCATGACTTCTAGAGGCATAACATTGCATGATGCCCCCGAATCAAACATACAGTTGTGCAACAATCTATCCTTAATGATCAGAGTGGTGAAGAATGGATCCACATTTAGCTAAGAATCTACCAAGGATGTTCCCAAATAAACCTCAGGTGGTTCATCTAGCTCTTCCGATGCTTTGGTGGTGCTTCTAGTTCTTCAATGATTGGAGGAGTCTCCACAATGTTTACATTTCTTCCTAGGGTACTCTTCTCTTCTTTCAATCCCAAGTACTCAAATGCCCTCTTCTTGTGCTTAGGAATCCTAAGAAGCTCAACAATTGGAACACTAACTTTGATTTGACTCAAAACTTGGGCAATGTCATATGGAGCAAGACTTTTGGCAAGGCAGCATTAGAAGGGAGATTGACAGACTCATCAGATAGCACGGGGTTTTTGATAGTTTGGGCATGAGGAGAAGTATGAATCTTGTTTGGGACAACAAGGCCTTTGGAAGGTGTATCTTTCTTAGGAACCTCTTTAGGAATATTTGAAAGCAATGGAGTTTTAGGTTTGGCTTGAGGCCCTACTCCTTTGACAACTCTACTCCTAGTATTATAATCCTTTTCTTGAGCAACAACAATGTTCATCAATAACTACCTATCCTCCTCATATGGGATTCCTCCATCATACTTCTTTATCATTAAAGCTCTTAAATATTCAAAGTCATTATTGGGAAATTCAAAAGCTTGTATAATATCTATTTCTAAAGTATGAGAGGGAGGAAGAAGAGGTACTCGGTGAATGCAATCCCAAAAATCAGCAGTAGTTCTAGCACTTATTACCTCAGTTGAAGTTGCTCCTTGCTATGAGCTTATAGAGCACTCCATCATGCATGCATCATCATCTGTGTTATCATCATCAGCTTCCTCTTCTACTTGCTGATCTACTTCACATGGAGCATGGGGCATGAAACATCTGTCACACCAATCAATTACATTTTTTCTTCAACAACAACAAAACTCGGCAGCCAAAGGATCAGGCACCATTCTATTTTCCCTAGCTTGGGGATGTCTATTTGCAGATCCCATGGGTCCCTTGCCTCTGTCATCATATCTCTACTCATTTCTAGGATGATTGGTAAATCTGTCTTGGCCTTGTTGCTTATGCTGACCTTGTGAACTCTTCCCAATTCCTTTCTCTTCCCGGGCTAATTTGTATGAGATTTCTTTGACAGCCCCTACCAGAGTTTTAACAACCTCCTCAAGATCCACACTCTTGCTTGCTTGAGGTTTTTCTGGGTTTATCAGTTTAACACCCTCCCTCTTAGGAGGTTTTCAATGGCCTTAATGTTGTTCTCAATTTACAGAGCCATAGTAAAGGCTGCCTCAAATTGGTAGGGTTTTTGTCCCTCAAATAGTAAGAAAATTTCTTATCAAATGCATCTGAATACTTTATAAGACAAGATTCATCACATGGCCTTAAAATTACAGGAAATATCCTCAATGTCTTATTAAATCTAGTGTTAAAGTCATGCACTGACTCATTAGGATTATTTTTAATATTCTCAAATTATGACAGAAGAAACCTAGGATCCATTCTATCACCATACTGCAATCTAAATGCATTATTCATTTCAGTCTAAGAATCAATGGAATTATCTGGAAAATATTTGTACCAGTCCCTGGCATCTTCCTCCAAAGTATGGATAAACAATTTGATATATACATCTTCAAACTCAATCTCAAAGTCTTCCATCATGTTGATAAAGAGCTTTAGATGCTAATCACCAGTTATAGCATTATTTCCTTGGAACTTTTGTAGTCTATTTCTTACATCTTTGGGCTAATGCATTTTGATAATCGGCCATCCCTCTAAAATTTATAGGACTAAGGTATTTACAACAAATGGAGGTCTGGGTGGGGATGGGCCATGTTGTGTTGAGGAGGTGACCTTGGAGGAGAATCAAACTGATAAGGGACAAGGGGTATTTGAAACACAAAGTATAACTTCCAAAATGGATATCCCCTAAAGGCTCTGTCTCTTGGAAAACCTTATCAACTTTAGAAAACATAGGAGTAGAATGAGAAGCAAACTTTTCAAATTCAAATGAAGGCCCCTCTCTAGATGGAGAATTTAATTCCACAAAAGACTACCTAATTTAGAATCACTTGAATGGAAATCTTCAATGATAGGCTGATCACCTTCATCAATGGAGATCTCTTTTCTTGACTATTGATCTCTAAAAACTCTTCAGGCTCTTCTTCCTTCTGACTTTTTTTTTCCTAGCTCTGGAAATAATGTCGTAGTAGGATCCCTAGTGAAGAAATATCTTCTTCCTTCCATCTTTGCAAAGATTAGTAACAAATCTTACTTGACAGAGGTTAGACACTGGTATTTATAAAAAATCCTATTAACACAGAGCCGCCACTAAAGACTTCCACCTTAGTTGTGAAAATGCACTAAAAATATGATCTGTCAAATGTTTGTCAACACTAGAAATTGGAAATGGAATAATTTGACCTTCCTTTACCCATATTTATGAAACTTAGTGCAACAACTATAAACTGGAAATATTGCACATATCACTTGTAACTTTGAACAACTTCTTATAGGCCCAAACACTAGGTTGATGTTGAAACAATGTACTAGTACTTAGAGCATATAAGAAATGTTTACTAGGCTTAAGTATGAAGAACTGGCAACAAATCAACAAATCGCCTCTAAGCAACGCAAATCATTTCCTGGAAATGGAAATCAGGTCCCCGACAATGGTGCCATAATGATGTTGGCGGGCCAAATGGATACGAATGGGAAACATATCAAAAATCAGTCTGGAAATGCAAATCAGTTCCTAGCAATGGAAATTAGGTCCTCGCAATGGAAATCAGGTCCCCAAACAATGGTGTGCTACAAGTGTTGATGGGCCAAATGGATACGAATGGGAAACATATCAACAAGTATAATTTGTGTAATATGTGATGGTTCATGTCATTAATTAGGGACATATGGTGATCCTATGACCCCTATTGTGTCGTATTTGTACCTTAGGTGCA
Source organism: Taxus wallichiana var. yunnanensis (assembly GCA_018340775.1). Lineage (NCBI taxonomy): Eukaryota > Viridiplantae > Streptophyta > Pinopsida > Cupressales > Taxaceae > Taxus > Taxus wallichiana. The sequence continues at coordinate 1,206,951 of CM031243.1, forward strand.
TTATGTGGAAAAGTGATGTATCATAACCCGTGAAAGTAATGATTTTGTCATACCCTGTATATATACCATGCGTAAGGATGCTATGGTTAATGGGCATGAATCACCATTGTGTTAGTTATTTAGTTATGTGTTTGTTTGTGAACCTTACACTAGATGACCCTAAGGGAGAAACCGTCAAGAGTGTATGTGTGGAGAGAGGAGGCATGGACTAGGTTTTCATAATTTTGAGTTGAGTATGAGTGAGGAAGTGGAGTCTTATATAAACTAAAAACCCACTTTTATTTGTTTAGTATACTTCGAGCTTGCTCAAGTATATTGTGGATGCACACCACCTAAGGCTCAACTTATACAAACTAGCACCCCTACTCTTTCCTATTGGGTTGTCCATCAAACAATCCTATGTGATTTAGACTATGTTGAGCCTTGTGGGAGTATGGAGGGATGATTCACACAAGAGATGGTGATAGTTACATTATTTGATATACTCATTTCTAGTTACATGTATATTTTTTTATGAGCCGAGGCTCGACATCCGAGTGCCAGCAGCTCGATGAGTACCCTATGTTGGTGGTCGGATAAGGCCATGTAGTGATTGTAATGTGCTATTTCTATATATACATATTTTATTCATAAATTTATCATTATCTCTTTTCTTGTCAGAACCAATAGTTTTCTTGATTGATGTGTGCTTATATTTTGGGATTTTTATTTGATTATTGCACTAACATGCAAATTTTTGCACTAACTATGGCTAATTAGCCATTTGTTTTTCTTAGTTTTAAACTTTCTTTTCAAGTTTAAATTTTTATAGCCTAGCCCAAGGCTTTGGATTTTGTCACTTGGAAGTTGAAATAGATTGTTATATTGGTTCTAATGTCATAATGTGTTGGAATAGGGTCATGGGATTCACCATGGAGTGGTTTAACCTATGGACCTGATTCATTGTATGGGGGTATGCCCCAAGGAGTTACAGATAACTAGCGGGTTGTTGAACCATGAGTTATTATGTCACTTGGGTGGGGGTGATGGGGCTCTATGTGCCCTGTGGCCATAGGGTGACCCGACCTCATTAAATGGAGAAAGGAGATGGGACTCTATGGTTGAGTGACCCGATATTCTTGATGGCACTCTATGGTTGAGTGACCTGATATTCTTGATGGCACTCTATGGTTGAGTGACCTGATATTCTTGATGGGGCTCTATGGTTGAGTGACCCGACTTGGTTTTGACACTATGATTCTTTCTCTTTGGGAGGTATATGGAGTTGCTTGGTGATTCTTTGAGAGGTATATGGAGTTTTTTTTTGATGCTTTGGGAGATATATGTAGATTGTTTCGTGATGTTTTGTGATGTGTGGAGTTGGTGTTATGAGTTATGTGTACTCTTGTGAGTCTTGTTACAAATTGTTATGATTGAGGTTTGATGCTCCTCTTGGATTACTATGGACTATTGGATATTGACTTGGCATTGTGTTGGTATAGTCATCATATTTGGGTCATGTGATACCAATTGTATATGTATCAATGTGATGATTATGTTTTTCAGTCACATATGTGTGTTGGATCTATGCCTATGACATAATTGTTGGAAAATTCTTCATTATGTGGACTACTTGTTTATCTTTCCATGGTGGAATTAAAGGTCTTGTGATGTCATGCAGTTGTGAAAGTATGTAGCAAGATGTCTCTGGGTCATTTGTGTTGTGTTGAGTTTTGTGTGACATCTTAAGGCCAATTATTTTTGGGCACCCATGAACATAAGTAAATTGAAATTCTAAACAATGAATATTAAGATTCCGAGACTAAGAAATATTGTAAAGAAAAAAAAGACACAAATTAAGTAATAAAGTAAAGATAAATAACTACCAATCTTCACAGAACATTAAAGTTCAAGATATTGCAAAAATTAGTTTTCTTCTTTGTGGCTGTGTTGTATGAAAAGTTATTGTGTTAAAATAAATGTGTCATTATTGACCTTTTCCTATGTATCCTTCGAGCTTCGATGTTGTTTGCATCGAGGATGATTCTCTTATAAGGAGGGAGATGTAATGCCCCTTCATTAATTCCTTGAGTTGCCTTTGTCAGGGAACCTGTCAGTTGATAGAGAATGGAAGTGACACATCCTAAACTCCTTTTCAGGCCTGTCATTTTCCTTGCAGAATAATATGAGCACTTTATTTGAGGTCTGGAGGGGTAACCACGTTGAAACCATAGTTAACATTGTAGAATTAGTAGTAATTTGACTATGCAGTGATTGTTGGGTTGTATAATAATTAAATAAACAAAATGTTTGCATGGGATAGTGATGAATGAAACTATTATTGCCACTACTTTGTTTGATATATGCAATAGAAAAGAAGAAGATTGAGGATCGTGGAGGTGCTTCAGTCATAGTTTGGCTTTTTTTTGCTTCTAAATTTGTGCTACGTGTAGTTTAACCCTTGTTGCACCTTTCCTTTCTACATGTTCATCATAGCAGAGGGGAAAAATGTGTTTCTTTTTTTTTTTCCATTAGTTGTTGTATTAGTGTTTCCCTGTAGGTGTGTGGGGGAATATTTTGATAACACGTCCTCTTGGAGTATTGGGGGTTGTATCAACAGTTACAAAAAATAGGTATCAAACCCAATCCATTCACTTTTTCCAGCATACTCCCAGCTTGGGCCAAAAAAAAATCTTGGAACAGGGCATGGATATCCATTGGAGCATAATAGAAAGGTGGTTTTTGTCAGAAGTTGTATTTTCAAATGCCTGGTTGACATGGATGCAAAATGTGGTAGCATACACATAACACGTGAAATGTTTGACAGAGTGCCCCAAAGAAATGTGTTTCTTGGAATGTCAAGTTTACAGGATATTCAAATGTGGATCTAGATTCCTCCAAGGTGTCACATTTACAAGTGCCCTAGTTGACTGATCTGAAAATGTGATAGATAGCTTAAGCCACGTGAAAGTTTTTACATATTACCCAAAGCAAAAAAAAAAATGTGGTCTTTTGGAAATGTATTATTTTCTTAATATGAACAAAATGGTATTTATGAGGGGGTTGGAAGGCATTGCAAAGAAATACTTCAGTTGGATGTCATCTCATGGAGTGCAATGGTAGTTGGATATGCATGAAATGGTCCTTTTTGTTAAATGCCATAGGAGCTTCCAAGCAAATGCAACTAGTAGGGGGAAGCCATTATCCACGATCATTGCCAATGTCCTCCCTATTTTGTGTCAAATGGGGGGATTGTGGAACAAGTCAAAGAATCACATAAGAATATGACCTGATGGTTGTTTGGTTGTTTCATTATTTTGGGATTGCATAAGTGTTGAATTTGGTAAGTTGGAGCTTCGGTCACACTGGAAAGTGTTTGTTGCCAAGGATAATAACATGTTAAGTGGCTGTAGAAAAAGTGGGATTTATTTTGTTGGAAAGCGTTATGTTAGTAGGAAATAATGTGTTTGGATGATGACATGTTTAATGTGGCAAGTTATGCGGCCTCATCGAATGCGGTGACCACAAGTTTTGCGTGAATTAGGTATGGACTTTCCCTTCTCTCTTGCTCTAAATAACGCTTTCGTCATTTCTTGTATTTTGAAATTAAATGTTGATTATCAAGAAATGTAACCCCAACACTTGATAAAACCCAATTTCATTTTGGAAATGTCAAAAAAAAAAAAAAAAACAATTTGACACGAAAGTCATGCACATGGAGCATCACACCCTAACTTACCACAAAACCAAAAAAATTATTTGCATGACCCGTGCTAACTTGGAACACCATAGGGAACCTTAAATGAGTTGTTTGAAATATTTAACACACTTGCAAGTTGGATTCCTAAACCCTCTTAGCTTATCAATCAATTATAGTGACGTGGTCATTTTAATAAAACATGGTCGGTTTCAGCTTGTAGTTTCTAGCTTAACTTGAGTGAAACTGAAAACCACTACCTCCTACCTCTAGATTGCAAACAAGAGGATCATACCCCACCTTCAGTTCACTAAAAATTCCTTTGGAAACTAATTTTTATGAGTGGGTTTTGGGGCCCACTGGTCGCTTTTGCAAAAGAGCTGCTTGACACAATTACGATAATGGGCCCCAAACTTGCCCTTGTAACTTGAGCTCTCTCTAGTCGTAATTAACTCTTGTCAGACACGATGAATTCTCTATATATGGGGGAATAATTTGGAATCATCAAACTTGGTGATTGAACTTGAAATGAGTGTGTTTGAGACCCATTTGTAAGAACTGTGCTATTTTGGATTGTTTTCTTGACCTTAACTAAAATCTCCTTTTTGTCTCGTTTAACTTCTAGCCATGCATGTGTGATCTCGTAATATGATTGCAATGTTATAAATAATTTATCCACTCCTTATCTTGTATAAATGAATTTTTGAAATGTATGGTGATTTTTGGCTCTCCACCCTTTTCTCTCTCTAGAAACGATTATGAAACTTTGGTTGATTTGAAAACATAAATGAATTGGAAAAATGTAAAATTGGTTTGAAATGAAATTAAAATGGACATGAAAGGAAAATGGTTATGATATTTTGAATGGAAGATAAAATGTCTCGTTACTTTCTCTCTCATATTTACTCTCTCTCTCTCTCTCTCTCTAGTACAAAAACGTTAAGTGCGAATTAAAGTGAAAGTGTGAATGCATGAGAAATGAACTCTATCTTCTTCTCCCTCCCTAATCTCTCTCTCTCTCTCTCTCTCTCTCTCTTATATTTAATTGAAATTGTTAGAAATGATGAATGTGTGGATTTATGCTAGAGTGTAGGGGATTTCCATACTCAGTCCTAAGACTGACGCAACGTTGGTTGCAGGTACTCAAACAAGAGGAATTTTCTGGATGTGATATGTTGTAATTAATGAGTTGTCATTGTAAAGTTATATTCATCTTGTGATATATGTATTACCATAGAATAATTATATGTATTGTGTTGAAGAATTGTTCTTTATATATTTTGAAAAGGGAATACCATCTGGCTATATTTTATAGTGTCGAATTGGTTGTGAAGTTGTTCTCAATGTTGTACCTATGTTATAAAGATATTAAACTAATATTTTTCTATGTTAATTATTAGTTTATTTCCTTAACACCCACAATGCTAGGTAGAATCTCCTCTCATCAAAAATAATGAAAATAAAAGAACGAGTTATAATGCCTATTGTACTTCCTCCTCCCATTTGAGTCTTTTCAGGGTATAATACATTGATCATGTAATTAAAATACTCTAACCTTATTAATCATCTCCTTGTTTCCCACCTAAGACGTCTTATTAAGGACCTTTTTACCTAAATATTTGATGAGGTGGTGATTTTATGTTATAAAACCTATCATTTGGGACGAGTGAGGTGATCATGTCTTGTTGTTGTAGGTATGACCATATCATGAATAAATTTAACCTCCTAGTGTGTAAATTCCCTTGGTACCCTAGTGGGTGGCCAAAGTCTTGCAACATAGTTAGTTGTTGTACCTATGATTGATCTCTTGTGAGATCTAAATTTTTTGAGAAGAGACTATGTTTCGAATTACTTGCATATTTACCCAACAATTGAAATAGGTCCTTAGGATGATTTTGTAATGCATAAGGTTATTTGGGATATCTCTCTTGCAACATACACTTAATACTTTCATGTCTAAGAGCAATGAAATGAGTTGTGTTGTGTGAGGTTGTACTCCTTGTAGTCTTAATCCCTAGTGTTAAGTGAGTATTATAGGAATTTCATTTGTTCAAAATCATGATAATACAGGACCAAAGTAACCTCGTAAACATAGTTAGTGAAAGGATAAATAATATTAAACCAAGGAATGATCACTACAAAAATATGGTACGCCATTGAACGGTGTCAAAAACAACTAAATGTCAAATGTGATCATAAAATGAATGTAATAAAGTAATAAAAAAATCAAATATGATGCATGGTCACAAGTTTGTTTGCATAAATATGAATCAAACAAAAATGAAGTAATAAAATCTAACCTTGAGAATGGGATCTGCAAAGCCAAGGTCTTGTGAGATAAATTGCACTCTAGTTGGAAAAAGTTGAAATAATATAAAATGTAAACTCATGAAGTAGAAGTTAGTGAAAGGATAAATAATATTAAACCAAGGAATGATGCTACAAAAAGATGGTATGCCCATAAAAAAAAAAAAAAACTAAATGTCAAATGTGATCATAAAATGAATGTAATAAAGTACAACTCCATGACTAATACAACAACCCAATAAATTGAAAAACCAAATATGATGCATGATCACAAGTTTGGTTTGCATAAATATGAATCAAACAACGATGTTGATGAAATAATAAAATCTAACCTTGAGAATGGGATACCTACAATTGTAGCCAAGGTCTTGTGAGATAAGGAGATTGCACTCTAGTTGGACTTGTTAAAGTTAATAGAACCCTTGGCGTAGTTAGGAATATATTAAATCTAGGATCACTCATGAAGTAGAATTTATGGTGAAAAAGGTAATTAACCCATTGCTATTAGGATTAAATCCTTAAGATTATGAAACATAAGTAGTTTGAAATTTTAAATTCATCACTTAAATTTAAAGAAAAATATCTATAATGGGAACATGGGTGTAATGTACCCTTCCATGTGCAATAGAATTGTGAAAATATGAATTCCTAATTGGAGCAATGGATTGTGAATCAAGAATGATACAACTTAATTAGTTAACCTACATAGTAGGTTGTAATAATTGGAAGATGAAAAAAGTGTATTGTTAGTATTAAAAAATGTTATAAAATGGACTCGGGATAGGTTTTCTATTGATCTAGTAACCTTCCTTTTTATTCATGTGAATTTTTCCTCCTTGTAATGAGAGTATTTTTCCAAACCAAGTAAACACGACTCTCTCAAACAGATCCTTTATTCAAATATTAGAAGGTGCATGTGTGTATATACGTTCCTAATCACAATCAAGCTATATAAAGTTATTTCCATAAGAGAAACAAGAAAATTATAAAGGAACAACTATAGGTGAAATGTTAATAAAAACATGCAACCTAGTTGTAAAGGAATGAAGGGTCCCATGTTATGTGTTCTTTAGTCAATTATAGTCAACTAAACAATGTTTGAGAAACAAACCTTTAACAAAAGAATTGAATATTAGGAGACTCAAAGTTGTTAAAAATGAATTATTTAACAAATGAGCTATGGATAACTAATGGAATTGAGAGAAATAACCTAACCACACATTTTCCATTAAAAGACTAATGCTCTGCAAAATAAAGTAATTGAAGTTTGAAAAATAGGAAATTTTAAACCTTATGTGTTTAATTATATTGAAAACTATAAGGTCATACAATGGAAACCTAAATGTAATGAATATGTAAACCATGAAAAGGCCATGTTGTGGAGTATGTCTATCTTGTGTTTCTTACTGTAATTAGGTCATTATCCTGGTTTACGTCATTTGAGTAAGTCATTGGTGTGTACCCTATGTTATCGTATTGTATGAGTGGGTTCATGTTTACGTAAGTTTCATATGTGATGTCGAGTTTCTTTATTTGTATCTCATGTGGTGTTGTGTAGCATATAATTAAAGTAAAAAAAATTATTATGATAATTTTTGTGGTATTTTGGTGTTGAAAATGTGGGCATTACAGGATGAGGTAGATTCCTCTTTCGGTGGAGAGTAAGTTGAGCATGACTCTCCATGGGTAAGAGACTTAACACCACAGGTTGTTCATTAGGTTGCGAGGTGAGTGGTGAAATGGCATCGATAGATATTGAGGACTCCTCTGTGGGTGAAGGGGGAGATAAAGGGGACTCCTCTTTGGGTGAAGGAGTAGATGAAATAGGTTCCTCAATGGGTAAATGTGCTTGTGCAGAATCTCCTCAATAGAGGGGATAGGAGGAAATTGAGGAAGGGATGGTACAAATTTGAAAACATCATGAATGCCAAAGACATTATTATCATAGTAGTCATAGGTTTTCATTTTGGTTAGATGATGGGGTGTGATTAGGAAATGGCTTCTTGAAGATATGCAAGTTCTAATTAGCCAGTGCGTTTGGGTTGTCCAAGACAAGATCTTTGTTGTCTAACATTTCCTGGACAATGTTTTTGAAGGTTATACAATTACCATCGCTATGACCTTTAACATGATGATAGTTGCTAGTAATCATGTTCCTTGCACCATTCAGGCATAGGATGAGCGGGATCAAAACCAATATGTGGTTTGATGTGTGGAAGGAAATTTCTCTAGCTTTTAGAAGTTTTTCTAAAACCGATGAATAGGGTTCTCCTATGGGAGTGTACTTTTGTTGCTCTCACCTAAACTGGAAAGCTTGAATGGGAGAAAAATAAATAATAATGCGCTAACATTCCCCCCTTAATACATTGCTCTTACAAATGTACCCCCTAAACAAATCAAACTTCACTTTGCCGAGAGGCTTGGTGAGAATATCTGCAACCTGAAAATTAGTAGGGCAGTACTGGAGCTGAATTTGGTGGTTCAAGACCTGTTCATGAATGTAGTGACATTGAACTCAATATGCTTTGTTCTTTCATGAAAAATAGGATTCTTCACAAGCTTCAACACACCTTGATTTTTTGTAGTGAATGATGGGAGGTTTCTCTTTAGGAATCCCTATATCTGCAAGAATGCGATGTAACCAAATCACTTCACACACATAGCTCCTCATGCGGCGTGATATTCAACCTCAATGGATGAGAGAGAAACAACAGTTTTCTTCTTGCTAATCCACGAGATAGGCCCAGATCCGAGATGAAAAATATACCCTGAAGTGGATTTCCTATCATCAATGGATCCTGCATAGTTTGAGTCTGTATATCCCTATAAGAAGAACTGAGTGTTCTTCTAATACTCTAGACCAAAGTCAACTATACCTCGGACATATCTCAACACATGTTTTTCTGCTATCCAATGACATTTCTTTGGCTCCTACATAAATCTGGTGAGATAGCTCACTACAAAGAAAAGATCTGGCTTGGTATAAGTCAAGTAAATGAGACTCCCACAAGCTTGCCTATAGTGAGTGCCATCTACTTGTGGTGAATCCTAGAATCTAGATAATTACAAACCTTTTTCCATAGGTGTGGACATTGGTTTACAATCTGACATTCCATATTTTTCCAGGAGTGTCTTGGCATATTTCATCTGGGAGACGAAGATATGATTCTTCTTCTGCCATATCTCTAAGCCAAGATAGTAGTGAAGTAGCCCCAAATCAGTTCATGTTGAAGGATTTCTTCAGATCATTCTTTACATCATCCATAAGATATTTTCAGAACTTCCTGTGATCACAAGATCATCTATGTACAAAACCAGAATGAAAATCTCTATTCCTACCTTCTTGATATACAAATTTGTACTTGAGGGCTACGAGTGAATCCATGCTGCAATAGGTGATCATCAATTTTTATATACCATGCCCTAGGTGCTTGTTTGAGTCCATAAAGTGACTTTATCAGATGACATACCTTGTGTGGTTGATGCTCATCTACAAACCCTTCAGGTTGGGCCATGTATACTTCTTCTTTTAGATCACCATTCAGAAAAGCACTCTTGACATCCATCTGCTGAAGTTTCCATCCATTTTGTGTTGTCCAGTGCACAAACAACTCTGATGGTTTTGATCTTCGCAGTGGGTGCAAAGGTCTCGTCATAGTCAATTCCTTCTTGCTGAGCATAACCCTTTACAACAAGTCATGCTTTGTGTTTTTCGATTGAACCATCTGCCTTATATTTTGTTTTGAAAATCCATTTGCAACCAATGGATTTCTTACCTGGAGGCAGATCGACAAGTTCCCACATCTGATTCTGAATTAGGGAATCATATTTAGCATCCATAGCCTATTTCCACTGTGGTTGGTCTAATGCCTCATGAACAATGTCAGGTTTGGTGCTATCAACAACTGAACTCATGAGTGCAAAATTTACCTCATGTTTGGCTTGACTTCGTGTTCTGACTCCTATAGAAGTACCTGGAAGTGAGTTCAGGTGTGCATCCCTAATAGTATTTGGACCCATTTTGGATGTTGGTGCTACTACTGCTGATGTGAAGATGTGTTGTCTAGTGTGCCTAGATCAACGAACAAGTCTCCACTTAGCTCTTCTTCTCTCTAAGAAGAATCATCTTGCCCATCATCTGGATGTGTGAGCAATCTATGTGATGAGGTCGGTATGGGATCTCCATTGTGTGGCAAGGAGTCAAAGGATGACTCATCACACACCACATCTCGACTCTCATAGATTTTCTTCATCTCAGGATCCATGAGACGATATGCCTTTGAGGTAGTACTATACCCCAAGAAAAGACATGGCAGTGTCTTTGGATCGATCTTCTTCCTTTTCTCATCTGGAACATGCATATATGTAGTACAACAAAAAAATCTCAAATGATGAATAAAGGTTTATGACCATTCCATACCTCTTCTAGTGTCTTGTTCTGCAAGATCTTTGTGGGTGCTTGGTTGAGTAGATACACTATTGTCTGGACTGCTTCTGCCCAAAACTGATCCTCCAACTTGGTGGTGGAGAGCATACAACGAGCCATCTCCATGACAGTCCTGTTGTGTCACTGGAAATCCCATTCTGTTGGGGAGTGTAGGGTGCAGTTAGATGTTGTTAAATGCCATGTTGCTTCAGGTATGCTAAGAACTTATTTGATACAAATTCCCCCCCTCGATCTGAGCGGAGGAGAAGGAGAGGCTTCCCTAGATTACCTAGTTGTGCATCTTTGGTAAAAGGTTTGGAAATTGGCAAAGGCCTCACTCTTCTTTTCGGAGAAAATATACCCACATTTTCCGTGAGTAATCATCAATGATGAGCTGGAAGTATTCAAAACCTTGGAAGCTAGCTAGTAGGGGTCCGCACAAGATCGGTGTGTACAACCTGAAGATGCTCCGTAGAATGATAAGAGCTCTGTTTGAATGGACCTCTATGTTGTTTTCTGCAAGACATCCTAAGCAAATAGGTAAGGAATGGGAGAGTGGAGGAAGCCCTCTTACCATTTCCTTAGCACTGAGCTAATGTAGAGCCCTAGTAGAAAGATGACCATATCAAAAGTGCCATAGTGCAGTGGACTCCACTATTGAAGTAGAGAGAGCAATGTTAGATGAAGTGACCACATCCAGTGTAAATAGATGGCCCTTCATAAATGCTTCGAGCAATAATTGAGTCTCCCTGGGAAATGATGCAGGACTTGACCCCTTTCTCAACAAATAATTCAACCCGCATTCGATGATTAAGAAGTTGACTCACAGACAAGAGATTTGAGGTCAAACCTGGAACATATAGTACCTTCGTGAGTGTACATCTTCGTGTCCCAAGAGGAATGATGACATCACCAATCCCCACCACAATATACTCTGATTATCTACGATGGTGATCCGATCTCCAGTGGGCGTCACTCAGGGTATGGAACAACTTCTTATTGCAGTCATGTGTTTGCTAGTACCCGAATCAATCAACCAGACACTTTCTGATGGCTGCAAAGTTTGTGAGACTAGGACAATGTCTAGATGAGTTGTGTCTAGAACCTCTTCATCAGAGGTGGCATCCTGCTGAGCAGTAATATGACCCTTCTACCTTTGATTACGAGCACGCCATTAGGATTTCTTGGAATATCCTTGGCCAAAAGTGCTCTCTTCGCCAGAGTTTCCATACTTGTGACCATTGTAATAATAATTCGCAGTCGTGTGCATATCCATGGAGAAAATGTGGCACCATCGATCCGCCTTATTGTTTTGATGTTTCTAGGGTGGTGGCTGAGAAGGTTGATCTTTGTGGATCTGCTTCTATTTCGGGGGCTAACTACCCTTTCCGAGGCTTATGTTTTTGCCTCATGATGAGAGCCTTGTCTTGAAGGCTTCTTGAACATTCTGAATGGCTTCTTCCTGCTGGAGATAATTCACCAGTGTGGCAAAACTCACCTCTTGTTGAGTGATGGTCAATATGGTGATCAGTGTCCAAAACCGGGAAGGAAGAGCTCGCAAGGTGAGTGGGACTAGCAACTTGTCATCCACCGGTTCACCAAGAGCAGAGAGTTCTACACGTAACTCAGCCACACGCCACAAGAAGGCTTCTACTAATTCGCCATCATGCATACTCATCATGTGAAGCTTAGTCTGAAGATGTAGCTTCGTCGTCAGATTCTTGGCTTCATAGATGGTACACAATGTGGTCCATGCTTGAGAGGAAGTGGTTACTTCCCGAATGTAAGGTTGAACCTCATCAGAAAGGCTCAAGGTGATAAGCATTAGTGCTTTTGCATCGGCCTTTTCATACTTAGCCAACAAATCAACATCTATGGGAGGGGCATCTTTGCCAAAAACGATCCCCCATAGATCTTCAAACTAAAGAATCATCCACATCTTGGTTTTCCATGTGGTAAAATTTGGCCCTTTGAGCAACTGGGCATCCGACAACAGAATGTGAGGTGCAAACATTTTCAAAAACTCAAAATTGTATTTTATTTATTTATTTTTCAAAAATGGCTACAATGCTTACTGAAGGAACCTATCCCGAAGATGGGCTTTATAGGCTCATGCAGTGAGACGTGGACACTCTGTGGGCATTCTACTTCATGTTCATCATCTGCATCATAGCCACATTCAAGTTCTACACAAATCCATCATGCTTGACATCAACATCAAACCAAAAAACTCCAATAGTCCTCAGCGCACAATCTCATCAAAGATAATATTCCCAGTGTTGTGGAGCTCGTTGACCAAAGCAAAGAACAATCCAGTGGTGTCTTCGTTGTCACTCAATGTCCAAACATTTGGTGCATTACTCACGGTGCTTTCTACATCTAAAATTTGTGACATACACACGCACATGGGTTTACAATTTGTAAACTTTTTCCACGTGCTTACACAGGTTGTATGTCTGCATAGGATTTTCTCAGCCAATATGCAAGACTCAACCCACGTGGATATGCCTCAAACTCTCCTTTATGGGCTCATTTGATCAGGATGGGACCGAATGCAATGCCATTGTCTTCCAAACAAAACCACATACATTTTGTTCAAAGAAGAAGTTTAGTTGCAACACAAAATAGGGATGATGAACTCAAAATGGTTCGCTGGTCGCTGGTCTATATGTCGAACAAGATCTTATTTTCACTTAGTTGCTGCCACATCCATAGGTCATTGCCAAACAAAACAGGTTGCTCCACCACATACAGTTTAATGGAGACTCGCTACCACATCCACATGTCACAGGTTGCTCCACCACGCATAGTTTAATGGAGACTTGTTGCATTGGTTTTCCTGCCACGCAATGATTTGCTTTCTCCCGCACCAATAGAGGAAAAACTACACGTGTTTTCCCTTTTCCACAGTGCACATCCTTGATGGCTAAGGAAAGAAATGTCTGAATTCCACGCACTTCTTGGATTCTTCACGAACAACTTCCCACGCAGGAAGGGAAATAGTCATTCTAACTTAGAGAATGGCAAGTGCTTCCTCACGGCTCACCAACACTCCACACCTGGTCACTGCAATCCTTATTTCCATCTTTCTCACTCCCACGCTCCTGTCTTCACGCAGCTCTGATACCAATGATGGCAGAGAAGAATAGTTTATTCAATGCGTATTTTACAAACAAAAGAGCAAGCCAATATATAGGTTGCGGGAGGAGATCTACGAGAGAGGACAGTTAGATAACTGTCAACAAACTAACAATGTATTAACAACAAAACTAATGCACTAACAATCCTTTGGCTTTGGAATAATTGTTTTGGGCTTTAGAAGAGGAAGAGGTATCATTTTATTTGAATGCAGTATTTTTGTTACACAATTGAATTTTCTTCTCTTCTATGGCACAAATTTCAAGTTTTCTTGCCATGGTGAACACTTCATCAAATGTACGAAAGGTTTGGACTTGGAGAGTTGGTGAGATGTACCTAGCACAATCCCTGGTGAACAACTCTATAAGCTCGGTTTGAGGTAGTTGGAATGTAAGCTAGTTGATGAGGCTTCGCCAACGAGTGATGAAATATATGATAGATTCATCTTCATATTGTCGTGTTGAGTACAAGTCGGTCATGGTGACCTTCTTGATGATATTGATCAAAAATTGTCCAAGAAGGCTTGAGCCACTTGGTTAAATGAGTAAATGGAATGTCGAGGTAAACCACTATACCAATCCAATGCAGGTCCTATTAAGGACATTGGGAATGTGCACAAGAGTAGAGCATCATCATGAGCGATTAAATAACACCCATGTTTGAAAGACCGTAAGTGTTTTTGCAGGTCCTCTTTGTTGTTGAACTGATTGAATTTGGGCATTTCCCAATGCGTAGGGTATGGACAAATGGGAATAGATAGATGAATGGGCTCATTACAGATTTCTTCATATGTCAAAGAGTTACGATAGCCATAAACTTATGCTTCTAATGTTTACTTATTTTCCATCATCATTTTAATAAGGTTGTTGGTAGGTTGTGATGATTGGGCATCCCGTTATAGTATAAGGGAGTAGATGGTGAATGTATGATGAGAACGGAATCCCAGTATAAGGTGGTGTTGAGTACGAGAACTATGAGGGGGAATAGATGCGGTACAACAAATATTCCTAATAGGTGATAGATGAGATAGGTGGTTGTTGGTGATATGTGTAAGTAGGTGGGGTGAATGTAGCGATTCTTATAGTGATTGGAGGTAAATAATGCGGGATGGAGAGGACGATGTTTTGGAATAGGTAATTAATTAAATATATATATTTATTTTAATTTATTATTATTTTATTTAATTAATTATTTATTTATTTTTAAAAAAATCATGGTACTAAAACAAAGGACCCTAACAACAAAAAGGGTTAGGCTAATCCTCTAGAACCTAGAATTATAGCATCATTACGCAAACAACAAAATTGAGATTTCAACCAAAAGAAAATTGAAAAAGAGATTTCGTCCACGAGCAGAAAAAGAAGAGAAAGATGTAAAAAAACACTATGGGGTTAGAAACAATCAATTATAGCAAGAAAAAATACATTTAACATTTAAGGAGGTATGATGTAAAGAAGAGATAAAATTGAATGGGGCATTACAACATTCATGTTAACATGTTTCTTCATACAAGATCATTCAACCCACATCTAAAATAGAGTATTCCCATTCAAACACTAGTTTTCTTAAGCAATGCACAACATATTATACCTTACCATAGCACAATAATACATCTTAAACCCCATATCATGAATGAACACACCCACAAATAGAGGTATATGTATATTTCCTTCAAATCACATACAAGATTACATTTTTACAAGATTACTTTCTAATCTTACAAAATCTAGGGATGACATCTCTAACTTACTCTCTCTATTTTTGGTGATTGAATCAAGAAGTTAGAAGAGGTAGTCTTGTTATAAAATTGAATGGTATTAGATTCATTGGGCACGTGCAAGCTATTCATAGCCTTTGCATGAGAATCCTTAACATTTATCTTTTCCACCCTTTAGCATTTCTATCACGAGGACTGAGGGAGAATGGAATCCTTCCTTCTCAAACCTTTTAATTTCCTTATTTCCCTTGAAAGAAACTAGAGAGTGATATGATTTGTAACAAAATAGAAAAATAACATATGAATCTTCAAAAATAATATGTTTCTTCCAAAAAAGAAAATTTGGCAAGTACATTTTGAACACAACTACGTAACGTAGTCATGATATCTATATCTAAGCCCACATAGGTTGAAAACATGAAGATATCCATGGCGAATTTCCACATATTAAAAACCCAACATGGTGGTCTGTTAGAAAGACTATTTAATATTAAAAGGGCTGAATTAAAGGTTAGGAATGCCCTAGACAATAATTGAAGTGAACACCCTTCTTACAATATTAGTTAATATTTTTTTCCCATGAAATAAATAAATAAAATCTATCTACACTATCCTATTTTAAAAAATTCATAAGGATCACGATATGAAATGAAGAATATTGTATTACATTGGATACACATAATCAAAAATTACATCAAGTATTTATACACGCAGTAGAAGGAAAGGAATCCCAATGGATAGGTGGATATGGAAGGTCAAGTATCAGTCTAAGTAAGAAGGTGAATAGACTAGTTTAATAATGTAATACGCAAAAACATTCCTCCCTTATTATATTTTTTCTAAACATCATATTTCCATATAGTGGAACCCCTTATTCCAAACATAGTAAAAAGCTTATTACACTCTCCATGTAGCCTGCTCAGCTTTTAGGCGACATGTCATATTTTTGGCTTCTTGGTCTTGGCAACACCTTGGTTTTTCCCGGAGGATTACCACAAACCTGAAAGTGACTTGAGCACATCCGTCCTTGAGAACACCTTGGTGGTTTCCGGTTTCCCTAGATTACCAAAAACCCATATGGTTTTCCGTTTGTAGGTTTACCACGAACCTGGAGGTGATCTGATGTCTCAGTTGTAGACTTCGGTGGTTTCTCAAATTTCCACAAACCCTTTACAAAAGAACCAAGAGCTACTCTAGTGCTTTTTCTCCTCACAATTTACTTCATTTAGGAGGTCCCAAACTAGAAATTGCTCTGCAACTTTATTGAAAAATGTACACCAAAACAACATCACAAACAACAAAATACGAACACGAGAAAAAACAAAATTGTCACCAAAGCAATGGTTCGAGCCCATCATAGGCGACTCACGAGAGGACACCAATCATCCTCCGACCTTTGTCTACACTCCAGCCTCCAGTATGATGCTCTTAACTCAGCTGGATTGAATGAAACATCCACATCTTTATTGTCATGTCTGGATCACTTAGAAGCATTAACATTGCATAAGAAAAGTTCTCAGGTGTTGGCTCATATAGAAAACCACTTATCACATCTCTCGTAAATCTTTCCTCTGACTTGGCTCATATAGAAAAATTTATGTTACTTTATAATAATATCAATAATGGGTAGATTAAGATTGACTTCACTTAAAAATAATAATATTAAGATTTAATAATAGCTAAAAATAATGAAAATGTTTAGATTTTAGGCACCCATAATGTTGGCGGCCTAGGCTGCCTAGGACTTAATCCCACTTGAATATTAACTAGTGTTTACAATTTAAGTGAATGAACGGACGGCCAATTTAGAAGATGACAGAAATTCTGTCAACATCTTATTTTCCTGTCAACATCTCATATTCAAATACATTTCAGCTTTCTAAAATGGAAACATGAGTTGACTTCCACTACATGTTTACAATTGATTTTTTAAATTTCCCTTTTGATTTTTTAAACATTACAAGGAGAATGAAAAAAGGATTGAAATTATAAAATGAGTTAACAAGTTCGAATTGACCACCAATGATTTTACCTTTTCTTTTAAAAGGAAGTCATAGCTTTTAAAATCATTGGTGGTCAATTCGAACTTGTTAATTCATTTTGTAAATCATTGGTGGTCAATTCGAACTTGTAAAATCATTGGAGCTCAATTCGAACTTGTAAAATCATTGGTGGTCAATAGGATCATATTTGGTCAAATAAATGCGAACAATCAAATCGTGAACAGGATATCGTTGCCGTGACCATATTTGTCTGTGTATCTACTTTTATATTTGTCACGAGGCATTTTGTCAATAAACACAGGCTCATTCATTTTGCATTTGGTCGTCGATGGTAGGCATTTTTGACGGATATACATCACCCAAAGCACATATACATTAATTAATTAATCCATGTGAGAGTCTTAACAGTTAGTTTTACACTCTTATATAAAGCAAATGCAATACACAATTCTTCATTCATTCATATTAGTTGTTGTAGTGAGACGTGTGCTTTCATTTTGTGAAGTACAGAATGGCTATGAAGATTTACTTGACAGTATACATGCCTCTGCTGATGATCATATGTTGTTATACGTCTAATGTGGTTGGAGCGGATCCCGGTCCCTTGCAAGATTTCTGCGTTGCAGACCAGCAAAGCAAAGGTACCTAATTAAGGCCTTATAATGTTATTATTGTTAAATATGCGATCTAGTCATGTGTTTAAAACTAATGCTAGCAATATTGACTAGTACAGTTTTGGTGAACGGATATGCGTGCAAAGACCCAACTACGGTTACAGTAGAAGACTTCTCCTTTGCGGGTCTGCGGAATGCGGGCGACACAAACAATCCGGTGCAATCAAAGGTGACCCCTGCCTTTGTTCAAGAGTTTGGAGGCCTCAACACTCTGGGAATGGCGATGGGCCGCATCGACTACGCAGTGGGCGGACTAAATCCTCCTCACGCTCACCCGAGAGCCTCTGAAATTCTATTGGTATTGCAAGGCAAGCTTCTTGTGGGATTTGTCGACACTAACAATACCTTGTTCAGCAAAATATTGGAGAAGGGAGACGTGTTCGTATTTCCCAAGGCCCTGCCCCATTTCCAAGAGAACGTCGGCCATCAACATGCAGTGGCCATCGCTGCATTTAACAGCCAGTTTCCCGGTATTCTCACCATCGCCAATTCTCTCTTTGCTGCAAATCCTCCCATCCCCGATTCCGTTCTCGCCAAGGCCTTCCGCATCACCCACAATCTTGTGGATCACACTAAGGCCGAATTCGAGTTCGAGTCCACTAGTATCTTTTAATGTATTACCACGTTGCTAATTCAACTCCTACGGTATTTAAATAAAAGTTGCTTTATACTCTCACTTCCATATGATAACTCCCTCATATATTTGTCAATGTTTTTAATATCATAATGAGGCGTTTGTAATATGAGGTATTTATTGAACATATAGGGGAAAACTCGTCTATATTCAAAGTATTCCATTTTTGCAGCTTTGAATGTTCTTATCCACCTCTTCACCTTCCTTTTGGTACTTATCTTCTTCCATCAACCTTTGACTTTGAATCTCAACCCATACAACAATGAAATATACAAAAACAAATATGATGTAAAAATGAAGTATAAATAACTTGATTGCATGAAAGATCGAATATTCTTTACAAGGTTGTAGGCCGCTTCAAGGAAGCAAGATCCTTTGAGAAAGATCAATACAAGAAAATATGTGTATGCCTATACACTAGCCTAAGTTCAACATCTACTCCAAGTCTATAAAATATTTTTGATGTAGAGAGTGGTATATTTGTCATAAACTTGGACATGAAGATTAGAGACCTTGATTTATGGAATTACCTTAAGAGTAGTTGTAAAAGATAATTGAAATCTTTGTGCTTAATTAACAAGAAATAGTCCGACCAACGTCTCTGAGTGTTCACCAGCTGTGTGAAGGCGGTATGAAGTGTGCACCAACTGTATGGAGGCAGTATGAAACCTAGGCACCAGCTGAACAGAGGAAATATTAAACTTGTGCACCTGGTGGTCCCTTCCCTCACGCTAGGCTAAATTGTTAAAGGAGGTTGGAGAGACTGTGATTGATTGTAATACTTAATGATGTCTCTCTATTAAAAAAACAAAAAATAGTGATCCAAAAGGGAATATTTTGATGTAGAGAGTGGTATATTAGCTATGAAGATTGGAGACCTTGATTGATGGAATTGCCTTAAGAGTAATTGTAATATATAATTGGAATATGTGTGCTTAATTAACAAGAAATAGTGATCCAAACGGGAATATAATCGGGAATCAAGCTAATGATGAAATCGTGATGTGAACCGACACTGAAGTGAGAGAAGGGAAGATTAATATGAATAGACAAGGATATGTGTTAGTTGCGATGAGTGGAGGGAAATGTCAAATAATAGGAAGTACTTTGAGTTAATCTCAACACATATGTGTAAGAGATGAACTCACGAGATTAACTATGATTCTATCCCTTGTAAGTAACCGAAATCAAGTACGTCGCGAGAAGACGGCTGAAATAGGTTAACAAAACTAAGATCACCGTTGCGATACAATGATTGTTATGTAATGTGGGAGATGTGGTTAACAATTTGTTTGGAGAATAATAACTATGGACTAAATTCATAGGTGTATGTGAGAGGTTGATAGGCATACTATTGTCCACTCAAAATTCCCCCGTTCTTAAGAAGTCATTTTCAAAAAATTTTGAGTTTGAGTGTTTCTTCTGTTGTTTTGCAAATGTTAAAAGTCGTGAAATCGAGAAAATCTGCAATTTTGGGTCATTTTGTATGTTTCTCGGGCCTGTCGGACATTTTTGTCCCGCATGTCCCAAGTTCAAAAGTGCGCTTTGTTCCCCGATCGGCCGATATCCCCGAAGTTGTTCCATTTTCGGGCCCATCGGAACTTTTCGTTCCAAATGTCCCAAAGTTAATTGTGCAGTTTGTTCCAATTTCGGCCGAAACACCCGAACCGCGTACTTCGCGCGTTTTCGTCTCAAATGTCCCAAGTTCAAACGGGCCTTTTGTTCCATTTTCGGCCGAAACACCCGATCGCGTACTCGGAACTTTTGTCCCAAATGTCCCAAGTCAAAAGTGCCTTTTGTTCCACTTTAAGTAAGAAACACTCGAACCGCGTGACTTGCACGTTTTCATCCCAAATGTCCCAAAATGCATTTGTGCGTCTTCTCCCCTTCGCAAGAATCGGCCGAGCCGCGTGTTTCGCGCATTCGCGTCTCACATGTCCCAAGCGAACCAAGTGCCATTCATACTTAGTTTTTCCCGCTCTACCGAATATGTTGCTTGTCAAATTGGTAGATATGAATTTAATGCGCATTGATTTCCTTTCTCTCTCCAAAACGGCTATATAACGGGTAGACCCCCTTTTGCATTTTTCACACTGCTTCCTTGCTATCTTTTGCCCGAACCCCCACAATCTAATTTCCTGCGCACATACCCGTTCCCTACTGCAATTCCTTCCCAAGTCTAGATTGCAATTCTCTCTCTCTGATAATACCAATATGAAGATCAAATTCCAGGGACAGGAACAAATTTCGTCACTAGAGTCTGCCATTCCCAATATTGGGGGCGGTGAAGCTCGACATCCGGACTTTGGTGATTTTGGGCGAGGATGGCGAATCTGCAAACCCTACACCAATGGCACAAATGATTCATGATAGCGGCTTGGCTTTTCCGGAGGTTTCCCGATCTCTGTGATAAAGTGCGTTGATACCTGCTTCAAGTGAATTAACCAATATACACTGGGAACTCATCACTAAGCTAGATCTCACGCCATTAGGGCCTGCTCTAAAGATCCAGAGATGGATAATGCCATAGTTGTCTCCGGGATCAAGCACGTGCCCCAATTCGATCAAAGGTGACAAATATAAGGCACGAGTGGCGAAGTCTTGGTTGAAGAACCCTAAGAAAGGAGCTTCTCGTTTGTCCAAAACCCTTTTACGGGTAGATTTCAATGAAGAGTTATCTGATTTCATAATTCTGTTGGCTCGGGTTATGGGTTTGCCCACTACCAACGAATTCCACTTGGATGTGCCCGCTCATCGGCATGGTGTGCGAGGAACACTGAGAATATCAAGTGGCGGAGATCATTAGCATGAAAATTTGTCAACGTGTAAGCAAACGAAGAAATTCTATATGACTTCGTGCTGATGTACACTCTAGCGGCAACATCAAGCGGTGGTTGGCTTTTTCTTTATAGATGCACACAAAGAGCGATCGATATATGCCCTCGTGATTCACCTTAGAGACCAGCAATCGTAATTTGAAGGGTGATGACACTTTTACCATATACGTGGTCGATTGCTCGAAGGTGACAACGCCAGAGATTTGATGAAGCTATGACTCTAATATCGCACTACGGTGCTTACTTCATCCAGTTCAGGAAATTCTCTTATATCGAGCTTGCTTATGTAGAGGCACCCCTTTGAGACTTCCCATGTTCTGCAATGATAAAATGGCCTTGATAGAAATATGCAGGCAACTAGACAAGTTGCACAGAACTTGCAGAGATAAGAAGATTTCTGGCTTGCATTTTCCCATCTCTCTGGGAAACTACACTTGCAAAACAGCCCTGGATGCTCAGAACATAGAGAGAACCCTGGTCCCTATCACCGTTCATTTCTTCAAGCCAAGGACCTGCTTCGACTTGAAGAAGTTCATTGAACAGAACATCAAGATAATCTACCATCACGAGGCTGATACTGAGGAAGACTATTTGTGCGAGATGATTTTGAGGCCAGGAGAAGACATTATGGCAGGTTCTCTCTGCCACTAATCCAAGAACAGTGCATATCAAGTTCCTGAAGGTCTTCCAGGATGACAACTCTGATCTATACTCGTATGAGTGTGAAAATGTGGTTAAGCACACTCCTTTGGAGGACACGGATTAGAACAAGAAGAGGGATGATCACATTTGAGATCCTTGCTCTAGTCTTAGTAGGACTAAGGTCTGGGTTTGACAGAAAGTTTGAGAATTCGGAGGCATTCGGGAGAATCCTCTTCTAAGGATGTGACACGAGAAGAGAAGCATCTATTCCAAGGTCGGAAACACCGGTGAAGACCCCTCCTACCTCATCAAATCAAGGACGGCTTCCACTCCTTCTTCATCCACTCAAGTGTACCAGAAGAAACTCAAGGAGGTTAAGAAGGAGCCTGCAGAAAGTGACCCTCAAAGAAAGTAGGTAGAGTTGCCTATGGGACCAGAGAACATCATTGTTCTCAGTGAAAGTGAAGAAAGTGAAATGCCAACCCCTGCAAATGCTCCTGAAGACCCAGCTGATAAAGATAAAGAAATCCAGAGCACTGAGCTTTCAGGTGATGTTGACTCTTCTGCCGCAATTGCCCCAAGTGCCCCACTCACCTCTCAACTCGAGTCAACAGCTGCGCAGACCTTGAGCGTCATGAGCTCTCTGTCTCTTGGTCCCCTTGCCCCTCCTGCTGATTCCTCTTCCTCTTTTGCGTGGGTGCAACCTTTGGTTGACAAAAGGAAGAGGAAATTTTCCTCTCGAAGCTCAGGACCAAATTTTGATGCTGTTGCAGCCTTGTTGGGCACCACTCCTTCTCGTGCCAAGAAAGCCAAGGTTACCTCTAGAATAGTGTCTGATGCTCAAGGTCAGCAATTCCTGGAGATTGCCAAGCCTACAACGGATAAATCAGAGCAGGACTTGCAGGTATCTGACTTAGAGCTCTCGAGAATCCCAATGGGAGAGTCTACCCCTGAAGGTGAAATTCACAACCTCCAGGAAACAGTCACAAGAGTCATTGGGAGGGTAGAGAAAGGGCAACAAACTATTGAACAGTTGGAAGAACAGGCCCAAGTTCTCACAGGTTTCATCAAGTCTCTTTTGTCTAAGGACAAAGTTTTGGACCCTACCCCATTGACTACTCTCCCACCTCCTGTAATTCTAAGCCAAGATGAAGTGCAGAGTATTAAAGATATGCACAAGTATTCTGTCTATGGCAGAGCTATTGAAGCCCTGGTGGATGACATGCTTGTTGCTGGATTAAACTTCATCGATGAAGCTTTCAAACTCCACGAAAAGGTGAGCAATGTGCAACTGAAGCTCTCCTCCACTATCAATATCATGGATAAAGAGCTCAAAATTGCATAGTAGACCTCCAAACTCATGGGACAGCAGATGAGAACATTTTGTTGGTGAGTAAAGTCTTTGATGATGCAAGGATAATCATCGAAGTCACAGGTCTACGGCGTGGAGTGGAAGATCGAGTCTGGAGGAGGCTTTGGGAGGAGAAGAACGGTTGGCGAGAAGGCGAAGCTTTCAAGACACTGGTTGTCTCTGCTTTCAAAGACATACACTGTCATCTTCAGGATGAGACTTCTGGTACTTCCCTTTCCTTGCAAGAAATCAAAGCTCAATTCAGAGCTTTTGTCAAAGATAATTTATTCAAGGAAAGCTCCATCTCCAAAGAAAAAATGAAAGAGATCTGCTCTCTTCAATCTGCCATTGAAGAAGCAAATAAAGATTATCATACTCATGTCGAGTTTGATAAAGAGATGGAAAAGTGTCTGGGATTTTGGACTCAGTCTACGACTAACACGTCAGTCCCTCGTGGCAGAGATATAGCTGAGGCGTTAAAGAAATTCAGGCAGTGGATTCTGAAGTCAGTGGGTCCCTCTCAGTGACTGGCCACCTGTCTTCTTCCCCATTCTTTTCTCTTCTTCCCTTTCTTTTTCCGTTTTCCTTGTAATAAGTTGAGGTACTGCGATTGGCGGTCCTTAACTATTCTTTAGTTAAAAGAAACGGTTACGAAGAGTAACTGATTTGTAAGCTATATAATGGCCTTCTTTACGCCATTCTAAGGAGGAAGAACTTGGCATATTTTCTGAAAGTGTAAATAGATCACAAAGAAATCAATACAGAAGGGCCTTCCATTCTTTGTCTATCTAATCTCTGTTATCTCTGTGTTTTCATTTAATTTTGTGAAGATCATTTGTCTCTAGTTTGTTAGTCTCACTGATTGCATATTTTCAAATATTGCGAGTATGGTGATCTTGTATAACCAAGAAGGAACTTTGTGTCCTTGATTAATGAATCTGAAGAAGGTTATTTACAGAACTTTGTGTCTTTAAATTTCATCTTATTCATCCAATGCAAATGATCTTGTTTTAAATTCACTGCAACTTCGTATACATAAAGAATTATTCTGTTATCTATAATTCTGCATGTTGCTTTTCTGCTCATCCTCGTAAGTGCTTTTGAAGCGATGATCCTTCAGATGAAACACTTTCGTAATATCCAAGTTCAACCATAAAATCACGTGTTGTATAGTAAATACGTTCGTTCTGAATAAGGGAACCTCTCCCATTAAAGAGGAGGGACTTCTTGTCCCCACATTGCTCTTCTTAGAAGTCCTAACGACAACACATACAAAATGTTATATTGGAATAAATATATTTGAAAGATGAATTTTTGATAAATGGAATGTTAGATCAACAAAAAACTACCAAGAGTATTGTAATTTCAAGTGTATTATTTTAAAGTATCAATCATCCACAATTATTGTTGAATGTGTAGAAGATTTATTATATATGAGACACAAAGTCATTTTCTCATGACGTCTAAAGTATTAGTGTATAAAATGTGTAGTATTAACTCAATATAATAATACTAGATGTACTTTCAGGTTTGACAAATATTACATGAACTTTAAGTACCCAAGTTCAAGTGAAAAACATAAGGTTCTAATGCAAGAATGATACTCCAATAACCATATTGAATGCCATCAATAGAGAAAGAATAGGACCTTTTTAAACTTATGGGGAAGGTAAGGGAACATTATCAAAAATAATCAATATTTTGACAATGTAGGACCAATATTTGAAGAACAATGAAAAAAGAGATTAACAAATAGAAACTTCATCTCGGAGGGGCTATCTCTATCAATATAATTCGCAAACTAAATTTTGTTTGGAAATGTATTTTGAACTCCATAAAATTAGGACCAAATTTATATCCTATAATCACCATAGAATGGTTAAAAGAAAATAAATTCTAAGTTAATAAAGAATATAATTTTGCACAATTGATATTTTTTATATTGATACTTGATAATACCATTGAAGTTTGTAAGAAAACCTAAAATTGTTTTAATAAAATAAAAAATTCACAACATAAATTCTGTAAAATAAAAAGAAAAGAATTAGGCAAAAAATTAAGAAAACAAAAAAATGGTACATATGTACTTGAAAAATTAGAGTAATCGAGAACATAGTAAATCATGGAAAAGTTCACGTTATTTTACATTAGATTGATGGGGGCCTATCCCTAAAAAAATACAAGCATGGTTATGCAGTTGTAACCTATAATCTTTTACAAAAGTTAGAGGATATAAATCCTTCACTTTTCTCAACACTTTGCCCATTTGTACCAAGCCTATAATGTAATCTCAAATCCATGAGAGAAAGTTAACGCCGGTTGTCTTGCAATAAACACCACTTAGTACTATTACTAACATTATAAAGAAATGGGACCATTATGCATTCTCTAGTGAATACTTCCACTATTTTTAAGTTGTTTTCTATTCATCCCAACTGTTGTAATTATGAGACTAAATATATTCAAGGTATTTTATCAAAAAATTCACATGCCTTCAATATGATTCCACATTTTCTTTACAATTGTACAAGGGCACTTCCAACTACAACAAACAAAAAATAGATTCACTTTATACTATAATGAATTTTCATGCCTTTTTCAAGCTCCTATTAAGATATTAGAAGTATTATGTAAAACATTGTGGATTCTAGCTTCATGCTACCTATTGAGTATGCTATAAAACTTCCAAAAATTTCAACAAACACATTTTGTACATTTCTCGTAATCCTTGTATTGTAGGAGACCACATTTCTTCTAGGAATTTTTATTTAATAGTTCACATTCCTTATGCATACTTCAACATTTTACATACATATCTCCAGGGAACTTGGAACTATGAGACCACATTTACTTCCAAGTCCTTTTAAAAAAACCCATTTTCTACATATCTCATAATCATTGTAGTCTATGAGACAACATTTCTTCCACAAATTTTTGTTGAATAGTTCACATGCCTTATGTATATTTCAAATTTTATGTATACAAATCTCTAGGGCACTTGGAACTAAAGCATCTGACAAAGTCCCTTCTCAATCATGTGTTAGTTGATTTTCATACCCTATTTCAAGCCTCGTTTTCCTACACAAAGGGTTTATGCTAGCAAATATGAACCGATCAGGTTGGACACTTGTTAACCTTACATTCAAAAATATATTGTCATTGCTTTATCAGGATTCTAACTACCCAATTTTTTGTATTTTCTTGGTTCCTTACCAACACATAGATGAGAAGCTATAGGAACATACCAATTCTAGAAAACAAAACTTATAGATGTAAATTTGGACTAAAAATATAGAAACCATAAAAATACCTATGTGTAGACATGATGCATATCTAGTGCAACAATGTTGCAATCGGTGTTGTAATATAGGAATGACATAATTAATATGGTGTAATACAAGAAATCTCGTGATATTTGAAATTCTATACAATTAGTGAGAGAATATGGGATTGAACTTGTAAATAATTTATCCTTTAACCACAACTCTTATAATTAGGTAAGTGAGCCAATTTTTTTGCTTGAATCTAGGCATGCAAGTAATCCAAAGATAAATCCAAGACCATTATAGAAGAATATTTTCCAATCATTTTGAGAAACTATAACTTGATGGTAAGATAAGTAAAATAGAATCATCTAGGAAAAACATGCATAGAAGTGAGGAAAATAACTATTGGAAATATTACCAAGAAACTTTATTGGAAGATAGGAGTTTCCGATGGGGCACACTCAAAGAATGATTCCTCTAGCATAAAGACACTCTTCTAATGTATGTTGGATTTGGAATAGATATCAAACATTTTAATTAATGAAACTACCTCAAAGATATGGAATGAATTCGAATATGGAAAAGTGGATGGGATACTAGTTTATATTTCATACTTTATAGGAATTAGAGTTAGAAAGGTGGCCAATGATATTTTTGTCTTATTTTGTTGTTAAGGGAATATAATCCATGTAGGGTTTGAGGATAATCTATTTTATGGGGATTCACAAAACAAAGTATTACCTATCACGTGAGTTCATATTAAGGTTTTAAATATTTGTCCAAATAGAAGGAGACCCAATATATTTCCCCATTAATAAGTATAAGGAGTTAAAGTGTAAATGTTTTTAAAAATATATTAGGGGTGGGGTACATGGAGTAGTAAGGAGGCTTAATGAGGAGTAATCACGGGGTAGATGAAGGAGCTCTAAATTCATATCATTTTCATTGTGTATTTTTCAATGTAGTGTCATGGGTTTTAAAGATGTGATATGTTTCTATAAAATAATAACAATACATAACTCTCAATAATTGGGACATCCTTTTAACTATCATTGATAAGGTATATTTATTGTCATTTGATTCAATTTTTGTATAATGGGTTTCATGAAGATTAATAGATTTAGCTTACAATAATGCAACCACAGATGACCCTTCACATTAATATACAACGTTTGATTAGTGTGACAAATGTAAATATAAAATAAAGGAAGAGAGACATCAAATTACACATAGTAAGGTTTTGTAAGTTTCAATTCTTATATGAATTTCATCAAGTTTTATGTGGGAATACAATTTTTTTTCACTACAAGGTATTGAGTCCAATGCTAAAAAGGTTTAAATAAAAAGGGGTATAAAATTTTCATAGGGAAAATTACTAGTTTGCATATATAGTAAAATAAGGGGCATTTTATAATGAATTTTTTTATTGGGAGTGGTTATTAATAAAGGAAGATTGAGATATACATATGAAAATAGGGGTATTATTTATTATCATATGAATGTACATGATAGGAAATTATTTTGCATAGTGGATCCCCTATGAGTTATCTTCCTCATGTTCTTGGAAAGTGAAAATAACAAAATTTTATTCCTTGTTTCATTTATTTAAACATTTACAATAGAGTAATGTATTTATATTCACATCAATAATAAATTCTCTAGATTGTATAAGACTAGTAATTGCACATGAGTTGCAATGTATGCAAAAAGGGATGCTAAATAAAGACTTGGTTTTGAGAAACTGTAAATAGTGGTAGACTTATCTTATTTTCCAAGATGACATGTCATTGATGGTGCAAGATTACAAGTGAACCCAATTGATCATTAATTATACATCCCAAGTTAAAAACAAAAATACAAGATCATGTTTATGTCTCTGCTAACACTATTTCATTTTTGCAGCTTTGAATGTTCTTATCCAAGTTGCACATTTTATTTCTCCACTCTTTCACTTGACTAAACATTCTTTATACTCTCTACCTCTTTTCATTTTACTTATTCTCATTTAAATTATTTATCCCACCTCTTCACATTCCTTTTTGGTAATTATCTTCTCCAATTAACATTTGAATTTGAATGTCAACCCTTGCTTTTTTATGAACCTTGGACTAGAATACACTGAAACAATAATGAAACATACAAAAAATATGATTCAAAAATGAAGTATAATTAATTTTATTGCATGAAAGATAAAATTTTCTTTACAAGGTTATAGGCCACTTGAAGGAAGCAAGATCCTTTGAGAAATATCAATATAATAAAATATGTGTATTCCTACACATTAGCCTAAGCATCACATTTACTACAACTCTAGAAATGGAGCATTATCAGAGCATTTCCAACCTATAGAGTCATGTCACACTTCCAGATAAACTTCTTGAGTTTATAATCATCTTAGTGCATCCACATGATTTTGTTTTACCAATTGTTGCCATATTTTATCTTGGAAATTGCTAATCAAAGTATATTATGATATTGCATTATTTATTGTTAATTAAGCTATTTATATAATATTTTTGCTAACCCTTTGATCAATAGATAAAGAATAATATGTTTACTCTCTACCCTTCCTATCATTTATTTATTTATTTATAGTAGGAACAAATCAATGAAAATGAATACCAAAAACCGTATGGAAATAAAATCTAGTTAACGAGGCATATGAAATCATGGTCCCTCATTAGCTTACAAAGAACTTGGCCTTGGAATCGGGCTTGACATTCAAATATATTTTTTCCTCCTTTATTAAGTATGTACGTTGGATGAACAATTACTTTGTTTGTTATGAATGTTGGAAAACTCATTCGTAGAATCTCATGAATCTGTTTGAGGTCCTCAAAATATCTTATGAGATATTATCTTCACTTCATTTTTATAAATTACGTGATTCGATCTAAACGAGAATATTAGGATATTATCTCCACTTCATTTTGCAATGGTAGGAAGATTTGATGTACTTAGACCTAATATTGACTTTGTGAGAGATTGGTGTAGAAGGAAATGGTCCTGCAGGGTTGATGTAAGGGCACTTGTGGGTGAAGGTTTTATTTTTTATTTCCAATATGAGTTGGAGATGAAAAAGGTGCATTTGTGGGCATCATGGTTTTATGGAAACACTTCTCTTAGTCTCCATCTATTTCACACAAAATTTTGTTCCAGAATAGAGTTATTTCTATCTTTTCATTCTCTTGAGAAACAGATAAGGGTTAGGGCTAGGAGGAATACCTATTGAGTGTTAGGAAGTTGTGCGCATACCATAGAGAGATCAGACCGATTGTGAAGAGCTCCTTTTTGTCTGGGAAGGACTACCTGTAAATAAGAATGCAAGACCACCAGATTTTCGTTAAACAAGAAGTGAGGAACTGCCTTGGGTCCAGGAAATATTAGACTTCCTTTCGAAGGTGGTGGTTCCTATTAATACAAATTAATGCAAATGATAATAAAGAAGCTATTGTGAAATCACAATTTAGGTACCTCGTTACTAAAAGCAATAGAGACTAAACTACTAATAATAAAATGTCATGCTATTTGTTTGGTCACTGGTTATTGATACGTTCAGATCAAGTTATAGGGATAGACAAGGCTGGATATGAGATTATTTGGAGGTAAATAGGTGAAAGGTTGGTTTTTGGTATAAGTCACAGTGACCGATGTCGGTCACTGGATAACCAACCACGGTTATAGAACCGGTACCGGTAGGGGATAACCGATATCGGTAGGGGTAGTGATTTAGGGGATTTTAAATGGGGGTTGGTTATAAGGTGGTTATGGGGCTTATAAGGTTGGTAGATGGTTGAGGGGAGTTGTAGGGTGATAGAGAAGACTCAGAGAGTGAGAAAGTTGTCTTTGGGGCAATATAGAGATGGATGAATGAAGGTTAGGTGCAAGTGTGTTCTTGGGTGGTAGATCCGAGGAGTGAGCATATAATCACTATGAATCAAAAGTTCACAAAGTAGTGTCTAGAAGCATACAAGGTGACACAAGAGACTACTTACTAGTTTCGATGCGGATGTAGGTCAAGGAATGTAGTGGCGAAGGCAAGGCTCCATTGGAATGATCGGAAATCAGAAGTGAGTGATGAAGCTATCTACAACTCTCCCAATGTTTGGATGAGTGTGATAGTGATCTAGTTGCTCAGTTACAGTCTTGGGCTCAATACTCCTCTCTGCAACCTCTTCTCTCTCTCACTTGTCTCTCTCTTGCAAATGAATTCGGATCCTTTGGTTTTGGTTGGGGGAGGTCATTTACAGGGAACCGATGGCGGTTACCTAACCGACGCCGGTCGCGTAGGGACCGATGTCGGTTAGGTCAAAGTTGGCTATTTTACTCAAAATAGCCAACTTTCCCTCCTTTCTCCGAGGGATCGAGTTGTGGGCTTGGTCAAGTCATTATTAGGTTCATTTTGGTGTGGGTGAGGGGTGATGAGTCATGGGTGTGGGTCTGGACCAAGTTATAGGTCTTAATTAGGTTAGTTTAGGGTTAGGGCTAGGTCATGGTGAGGTGGTGAGGTGAGGTGGTAAGGTTGGAGATGTGGATTTATTAATTATAAGGTAATTAATAAATAATTAAGTGTGTAAGGTTTAGGTGGTGAGGTAGGGTTAGGTTGTGAGATGAGATGCGGGGCATAGGGCATCGTAAGACCCAAATTTGGTGTCTACATTTTCCCCTTGTTGTCGTGTAGCTTGTCTTGTAAAGCTGCACTGACAATAATAAGAAGTGGTTCCCCAGTTAAGGGTATAGGTAATCCCCCTCAAATCTATCATAGATTGAGGTGACGTGAAATCAGGGATAGGGTTGATAAAGGGTGAATGATGATGAGATGATGGTAAGATGGTGGGGTAAGTTCAAGGAAGTAGATGCATGTTGAAATGCAGTAGTGCGACCAGGGTACACGATTTGAAGAGAAAACAAGCAATTAATAGGCAAAGGTCAATAGTTTATCCAAACAAGGTTGATATAATCCTAGTATCCAAGGCATAGGAAGTAGCTCCAGGGGATATAATGGGTAAGGTACCGGAACATTTAGGCATGTTCGGTAGTACCAAATGGTTGGTTTGGTTGAGATAAATGTCACGGTCTCGGTCTAGGAAAAGCTGGTTAGCTGATCAATTCAAGTATCCTAGTCATGCTAAAACATGAATAGGTGAGCTCGATTGAACAAACAACTACATGATGGGTGGATAGAATCATAATTTGTGGGCCTCGGTGAGGTACTTAATTGGTGCAGCCTTGGGTCAGGCCGATTGGTTGGGTGTGGCCTTGGGTCGGGCCGATTGATTGGTTGCGGCCTTGGGTCGGGCCGATTGGTTGGTTGCGGCCTTGGGTCGGGCCGATTGGTTGGTTACGGCCTTGGGTCGGGCCGATTGATTAGTTGCGGCCTTAGGTCGGGCTGATTGATTGGTTACGGCCTTGGGTCGGGCCGATTGTTGGTTACGGCCTTGGGGCGGAGCCGATGGGTTTGTTGCGGCCTTGGGTCGGGCCGCTTGGTTGGTTACGGCCTTGGGTCGGGCCGATTGGTTGGTTGCAGCCTTGGGTCGGGACGATTGATTGGTTATGCCTTGGGTCACTGCTGATTGGTTGGTTACGGCCTTGGGGTGGAGCTGATGGGTTGGTTGCGGCCTTGGTTCGGGGCGATTGGTGAGTTGCGGCCTTAGGTTATTAATATAAATACGTGAAAATATTTATATTTTTAAGGAAAACACAACACATGATAGATTATGGTAGGGGATGGTCGAGCTAACCTTGGGAGACCCCATGTCTCCTAAGTGTTGCCTACATAGCCCATTGCACAAAGCAAGGAGGGGCCTCAGACCGATGTAGTTCTCCCTTAGGACCAGGGAGAGGTGAATTCAGGTAATTTGGTTGTGGTTAGGCAATTTGTTGGTTGGTAAAAGTTTGATGTTGGTAGGGTAATGTTGTTGGTGTTGGTAAGGTATTGGCGGTGTTGGTGTGGGTATAGGTGAAGCGAGGGTTAGCTTACCCAAGCATAGAAACCGTGTCTTGATTAAGGTCAACACATAATCCTAGATTCAGGTAAAAGAGGCAAAAGTGTCCCATAGTTGGAAAGAGCTAAACAGACCATGTATTATCGTAGGATGAGCTTGAATCCCTAGGTACCTTGCATAGGTGAGAAGTCGATAGGTGAAAAGAGTTGTATAATCACAATATATCGGATATACGTCATGTCCCTTGAGTTTTTTTGTTTTGAAGAATGGTGAGGTGAGGTGGATGGTATAGCTGGGGCGTAGAGAACTTGTTATAAGGTGATTATTCTGACGAAAGAGAACCAAACCTAAATAGACAAGTCCATGACTCAAAAGTGCTTTTGAATACTGCTTTTTTTTCTGGATATAGACTGATCGATGCGGGAAGTCTATATGGGATATGCATTTTGTTGTTCTTGAGGTCTTCACAAAGTTGATCAATGCGAGAAGCTTCTGATAGAGGCTGAATTTGTATAGTTGTCCTTCAAGGGAGCAGTCTACTTATAGTAGCAGATGCAGCTTTGCACATAGCTGTCCTTTGAGGGAGTAGTCTAGTTTATAGCTTAGAGGTCTAGATGTCCGTTTGGCATGAAGCATCTAGTTTTGCAGGAAGTTTGACTCAAGAATATCCCAGAATTGTATAATTGAGAACTTGTTATTTTGATACTTTTAAGTCATGGACCGGACTCAAAAGGGAAGGCATATTTAACAGGAGGTGATGAGCAAACCACGTGAGTTTGATTCTACTTTGAGATGCACAAAACAAGGTGTATGAGGTGGTAAATGAGCTCGGGACGAGCGCAAGGTAGATAAGAAGTGATGTAACACTAAATTTAACAAAGTAGAATGGTGAAGATGCAAGGAATTAAGGGGTTCAAGGCTCGGGTTTACTATTAAGCGAAGCTAAACAATAAGTACCTGATCCGTAAGTGTGAGTGATAATGTAAGGCCCAATCCAATTAGGAGCAAATTTTCCACGTTTTCTCTTTTCTAGTTTGGTTACATGTTGATTCTCTTTGAGGACAAGATCACCAATCTTAAAGGTACACTCATGAATTCACTTATCATAAGCACGCTTGATGCAATTTTGATGAATTTGAAGGTGGTCAAGAGCGTAAGGACGCTCGTCAAAAGCTCCAATTGGGCTAACCGCTCCTAGTGGAAGTTATCATTGGTGAGAATATCTTGGAGAGATATTTTGAGGGAAGGGATTTGTATTTCAAGAGGCAAGTAAACCTTGATACCATACACCAAAGAGAATGGTGTGGCATTAGTGGAGGTACGAATGTTGGTACGATAAGCCCAAAGGGAAAAGGGGATGTGATCATGCTAGTTTTTCCCAAAATTGTTAACGACTTTCATGAGTATTTTGGTTAAGGTTTTGTTAGAAGATTCAGCTTGACCATTTTCTTGTGGATAGTAGGGTGACGAGAAGCTAAGTTTGATAAAAATTGTCACAAAGGGCTTGTAATAGCTTATTTTTGAAAGATTTGCCATTATCTATTATCAGGCGATGAGGAACACCAAAACGACGGATAATGTGATGATTGATGAACTTAACGATTTTATCTTTTTAGTTGAAATGAGTGAAATGGCCTCCACCCATTTAGTGTAATATTCAATTGCCATGATGATTCAACAACGGTGACACTGCGAAGAAGGCGGGTGAATCTCACCAATAAGGTCTAAGCCCCATTATGAGAAAGGCCAAAGATCTCATACGACCTGTAGCGGGTGGCTGGGAGTATGTTGAAGGTTGGCATGTTGTTGACACATAACACAACGCTTAACATATTCACAGCAGTCTTTATTAAGAGTAGGCCAATAATATCCTAGGCGAAGGATCCGCAGCAGCAAGGCCACAAAAGTGCCCACCAAAAATTTCGTCATGGAATTGTTGGATGGTATGGGTGACTTCAGCGCCGGTTAGACATTGAAGGAGGATACCATCAAAGCCACATTTATAGAGGAGTCCCCCATGATGACATAACGAGAAACACTTTTAAGAAAAGTGCATTTGCCATTACTAGTAAGGTCAGGTGGGAGAACAGAGGTTGTAAGGTAGTCGTGAAATTGGTGATACCAGGTATCTTGTGAATCAACAGATACATTATTTACCATACAAACATTTGGGACTAAGTAAGATGGGGCAAAGAGTTGTTAGACCAAGACAAATATGTCAGTCAGTTGGTGAGGTAGGAATTTGCGAGGCCAAGCAAGCCATAGTATCCGTAAATTTATTAGTTGAGCGTGGAATGGTTTGGATAGAATAATGAGTAAATAAGGTCAAAAGTGAATCCACGTAACATTTTACTTTTGAAGTTCCTCATTTTTACATTGGTAGATGCCAATAACTTGATTTACTACCAATTGAGAGTCACCGAAAATGTTAATAGAATTCACACCTAAGTGTAATGCAACGTGGAGACCCAAAACAAGGGCCTCATATTCCACTGTATTGTTAGCGCAGGGAAATCAAGCTGAATGAAAGAGGCATAGGTTCACCATAATGAGGAATGAGAACAACACCCGCCTCTCCTTGTTGACATTTAGATCCATCGAAGAAGAGGGTCATTGGATAAGATGCATCACCGAGTGAAAGGGTTACGATGAGTTCATCGGGAAAGTAAAATTGGTAAATTGTTCCCTAGGTAAAGGGTCTTCCACGAGTTGATCCGCGATAGTTTTTCCTTTGATTGATTTTGGTGTACAAAATCAAGGTCTAGGTCGGAGAGGAGCATAAGCCATCGGGCGATGTGTTGGTTGAGATGAGGTTTGGCATACATATAATGTATGGGGTCGGTGTTGGTGATGAAAAAAGTTTTGTGATTCGGAGTTAATGTCGAGTTTGGTAGCCACAAATGATAGGGCTAGGCACAACGTTTTCGTGTGTACACCTAGTTTCGTAATCCACAAGAGTATGGCTTATGTAATAAAGCGCTTGCTCTCGATGCTCGGAGTCATGATGTATGAGCATGGCTCCTATAGCATGGTCGGTGGCAGAAAGATAAAGGTAGAAAGGGTGATCGTCCTGAGGTGGGATAAGCATGGGTGGCTGCAAGAGATAAGCTTTAAGAGCCTCAAAGGCTTGGTGGCACTCCTCGCTCCATTGAAAGAAAATGTCCTTTTTAAGGAGATGATGGAAAGGTTGACATCGATCCGAGAGTTGTGAGATGAAACACCGGATAGATTGGAGTTTTCCCTACAAACTACGCAATTTTTTTAGGTTAGTGGGTGGGGGCATTTCTAAGATAGCTTTGACTTTAGCTGGGTCGACCTCAATGCCATGCAAAGAGACAATAAAGCCAAGGATTTTTCTTGAAAGGACGCCAAAGACACATTTCTTTGGTTGAAGATGAACACAGTATTGTAACAGGTGATCGAAAATAATGGTTAAAACATCGAGATGTTCACTACGATGTTTGGATTTTCCAAGAAGATCATCGACATAATCCTTGAGGATAGTGTGCATAATGTCATGAAAAATGTAAGTCATAGCCCACTGATAGGTCGCACCAGCATTCTTAAGGCCAAACGGCATGACACGATAGTAGAAGGTCCCCCAGGGGGTAATGAAGGTGGTTTTATGTTGATTGGCGGGGCTACTAAAATTTGATTGTATCCCGAGAAACCATCCATGAGAGAAAGCATCTCATGGCCCGCAGTGAGATCAACAAGTTGATCAATGCTAGGTAGGGGGAAGTCATCCTTTGGGAAAGCGAGGTTAAGGTCCCGAAATCCATACATATCCAAAGTCCCCCATCGCTTTAGTGACAGGTACGACATTAGAAATCCATTGAGGATAGTCAATAGGTAAGATGAAAGAAACAAAATGGAGTTGTTGAAGCTCTTCTTTACCAAGAGGGCAATGCGTGGATGCATTTTCTCATTTTCTATTTAAGCTGGTTTGGAGTCCGGTTTTGAGTAATGTTATGGACAACAATGTCGAGATCGATTCTAGTATGTCAGCATAGACCAAGCAAAAGCTTGATTGTAGGCACGAGAGGAAGGTAGTGAAGGCGGTTTGTTCGATGAGTCGAGAGATTGTCGATCTTTACAATGTGAGGATCGTCCTCCGTGTGGATGTTGATTTCTATAGTCGACTCATTGCACATGGTTTGGGTTTCGAGATGGTAAGGCACATTAAATATAAGAGTCATCTGCACCAAGGTAGGTGAGGATGGAGTCGTCATCCTGACACTCCACAACATTAATCGAAGGCGAGTCTTCTTCGATCATGTCTGGATACAAAAGGGGGAGAGAAGATGGGTCTTCACCATCACGTTGATAAGTGAGAGGACCTAGGAAGATAGCATTCATGAAAAAAAAAAGTTAGGAGGGATAGATTTTGGGTCTATCGACTCCATGGGTGAAGATGGAAAAATGGGCGATGATGGTTCGGAAGGGGTGACTTCGTCATCTTCCTAGATACAATTGACATGAGGTTTCTTCGGTGTAGGTGGTTTAGAAAATCCAAGACCACTACGATCTTTGTGTTTGCGTGTAGTCATGGGAATGATCATATTTCGGCCTTGTTCATAAAGATCGAAACCAAAACCTTTCCAAGCACAGTGCGTCAGGAAGGTGAGGGTGAAACCACGGTTGGTTAGATATTGAAAATCAGATTGGAAGGGAACCACACCAAGGGGAGGTTCAGGGTTGATAGAGGATGCATCGAAACCCCCATACGTTAGGTTGGTGTGGTAATTAGGTGGTCCAGAGATCACCTCCCCCACACGATGGTCATAGGTAGGATGCGCATGTAACTTTCCATACTCTTGTGGGGTATGGAAGGTGTTAACATTGTATAGGCGGTACTCCCCTAGTGTAAGGCGTTGAAAAACACCTACCAAGGGATCCGAGGTTGGGATGTTGTCCGCGGGGAAGGAAGAGGTATTCACGTCGGTGGTTTCATTGGTTGAAGGTGTGGGTGCGGCTAAGGTGGATGGTTGAGGCGTGGTTGAAGTAGATGGTTGGGTCGGATCAATGGGTGCCTTGACTGGTACAAGCACATCATTAGGGTAGTATAACATATTGCAGGTTTTGAAGGGGAAGTGTCAGTTGTGACGGTGTATGACTTCCCCTCATACTCAAATTTTATGCATCTATGTAAGGTGGAGGGAACGCATCCCATAGCCTAGATCTAAGGGCGGCCTAACAACATGTTGTATTGGAACTCTCCCTCAAGGACATAGAAGAGTTCGGGCAAGGTACATGGCCCTACACGAATGTTAAGGATCACGGTGCCTAGGGTAGAAGTAATAGCATCGTTGAATGAATGCAACATGGTGGGGTTGGCACACATGCAGCTAGGAGGGATATTCATTTGTTGGAAGGCTTTGGAAGAGACGATGTTTAGGCTAGTGCCCCGTTGATCATAACACGACATACCCGGATGTCCCGGACATAAGCCGAGATGAAAAGAGTGGGGTCAAGATCTTCTGCACCAAAGATTTCTTCTTTGGAAAAAGCGACGAGCAGGTGGCTTCTTGTGCTGACAGGGACAGAGGTGGTTGTGGAGGTAGGTTGTTTGGTGAGAGAAGTGACGTGGTTGGGTGTTAAGATGGAGGCGATGGGCAAGGTTTCATTAGGTAGGACCTCTATCCCTTGGAGGATCTCAATTAGAGCTTGTCGATGAGATTTAGATGTTTGAATGAGATCATAAAGTGTCATTTTTACAGGAGATTGGTGAAGTTGTTTGATCTGGTGCGATGGGTAACTCCATCGAGAGAATGGATAGGTAGGTCCACGAATAACCACTTTTGGTGTTGGTGTGATCGGGATGGTGGAAGGAGAAAGAGAGGCCACAGGTGTGCTCTCTTTAGCTTTTCCATTATTTTTCTGACCTCGAGTAGCAATGCTAATCATGTTGATCTCATGAATATGAGATGAGGAAGATGGCAGGGATAAGTCATTGTTCTCGAGAGGTGGGGTTGCAATGATGATAGATTTTGGCAAGGCGGGGACAGGTGGTATAGGAGAAGGGATCGAAGCTAAGGGCTTTTCCCTCCATAAGTTGTGTTTCTTAGATTTTCTATCTAAGATAGGCAACCTGAAAAGGATGTCTTTCAAAGCTTTAAATCCTTCTATATTGTGTCCTAGTGTGCGGTGGTAGGCACAGATTTTAGATTCATCATAACCTATAGGTCGAGGTTTAGATGGATCATAGGGTCTGAGTGGGGGTAGGGAAATGGTCACATCCCTACCAACATATCAAGGAGCTTAGCGTAAGATCCTTTGAGTGGGTCAAATTCAGATGAAGACGAGGTTATTGATCGAGTGGGTGAGATTATTGATTGTTTTGGTAATGGTTGGAGTACGAGTGGTTCATACAGGTGGTGGTTTGGGCAAGGGATTTTGATGATTGGGTTTAACTAGGCGTGGCTTCTTCGTGTAGAAGTCATGTTTAAATTGGTTAGATGATGAGGCCACAAATGACATGGTGGTAGGAAACAACCATGGGGAAAGAGGAGTGACAACAAACAAGTCCTTCGATGATCAAGTTTGCTTAGGGTTGGTAGGTAGGCAGGATACTTGAGGCAACGGTGTTGAGACACCCGTGGATTTCGTATGGGTACGAGAAGGTGCAGTTGTGTTAAAGAAGACATGGGAGGCATGGTGTATTGAGGCAAGGTGGAGGGGTGAGGCCCCAATATAGAAGGTAGGTGTGACGGTGAGGGTTGAAACCGTGCTTGTTGTATCGGTGTGATTAGGGGCAAGGGTTTTAGTTATGGCGGAGGCATAGATTGGACTCGAGGAGATTGGGTTTGTCTCCTAGGTGGATTGACGACTTTATTTTTGGATAAATCTAACCATTTAGGTGGATGCGTCAGGCTGGGTATTGGTGAAGTCCCAAGCATAGGGGAAGGTTTGGTTAGGTTGATAGAGGTGGATGAGGTATTCGGTAGAGATGAGGGGGTGAAGGTGAGGACATAGGCATTTTGAGCTTTTGTAAAAACTTCGGGCATATGGTAGAGGTGTCTGGATTAGTCATCTGCATTTGAGTAAAGCATGGTGTACTCAAACGTTCCCATAAGACTCGTCTATATTCTAAGGGATGACAATCTTCACGTGTGGACGGGAATTTTGGTATGGAAGAGAAGTGAGTTGTGATTCCAGTCCCTTTGTGGGTGTGATACAGGGGGCAAATGAGGCGCTGTATCAATGGGTGTTAAGAGGTCAACCGGTCACTGGAAAGATTTAGGCGATGAAGAACTGATAGGGAGGAGGGCATGTTCTAGAGGATCCGTCATGGTTAAGGAGTTTGGTGATGTAGGCTTGAGGGGTTTCTCCTCTAAGGACGACAGAAAAAGTGGTGATCCTTCTTCTTTTGCAGCAAGAGTGGTGGAAGGAGATGTTTGGGAAATAGATAGGTTGGATAACATCCACTCACAGTCTTGCAGGGATGTGGTGTAAGAAGGCTCTTCTGTGAGAAGAGAACTCTAGGCGGTTGATTCCTTTATGGGTAAAGGAATAGCGGGGCTGTCCTCTTGTCCTGATGAAGGAGAAGGGGGTGAGGACCCCTGCGGTGGTGAAGAGACTTGATTCATATTTCCTCGATGGAAGCCCTTGGTTGGGAGTTGAAAACCACATGGATCTCATGCACACTCTTCTCCTTGGTTTGTATTCTTGTTAGATGAATGGTTTGGAAATGGTTTGTTGAAGATTTTTAAATTTTGATTAGCGAGGGCATTAGGATTATCGAGGGTTATATCCCCGCATCAACCATTTCTGCACTATGTTTTTTAACATCTTGCGGTTTTCGTGGCTATGTCCCTTCACGTGATGGAAGTTACAGAAGTCATTTTATTTATACCAAGAAGGTATAGCGCGGGCGGAATCAAACTTGGAGTGAGGTTTAACAGGAGGCAAGGTGATAGCTCCTGCTTTAAGCAATTTGTCCAAGATCACATCATAAGTTTCTCCCAAGGGAGTGTACTTGATGGGCTCGGCTTTATACTTATAGGTGGATTTCGGTTGGGTATTAGACGGTGCTTGAGATTTGACCGTCACCGCATGTACGGATCCTTTTGATTTCGAAGCAATCGATGCGTGAGAGTTGGTGGTGTTGGGTTTGTTGGTGGAGTCTTGGGTTGGAAATTTGAGTTTTTGTTGCGCAACTTCAATTTCTCCTCCTCTAAGGCTCGAATCTCTAGTTTCGAGCCATAGTAAAGGCCTCATCAAAGGTACGAAAAGTTTGAATTTGGAGGGTGGGAGAAATGTGTTTAAGACAGCCCACGTATAGAGTTTGATGAGCTCGGCTTGAGGTAAGGCATAAGTAAATTGGTTGATGAGGCCTCGCCATCGTCCAATGAAATCAGTAATAGACTCGTCTTCAAATTGTCGGATGGCATAGAGGTCGGTAATGGATACTTTCTTGGCAATATTGATGGAGAAGTGATCTAAGAAAGATTGGGCTAATCTGGTTAAAGGAGAAGATTGAGTGCTTGGGCTAAAGCATCAGTATCACTCAAGGCGAGTCCCGATAAGGACATGGGGAAGGTGTGTAGTAGTAAGGCATCATCATGAGTAATCGAGATAGAGGCATGTCTAAACGATCACAAGTGTTGTTGAGGGTCCTCCTTACTACTAAAGCAAGTAAATTTTGGTAATTCCCATTGAGGAGGATATGTATGAAGGAGGACAGAAGGATGAATAGGCTCCCGACAAACTTGCTCATATGTCAGGGTGTTACGGCTTCTGAAATAGAAGTCTCAAGATTTTGCATCTTGTCCATCATTTTTTCATTAAATCATTGGTTGGGTTAGAAGATGGTGCTTTATCATTGTAAACGGAGGAGGATTGGGCCAAGAGCCACTACTAGACAATGGTGGGGTTGAATGTTGATAAGGTAACGATGATGAATGTGTTGGGGCGGCTGAATAAGGGTGTCCTATATAAGATGTTGAGGCCACCGGATGAGTCTACGGAAATGAAAAGGTGGGCGGAGCCTGAGAGGGAAAGCTCGTGTGGATAGATGGTAGAGTGCGAGTTAGGAAAGAGGCAATCTACAGGAGAGAGATGAGGTAGGGGCAGTGGATGGTAGTGATATGTGGGGCCCAGATTAACCAAAGGAAGGCCAATTGGTGCAGTATGAACCACCGAAGCCACTGAGCTAGGAGACGGGGCTAAGGATGAAGATGGTGAGGTGGAGTTATTAGGTGGGGAAGGGGCTAAGTGAGCAGCTATACTAATAGGCATACCAAAGAGGAGCTGACCGTCGGGTGTACGGTTAGGGGTATGAGACAAATAATATTATACGGTGCTAGGATTAGCATCCAAAAATTTGGCAAAGTCCAGATCTCCTATAGGGATCTTGGGAAAAGCACTGGTGTCCGTAGGATTCCCCATAGGATGCGAAGGGGGTGACTCAGGCAAAGACACGGAACAAGCATGTGAAACCATGGCTGCGGCTTGTTGCGGTGATAACAACCATGGACAAGAGGATACAACAGGGAATTAGTCAATCAGGAATAGAAACAACAACAAAATGTTGGAATTGGTAGGTTGCTGGTTTGTCAGGAACTGTGAAACATAGTAACCAATATCGGTCTGGTAATCGATGTCGGTCGAGGCGGTGGCAGCGTCGTCGTCAAAGTGTAACCGATGTCGGTAGAAGAGGACTGGTTTCGGTCACTATGAAGGCAAAGAGAGAATGTAAGAGGCTGCTAGTTTGGGGATAACAAGGCTTAGTATACCCACCAAACTATCTGAAGTGATCACTGAGACAGGGTATAACAGAGAAATAGAACTGAAAGAAAAAAAAACAAGCAAGATAAACAAGAAAAGCAAGAGACCAACCCTAGGATTAATTTTAATCACTTTGGGCTTATGCCTTAGACGTAAGATGATGTCAATCCTAAACAAAAGACCTAAGGGAGATGTCAAGTTTGTTTTGGCTTGTAAGGCTACCTCAATCGGGCAGAGGAATACCGCGGGAAGGGGGGATGTTTGAGATGTTGTGTAGATTATGATGTGATTTGGTATGTGTTGTGCAGTGAGAGTAAGATTAATTTATCATCAATACCATACATATCACCCCCACGTGTATGACACATTGTTACTTAATCTACGTTCACTAGAATTAAAAACATCGGGAAAAAATGTGATGCACGTGTTTTAAACCCAAATTGAAAATGATATTCGATGAAGAAAAGAAAGAGAAGAGGTTAAGAAGATGACTTTCACTAATGCAAAGATGCGAAATAAAGACAAGTTCTTTTACCAAAATGACAAAATATTTTGTGAATATTTAGAAGAAAGAAACAGCAAGTGTTCTCCCTAAATGAAAACAAGCAAGAAAGAAAGAAACCCGAGAAGGATCCCACCGAGTGTGCCAAAATGTTTCACATAGAATTTTGTTCCAGAATAGAGTTATTTCTATCTTTTCATTCTCTTGAGAAATAGATAAGGGTTAGGGCTAGGAGGAATACTTGTTGAGTGTTGGGAAGGTGTGCACGTACCGTAGAGAGATTAGACCGATTGTGAAGAGCTCCTTTTTGTCTGGGAAGGACTACCTGTAAATAAGAATGCAAGACCACCAGATTTTCATTAAATAATAAGTGAGGGAACTGCCTTGGGCCTAGGAAATATTAGACTTCCTTTCAAAGGTGGTCAGTTCCCTTTTAATACAAATTAATGCAAATGATAATAAAGAATCTATTGCGAAATCACGATTTAGGTACCTCATTACAAAAAGCAATAGAGACTAAACTACCAATAATAAAATGTCATGTTGTTTGTTTGGTCACTGGTTATTGATACGTTTAGATCAAGTTATAGGGATAGACAAGTTTGGATATGAAATTTTTGGAGGTAAATAGGTGAAAGGTTGGTTTTGGTATAAGTCACAGTGACCAATGTTGGTCACTGGATAACCGACCGTGGTTATAAAACCAATACCGGTAGGGGATAACCGATATCGGTAGGGGCAGTGATTTAGGGGCTTTTAAATGGAGGTTGGTTGTAAGGTGGTTATGGGGTTTAGAAGGTTGGTAGATGGTTGAGGGGAGTAGTAGGGTGATAGAGAAGACTCAGAGAGTGAGAAAGTTGTCTTTGGGGCAATATAGAGATGGATGAATGAAGGTTAGGTGCAGGGTGCTGCCGGGTGGTAGATCCAGGAGTGAGCTTATAATCACTATGAATCAAAAGTTCACAAAGTAGTGTCTAGAAGCATACAAGGTAATAAAAGAGACTACTTACTAGTTTCTGATGCGGATGTAGGTCTAAGGAATGTAGTGGTGAAGGAAAGGCTTAGTTGGGATGATCCGACAATCGGAAGTGAGCTGATGAAGCTATCCTCCGACTCTCCCAATGTTTGGATGAGTGTGACAGTGATCTAGTTTCTCAGTTATAGTCTTGGGCTCAATACTCCTCTCTGCAACCTCTTCTCTCTCTCTTGCAAAATGAATTTGGATCCTTTGGTTTTGGTTGGGGGAGGTCATTTACAGGGAAATGATGGCAGTTACCTAACCGACGCCGATCGCGTAGGGACCGATGTCAGTTAGGTCAAAGTTGGCTATTTTTAGTAAAATAGCCAACTTTCCCTCCTTTTCTCCGAGGGATCAGTTGTGGGCTTGGTCAAGTCATTATTAGGTTTGTTTTGGTGCGGGTGAGGGGTGATGAGTCATGGGTGTGGGTCTGGACCAAGTTATAGGTCTTAATTAGGTTAGTTTAAGGTTAGGGCTAGGTCATGGTGAGGTGGCGAGGTGAGGTGGCAGGGTTGGAGATGCGGATTTATTAATTATAAGGTAATTAATAAATAATTAAGTGTGTAATGTTTACGTGGTGAGGTAGGGTTAGGTTGCGAGACTAGATGCGGGGCACAGGGCGTCGTAAGACCCAAATTTGGTGTCTACACCATCGTTGGGAACCTAGATTGCCACATTTATGTCAAGATACCACTCCCTGCTCTCCCTCTAGTGTTTAGGGTGCCCGAAGTATTTTTTGGCATTGCTTGATCTATGGAGGTTTTGATTGTTGTGGATCCTCCTACCAGAGCTTGATCTAGGTTGGTATTTTCTCAGATGTGCATCAATATTCATGTGGG
This sequence comes from Taxus wallichiana var. yunnanensis, assembly GCA_018340775.1. NCBI lineage: Eukaryota > Viridiplantae > Streptophyta > Pinopsida > Cupressales > Taxaceae > Taxus > Taxus wallichiana. The sequence continues at coordinate 1,251,655 of CM031243.1, forward strand.
TTCCAAAATACCCAAAAGAATATTTATGAACTCATCGGAAGATAAATGGGAACAAAAATTTAAAGTGGAGAGCTCACAGATCTTCTGTGGCAAATGAAGAAGGAATATATATAATTAAAATATGTGTTATGTTGTTGAGGACCCCTCGCAGGAGTATATATTTAACCAATTGGATGAATATTCAAGAGTGGAGGAGTGACATGCTGGTGGGTCTCGAGACCGAAGAATAAAATGAGACTATTACAAGCCATCCAGTCAAACTTAGGTCTGTCTAGTCTCAATTGATGCATTTGAAGGAATTTTATAGTTATGGAAAGTGCAGCTTTCACACACCTAGTGACAGGGAGCTAGTGGTCCCCTTGGTGGAACAATTCAAAATTTGAAATTAGTCACTTAGCTGGAGGGTCAGGTCAGCTAACGGTTGGGAAAAGGAGTGGGGGATAGTGATGTGGAGTTGTTGGGGTGAGAGATGGAAGTAAATTCTAATTTTAAATCTCGTTTGGCTTCGGTTCATGGAGGACAACTGGAATATGGTGAAGGCTTGACAAATATTTGTGGTTTTGGGCTGATGTGGTAGGTTTTTGTAATTAAAAAACCATTAAAATATGCTTTCTTCATCATCTCCAACCATTCGATTGATTGTAATCCCTTCTCTCATGATTTTACATTGTGTATACATGTTTAGTAGGGAATTTACAACTATAACATATAACAAATGAAATTCACTTGCCATAATTAGTAAGAGAATATGGGATTGATCTTGTAAAAAAATTCTCATTGAACCACAATTCTTATAATTAGGTAAGTGAACCAAATTTTTGGCTTGAATCTAGACATGCAAGTAATCCAAACATAAATCCAACACCATTATAGAAGAATATTTTCCAATAATTTTTTGAAACTATAGCTTGATTGTAAGATAAGTAAAATAAAATCATCTAGGAAAAACACACATGGAATTGAGGAAAAGATCTATTGGAAAGTTTACTAGGAAAATTTATCAGAAAAATGTTGTCAGAAACACAGGTGGCTTCTGATGGGACGCACTCAAAGAAGGATGCCTCTAGTATAAAGACACTCTTCTAATGTATGTTGGATCTGGAATAGATATGAAACATTTTAATACATGAAACTACCTAAAAGATATGTAATGAATTTGAATATGGAAAAGTGGATGGGCTATGATTTTATATTTCATACTTTATAGGAATTGGAGTTGCAAAGGTGGCTAATGATATTTTTGTCTTATTTTGTTGTTAAGGGAATATAATCAATGTAGGGATTGAGGATAAGTTATTTTATGGGGATTCACAAAACAAAGTATTACCTATCACATGAGTTCATATTAGGGTTTTAAATATTTTTCAAAATATATGGAGACCCAATATGTTTCCCCATATTAACGGGTATAAGGAGTTAAATTATAAAGGTTTTTAAAACTAGCAATCGCATGTGTACAATGTAGTGTGAATGTCGAACACATATGTTATTTAATTTAGAGGGATAATTATTATTTTTGTAGTTGAAGTTGAAAAGGGGTGTGATTTATTTTATAAGTGTAGGAATATAGATGTAGCATTACATTTAAAGGTTCTATATCTACATTTTAAATATGTTACAAATTCGTACATATTCATTTGTAAATCTTATATCATGAGTGGTAGAATTTTTTGATTATTTTTATTTGAACTAAACATGAATACTTGAAGACTTCCATACATTTGCAGATTTTATATCATGAGTGGTAGCCTTTTGTGGCCAATTTTATAGTATGTTTTAATCTATTACCATGTTTCTAATTCAAGTGATAGATTATTCAATAATAAAACCACCCAGGGATTGATAAGGGATTTTAAATAAAAGTTAGTTTATACTCTCATTTCCATATGATAACTCCTTCATATATTTGTCAATGTTATTTCCTTATGATAAATCCTTCTATAACAATGAAATATAATAAATAAATCTATCATTGCCACAATAAAATACAATTATTCTAAACAAAACAACATTAAAAGATGGAAAAAGTTTGTGTAAAACACCATTAAAAGATGCTTTTTTCATCATCTCCAAGCATTGGATTGATTGTAATCCCTTCTCTCATGATTTTATATTTTATATACATGTTTAGTAGGGAATTTACAATTATAACATATAAAAATTGAAAGTCACTTGCCACTATGCTCTAATGGATGTCACTTGCGACAATTAGTAAGAGAACATGGGATTGATCTTGTAAAAAATATCTCATTGAACCACAATTGTTATAATTAGGTAAGTGAACCGAATTTTTGGTTTGAATCTAGACATGCAAGTAATCCAAACATAAATCCAACACCATTATAGAAGAATATTTTCCAATCATTTTTGAAACTATAGCTTGATGGTAAGATAAGTAAAATAAAAGCATCCAGGAAAAACATACATAGAATTGAGGAAAATATCTATTGGAAATATTACTAGGAAACTTTATCAAAAAAATGTTGTTGGAAACACAGGTGGTTTCCGATGGGATGCACTCAAAGAAGGATACCTTTAACATAAAGAAACTCTTCTAATGTATGATGGATTTGGAATAGATATGAAACATTTTATACATGAAACTACCTCAAAGATATGTAATGAATTTGAATATGGAAAAGTGGATGGGATATGAGTTTATATTTCATATTTTATAAGAATTGAAGTCGCAAATGTGGCCAATGATATTTTTGTCTTGTTTTGTTCTTAAGGGAATATAATCAATGTAGGGATTGAGGATAATTTATTTTATAGGGATTCACAAAACAAAGTATTACATGTCACATGAGTTCATATTAGGGTTTTAAATATTTGTCAAAATAGATGGAGACCCAATATATTTCCCCATTTTAATGGGTATACGGAGTTAAAGTATAAAGGTGTTTAAAAATATATTAGGGATGGGTTACATGGAGTAGTAAGGAGGTGTGACGAGGAATAATCATGGGGTAGATGAAGGATCCCTAAATTCATATCATTTTCATTGTGTGTTTTTCAAAGTAGTGGCATGAGTTCTAGAGATACACCATGTTTTTTCTAGAACAATAACAATACATAACTCTCAATAGTTAGGACATCCTTTTTATATCATTGCTAAGGTATATTTCTTCTCATTTTATATAATATTTTTGTGGGATAATGGGTTTCATGAATATTAATATATTTAGCTTACAATAATGCAACCACACGTGACCCTTCACATTACTATACAACATTTGATTAGTGTGACAAATGTAAATAGGAAATAAAAGAAGAGACATCAAATTACACATACTAAGGATTTGTAACTTTCAAGTCTGATATGAATTTCATCAAGTTTTATGTGGAAATACAATCAATTGTTTTTTACACTACAAGTTATTGAATCCGGTACTAAAAAGGTGAAAATAACAAAAGGTAAAAAAATGTCATAGAGAAAATGAGTAGTTTGCCTATATAGTAAAATAAGAGGCATTTTATAATTAAATTATTTTATTGGGAGGGGTTGTGAATAAAGGAAGATTGAGATATAGATATAAAAATAGGGGCTATTATTTATTATCATATGAATGTACATGTGTAGTGCCCACTTCCCTTTGACACCTTTTGATATTGATCTTGATACTATTGATTTCATGATGGACATTATTATGGTTTTGATTTAGTATGATGTTAGATGTTGGACCATGGATTATTGTTGATTTTGATTTAATTATGATGCATGATGATTATTAGAGACACTTCATATGTGGATGATGATATACTATTTGACATGGATATATTGTGAATGTTGTTCGGGCATGTGATTTTTGGATATTGTGAGTAGACTTGGAAAATGGACATTATATGATGATGATATAGTTGTGGATATAAATTGTAAGAGATATTGTTGATTTCTTTGATGTTGTTGTGATTCATGTGTATAGATGATTTGTGATTATATTTATATCATGTTGGATGTTCTAATATGGCCATGAGGCCGAAGGAGGTATTTGTGTTTTGTAGGTTAAACTATCACAACAAACATTGAGGGATTGGAGACCAACCACATTGGAATTCTAGATGAATTCAACAAGGTCACCATGGCAACATTTGTGTGTGTGTGTGTGTGTTGTTTTGTTAGGGATTCCCATGGGGGGATTACCTTTGAATGTGACCAAGGGGCTTTGTGTATTTTATTAATGTGTTTTCTTTTATTATTGTTTGCATGTGTTTATTTTGTGATGCATTTACCCCTTTCATTATTCTTTTAATTGTGGAGAATTAATGTGAGTAATCATATTGTTAAAATAAATAAATAAATCAAATTTGGGATATAAGAAAGTAATTATAGAAGTTGTTGGCTTTTGTATTAAATATGTAAGTGATGTGTAAGTATGTGTAAGAGTTGTGTAAGTCAGATTTTGGAGTATGAAACACTCCACCTCCTTGGAAATTCGAATTTGTCCTTGGAGGCTGTTTTTGGAGGCTTGTGGGACAAGTAAAACTTGTCCCATACCTCTTAATTTTATTTACCAACCATACCTATGGTTGGAAGGTTAAATTTAGACTTTTATAATGCATTTTTATAAATCAAGTTGCATGTTTTAATTGCACTCTTCTTACATTTTATTAAATTCAGTCCTTTGGGGTGTGGGCTGTTTGGAGTGTGTAAGTAAATTGTCATATTTTCACCCACCTCTTTATTGTGCTTGGGAGAATGAAATTTTACTTTTGTGTTGGAGTTGAGGATGTGTGATGTGGCATCCTACATGGATCCACCTCATCCTCTTCTCTTCCCTCTTCTATAAAATTCAAACTCTTTGCTTGTTTTGGGTTGTTGAAACATTTTGCATGCTTCCTTGGGGAAAATTTTCTTGTTGATTGGAGCTCTTGCTTTTGGAAGGAGATTGGAGAACTTTGCATGCTTGTTGGTTGCTGATTTTGGGACTGTATTTTGACATTGAAAGCTTGTTGTTTTGGAACAAAATCTACCATGGAGAGGTAGGAGCTTAGCTCTTCTTTTATGCTTTTATTTCTTTTTATGTTTGTGTGAATGGTGAATGTTTTGTGTGTTTGTTGGCTGTTTGGGTAGACTACCATAGGAATGGTGTAGGAGAAGGCTATGGGGAATCCATGTGGGGGCATAAGGGAATGCCAGTGGCATCAGAATTCTTGTGGAGGGAGTTTGGGATTGGGATCCACCATGGAAAAGAAATAGCTTGCATTTCTTACTTTTGGGGGCATAAGGAAATCTATGGGGGCATAAGGAGGGATTGTGGGGGCCATAAGGATATATGGGTGATGATTTATATTGGTGGTTTGTTACAGGTGGTTTCCCATTTCCCATTGGGAGGCATAAGTAGCTTCCCCATAGCTCTTGCTCCTTTGGCTTGCATGATGAAGCCTGAGTTCTATCTTAATGTTTTAATGCAGTTGTAAACTGCTGTTTTGTTTTGGACTGTGTTGTTAAATTGAAATGTGCATGTTGAAAGATTGTTGTGTGTATGTTTTGTGGAATCTTGTTGTTGCCATGAGTTGAAACACACCTTCTATTGCATTTTGGTTGGGGCTCGGGGGCCAATGAAGAAGGATGAATTCTCCTCTTCATTGGATGTCTTGGTTGGGTGGAGAGTGTTTCCTTTCCCCACTTTTGTTGTGATCAAATTGGAAGAAAAGGGAACTTGCATGTTGTTGTTCTAGAGTAGAGGAAAATACAGTTTGACAAGTACCTTGAGAAACAAAATATTTTGTAACCTTTCCCACTTTGAAGTGGATGAAATTTGTAAATATCTTGTAATGGAAAGACATTTGTATTGAGCTATGAAAGTTGTAAATTTGAAATGTGACTGATTTATATACTCTGTTCTATTCATTTGAAAGAAAGAAATTGAAATTTGTTAATTACATTCAAGGAATTGAGAGATGTAAAGTTGTTTTTGGAAGTCAATAAAGGATTGCAATACCTTTCTCCATTTGCATTGTTGCATATTATTGAAATCTCTGTTTGAAAGAAAGGAATACGTATGAAGGAATTGTATTACTTTGTCCTTTTGAAAATATGACAAAATTGGAAACCAGACTTTACATTTTAGCTTTTAAATGGTTTGTTTATATCAACTAATTGTATTAGACTAGAATAGAAATGAAATTTCCATATATGGAAGATGAAATTGATAAACAAATCCCTTAGAAATTGATCTTTGTTGTAAATTTAAAACTGGAAAATAATTTATCTAAAATGCACAGTTCGAACTTACAAACAATAATCAACATTGAAACATTAAAATTTAGCATGCTATGATATCAATGAACTCAATTTGACAAAAAAAACACTTAAGGAAATAATTTAAAACATTGCAAAATCGGGCCCAAACCTTTCACAGTCTTTTTGTTGTCAGAAGTTGTAAAAATTCAAATTGGAAATCAATCAAGAAAAATTTCCTTCCAATACATCCTAAAATCCTTCTTAGAATAATTCTCCATGTCTATTTGGCATGTTGAGTGAAGGAGGAGATCAAATTGAACAAAATTTTATAAGTTAAAATTTACCAGTTTACTTTTAAAAATCCTGCAAGCCATTTTCTTAAAATTGACCCCTTAAAATTTATCAAAATATAAAATTAATGATTCTTGTGCAAAGAGGGCATTGAGAGATTTCCATAAAGTCCTCGTTTTCCCAAAATTGAGCTTTCTATCAAAAGTTATGGCCTTCTTAAGTTTTCTTCACTAGCATTAAAATTTTGGGAAAAATTTCCTTGGCAGGCCCGCGGCCCAAATTTTTCCTTAAAACACTTAATAAAATTTTTGGGAAATTTTTTAACATTTTTTCCCCGCCCCCGTAGCCAATCGGAGAGGTGCCACGTGGCCTCACGAGGCCATGGCGGAGGCACGACACAATTTTCTTCCTTGGAACTTTTTTTTTAAAAAAAAAAATTTTCTTAATTTCCTCCACCGGCCCGCAATCCCGCAGCCAATGAAAGGCTGCCACATGGTAGCATGGGGTGACAGCAGAGGGGCGAAACCCATAACTTTATCCTTTTTGAAAAATTTTTTTTTTGGAAAATTGTTGTATTTTTCTCTCTGTGGCCCCGCACTCCCGCCCTTGCTTTGGAAAAATCTTTTCGTGGACATGCGGGCCCGCGTGTGCAACTTACCCTTTTCCCCTCCCCTTTGGCAAAATCTCCCAAACTTCTCCACCACCCCGCCCTTCCCTCGTTCTTCCCCGCTTTAGCTTGGAGGGTGCCATGTGTCCTCTTCAGACCCATGGGAGCGTGGGAGAAAAAGTGGTTTTCCCCCTCGTGCAAAAAAAAATAAAAAAAGACTCTCCGTGGTCCGCCAACCCGCATTTTTGGGAAAATTTTCATCCTGGGCCCTGCAGCCCGCTCTTGGGGGAAATTTTCACCCCAAGGCCTGTCGGCCCATAACTTGAGTTTTATGAGGAGTTAGGAGGACTTCTTTATATCAATGGAAAGGTGGAGAAATTTCTATCCAATGGGAATGGTTTAGGAAATTTTTAAATGCATTAAGTATGAGAAAAATCAAGTTGAAACTCTAATCCTATTAGAGAGTGGGTATGGTGATAATTTACCCTCTGAACCTAATTGAAACTTCTAACCCTAAATTTTGGACCTTGTGACCTCTAATAATTGTTAATAAAGGAAAAGTATGTTCTAGTAAATTTGAATTGTTCTAGAATTTGTTAGTGGTAGTTGTTTCCTTGTAACCTAGTAGTAGACTCCTTTAAATAATTTTTTATTCCATAATTTTCCTAACTAATCCTAGGTTGTTTCTTGGGTCTCAAGTGGGTTGTTTTAACAGGTGTTACACTTGGTATCAGAGCAATGGTTCAAAATCTTGGACCATTGGGCACATTAGAAAACTTAAGACATGAAAGTTAAACTAGCACATTTTCAAATCTAGAAAACAACTTAGTTTAGAAATTACATATTTTAGTAAACATGGAAATTGTATAAAACTTATAAAAATGAACTAACTCTCACCTTGGTCTATGTAGGAGGCAATGATGGGGACGGGGAAATTTCACTTAGACCCAAACTTACCCACACGAGATGAGGTGTAGTAGCCATCCTACCCCAGATTTTGTAGACTCTTCAGGATGTTAATGCCACTCTACACGGAGGATTAGGAGGAGGACATGCAGTTAAAAATTCAAACATGATAGAGCCCTTCCATTGAGGGTGAGGTATCTCTCGACTCATTTTCCCAGTGAGGAGCATAGAGGAGAGAACTCCCATGCAAATTCAACTAGGGTAGAGTCACCACAGAGGGGATAGGGTGACCAAGTTTCAGAGCATAGAGAGAGGTCTCAGAGCCCTAGGCTTAGGGATGAGCATGTAGAGAGACCTAAGGGCCATCAGACATAGCTAGCTACAGATCACATTAGGGAGATCCTAAAGCTTTGGCCATCACATTACTCTGGTGACATAGGTGGATTTACGATAGATGCCCCGCTAGTGAGCTTGAGTGGTTGCTTCAAGCTTTTCCTTGTTCTAGCAACACAAAATCTCGTGTTATGATCCATCTACTGAGGGATGGAGCACGAGTATGGTGGAGGACAGAGGAGTAGAAGCTCCATGTTGATTTCTGATACAGTGACTGGGAGCCCTTTGAGAGAGTGTTCTAGAGCAAATATTTGTCACGGAGGTTCATGTTAAAGCGAATAGATGAGTTTCATGATCTTGAAAGAATCTCTTTCTTTAAAGTAGAAGAGTATGAGAGTAGATTTTGGATCTACTCTAGTATGTTGATTACATATAGGATGAGCAGGTGTAGATCCATTGGTTCATTCGAGGCTTGAATCTAGAAATTGGAGGTGCAAAGTGTGGATTCATTTTCCATGAGACATTAGTTTGAGGCATTCAAAAAGGCCTATATATAGCGAGAGGAGACTCAAGGAAAGACCCTAGTAGGCTAGAGATAGAGTCCAGACCACATATATAGAGATGCATGATAGTAGATCGAGGGGCTCAGTACCCCTTACTTGTGGTGGATAGGGTTCAACACATTCATCATTTAGACCACAAGAGTAAAGCAGAGTCCCTTGCCCACCTCATAGACCTCCACAAAGAGTTGATGCACAGAGAGGTCGGAGTATGGGGCCTCCTCCTAAGGGTCCCATCAAGACACAAGGTGGACCTAGAGCTCATTCAAAGGAGAGATCACCAGCAAAGACCTCAGCAGAGACCATAACCTTGGATCGTTAGGATCCATGCCACAGACTTCCAGAGCACCTACCGGAGTGCTACTCATTGGGGAGGATCAGGAGGATGTTTTGGTTGTGGTGTTACTAGACATTTTTAGAGAGACTACCCACATAACCCTAATAACAAGGGTAAGACATAGATCTCTAGAGCCAACTATTGGTGACATGGGATGTAGCCATAGGATTTATGCAGTGGTTGAGAACCACCAGGCAGAGCATCAGAGTACAATCATTGAGACTACAGGTAGCATTGGTGGTATTCCTACCTCTATATTGTTTGATTTTGGTTCTTCTGATTCTTTCATTGCACCATCTTTAGTACATACGATGTAGGGGTGGCGAGTTAGAGACAGGTCATAGGTGGGATGTTGAGATGGCTTATGGAGCCAAGATCTCTGTAGACTCCTTAGTTAAGGAGTGTGTAGTGGATTTGGGACCTTTCACCACTACCTCAGATCTCTGTATCCTTCCTTTGGGCTCGTATGGAGTCATTTTGGGTATGGATTGGTTATCTACACACAGGGCCAGGATGGATTATTACCACAAGACTATATCTTGTATAGATGATCTAGGAGTTCAGTCGGTGATTTCATGGGTCAAGAGACTTGTTTCTATTCACACCATCTCCGCTATGCAAGCTTAAAGTGTGTGTGATGGGGTTGTCAGTGTGTGTATGTTGTTACGAGTTAGTGAAAGATCAGAGGATGGGTCTAGTGGACCATCACTAGATGATCACCCTATTTTGAGGGAGTTTAGAGATGTCTTCCAGGGGAGCTACCGGGGTTACCACCCCCACGTGAGATTTATTTTCATATAGATCTAGTTTTGGGAGTAGAGCCTATCTCACGAACACCTTATTGGATGACCACCCCAGAGCTCTATGAGCTCAAGTTGCACTTGGAAGGAATTTTGGACAAAGGCCTTTTCATCCTAGTGTATCCCCTTGGGGTGCATCGGTGATCTTTGTGAAGAAGAAGGATGGATCCTTGTGGTTGTGTATTGATTACCAAGTTGAATAAGGTAACGATCAAGAATTGTTATCCCCTTCCACGCATTGATGACTTGTTTGATCAGATGAAGGGAGCCACAATTTTCTCTAAGATTGATCTTAAGTCAGGCTATCATCAGCTAAGGATTTTAGAGGTGGACATTCATAAGACCACCTTTTGTATAAGATATAGGCACTATGAGTTCACAGTGGTGCCTTTTGGTTTGACTAATGCCCCGTAGTATTTATGAGTTTGATGAATGGGGTATTCAGGACCTTCTTAGATCACTTTGTGCTCATCTTCCTTGATGACATTTTGATTTACTCACGTATGCATGAGGATCACGAGGGGCACCTTCACCAGGTTCTTCAATGTCTTTGGGAGCAGCATCTTTATGAGAACTTGGAGAAGTGTGCATTCTTTCAGATAGAGGTGTAGTATTTGTGTCATATCATTTTTGGGAAGGTATCACCATCGATCCTTCCAAGATTAGAGCTATTATGGATTGGCTAGCACCCACTATGGTGATTGAGGTGCGTAAACTTCATGGGATTAGTAGGTTACTACAAGAGATTCATTTAGGACTTCTCTCAAATTGCACACCCCATCACTTCCCTTCAGAGGAAAGGGAAGAAGTTTGTTTTGGTCGAAACGATGTGAGAAATTCTTTAGGAAACTCGAAGGAGTGGCTCACTACAACACCTATTCTTGCAAAGTGTCGGATCCACATGGTGAGTTCTTTGTCTATACTGATGCTTCCTTAGCATGGCTTGGAGGTGTGATGATGCAGGAGGGAAGAGTAGTGGCTTTTAGTCTTGCAAACTCAAGGATTATGAGCTCAATTATCCAACTCATGATCTTGAGCTTGCGACAATTTTGCATGCTTTGGTTCGATGGAGACATTTTTGCTTGGTTAGAGATTCACACTCAGGACATATCACTTGAGTCTTCGCCACCTCTTCACGTAGCCCAATCTCAACACTCATTATCGGCGTTGGATGGAGCTTCTTTGTGAGTATGATATGGAGATCAATCATGTGAAGGGAAAGGAGAATGTGGCAGCATACGCTCTCAGCAGACGAAGAGACATGTGGCTATGGCCACCTCAATGAGCACATATTTGTGGATCAGGATTCTTCAGAGCTTCCTCTTAACAGCTTCTACATTGTAGTTCGAGCAGAGATCAAGTCTCAGAGACCCCTCGAGGGGAAGTTTGATGGTTTTTCCTTAGAGGTAGATGGTCTTCTCAGGCATAGAGGCTGGATTTATGTTCCAGAGATGGAGGCTTGAGGTAGGACATCTTGGCGAAGAGGCACATTGTGCACCTTATTCAGCCCATCTTGGGGTGAAGAAGATGCACGCCACCTTGAGACAGTTGTATCATTGGAGAGGACTTCGTAGAGATGTGGCCCAGTTTGTGTCATGATGTTTAGAGTGCCAAAAGTTAAGGCCGAGCATCAGCATCTAGCTGGCCTTCTTTTTCCTCATGCTATACCAGAATGGAAGTGGGACACCATTTCCATGGATTTCATTGTTGGGCTACCAATGTCAAAATAT
>CM031243.1:1263505-1355801 GCA_018340775.1 Taxus wallichiana var. yunnanensis
CTATAGGAAATCCTCTCGTAGTTTTATCCATCTCCATTCGAGTTCTCTCATTTTCTTATTGTTTGCAAATGCACGAAATAGTGTAGTCTAAGTCGGCTGTAAGGTTGTCGGAATGTTATATTTTGCAAATGGTAGCTCGTGGGACCAAACTATCTATGCCAACACATTTGGATGTCTTGGTAAAATCTATTGGAGGATTTTTTTGGTTCCCTACTCTCCTTGTGATTTTGGGCTACATCGTCAGTGAATAGTTCTTAAGAGCCAAAAACCAAAACACATTATATCTTCAACAGTGATTTCTCAAACTCCGTGGCACTTAGAGATGTATCGTTAGATTTGAAACCTCCATGTCTGAATCTCTACAAAGTGTCTCACGGTTTTATCCATCTCTATTCGTTCTCTTGATGTCCTATTTTTTGCAAACGTGCGAAATAGTGCAGTCTAGTTCGTGTAAGGTCATCGATGCTATATTTTGCAAACGGTAGCTTGTGGGACCTAGCCGCCTACACCATCACATCCGGATGTCCTAGTGAACACTATTGGACTCTTTTTTTGGTTCCCCTATGCTCCTCGTGCTTTCGGGCTACCTCGTCCAGGTGTGGTCCCTTAAGAGCTCTAAGACCAAAACACGCTATATCTTCGACAGTGATTTCTCGAACTCCGTGGCACCTAGAGACATCTCGTCGATCCAAACCTCCACATTGGGACCCTCTACAAAATTATCTCATAGTTTATCCATCTCCATTCGGTTCTCTTTCTTTCCTATTGTTTGCAAACACATGAAATAGTGTAGTCTAAGTCAGTGTAAGGCTATCAGATGCTATATTTTACAAACGGTAGCTCGTTGGAACCAAACCGTCTGCATGCAAACACATTCGGATGTCCCGATGAATGCTATTAGGAGGATTTTTTTAGTTCCCTACGCTCCTCGTGCTTTCAGGATACCTCATCTCGGGCGTAGTCCCTTAAGAGCCTTGAGACCAAAACATGCTATATCTTCGACATGTGATTTCTCAGACTCTGTGGCACCTAGAGATGTCTCGTCATATCTAACACCTCCATGTCGGGACCCTCTACGAACTTATCTTGTGGGTTTATCCATCTTTATTTGGTTCACTCGTTGTCCTATTGTTTGTAAACACGCGAAATAGTGTAGTCTAAGTCAAACAGTAAGGCTATCATATGCTATATTTTGTAAAAGGTAGGTCGTGGAACTAAACTATTTGTGCAAACACATCTAGCTGTCCCGATGAATGCTATTGGAGGATTTTTGTTCCCTAGGCTCCTCGTGCTTTTGGATACCTCATCCGAGCGTAGTCCCTTAAGAGCCCTGAGACCAAAACATATTATATCTTTGACAGGTGATTTCTTGAACTCCTTGGCACTTAGAGACATCTCATCGATCTGAAACTTCCATGTCAAGACCCTCTACAAAATAATCTCATGTTTTATCCATCTCCATTCGGTTATCTCATTTCCTATTGTTTGTAAATGCATGAAATAGTGTAGTTTGAGTCGAATGTAAGATACATATGCTATATTTTATAAACGGTAGCTTGGGACCAAACCTTCCACACCAAAAATTCGAGATAGCCCGTGAATGCTATTGGAGGATTTTTTTTGGTTCCATATGCTTCCTGTGCTTTTGGGCTACCTCATCCGGCGTAGTCCCTTAAGATCCTTGAGACCAAAACACGTTATATCTTTGACATGTGATTTGTTGGACTTTGTGGCACCTAGAGACATATCATCGATCTCACACCTCCACATCAAAATCCTCTACAAAATCTCTCTCATGATTTTATTTATCTCCATTTGGTTCTCTCATCGTCCTATTTTTTCTAAATGCATGAAATAGTGTAGTCCGAGTTCAAAGTGTAAAGCTTCCAGATGTTATATTTTTCAAATGATAGCTCATGGGACTAAACCATCTATGCCAACACATCTAGATGGCCTAATGAGCACTAGTGGATGATTATTTTTGGTTCCCTACGCTCCCTGTGCTTTTGGGATACCTCGTCCGAGTGTAGTCCCTTAAGAGCCCTGAGACCAAAACATGTTATATCTTCGACAGGTAATTTCTCGACTCGTGGCACCTAGAGACGTCTCATCGATCTGAAACTTCCCCGTCAGACCCTATATGAAATCATCTCACGTTTTTATCCATCTCCATTTGGTTCTCTCAATGTCCTATTATTTGTAAATGCGTGAAATAATGTAGTTTGAGTCAGTGTAAGGCTACCAGATGCTATATTTTGCAAACGGTAGCTCGTGGACCAAACAATCTATGGCAACACATTCGCATAGCTCTTGGTGAATACTAGTGGAGGATTTTTTTTTTCCTACGCTCCCCATGCTTTGAGCTACCTCATCCAGGCGTAGTCCCTTAAGAGCATCTGAGACTAAAACACTTTATATCTTCGACAGTGATTTCTCGGACTTTATGGCACCTAGAGATGTATCATTAGATCCAAAACCTCCACATCGGGACCCTCTACGAAAAAAATCATGTGGTTTTATCCATCTCCATTTGGTTCTCTCATTGTCCTATTGTTTGCAAACACGTAAAAAAATGTAGTTTTAGTCGGTGTAAGGCTATCGACGCAATGCCTTGCAAACAGCTCTTTGTGCCAAACCGACTATACCAACACATCGTGGTGGCTAGGTAAATGTTAGGGGAGGCTTTGTTTTGGTTCTCTATGCTCCCCATGCTTCTGGCTACCTCTTTTAGGTGTAGTCCCTTAAGAGTCCCGAGAGCAAACACATTATATCTTCGACAAGTGAGTTCTCGTACTTCAGGCACCTAGAAATGTCTCGTAAGATCCGAAACCTTTCCGGAGTTCTTGTTCAATGACTAGATTGGCTTAAGAATGAATTTGATATGGGAATGTCTAAGAACACATGAGAGTTATCAATCACCTAGTAAATATTTCTTATTTAGTTTTGAATGGGATTCAGCTGGCCTATGGCTTAGTGACCTTCCATTCATTGATAATTTATGCTATGATAAACCCATGGATGCTTTCAAAAGTTCCTTCAAAAATATAGGGGTAGTCATCAAGCCTAGTGAAGGGTGTGATGTGATTTCCAAATAACTTGAAATGCCTATAGATTTAAAGGTAATAACATGAATTGGACATGATTAGACAATCAAGAATCATTAAGTGTCCGAATTAGAATGTCATCAAGCATCTGGAGAAATTCTCAGCATTGGAGTAATGCATACATATGGAGAGACATTATCAAAATATCATCAAATTAAAGGCATAAATCATGTGATGACTCTCAAGTGTTTTAATAGGGGATAAGACTAAGAAACATTGAAGAATATAGTTTATGGTGAATGATAAGATAGAACTAGTACAAAGAGACCATGAGCAAGAAGAAGTGCAAGTAAGGTAAATACACATATACACATTGATAAATTGAATGAATAATTACTCATATTAGGTAACTCTTTATATACATACATTATATAAATATTGATTTCCAAAGTTTGATGCATATTATACATTGAAAATGCTAGTACATGTACATCACCAATAAATGAAAAAATAATCCATAATGTCTTAAATATTGTCAAGTGCACATCATATTAGTTTCATGCAAAAATAATCTCAGAAATGTAAGGTCTCATACAAAAATATCAAGTTCCAAATAGTATTTTAATGTGCATAATAAATATAAAAATTCCCAAATAGGTCATATACCATCAAGTTCAAATGTCATATAGGTGTACATACAATGCCATGCACATAGGCATACAAAAAAATGTCATGTAAGACATATATATTTCCTAATCATCAAAATATATCCCTCTCTTGGCCTTGCTCGAAGAAGGCCCTCCCTTAGACAAAGATGGAGATCTATGAGATGACTTTGGATCATCCAAGCCCATGCTACAAGTCCTCTTCCACCGCTAAATACTCACCAGAGATGAACCTGTAAATATAAACAATGTTTTTTTGTCAAAACTTAATTTGTATATGTTTTCAACATGTATTTAAGACCATGCTTTAGAATGAAAGTATTTACATAAATACACAAACTTATCACAAGTTTTCGATCATGCAAAATCTGCATCTCACGCTTAGATGAGTCATTGGGAGCTCCTAGAGTACGAATGGGGGTACGAAGATGATGAGATGGAGGAGTTCATGCCCTCGAAGTCAAAATGGAGGGGGTTAAAGTTCCCTACATACACATAAGATCAGAAAATCTAACATTAGAATTAGCAAAAATAGAACTAAGTACATGTATGTGTAATGACAATATTTTAACTAATTTTATCAATATAGAACTATTGTTTTTACCCTACCATGCCTATGAATCAAATGAACAGGTTGCTACTTATCGCAGGTAACTCCTGCATATACACAATGAAGGACATTATTAACATAATTTAATAATTCTACAATGAAAGACATTACTAACATGTAATTTAACATAATATGAATTACACGAGCAATTTAACAAAATTTACATGTTGTTTGAATACCTCGATGAGTTGTTACATAGATGAAATTGTAGAACAACACCTTTCTCTACTTGTCACGTAGAGATGGTGGGGTGTCTAGTGAATTCAAATCTTTATCAAACATGTATCACACAAGTTAGATGAACATATTTTGAGTAGAAAAAGTGGAATACTTGGTAGAAGGCACACATAAATTTCACACGAGAAACAGGCGCAATCAAAGACACAAAAGGATAGGGATAACGCACACACTAAATATATAAGGCGGATTTGGGACTTAGCTGTTTTCACATGTACGGGATATTTTTGGAGATAGCGTGTAGAGCACACAAAAGGGAAAATACTTGTGTGACACGCATCGGCTATTTTTGGAAGAGCGGATCTACTAAGCACTTTGCATGGATGTGGGCTAAAGATAGATTTGCTACTACCAGTTAACTAGAAGAGGTCTATTGTTAGCACACTTACATGTGTGGCTGTGATTGTAAAGGTGCATGGTTATTTCCAGCATGTGACCTATTTTTGGAGTTATGCAAGCGGTGAAGGGAAAGTCCCCACCCTTATAAATATGTAATGATCTATGTAGTATAGTGTGTGTGTGAGAACTGAATTACTGTGAAGTTATGTTACCAAATATGATGCACGCATAAGCGATGGTATTATCTATTGTAATGAGCTTTTGTGTATTTATCATGTTTAATATAATGGAGTGTATTGGCTGAATCAAAGTATTAATCTTGAGTATAATTGGTTCTTGTATGCTTGATTTCATCATGGTTATCATTTAAGTATGTTATTCTTTAGATCTAGATATGAACATGCACTGTAGAATGATATATTAATTATGGATCTGAATGCATTAAGTCTTCATCATGCTAGTATCCCGCATTTCAACAACCCAAAAGAGGGGCCTGGTACCTTTGTGCACTTCTTGAGAGCACTCGGTCTAGATTGATGATGTGCCAACGTGCTTGAGATTTTACTTGGTAAATTCTAGGCTGCATCATTGGTTCCATTGTTGGGACCTCTTTTTTAGTTTTTTTAGGATGGTTCGTGATGAAGACATATTGGTTGACCCTAGCAAGTGTTGAGGAGTGGATACATGACCTAGAAGAATAATACATGGAGGTTCAGCACCAGATCTAAGTTTAACACATGCGCATGGGTGGAACAAATCATGTATGACAGTTTGTATGAGATCTTCTTTGCTATTTTTCCAGTAGAGTTGTATGAGTGGATGATTTCTTATGTGTCTAAAAGGAATTGGAGGTATTGCACACTTGTTTAGATGTAGGAAGAATTTCAAGCCCTTTATGATGCTAATCTGATTTGGACACACACTGTGGATACTTGGTTTCATGGTGTTCTAAACAGCTTATATTCTGGAGTACTCAATTTCCACTTATTCTTGCCAAAGGTAGCAGAATTCCAATTTTTACGATATCCCATGGGAACTTACTTGCAAGGAATTCCTCTGCGATCAAGATCTTGATGGTAACCCTAAACTTGGAAATCAAATTGATGGCTAACTAAACCCCACCACGCACGGGGGGTAGATCGGGTTTGGTAAATGATGGAAGAACTAGAAATAGAAAGATAGAGAGAGGAAAGGCGGCTTAATTATAATGAGGCATGTGAGAGGGAGATAGAGAAGCAACGAGATGTTGTAGAGCGAATGATGTGGTGGAGAGAGATATGTATCACATATGATTTGAATTTCACATAGAAGACGTGGAACCCGAGCATCAGAACTCCCCCATTTGGGAAAGCATGACAGAAACCCCCTCAACCTCACGTAGAAGTGCACCAACAGAGATGACTTGGGCCACGGGCACACATCTGAATCCACCTAGAAACCTTGCCCATGCTTGGTCTTCTAGTATTTAGTATGACAAATAGTCAATAAGCTAATTTAGGTAGTCGAGAGAATAGGAGTGAGTCATATAAAAATCACATTAATGGCATTGCAAACATCTTCATTTTCTATGGAAGTACCTTTTTAGGTGTATCATCCACACAAAATTTAGGTGTGCTTTTGGACTCTTTATAGGATTAGTAACACTTCACAGACTATCGGGGTGTAGTTTAGTACTACTATTGGGACACAGGGAGTACATCTTCTGGTCGACTCTAGCTACAGGTTTAGGATCAGGAGGTATAGGTGGTTCTAGTTCTGGTGGATCTGGTGGTTCTAGAGGCAAAGGAAACACATGAGGTTCTGGATCAAGTGGGAAGGGTTTGCACCAACCTTAGAATATTTACATGGAGATGTCTCTTCATCTTCTAGAGTATAAGGGCATAGAAGATGTTGTTGAACATGTGCACATGTGTGAAATATTGTGGTGCACAAAAGGAATCATGACTTCTGAATGCAAGGCAAGTCAATTTTCCACTACTACAAGGGTGTGCACATAGTTGGTACAGAAATTTTGACCCTGATCATACTTGTGTAGACTATGCAACTTTAAAATATGATTTCCTTAAAGAATTTCATATCCCTGAGTTTGAGCAGAAGAGTATAAGTGCACTCAAGGATATTAATCAAGGCACTACTGAGAGTGTTAGAGAGTATGATGCTCATTTCAAAACATTTTTATCCAAACTTTCTTATGATATTCATGCAAGCCAGCATGCGCAATGGTTCGTTGGGGGCCTAATTACACCTTTTAGAAGGGTGTTATCACATAAGACATACACTAATTTGCATGAAGAACTTGAAGCAAATTTATGCACCGAGGTAATTGGAAGTATATACACTGGGTGAGCCCATTTTTAGAAGCACAAATTACAGCCATGGCAAAGTAGTTGGAGAAACTATTGGCAAATTCAGCACATGAGACACACATGGGGATTTGGTGCACAAATTGTGAAGTGGAAGGTCACACAAAGGATAGTTTTACCACGCTGATCATTATGCTCATTGTTGTTAGACTATGAGATATTCCATTTAAACCATGATGTTAGCCACTGCCCATTATTACAATGCATGCGATAAGGAAGAACGTCTCATGTTACTGTAAAATCTATAGGTCCATGACTCATGACATGGAAGAATGCCCGGCTGATTGGTTAGATCCATGATGCTATAGATATTGGTGTATGACAAAGATAAGAGTTTTAGATAACTTTAAAGGCAAGAATGAGAATCAAGATCGGGATCAAAATCAAGCATGTTATGATCGAATGAAGGGCGTTTTGAAGGAGTTCATGGCAAAGGTTGAGGATACCATGGTGGATTCGGAGGACAAGGCCATGGTGGTGGACAAGGTGAGTTCCCTCGCGGAACATGTTATACATGCGGATCTCCTGACCACTATAGGCATGAATGTCCTTAGAATATTACATGTTCTTTCTATGGAAAGAATCATAGTTATGAGGAATTCCCGGACTTGTATGAGCATCTTAGTAAGCAGCATAAATAAGAAAAAAAAGGTGCAGGATGGTTAGGATACATCACACTGTGGAAAATCAGTGGATGCCCAAATTGGAACCAAAATCTGAGGCATTGCAGGTAAAGATCACTACCCACGCTGAAGTGGCATGTGCCAAAGAAGCATTAAAACAGAAGCCTACCATCAATAAGGAGGAGGTTCTACATGCATGGTACCTAGATCCTACCCATTAGAAGGAGGTTTATCAGAAACCATGGAGGTACTCAAAAATCTTCAGGGTGAAATACAATATTTAAAGGAGAAATCATGGAAGATGGAGTAAAAGAAAGTATTAGAAATGGTCCAATCTTATATGGATGACTTGAGAGAAGTGTGCAAGATGTTGCCAAGAGAATAGTATTCCACTATTATGGAATTGGTTAAAGGGAAACACTTCACGTGCAAGTATTGAGACTAGACGAAAAATCCTACATGTGAATCTTCCCTCTCATAGCCTAGATTATGACAAGGAAATCACTCAATTTTATCATGGATGGGTGGCTTTTGAGTAATATATCAATTGATACAGTGTGAAAGTCAATGTTCTTACTTTAGATGCATGGGTACAAATGGGAGACCTCCATTATATCCATCCTCTAATGTATTGTTCATGGCTAACCGGACTAAGGCCACTCCCATCGGAGTTTTAAAAGATGCATCCATTACCATACAGGATCCAAGTTCACTGGAGATTTTGAGGTTTTAGCGCTGGCAGAGGAAAATAGCTTCCCAACTCTACTGGGGCATCCTTGGTTTTATGCAAATAGTGATGATCTTGATTCAACAAGGGTTATATCAACTTTGAAAACAAAGAGAAAAGATTTATTATCCCTTTAACAGATGGAAAATATGTGCCCTATGTTGAGCCCTTGAGTGAGGAAGACCTAAATAGGATTTATGTACGCGTCGTCCGGGACCCAGAGGTGCTTGAGCCATCTAAAGAAGGAATCATTCAGTGGGAGGATGCACAGTCTATTAGTGATACTACAAGTGTTGCTTGTGATAATTTCACTCATAGCACTTATGATTTGGTAGGGTGCGAAGTAAAGAGTATATTTTCTAGGGATAGTAGAACGCATTATATCAAGAGAATAGGTAACAACTCGATACCTTGTTACACCGAAGAAGGATATCCTATGGTGTTTCTTTGCCATGGAGGAACAATGGATAGACCAATTGAGAGATGGAATATGTTAGCATATACCCTACACAGACAACAACATGTTGGTGGGTGGTTCACAAGGATAATCTTGTAGGATGGAATGAAATTAGGATTGCTCTTTCCAATAGGTTCTTTAGGAGCAATGCACCTACCCAAATATTCACTTATCATGGTAATCAAACTATTCAACACCACAT
This sequence comes from Taxus wallichiana var. yunnanensis, assembly GCA_018340775.1. Taxonomy (NCBI): domain Eukaryota; kingdom Viridiplantae; phylum Streptophyta; class Pinopsida; order Cupressales; family Taxaceae; genus Taxus; species Taxus wallichiana. Next base: position 1,272,773 of record CM031243.1, read on the forward strand.
TCAAAAGTGTGAGAGACTCAGATAGAGGGGAAGGAAGCTTTACCACCTTCACTTTGGGTGCACAAATTTTATTCCACTTTACAAGGTTGTGCGCATGCTTGGTATGTATATGCGAAACCTATAGAGAGACTAGAAATTGGTAGGATTTAATTATAGGAATGACCCAGACGTTTGACTTCTTCTCTACTAAACCTCTAGTAGAAGAAGCATTAAAGGTTATAAAGCACTTAACTATGGGGGATAGTTCCAAGGCGGAAGAACTCATTCAGGAGTTATTTGATGAAGGAGACTCAGGAGCGTGTTTTTCTGAAGAAACAGAGGCTGATGCCACACTACTTCAAATGTGCTTTCCTTGAGAAAGAAAAAGGAAAAATGGTCTACTTAGTGGATGATGAAGAAGTAGAAAATATGGATGTAGACCATTCAACAGGTAGGTGTGAGGTGTTGGACAATGTAGATAAAACCATGCATGCCTATCATGAACCTATGAAGACAAAGAAAGTGAATATTGGATCAGATGTTGAGCCTAAGGAGGCCATAATTGGAGACTATTGGTCCGACTCAAGTGGTAAAAACCATTGAGTTGCTATGGGAAAATCAGGACTTATTCCTCGGGGTACCATGAACTTAAAGGCATGCATGAATCATTAGGGAGATGAAGATAAATCTTAAAGAGGGTGTGCACCCATTCGAAAGAGACCGTACAAGATAAACCCCATCTTGCACAAAAAGGTCAAAGAAGAGATTGACAAAATGTTGAAGTCTAGAATCATCAAACCCCCGACGAGTCGAAATGGGTTAGTCCAATGGTGATCATATCAAGAAGGATCGTCATATTCGGATCTATGTGGACTACGGGGAGTTGAATGTTGCATGTGTGACCGATCCCTTTCCTAATCCATTCATCTAAAGAAATACTAGGATTTAGGGCTCAAAATCTATTTATTTACAGATGGATTCTCTGGGTATCATCAGGTTAGGATTTCCCAAGAGGATCAGGAAAATACTTACTTTTAGTACTAAATGGGGTAGCTTTGCCTATACTGTGATGCCTTTTGGTATGAAAAATGCACCTATTGTATTTTTGCGCATAGTTTTCCAGGTGTTCAAATATTTTATTCACAACTTCTTGTAGGTTTATTTAGATGATTGGATGGTGTATGGACTTGTTAAAGATCATTGTGACAATCTACACTTAATGTTTGAAAGATGTCGATAGTTGAGTATCTCTTTAAACATCAAGAAGTGCATATTTTCTATGCCATTTGGAATACTTTTAGGGCACATAATCTGCAAAGAAGGTTGTTGGTTGATCCAACTAAGGTTACACTCCTTATCGTCTGAAAGAGCCTACCAACAATGTGAGGTGCGTGGATTCTTGGGTCACACATTCTATTATAGGAAGTTCATAAAGGGGTATGCCAAGGTTTTCATACCTTTGAGGAGTTACTCAAAGGAAAAGGTACATTCTACTGGGAGAACCACAACAATGCGCATTCGAGACATTGAAAGAGAAAATTTCTACCGTGCTTATTCTACATTTTCCTTTATGGGACTAACCATTTCATGTATATGTGTACACCTCTGCATGACCATTAGTGTAGTGTTGGCTCGAGCCTAGAGAAGGTATTATAGATCATCCTATCTATTTTAGTAGGAAGTTGACTCCTGCATATTAGAATTACACAACTACACAGAGAGCACGAAGCTTTGTCAATGATCTATGTGTTACATAAATTCATATAGTGTTGGGTTTTAAAATGATACTTTAGCAAACTACAAATCGAGGGATAGAAATTCCCTCCTCTTTAATGGGAGAGGTTCCCTTATTAAAAGCAAGTGGAAAAATTATATACAAATGTACAACTTTCAAAGAGTGGATTCTTGATACTTTGAAACATTCATATGCCCAAAGATCATCAATATGAAAGAATGGAAGAATAAATGAGATGAGAGAGGAAGAAAATAACAATACTTTCAGTAATATAGGTAGCAGAGTATAACCTTATGCGTATTGAGAAAAAGAGATGTAAATGGAATCATTCACGTTTATAACAGATATAATTTCACAGACACAAAGTTCTCAAAATCATATTAACCAAAACAAAAAGTTTCTTAGCATGCAAAGATGGATGATTCACAAATTTGAACAAGGAAAGAAAGAATTGCAGAGGAAGAAGGGGAAAAAGACTTTTGTATTGATTATTTTCGAATCTATTACAATTTCAAGAATGTCTAGGATCCCACCCTTTTGCAATGAGCCAAGCTCTTACATTTATAGATGAAGTGAAAAGAGGAGAAGAAAAGGAAGGTAAAAATCTAATTTGGAAGCCTAACCACTAGCCGTCAATGCCCCTACCAATCCACCTACAATCTACCAAATCTGGTTCCCCATGACTGCTTGGCATGTTAGAGAAGATGGCAAACCAAAATCTAGATATCCAGTAGTTGAAGCAATCGGATTACATATTAATGGTGTGAAAATACCTTTTCTATATTCTCACCCACCAAATCCTGTTGAAAATAATATTTTATGCTTCCATGGCATAGAGGTGGTCGAGATATTTCCAACAGTACCAAATTCATCAAATTTGGAACACTGGATCAAAATTTATGCCCATTTGAACATTTGAATCGAATCGTACAAAAATGGTGAAAAACCAGTTTTGCAAAATGGATCTGTGGGCCCGAAATTCACTTTGGCACCTTTTTGCAAAAATGAAAAATTATAAAAAAATCTCCCATAGCCCCGCAGCCCGAAACTTCACATTTTACATTAGGGTCTGACACGTGGCATTACAGAGTGGTAAAGAGTAGTAGCTCACTTTTATAATTTTTCTTCTTTTAGAAATGAGGCTCAAAAGCTCAAAGTTCTCCGCCAACCCACCTCTCTACTTTGACTTTTGATGTGGGCTCAACATTTGACTTTTCCCTCTTGGAAACAAGGCTCAAAATCTCAAAAGGCTCCGACGATCCGCCTCCTGCTTTGACTCTTTTGATGCGGGCTCAACATTTGAATTTTTCCCTCTTGGAAACAAGGCTCAAAATCTCAAAAGGCTCAAATCCGCCTCCTGTTTGACTCTTTTGATGCGGGCTCAACATTTGAATTTTTCCCTTGGAATGAGCGAGGCCACGGGTCACTTTATAACTTTACACCCTTTTCCAAAATGCCTCAAAACACAAAATGGGTCCGCCTTTTTCACCAAATAGGCAATCGAGGATATTTCAGGCTGCCCAACTTGACACTTTTGCTAAAAGAGCCAAAAATGACAAGTTCACAAAAATAACCCATCCTGCCACATCCAATTAGAGATGCCCACATGCCCATGGATGTTGGGGCACAAAATTGACAGGGAAGATACGCCCATCAAAAATGAAATGAAGGGAAAAACTCCACCGTTTATGCCCGAATGAAGGATTTTCTGCCAAAAAAGATAAATGCAAGAATCTGAGGCTCAACCCAGTCATAGCCATAGAAAAAGATAGATGAATTCCACACATCTGACGAGAAAATATAAAATATGTTTCAAAATGCCACAATGAGGAATTTTAAATGGAACTTAAAAATGAATACCAACACTTCAAAACATGAATTTCTCCATCCCTCCAAACTTCTTACTCCATTTTAAATACTCCTCAAATGCACCACTCAAAATTTTCAAAGCTGGACTTGGAAAGTGAGGGGGATTTTGAGGGCGACAACAATGTCTTGACAGAGGAATGAGGAAGATCAAGAACCATAGGAAAAAATCTAGGAAAGAAAACCAATTGCCTTATCCATTAGGAAAATAGATTCAAAGGAAAAACCAATATAGAAGACAACACACACACAATGGGAAGAGGAAACAAACCAAAAGGAAAAACCAAAACATAGAAGAAAGGCCAAAAACCAAAACAACTACACAATATACGAAGGACATGCCTAATCACCTAGGACTTGAACAACTTCAAATACTACCCACTATAAGGAAGTGGGAGAGGAGAACCATCCATATAATCCAAATAGAACGAATTTTCTCCAGTGAAGTGCCTAATTTTAAAAGGACCAAGCCAAAGAGAATAAAACTTACCATGGCTTCCTCGAGGTTCATGTCTTTTGTCCCACAGCAGAACAATGTCTCCCACTTGAAAATATCTCTAGGGGCTAGCCTTCTTATCAAACAAATCTTTCACCTTCGATTGATGAGATGAGATCCTATCAAAACATACATCATGTCTTCATCCAAACTTCTAAGGTACATGATTCTCTTTTCCAGAGGCCGATGAAACTTGAGTCCTCAATATCCTTTATTAAGTGCAAGGCTGGTAATTCCACTGCGTTACTAGCAATTGAGCTTCAACACCATACACCGCTTGAAATGGATACATCCCAATTGCTTTTTAGGTGTAATTTATCTTCCCAGAGAGAAACATAGAGCTTCTTATGCCAATTCCTTTGAGATTCATTGAAAATATTCCGAAGGATGGTTACCAAATTCTTATTTGTTGATTATGCTTGTCCATTTCCTTGGGGGTAGTAGTCTGAAGAATGAGCAAGGGAAATTCCATAACCATAGAATAAATCCATCATCTCAGAAGAAGAAAAATTTGAATCATTATCAGTCACAATTTTGTTTGGTACCCCAAACCTTATCAAGATGTTCTCCTTAATTAAATTACACACCACTTCGAAGTAATGCTTTTGAATGGAATGGCCTCTACCCATTTGTGAAGTAGTTTGTAGCAATTAACACATGAGTATTCCCAAAGACTGAAAGTGGGTTAAGATTTTCAATGAAATCAATCCCCACTTTTGAAAAGGCTCATCAATCACTACTATCTTTAGTGGCAAAGCAGCCAACTTAGGTCTCCCAACAAAATTTTGATAGGCTTCACACTTACCTACCCATTTGGATGCATCTTTGAACAATGTAGGCCAATAGTACCCAGCACGAAGGATTTTATGGGTAGTGATAGTAGAAGAGAAATGGCCTCCACAATCCTGATCATGAAAAGTTGAGAACAACTTCTTCTGTTGCTCTTTGTCCACACACTTCAAGAATCTTCCATCTATGCCTCGCTTGAACAAAGAATTCTCCCATAATATATATTGTGCAAACCCTTAGATTTATAGACTATCTTTTCCTTAGCACTCAAGTGGGATGGAAACTCTCCATAGGTAAGAAAATGTGCAATATCAGCATACCATTCATCTATTATACTTGAGAAGAGGACAACATGAACATCAATTACTTCTTTAGACAATTTTGCATTAGCTCCTTCAAAGAATGAGCTCACATAATCATTTACCCCGGACTAGCTTAGTTGGCCTGATATCAAGGTCATATTCTTGGACTTTTTCTACCCAATTACCTCTCTTAGTTCCAAACTCATGTTGTGTAAGATAGACTTGATGGTTGTATCAAGTATAAGCATAACAAAGTGAGAATTAAGAATATAAAACCAAACTACTTTCTGGCAGCTTTGACCACTTTGCAAAAGCATGTTTCTCCATCATAGTATATATAAATTTATGATCTTTAGAACATAGCTCATGAATGCAATGGGAAGCTCATGATCCTCAGAATTCTTCTGAGTTAGCACAAGCAGCCAAGGTATTCTCTGTAGCATAGCAATAGATGATAAAATCCTTGTTAAAATCAGGACATGCTAAGATGGGAGTCTTAGCAATGGATTTCTTGATATCTTCAAATGCTTCTTTACCTTTGGAAGACCAACCAAATTTTTTCTTTCCTTTCATCATGTGAGAAATGCTCAAAGTTAGTTTTACAAAATCAGGAATGAATCTCCTCAGGAAGTTTATCTTACCAAAGAAAGAGTGAATGCCATTTTTCTTGTGGGAAGAGGAATCTGTTGGATTTCTTGAACTCTTTCTAGATCTATCTTGATTCCTTCTTTGGAGATAATATGCCCCAGCAAACTTTCCTTCAGTAACACAAAAGACAGACTTCTTAGGATTGAGAGAAACTCCATGTTCTCTGCATTTCTGGAGGACTACTTCAAGATGTTGAAAGTGGTTTTCCCTTGTTTTGGAGAAAATAGTCAAATCATCAAGGTACACAAACAATACACTTTCCCTTTAGGCTACCAAATTCCAAGTCCATTTCCCTCTAAAAGGTGGCACTAACATTGATAAGACCAAAAGGCATTCTCTTGTAGGCAAAGGTGCCCCAAGGAGTAGTAAAAGTAGTTTTGTGTTGATCTGGGGTATTGACTTCCACTTGATTGTACCCAGAGAATCCATCTAGCATAGACAACATCTCGAGCCTATGAAACTTGCAAAAAATGGATAGTTGTCTTTCAAAGAGGCTTGATTTAAATTCTTGAAATCCACATAGATGCAAATCTCACCATTCTTCTTCCTGACAGGCACAATATTGGCAATCCATGTTGAATGATGTATAGGGAAATGATTTTTCCTTCAGTAACTTCTAGATCTCTTGAAAAATAGTGTCAACAACTTTAGGATTGTATTTCCTTTGCTTCTTCTTGAAAGGTTTGATCCCAGGTTTTAGAGGAATAAAGTGTTACATCTCCTTTGGTTGAAAATATTTGAGGTCATCATATGAATAAGAAAGAACATCAGCATACCTTTTTAGTAGATTTATTGCTTTCTTCTTCTCTTCTTGAGTGCAACATTTTCCAATGTTCACCATCTTGGGTTCATCAAGACTCCCAATATTAACCTTTTCACATTCAATGCAGACTTTTGAGCTCCTTGAGAAGCTTTAGATTTGATGTACCTATCATGCTTATCAAACAGATCTTCCAAGCTTACCATCCCTTTAGGGATCTTGTTACCTTTCAATTTGATGTAGCCATCTTGATCCATCTCTTCCTTGATATATTCTTCATTAGAGGATACACACTCTCTAGGAAAAGTTTCACTTCCTTCAAAATACAGCTGATCAAAATTATCCTTAAGCTCCAAGAATGAGAGCAAGTGTTGATCATCATTGAAAACCTACCAATTATTTGCATTATCTGGTACACTGGGCCTATGAATCATTTCAATGGTAAATTTCTCCTGAGAGAAATCTAGGTGAGGAATCAACAGAGATCTTGAGATAGCTAGAGAATCATCTTTAGTATTCCTTTCTCTTGGCACAACTTCAATGGAGAAAGCATCAAGGAATTCAATGGAATCCCAAACAAGATTTCTATAATGTTTCAATCTCCTATTCTTGACTTGGTAAAGATCTCTGACTTGTTTCACAATCAGCTTTGCATCACCACGAGCACAAATATTCTTCACTCCCATTTCTTTTGCCATGTTCAATCCAAGGATGAGAGCTTCATACTCAGCTATATTATTTGTATTTTCAAAATGAAGCTTGAAAGAAAATGGATGAATCTTCCCTTCTGGAGAGATTAACACCACACCAGCTCTAGAACTAGCTGAAGAACAACTTCCATCAAAATCCAAAGTCCAAATGCCATTGGGATCATGAATCACTCCCTTAGGAAGAATTGCCTCATCCTCGACAAATGATCATATAGTTTCCATACCATGTATCTTCATAGAGTATATGTGCTTTAGGATCATCAATCTTTTTGAAAATGTATTCATCTGCTTTCTCGGTGTAAGAACTTCTTCATTTTTCCATTGACCGAGATCAAAGCATGTGACCAGATCCATCTAAATTTCACCTCATACCTCTTTACATAAATTTATACTTAGCAACATCCTATATGAGGAGGAATATCAGATACCAAAATAGTGGCTAAGACCCTTTTCTTTGGAAAACCAGCAAAAGCTACTTGTGCATCTTTAATCCTCCCAACCAAAGAACTTTTCTAATCTCCATGGAATAGCAGAACCAAAGGCACATGTTAGAGTCATGACCAAAGTACACTACTGGCATTACATTTTGTAGGATGCTCTAGTCATTTTCACACTTCCCGAGTTTATGGCTAGCTATGAGGAGAGTCACATAGAATGGTTCAACTTTCTCATTAGGGGAAGTGACTGCAGCCACAAGGCTTGATTGGGGTGAGGAAGAGGGAGTGGGAAAAATACCTTTAGAGGTATTAGATGAAGCTTTGGATTTGGAATTGACAAAGTTTTACCATTTTAGCAAAGGATTTTGGATGGGTTTGGTAAACTACGCCTCTAAAATTTGGATTTTGGTCTTTTTTAGGTGATCAATGATATCAAAAGATCCAAAGGTGGATGGGGCATCACTACTAGGAACTTGAGAGACTTTGGACTTATCAGTTTAGGATTTGAAGGACAAGGAGTTTTGGAAACAAAAGTAGAAGAAGGAAGATTAGTATTACTCACCTTTTGTGTGGAGGTAGTGGGAATAGGAGCTCCTCTTCTTGCAATCACTGGAATAGTTGTAGGAAACTCCTTGGATTTTTAGCAGGCTGCACCACTTTTTCTTTCTTGTTTTCTTGCTCCCGAGTCATGATAGCATATGAATCACTATTCATCTCTACTATTTCATCATAGTCATCTTCATCATCCATACCTTCAGTGGTGAGGAAATGAACTTGAGATCCACCAAGTTCCTCCAGTTCTTCATCAACTTCTTCTTCTAGTTCTTCATAGAGTTCATTAAACTCCTCATCATCAGGTTCTTCAACTTCACAAGTTGCATTGACTGGAACCTTGATGGGTGGGCCTTCAATAGCTAATCTAGTCTGAGAAGAAGGAAAACGGTTCCTAGGCTGAAAATTCTTCCTTGGAATATCTTGGTAAGGAGCATGTTGAGCCAATTGTTTCTTGATAGCTATGAGGTCATTGGAAAGCTTTTGTACCAACTGATCTGAGTTGGCTCCAGGAGAGGAGGAAGAAGAAGATGCTTTAGACTTGGAAGGTTCTCTTTTCAACTTACCAGACATGATTAAATCATCTTCAACACTGATAGCCAAATGTTGATCAGCATCTAGAGTTACAAGATTAGCTCTCCTTAGTGCATAGCTTACTTCAGGTAACTGAGCATTGAGGAAGAAGAAATTTTGGATTTGATCCACTGGATGAGTGTTCTGTGGGATTTTATGAATGAGCTTGTTGAATTTGGCTACAAATTCTCTCATGGGCTCGAATGGTTCCTTCTTGATATGAGATATTTGAGCTAACAGAGCATGCACATCTTCAACAAGTTTGAAACGTTGCTCAAACTGAGTTGTCATGGTGGTCTAGTCAATAATTGATCCAACAGGAAGATGATAGAACCAATCAACAACATTGTCCTGACAGATGATGAAGATGTCTCCACAAAACGTATGACGACAGAGACATCTTCATGTTCAACCCCAAGAATCCCACATGCAACAATGAAGGCTGTAATGTGTTCATCTGGATGAACCTTCCCATCACCCCAGAATTTGGGAAAAATTTCCTGTTACCCCTAGGTAACTCATGCAATGGCTGAGGAAGAGCAAGAGGCCCAACATGTTGTCCCCAAGGCAAAGGGGCTGCCATCTTTGGAAAAATTGACTGAAGGGGAATTGAAACACCAACAAGTATCAAAGCATGGATATTAGGACTAAGTTGTTCTTGAGGAATGCTATCCTTGGAATTTCTGTCTTTAACAAGAGGTGTGCTTGCAGAATGAGTTCCTCTTTCCTTTCTTACTTTGGAAGAAGAGAGAAGTTTTGTTGCTCCAGAAGTTGAAAATGAGAATCTTCAACCCCGAGCTTTCTTTCACGTGTATACCATAGATTTTCAGACCAAAAATGATCTTGAAGTTGTTCCTTTAGAAAGGGATACGTTTGAAATGAAATCCCCAGTGGAGTTGCCAAAACTATTGGGTTTTAAAATGATACTTTAACAAACTACAGTCAAGGACAACAAGTCCCTCCTCTTTAATGGGAGAGGTTCCCTTATTGAAAGCAAGCAACAAAACTTATATACAAATGTACAACTTTCAAAGTGTGGATTCCTAATACTTTGAAACATTCATATGCCCAAAGATCATCAATACGAAAGAATGGAAGAAGAAATGAGATGAGAGAGGAAGAAAATAACAATACTTTTAGGTAATATAGGTAGCGAGTATAACCTTATGTGTATTGAGAAAAAGAGATGCATAATGGAATCATTCATGTTTATAATAGATATAATTTCACAAACACAAAGTTCTTGAAATCATATTAACCAGAACACAAAGTTTCTTAGCATGCAAAGATGGATGATTCAAAAATTTGAACAAGGAAAGAAAGAATTGCAGAGAGGAAGACGGGGGAAAAGACTTTTGTATTGATTATTTTTGAATCTATTACAATTTCAAGAATGTCATAATCCCACCAATTTTGCAATGAGAAAAGCTCTTACATTTATATATGAAGCGAAAGAGGAGAGAGAAAAGCAAGGTGAAAAATCTAATTTGGAAGCCCAACCACCACCGTCAATGCCCCTACCAATCCACCTACAATCTGCCAAATATGGTTCCCCATGACTGTTTGGCATGTTAGAGAAGATGGCAGACCAAAATCTAGATATCCCAGTAGTTGAAGCAATCAGATTACATATTAATGGCGTGAAAAGACCTTTTCCATATTCTCACCCACCAAATCCTATTGAAAATAATATTTTATGCTTCCATGGCATAGAGGTGGTTGAGATATTTCCAACGGTACCAAATTCATCGAATTTGGAACACTAGATCGAAAGTTATGCCCATTTGAACATTTGAATCGAATCCGTACAAAAATGGCAAAAAACCAGTTTTGCAAAATGGATCCACGGGCCCGAAATTCCTTCTCTACACCTTTTTATGAAAAATGCAAAAATTATAAAAAAATCCTACAACCCTACGGGTTCAAAACTTCACATTTTACATTAGGGTCTGACACGTGGCATTACCTGAGTGGTAACAGAGTCGCGACTCACTTTATAATTTTGCTTCTTTTAGAAACAAGGCTCAAAAGCTCAAAGTTCTCCACTAACCTACCTCTCTCGCTTTGACTTTTAATATAGGCTCAACATTTGACTTTTTCCCTCTTAGAAACAAGGCTCAAAATCTCAAAAGGCTCCAACAATCCACCTCCCCGCTTTGACTCTTTTGATGCGGGCTCAACATTTGAATTTTTCCCTCTTGGAAACAAGGCTCAAAATCTCAAAAGGCTCCAATGATCCGCCTCCCCACTTTGACTCTTTTGATGTGGGCTCAACATTTGAATTTTTCCCTTGGCATGAGCGGGGCCACGGGTCACTTTATAACTTTACGCCCTTTGCCAAAATGCCTCAAAACACAAAAAGGGTCCCTTTCACCAAATAGCCAATCAGGATCTTTCGAGGGCCATGGGGCCAACTTGACACTTTTGCTAAAAGAGCCAAAAATGACAAGTTCGCAAAAAGAACCCGTCCTGCCGCATCCAATTAGAGATGCCCACGTGCTTGTGGATGTTGGGGCACAAAATTGATAGGGAAGATATGCCCGTCAAAGATGAAACGAAGGGAAAAACTCCACCGTTTATGCCCGAATCAAGGATTTTTCCTGCAAAAAGATAAATGCAAGGAATACAAGGCTCGCCCAGTCCATAGCCATAGAAAAAGATAGATGAATTCCACGCATCCATGATAGAAAATAGAAAAGATGTTTCAAAACGCACAAACTGAGGAATTTTTAAATGGAACCGGTGGGATTAAAAACTAATACCAACACTTCAAAACATGAATTTCTCCATCCCTCCAGACTTCTTACTTCATTTTAAACACTCCTCAAAGGCACCAACTCAAAATTTTCAAAACTGGACTTGGAAAGTGAGGGGGATTTTGAGGGTGACAATATACGATATGCTAGCTACACCATTTATATTTTATACGATCACATGGCATTGAAGTATTTGGTAAACAAGCCCATTTTATAGGGGCACATATGTAGATCATGGGTACTCTTATTACATGGTATGGATTCCCTTTGAGTTTTACCGAAGATAGGGGCACACATTTTCCGAATGAGACAATTATAATTTTATTGGATGAATTCATGATGGCACACCATAAGACTACACCATATCATCCTCAAGCAAAATGGGACTGCTTGAGGTTTTCAACAAGATTTTGAGCCGGACATTGACAAAAATTGTGAATTTGGAAGGAAGGATTGGGATGATAAAGTTTATATAGTACTTTGGGCGTATAGAACAACACACAAGTGGCTAAACAAGGCCACGCCTTTTCAATTAGTGTTTGGTGCAAAATAAGTTCTTCCTATGGAATTCATGTTACTTTCTTTGTGTATTATGCATCTTTGGAGGTCTAGATAATGAGCAAAGCATTAGAAGAACGAGTTGATAAGTTGATTAATTTGGATGAACGATGAGCAATAGAATCTTATAGTCGACGCAAGAAAATTCAAAAAGCGGTGAAAGCATGGCATGATAGGCACATTAGGGAAAAAAATCTTGTGATAGGAAATATGATGCTCTTTTATGATTATATTTTCGTGCCATCCAAGAAAACTCAAAGTACATTAGTTTGGGACCATATGTTATCACTCGAATACTTGAAATAGGTGCTTGTTATTTAGAAATGCTTGATGGAATACGACTTACCTAGTTACTTCAACGGGAGTAGGTTGAAACCTTATTATAAATAAGTCTTCTTGGTGTTTGTAATAAGTAGTATTGCCATTTAGATTAGGTTTTCAATTATGTATTCCCTTAATGTATTTCCTTCTTCATCGCTATGCTTTGTCAATTTAGTTGTTGTTTTGTGTAATAAGCGTGTTTGTGTGCTATAAGCTAATTACCATTTATAGTATTTTTATGCACAGAGGACTACACATACTATTTGTGTGGGGTGGTTGTTGAGAAATGGGTACACATAAAGGAACAAACTGCTACAGGTGCTATTCAAAGTTTGAAGAGTTGGTGAAAAGAAGATTGCTTCCAAATGAGGACCATGGATGGAGATAAATGAAGGAACAATATAACACGAGGTAAGCGGCGGCCATGGAGACTACCAAGAGAAGGTGCAGTGATGAGGTACTTAGGTGCATGGAAGCACACTGAAGAGAAGCTTGTAGCCAAAAGGTAGGAAGGTGCGCTAAAAGGTTATGACTAAGGTGTGAAGATGTACCACACGAAAAATTGTAAAAAGGGTCACTTAATGAGGATTGTTGGTAGGTGAAGGAGTAATAAATGCACCAAATTTTTGAAAATCTATATAAGGAAGGGATACGAGTTCATTCTTACCATTGTAAATCATAAAAATTTGAAAGAGCTAAGTGTGACCGAGCTAAGAAGAGTATTGAGGTGTGAAGAGTGTGAAACTAGACGTGAGAAGTAGATTTGTGCATAGGAGAAGCTTACATCCCCGTTGGTGAAGGGTTTGAGCAAAGCAGAGCATTTGAAAGAGCTAGGGAATGTGTTTTTACCTAAGGCATGCAGATTTGAGCTAGGGTTTGAGGTTGCACATTGTAGAAGTTAGAAAATGAGACTTTTAGAAAAGAACATTGCAATTTATAGATGGTACCAAAGAAAGCACTCAAGTTATAGGAGAAAAAGGGAAGAAGAAGATGGAAGCAGAGGTCAAAATTTCTCCCGAGAGAAAATTTTCAGAGATGCAATACCCAGAAGGCATAATAGTAGGACAAGAATGGGATTCTCACGTCCGAAAATGCAAGATCAGTGACTACAACCACCGCACATCAGAGAACAAAAAGGAATTAGACGTGTTATTGAATACAAAAAAAATAAATAAGCGCATGCACCAAGATATTTCAATGTATGATGATGCGGGAGAGAAGTCACTTTGAAGTAGATTGGAGTTTACCAAGTTTACAAGCTTACGTACTTTGGCAAGTATGAACCTTTATATCAGTGGCTGATGAGTAGGGTACATGAATATTTCTTCTATTTCACCTGGACGCAGGGTAAGGATTACAATCCACCCTAATTTCAACTATAACAAGATTAAGGGGCACATGAGTGGACCTAAATAGTGATTTGATAGATAAAACAACCATCCTGGAGATGTGGAAGGAGTTAGGATACACTAGAAAGGTCCGCACAAAAAAAATGGATATAGATAAAATGAAGAAGTATCTAAGTGGTACAGTAGCTGCACATCTAGTCACCAAGTTAAATGATCAAGAGAGGTGGTCCCAGGTGAACACAATGTGGCTACACATTGCAAGGAAAATGTCACAAGGAACAATATACAACATAGCAGGCTACATTACAGACACAATCATTGAGGAAGTGTGCACAGGTGAGAAAATCAATTTCAGCGTTGTCTGTTGTCCTTAGTATTTTTGGAGATTGGGGTGCCTGATGGGTGAAGAATAAAATCTAGGAGTACCCCATGCAGAATAAGTCCTGGTGGAAATATTTGAGAAATACTTATGTGAAGGGTCAATGAGTGGGCCATTCAAGAAAAGGGCGAGATGTGGTATGACAGATCCACACGGCTTTTGAAGAGGAAATGTGCATCCCTAAGGATTTACCTTTGGTGGTGGGAAAGGCAGTCCAATTCTGTGTATCAGCACTTTTGCATCGTGTGGTTTGCGATGAAGGATGGTACTTAGAGCCCTTAGTGTAAGTTGTCATATGCCTTCATAACACATTACTTACGAGTAGCGGTCCATCGATTCAACAATGTGTGATGCTTGAACTTTGTTCTGAAATAAGGTAGAATATGACTACCACATGCTGCCTTGAAGATCTATGTCTATCCAGGGAAGAAGCATACATAGAGAGGCTGATTTCAAACATGATAAGTATGAAGCCCGTGAGTTTGGAAATTGGAGATAGTGGGGCCGCACTTATCTACCTTCATCTCAAGCCCAAGTTGGAGGGAAACAAATATGTGGAGAACAAGTTTGCACTTCCAGGGCGCTAAGGAAAGCATACAATAGAGAATGTACCAACTCTAAAGCCCACTGAAACTATAGAAGTAGATGATGAGGAGGAAGAGCGCAAAGACAGTGGTGGCTTGGTGCATAGAGGATGAAGGTAACCCTCGAGACAAGGTAGAATATGAGCGCACAAGTACTCCACCCCAAACACAAGAAGAAGGGGATGAAGAATTGGAGGTAGGAGAATACGAGGAATGCTGCTTTAAGAGGGTGTTTAGAAAAACAAGCACTCAAGGCACTACTCCCCAAATTGGTATTCGAGATCATGGGACTCTCTCCATAGAAGGTGAAAGCTGAAAAGAGAAGAAGTAAAATGAATTTGGACGAGGAGGTGGAAGATTCTAAGGAGAGCGCGCTCAAATATCCTACACCACCAAAGGACATGGAAGAGCCAAAGGATGAAGAAATGAAATATGAAGGAAGAGTAAAGGAAGGAGACACGAGGCAAGATCTTGCTCAAAACATTGAAGATCCAACTCCAAATCTTGGCGTGCCAATTCCTAAGGGGCCAAGAAGTAAAAGGACAAGTGGAGAATTTATTGTTCCATCTTTGGGCTATCTTTGAGGATCGAAAAATTATGCACCCATTTTCAGATCATGGTGATCCCTAAGGAGTTATATGGATGGGAGTTGATGGATGAGGACATGGCCACCACATGCACACAAAAGCAACTATCTTGGTCTATGCACACACACATGGATGAGCCAAACTTTGATGTATGCGAAAGAATCTTGTGTGTCAAGAAGGTTGAAGAAGGCACCTCAGGCTAGACATATAACCGTGAAACCCACTGTTATGTCTAATGAGAAGGTAAGAAATGCCTTGGTGGAGGTTGTGCAAGGAACATAGACAAATCTGCCACTATCAAGGCATTGAGGGAAGAGATTAAGGCCAAGGATGTTGAGATTACGCACTTAAAACAAGAAAAGGACCTAGAGCAGAAAAAAGAATGGGGTTCTTATTGGCATGGCAGAGGAGATCAGGGATCATGTCCTCCAAGCAAGACCACACTTAGAGCCCAAGGTACCCAAAAATTTCCCTTTGGCTATGCACTATGTGCGTACTTTGGTTGATATGGTGCTTGAAGAGGGACTAGTTAGGATGTCAACACCAAAAGACCCTAAACAGGAGGTAGAGAGGGAAAAGGCTGCAATGATTAGAAAAATTTCATCATACGAGGGGTTGCTTCAAACTCTCGGGAGGAGCTGAAGAAAGCGGATCAAGCATTGAATATTTGTACAGCTCAGGAGTAGTCATTAGAATAAGGATAATGGTAGAGGACAATGAAGTCCTAAAAGCTATGAAGGATGAAACATTGGGGCACAAGCGAGAGTGAGTGGTGAAACAAAAGCACGAGGCCCTTGTAGTAGCCGTTGAAGCCCCACAAGAATAGGTTGGATGAACTAGGAAAACTTATAGCGCAAAAAATGGATCTGTTGGAAGGGAGAATGTCTGCAATGGCTAACATTATGTTAGTATTACAAAATGAGAAGGGAGAAATTACACAAGATGAGTTGGAGTCTATTAGGTGAATATCCTAGAAAAGGTAGAGGCCTTCTTTGAGTGAGTGGAAGACCTTAGAGGTAGAGATAAAGGAAGAATATCCAGAACTCATTCTTCCAGTTGAAATAGAGGGTGATGTAAAGTAAATAACTATTATTTGTATAGAAATTCTTTCACATTATTTCCATTTACTTTATTCTTTATTATTCGAGGAGTAGCCATTGTCGGGGCAAAAATGTAATTTAGTGTGGGGTAATGTTGAGCAAACAAAGTGCAATATTTAGCGAAGGTTCACGTGAGAGAATAGGGCACAGTCAAAGGTGTGAAAGGATAGGGGAGAACACACACGTGAAATATAAGGGTGGATTTGGGACTTATCCATTTTCACATGTACGGGCTATTTTTGGAGATAGTGTGCAGAGCACACAAACAGGAAAATACTTGCGTGACACGCATCGGTTATTTTTGGAAGAGAAGCTACTAAGCACTTTAAATGGATGCAAAGCTAAAGATATATTTTCTACTATCAGTTAACTAGAAGAGGTCTATTGTTAGTGCACTTGCATGTGTGGTTGTGATTGTAAAGGCGCATGGCTATTTCCAACATGTGACCTATTTTTGGAGTTATGCAAGTGGTGAAGGAAAGTCCCCACCCTTATAAATATGTAATGATATGCGTAGTATAGTGTGTGTGAGAGAACTAAATTACTATGTGAAGTTATGTTGCCAAATATAATGCATGCATAAGCTATGGTATTATCTATTATAATGAGCTTCTGTGTATTTATCATGTTTAATATAATGGAGTGTATTGGCTGAATCAGAGTATTAATCCTGAGTATAATTGGTTCTTGCATGCTTGATTTCATCATGGTTATCATTTAAGTATGTTATTCTTTAGATCTAGATCTGAACATGCACTTTGTAGAATGATATATTAATTATGGATCTAAATGCATTAAGTCTTCATCATGCTAACATCCTACAATAAAGCAACCCTAAAGAGGGGCCTGGTACCTTTGCGTGCTTCAGGTGAGCGCTTAGTCTAGGATGAGTGATGTGCCAGCGTACTTGGGATTTTACTTGGTAAATTCTAGGTTGCATCACATACAAGAACATATATATATTTGACTTCAAAACTTTTATATATATATATATATATATATATATATATATATATATATATATATATATATGTATGTGAAAATTTTACACAATTAATATTCTAAATGACCTATGTGAATGTATGTATACGCATGGTACTCATCTCTTGTGGTTGGGATGAAGATGCGCCTCCCGCGCGCTGTAATATCAATGCATGTACATGTACAAATATAATTATTTCAAAAATTTAACATATATAAGTAAATCAAGTACTCTGAATTTTTGTAACACACATAATAAAACATAACAAATACCTGCAAAGGTGATGCCGATGATTGTAATCCAAATGTCTCACTCAAAAAGGCATATGACATAGTGACATTATCGTGTGCACCCTAGCACCAACTCCACCAAAATCAGTACGCATGAAAGTATCATCCTCCTCGAGCCCCAAACATATGCTACCACATGACGAGAAAAGATGTGGCCTCATGTTAGTACTCCTTGAGGGAATACTCTGTGTACCTTTGTGAGCATCTGGCTCAGAAATATCCCTCGTATGTCAAACAAGGGTCACAGATAACCCCTAAACCGTGTGGAGTGAATCAATCTCTATTGTATCCTTCATCTTTGGAGGGACATGATCAACATGAGTGGGCTTCTGTGTGGGACTCTACCCTAATGAATAGGTGCACGTTGTGCACTTGTTCAATCCTGTGTAGATCCTTTTCCTTGGCCCTAGAAATCTTGGAAATCAAAATAATTTAGGATCTCGTTGAGGATAAACTCGCAATAGAGTTTCCTCATAAAGTATAGTGGCACCTCGTTGTTATTACAAGGTGGAAAATCAAACACCATCCACCATCGGTCCCAAAAATTATTTTTAATCAAATTATTATTACACCAATGGATGGGAAACCGTTTGCATGACAACGGAACATGCAAATTAGTGTGGGGGTCTCATGAATAAGGTGCATATGAGGTCTTTTATAATTTCTTTTTCTTTACATCCACATATGACAATTTGTTGGAATAATAAACCCTACAACCCTCTCTGTAAGTTGTTTAATGATCAATTTGCCTCATTGCTTTGCATTAACTTGAGCAAGTAATGCCTCCAATGTGTTTGCAAGAGAGGCGCGGTGGGGGTTTGTAGATTGTGAATCCCTCATTCTTTTGATTAAATCCTCAATTTCAATTTTTTTTCAACTATGTGGGTTGCTAAATCTTCTTGACTACCTAGGGATGTTGAGCAACTGTGGGAGGGTTGGGAGGGATGATAGGAATAACATGGTTTGGTTGTGGTTGATTCCCTTGACCTCAAACTGTAACAATAAAAAAATGTATTCAATTCAAATTCTACTCTATAATTATCATATTTCAATGCAATTTTGAAAAAGAATTGTGCTACCTCTTTTATGTGGTGCCATCATCGATTAAGATATTCTTGGTGATCTAGAGATGATCATTTGAGCTTGAGATCCAGTTGAATGACAAAATGCGAGGGCACGGTTAAGCTCTGAAACTCGCATTTGAGGGAGATAAAATGATAGAGGCTCGGGCCTCTTTTTTAATTTATAGCAGACATAATGCGTACGCATTATGGTTTGGTAAATCCCAAACCTAAGAAATTAAAACGCGATCACGTTATAATAGAACGCGTACGTATTTTGTTTTTTCGGGTTTTTGTCCACTTTTTGGCCCCCCAAACTTCGTGCACTTGCCCCACTTGAGGTTATATAGGATCTTAAATATTATTTAAAATGGTATAAGGGTTCTGATATAATTATTTATAATAATATATTAGGGGTAGTATATGTGAAGCGATAAATAGGAGGGAGGATGATTAGTTCTTTCTTAGATGCGAGAAGATCTAAATCAAGATCATTTTCATTATACATTTTTTCAAAATAGTGTAATTTTTTTAATTTTGTTATTTTGATGTATGGTTTTCAATGAGCCCACCAGGGGATCAAGTCTTGTTGAGTGCAAGGCCTAGAGACACCCGACACGAGAGAGTCAAATGGTTGAGGCCGGATCGTGCCTAGGTGATTTTCATGGAATGGGCGCTCCTTAATCATAGTTGTTTAGTGAAGGTGATCACTAGTTTAGTTTCTTTGCTTAATTTACATTGTTGGATCTATATGTTCCCTTCGGAACTTAGGCAGAGATGTTATTAAAATATGTAATCTAGTGTCCATTTGACACCCTTAGAGGTGCTCAATAAAAAAAATGTGTTTTTAAAGAAGGAACATGTATTTCCAAAGTATTTGCACTACATAACTATCAACACTTGGGACATCCTTCATAGTATCATTGCTAAGGTATATTTTTGTTATTCGATTCAATTTTTTAAGGAGAATGGATGTCATGAAGATTAATAAATTTAACTTCTAATAATGTAATTACATATTACCCTTCACGTTATTATAAAAAAATTATTAGTGTGACAAATGTAGATATAAAATAAAGGAAGCTAGATAAACATCAAATTAGGTTTAGAGTTCGAATGATTCCAATATGAATTTCATCAAGGTTTTAAGTGGAAATCTATTTAATAAATGTAAGAGGGAAAATAGGTAGTTTGGATCTATATTAATATAAGAGTTATTTTATAATTGAAAAGTTGTATTGGGAGGTGTTGTTAATAATAGAAAAATGAAATAGCCCTTGGGGTTGTGTTCGATTCGCCTCGGTCATCGTTTTAGTGACATAGGTCATATGCTCGATTCCTAATTTAACTACGAGTGTGAAGTAAGACATTTGTACGTTTCTCCACGAGTTGATTGGTAGCACTTACCTTGTGTTAGAGCTTTGTCCTTTGAAGCTTCAAATCATTAGATGTTCATTGATCCCTCTAAATTACAAAAACATAAAGTAGTATACCTATATTAAATAAATCTATGTAGAGGATGTAAAGAGATATTATCTATAACACAAAAAAACATTGTACCTATTTTATCTTAAATTTATTATAAATTTAATTTACTATTTGTAATCAATTATATCAAATTTACAATCACACTAAAATAATAATCATAGGTAATTACATGGTAAAATTAAATTACATTTGTATTTGTGTAATTCAAGTGCAGCAAGTAAAATTATATTTGTATTTGTTTTTATTTTGTGAGTGGGCCCCAATTTTAAATT
The DNA here is from genome assembly GCA_018340775.1 of Taxus wallichiana var. yunnanensis. Classification (NCBI taxonomy): domain Eukaryota; kingdom Viridiplantae; phylum Streptophyta; class Pinopsida; order Cupressales; family Taxaceae; genus Taxus; species Taxus wallichiana. The sequence goes on from CM031243.1 coordinate 1,293,347, forward strand.
ATAAGATTAAAAAAACTAAATTTCATGATAATATTAAATTTATAATCACACTAAGCAAGTAAAATCACATTTATATTTGTTTTTATTTTGTGAGTGGGCCAAATAAAATTGCATTTGTATTTGTTTTTAAAGTGTGATTGGGCCGAGAGACAAAATATAATTAGGACACCATATACTCTTTCACTCCACTCTATATATACAACTATAATACCTCTCGGAATAAAAAGTGGAATATAGATTATAAAAATAGAAATATTTCTCAATATTCTATAAACAAACATAAGTTTACGCAATACTTTTTAGAGATGAGAATGATATTAATGTTAAAAAAAAAATCAATCATATCATTAATATCACACTATCAATGTGAAACAAAATCATATCTTCAATATATTTCATCGTAATGAATAGCTCGCCACATCGAATACATAAAAACCATTTGTCCGCTGCAGTTTTTGGTGTCTTAGTTGCTTCCCAAGCTAATGGAACAGGCCCACCTGGATCAGAACATAGGTATTGATTTTATTTGAAAATGGATTAAGATATTGATTTGATTTGAAAATGGAATAAGATTAGCATTTATTGGCACGCACCTAAGCACAATGCCCCTTAAAGACTTGGCATTTACAGTTACAATTACATTGGCAGTTACAGTTACAAGTTTTATTCAAGACTTGGAAATTTTTAACTTTTGAACATAATGTTAAGTGTGACACCTTTCTTTTGAAAACAAATCTGTCTTCAATTCTGTTTATTCGGCATTCAGTGCCAATTGAATACATATGAGTGTGTCTGCACCCATTGTAGATGAACTGAATATAAAATGTTGAATTATTGATTTAAATGGGAAGGTTGATAATTTGTTTATAAACAGAAAATGTGATTCCATATATATATGTATATTTTTCCCTCTTACATAAAACGTTCTTTGACATTCGGTGCCACTTTAATAATCATTAGGTGAGTTGCATGTTTTCCTTTATTCAACTGATTTTCAGCTGAAAATAATTTAGTGACAGCAATTTGATAAAGTTCATAATTTCAATTTAATAATCATTATGTCATATCCATGTTTTCTTTAATATAATTGTTTTTCAGCTGAAAACAATTAGTCACTGCAGTTTGATAAGATTCATAATTTCAAAATAGCCCACATAAACTAAATTCCCACAATTGACTCAAAATAAACTCCTCTCTATTTCTTTCTTTCTGTCAATAGTTTTACTGTGTCCAGTCACATGCGTGGAATTGTTTTATATGGAGAAATGCTCCTTACAACCTGAGTTGGAATGGTCTTAATGGGGAAATGCTATTCTATTATGTTTCCACCCTTCAAGTTGGAGGCATAGGGAGTCCAAATAAGAGGTAGGGTATGGCCACACTTGAATTTAAATAATGTATATGGTAAGGAGTAGTTAATTGCTGTTGTGATACTGTATTAATGCGATTATTATTGGTTGGTTTAAGTTTGGTTTCTTTGATGTTTGTTTTTTAATAAGTTATTTATTATTTTTGCGTTTCTTGTTTTATTTTATCTCTTCGATCTTGTTCATCTCTCATTAGTTTCTTGTGTAGTCATATTTTTGCTTGTCCTTGTCTATTTTTTTATTTCCCTAATTTTCTCTTAATTCACCTTTCAAACATTGGTCTTTGTAGAGTAACCATTTTTGTATGGTACAAAATTGGTTTATTATTTATATACATTTTACAGAAAATGGTAGCTATTCTTTTGTCCATCCATATCCCATAATTTTGAATTTCGTGGGATTGTGGTTTTTTGTGTTAGATTTCTTGCCCATTGTGTTTAGTTTACACAACAATAAAATCTTGATTCGGCGTGAGTAATCTATACTAGATAGACATGTGCATCGGTGCATTCACAATATAATCACATAGTGGATTTGGAAACAATTTTTCTACAAAAGTAATATTGAAGCTATAAGATCATAATTTATTGTTTCAAGAGCATCATGATGCCTCTGATAAAATTTACTGAGAATTAGAGATCATTTCAGTTTTAATAAGTTGTATGAATCAAAAGATAAGGGATTGACCACTTGCATGCTCTAAATTACGTGCTTATTTTATCTAATTTGAATTAAACCTTGTTTCGAGTAACTTACTATAAAAAGATATTCATGTGATTAAGTACAATAATGTGCAAGCACTAAGCATTCAAGGATGTAAAACCATAAGCAACCGAGAGATTGAAGATGACTTAGCTGATTTTGTGCAACTTTGAGAGTGTTCGTGATTGTCTATCTATTGGTTCTAGCTAGAAATGGTGCCAAATGGCTCACCGAGGGTTAAAACCCAAGAATGTACATGATTGAAGTGCCCATAGGAGGAAAGGAGCGCCACAAACACTAATGATTAATGCGGGTGCATATCTCTAAAATAGTGAACCTAATCTTTTCTTTGTTGAAAGGTCTTCGTTGTTACTCTCTTTTTTTGCTCTGTTCTACGTTGTTAGTCGTCGATTGCATTTTAAACACCTGTAAAACAAATGACTACTTACACATGCCCACAAACCACATCAAATCTAATAAAAATATGCAGAATGTGGAGTCGAATGACCTTGGTAGTCATTCGAAGAGTGAACTTAAGGCCCAGAGTATTGCATTATATCTTAGACTCCACATGGTTCTTCACGCGCGTGCGTATGTGTGTGTGTGTGTGTCATGCCCTAGGTTGCCCTTGTGCAAGTTGCACGATGATAACAGGCTAGATCTAGATTGTCTTGAATATGCAAAATGTGTGTGATGGAATAGAATGAACTCCCCTCCTATGCAGTGTATGCAGACCAATGCAACCCTTTTCCCTTGTATGAATGTGCTAGATATGTACTTTGTAGTGATCTTGTGCCTTTGTGCAAGCTTAGGTGGTGATAGATAATGTTTATAGTGCTTGGCCTCTTATTTGAAAAAGTAACTAAGTATATATATATGATTCCCTTGTTTGAATTTCATTATTGACAACTAAAAGGCTAACCCAAAGTGTTAAAAGGTGACCAAGAAGTGAAAAGTACCAAAAAGAGTAAGAAGAAGAAATAGAGGCGGGAGCACTCGGGAGGGACAAGAGCATCTGGGGTGCTTCTATCCTAAATGGGTGCTAGTGCATGAGGCCATTAACAGTAAATCAATCAAGTATTGGCGGGGTTGTAAGACGTGTAAAGATAGTAAAGTGCAAGAGATAAATCAACATAAAGGCCAAAAGGAGTTATCAACCATTAGTTTTCTTGCTTAGGAATCATGTATACATTAGTATATTTTAGGACCTAGAAATGTACCCAAGTGCATAGATTTTGTGTCTAAATTTTCCCCTACTTTATGTTGTTGAGTGAATACTTGATAGCATAAAGTAGATAGAAGATGTGTACCTTGTAATCTAGAGAGGAGTGTAGCCAATAGCATGTCGAGTGGACAAGTAGCCATGTGAAGCGTGAAGTGATCGCAATGTGAAGCGTGGCAACTAGGAAAGGAGGTAGACCCTAGGGGTGAATCGTATGCATAGTAGTGTGTTGTTGATCTTGTTCTTGTTGATGTGAGTTGCTTCTTGTTTCTTGTAAGGAAAGACTTGTAAAAGAAGAGAAAAAGAGTATTCAAATTCTTGTATGTGAAAGATCATAGTAACATATGTATAAGTATGTAAAAGTAGTAGAAAGTAGTAGCTAAGGAAAGAGTGCACCTAATGTATGAGAGAGTATAGGATAGAAAATTATCATGTTTGTCTTGGAGATGTTGTCGGATGGGGTTGGGAGTGTAGACACCTATAATTGCACCCAAGCAACTTAAATACTTAAATTGCGCTAATTATCTTCTTTCCAAATTGATGACATATTGTCAATAGTGCTAATCTTCTCTTCCATTGTCGTTAATTGATTACATTACGCTAATTAATTAAGCCGCTTATCCAACACATACCTAATTAACGACCTTTAATTAATTAACACCTTTCTATCTAGTCTAATTAATTATTATTAATTAATTAGCCTTCCTTCTCATTAAATCAATAAATCACTATTTAATTGGTTTAATTCCCTCCTAATTGTCCAAATCACACTAAAATCCCTCTAAAAGCTTATAAAAAGCTTGCACATGTATTAATTAATCATCTTTATTAATTAATACACCCCCTTTATCCACATGAGCCACTTGAGGACAAACTAAACCCTCCTAAAGTTAACTCAACCCCATCTAAACCCCCCTTATCCATAACTAACTCTACATCTCCATTTATCCCACAATCATGAGAATGTGTTGAATCCTTTATCCTTTGAGCTATATAAACAACCCTCCCTCTACTTCTACACTTACACCTAAATCTCTCAAGAGAAAAAAGTAAGCACATAGTTTCATACTAATAGCCTTTTGTCATTCTTGAGCCCTCCATCCTCCATTCTTGAAGAGCTAAGCCTCACACCCAAGCATCCATTGAAGGATCAAAGCAAGCAATATAATTTGATTGCCATTTGGACTATTTAGGTCCATTTTAAATGTTTAATTAGGCAATTAAGGGGAATAGAGTTCATGAATTTACATTGTGTTTTGATTATATTCAAAGTTATTAATGTTAAGGGTAGGACTTGCTCATTTCTTCATCATGATGGTGTAATTTCTCATTTTTAGCTAGGTTAGGAAGCTATTTTTAGGTGGTAGTTTCCTTGCTCTAAATTTGGTTAAATTTGTAGAAACACTTGCACACATTTGGCATGCCCGGTGGGACCCTTAGTCCCATGGCATTTTAGTTTAAGTTTCATTATTTTGGATAACTTTTGATATGCACATGTAGTAATTAATGTCCATTTTTTTGGAATTTTTTCTCATTTGATATGTGTAACTTCATGTTCATAGCCTTAATTTTAATGGGTTATTGCCATTCTTAAGCTAACTTGTCAAAATTTTGAGATATTGTGAAGTTTCTTGTGTTTTTTCCATACTTTGGTTGCAGTGCAGCGCGGTATGATTTTAGGGTGCGAGCACGATATTAGGGCGCGAGGCACAATTTTCATGGCGCAGACACGGTTTTGAGGCACACACGTCTCTTTGGATGCACTGCACACTTTGTTAAAACCTGTCACTCTATTTTCGACCTGGCGCATGTGCACTAACCCTGGCGCACACACCCTAACCAGGACGCAGGTGCACTAACCCAGGCGTAGGCGTCATTTCGTATTGTACCTTCACTACATTCTGAAACCTATCAGATCGGTGCACATGCCCTAACCAGGGTGCACATACTATTTTAGTGGCGCAGGCACATTTTTCTAATGTAATACAATTATTACATGTCTTTTTTTTCTATCTGTTTTTCTCAAAGTAGCGCATATGCTGTTTTTGTGGCGCACACACCTCTCTGAGTGGTGCAGGCGCTTAATAAATCTAAAAATTCCACATAGTGGCGCAAGCACTATTTTAGTGGCACATGCATTGTTTTCATGGCACACACATTTCTCGAGTGGCGCAGTACTCTTTGAGCCAAAAACAACCTTAAGTGGTGCATACGCCCTAACCCACACGCGAGTGTTAAAAAAGGGGCACAAGTGTCCTTTTGCATTTTTGAAATTAAAGTGTTGATGTGCTAACATTCTTGCAGGTTTATCTAATCATATATTTTTCTTTGCAGGCTATTTTTTTTCATGTTTGTATTTGATTAGGTAATATTTTGCATTGTTTACTTATAGGAATAGGGTCGCGTATGCTCTTCCTTGCGTTCCTTAGGGCAATCTTGGGAATCAAAAATTATTCTTAGATCCTTTTGATGCTTTGAGATTGCTAAGATTATTTGATTTGGAATTGGTTAGTTTGGCATAGTTGAATTAAAGTGTTTTTCCATTTGATATCTTTTTTTTATTTTGGAAGACAATCACGTATGCTCTTCTCTTGCATCCTTGGATGATCTGGAGAATCAGAAATGATGCCTTCTCTTTTGATGGAAAACTACTAAACATCATCATACAAGACCAAAACACTTGTCAAAGAATGAAGGAATCGAAACAAAAGTCAAAAAACTACTAATACAATTGTTATACGGAGTTGTCAAACAAAGTGTTCGAAAGCAAACCACATCTAATTAAAAAAGATAAAAAGAACAACATATTCAAAACACTTGTATTGTAGGTTTCGAAAAAGGGTACGTCCCTCTCCGCTCAACTGGAACATAACCCCTTTGGCATAACGCCTTAAGCTACAACAATGGGGGTGGTTCCAGGAACCCCAAAGTAGTCCACATAAGAGGGAACCTTGTGGACGAAACAGAAGTGCTCCGCACTACCTATCTGACTAGTAAATCCTTTGTGAGATAGAGTTACAAGTTGTCCCTACGTGACCCTTTTAAGTACACATTTGGACGCATTTATTGCCCACTATGCTTGAAGGGGGCAAAGTCGAGATACTCCCAAACTAGTCATTGCAAATTTTTGGGTAAATCATCCTACTCGTGGATAATCTTTGTAGCACCTAGGATGAGAGAACCACCTAGGAAGATATACTTTGGCCAGGAGCCCACTTTGACCATTCTAAAATAGTGTTGAGTTGTGAACCATATTTTCATTACGAAATGTGTGACACGTTACTTTCGCTTAGTTTTTACTTGCCTTAGGGTGAGGTAAAACTCTGCCGAAGTGAAGCCAACATTTTTCATCCTTTTTTGATTTTCTTCCTTCACATTCTTTTGACACTTTGTTGATCAAAAGAAGGGTGACTACCTTGTGTTACCAATTGACTGTTTCTGTCACTTTTTTGTTTGTTTACGCCCATCCATGTTTGCGGTTGGGTAAGTTAAACGTCTAAAGTGTGCAGAGGCATATTCACATCATTGGTAGCCATTGTGATCTTGATACCCATGTCAAGATCGTCATTGTAGTTAGGCATGGTTCATCACTGCGGACTTCCTTAGAAGAGTTAGCTTGTTTGTATCGTATCACTACAATTTTGATATTTACGTCTTATTTCTTGTAAACTCGACATAAATACCTATATTGTAAGGTTATGTTGCACACATTTTAAACTATTCCTAGCTATACTTTGAGATTTTTAGTTCGGTTCTATTATTACCTCGATTTCAAAGAGTGCTTAGGTGTTACCATTTGTGCGTGTTTTATCAATAACACCTTGATATCAATACTTCACTTTCTCACAAAGTGGGTTAACATATCTTAGTGATATTGTTGTGTCATTCGCGAATCAGTAATTGCACTTTTTGAGATATAGGTCTTGATCGAGTTTGGTCTCACTCATCTTATATCTTGATTGGGAGGTCGCATTGACTTCTTGTATTTACTTACATTTTTTCATTTCCTTGAACTTGGCATAAGTGAAGACATCTTGTTAATCATCTTGCAACGTGAAGCTACTTTATTTTTGAAACATAGTCTAGGAGGTACTTCATTTAAACGGGTTTTGGTACCAAACACTTATGTCACTGGTGATTTATCACTCTATCACATTGGTATTCTCACATTGTTGACTTATTCATACTCTTAACAAATACATCTTGCATTTCACTTAGGGGTGGTCATTAAACTTTGAACACATTTACAACTTACCCTAGTGAAACTATCACAAAAACATGGCTCCTAAAACATGTCTAGGGTTAAAGAAATAGACATATGAGGAACAACAAGCACAAGCTTGGGAAACCTCTAACAGACAAGGGTCAAACCCCTTCATTGGACATGACCTAGGACCATTGTTTTCTGCAGAAAAAGAAACAGAAGAGATGGTCGACCATAGTGGAAATGAATTAGAATCACCACATGTAGACTTCAATTTCGACCCCACTCTACTAGATGAATTTATTCTCAGAAAAAAAGATAGAGTGTTGGCACGGGTCATAGAATTAGGGGCCAAATTTCCCACCGAGAATGAAACAATACTACCTGCAAATGACGTTACTGAGGAAGAATGTCCCCTTATCAATATGGAAGATATTTTAACAGTGGACATGCTTCCACTTCTTCTGTGCAGGGAATGATAAAGTGGTAGGGCATAAAATACCCTTTATCAAAGTACCACGAAGAAACAAGATAGAACATGAGACGGGTGAAGAACCTCCACAATACGAAGAGGAGGAACCTTTAGAAGAAGAAGCCACAAACCAAGCCACAATCCAACAACAAATCAAGTAACTTTGAACATGCAACTAGCTTTGCTTACTTCCCATGTACAGAAAGACACAAACAAGAACGTTCAAAATTTGAGGCCTAAGGTTAAGATCAATGAACTCCATCGGAAAACCAAGGAGAAGAAGACACAGGGTATCATTGTGTTTACATCCCTACTTCTCCCACTAAAGAACAATTGCTTGCACAAGAAGTGTAATCTATGAAAGTGACGCTTGCAAGCTTACAAGAGAGCAATATAGGGAGCATTAGGAAATATCAATATGAAGAATTATGCCCCTATCCTTTTGACAAGACAATGACCCTTCAACCCTTTCCAAAGAAATTTGATATGCCAAAATTTGACAAATATAAAGGAAAGGGGATCCACGGGATCATGTTAAAGATTTTTACATGGCATGTCAAGAGGTGTCTTATAGTGACAATTACCTCATCAGAATTTTTCCCAAGAGTCTCGGAGGTCAAGCCTTAGAGTGGTTTACATGCTTACCACAAGGATCAATTTTCACTGGCTAGAATTGGCAGAAAGATTCATGCGTCACTTCTCGTATAACATAGAGAGTGATGTCACCATGGAAAACTTGTGTGGCACCAAGCAACGCCCAAATGAAACCTTTTCCACTTCCTCGAATAGTGGAGAGGATAGCTAGTCACTTTCCTTGCGTTGTCCCCGAAAAGCACTTGGTTAGTATTTTCGTTCCCAATCTCAACCCGGATATAGCTTTCCACCTCCAAATGCATTATGTTCGTACTTTTGAGGAGGTTATCGAGAAAGGGATTCAGATAGAAAAATCTCTCATTGCCAAAGGCACCCTCAAAACCCAATCTAGAGACAACCAAAGTGTCAAACCCATGGAAAATCCAAAGATCTTTAACAAAAACAAAAATGTGGTGGGAGATGGAATCACTGATTCCAAACATGTTCAAACGGTCCAAACCGGTCAACCTTTTAAACTGACCAAGGGACCAATTCAACCACCACCAAAGTGAAGAACATTCACCTCTCTCAATGAACCTTTGTCAGTCATACTAAAACAATTGGATGTGGCCCACATGATGACCTATCCTACAACACAACCGTTTGATGACAACGCTCCAAAACCTTCATGGTACAAGGAGCATGAATATTATGAAATGCATTGCGTCAAAGGACATAAGACAGACAAATGTCTGTGGCTTCACCATTATATTCAGGACCTCATTGACAATGGGGAGATAGAGGTGGATAACCCTGGAAAAACACAAACACCTAACGAGAAAATGGGGATATATAAAGAACCATTCCCCAAGCATGATAAGTCAGAAAATTCAAAGCCGGATCGGGAGAGTCATCCCAAACTTATAAAGTCATGTGAATTACTTGTACACCAAAAGAGATAACAATCATTATGATTCACTTATCGGATGTATTCACTCTCCTGTTGATCGTGTCAATACCATCCGGATCAAGGGAAAGGATTACAGTAGTAACAAGGCGTGCCCGCCTTGTGATTTCGGGAACCTTCTCCATCGACCCCATGAATCGGTAAATATAACCTTTTAGAATAACTTGAAAATATATCTACTAAGATTTCGATCTTAGATATTCTCAAGATATCCAATGTGCATAAAAATTTTTGTACCAAATTCTTCGAGGGTCGAGAGTTCCTTTAGAAGTCGATCCTACACACCTTCAAGCCATGGTGGCAAACATCGCACCGAGTGAACATCTCACTTTCAACCATAGGAAATCCCTCACCGAGAACCCAACACATAATCTTCCCTTATACATTGAGGTAGTTGTCACCCACAGGAAAATCAAACGGGTGCTTATGGATAACGGATTTGGGTTGAACATCTGCATGCTTAAGTTGGTCAAACAATTGGGACATACGAGAGGAATATCTTGAGTCCTACATTATTACTATCACCGCTTACGACGATGCGAAAAGAGGTCGGCGAGGCACCATCACGCTGCCCATGGAGGTGGGCCCCACTTGCCATCAGACGAAGTTTCATGTCCTAGACTTGGAGCTTCCATATAACATGCTTCTAGGCCGACCATGGATTCATGCCATGCAGGTCGTGCCATCAACGTTTCATCAATGCATTAAGTTGAAGCATGAGGGACATACATTACAATATCAGGAGATTCCGAGCCCTTTACTCATTGTAGAGCTCTTAATAGCTTTGCATGAAAGGGTACATATGCATGTCCCTCCACAGATATAGTTTTCCCTCTTCAATCTGAGGCCATGGAATCCCGGGTGGATTCGGATTCTCTTAGTTCTTGCGCTCATGGGGCGTCTACTTCAACATCTCCATTTGATTCATGGGAGATGAAAATCCTTGAATATGGTTGTAGGGAGTATAATGTACAACAAGTGCTCTTGGTTTCAGACCTCTCATTGTCACCCAAGACTAGAGGTCAACCCAACTACCGCTTTAGGAGACCTAGAGAGGAACACACTATTGGGTGTCGTTCTACCCGGAGGCTTGTTAGGCGAAGAGAAATTGCTTGATCCACCTCTGACTTGGGTCCCCGAGGATACTAAGCCATCCTATTATCAAACCCCGAATATGAAAAATCTAGTAAAATGATGTACTCCATGGGCTCTGAAAGTCCTAGGATGTGGGAGGAATGAACAAGGACAAAGAGAACTAGTCCCTCTTCCACATTTCAAGAATGAAATATACAACATTGGGATTCACCCTTATGGAGCACACCCCAACGATCAAGACACAACTTTTTCGGGCGTGAGGATATCTTTGACTATCTAGACAGTGATACGGATTCCCATTGTAGCCAATATGAGGATCGGCCTCCACGAACCTTTTCATGAATAACAACTTTGTCTTGACCATACCCCACGGAACCAACCCTTGACCTTGTATACCCTTCCCTCATTGAATGGGACCAACAATGTCACGTGCCACTAGATTTATTCGAGAATGATGAGGCTATCATAGATTTCATGGGAATAAGGGATATAATTCCCATTGGAGATCACAAGAAGGTTTCTTTATCGACTTAGACACTGCGCCTATTTCGTGCGAGGAGGTGAACTTCTTAGTCAAAGAAAATTTAAAGAAAAGTGAGGGTAAAAGGTCTAAAGAAAAGCCTTGGCAAAATCGAAGTCCAAGTCGCACAGTGAAAACCTCTTTGAGGCATTGGGTGACAAAAACAAATAAGAAATTCAAAGGACAAACAAAATGACCACACGAGGATGAAAATATCATGGAGACATCCTTGGATGAAGATCTTAACCTACCTCCTGATCCTACGCGTATGGAGGACTTATCAAAATTGCTAGTCGAAGAAACCATTGATGTCAATATTAGTACAGAAGAAGATCCCAAGATAGTTGAATTGGGAGCATCACTCTCTAGAGAGCAAAAGACATTCACTATCTTTGGTGCGAGAGTTTATTGATGTGTTCGCATCGTCTTACAAAGACATGCCCGCTTAGATCTGAATTTGGTCATGCACAACCTATTCGTGCACGCAGACGCCAAGCTATCAAACGAAAGCTCAAAGATGCACCCAAGAGTGGCCCTATTGGTTAAAGAATAGTTGGAAATATTGCTTACAATAGAAGATTCATCAAACTAATTGATTATTCTGAATGGATATCGAACATTGTTCATGTCCAGAAGAAACCTATCGGTATCTGAATCTGCACGGATTTTAGGGACATCAATAAAGCTTTCCCTAAAGATGATTTTCTATTGCCCAACATTGATATGATTGTTGACTCAACAGCAGGGTACGAGATGCTATCACTCATGGATGGATTTTTAGGATATAATCAAATTAAGATTGCTGAAGAAGACCAACACAAAATAGATTTTACAACTCCTTGGGGCACCTTTTACTATCAGGTGATGCCATTTGGCCTTAAGAATGTAGGAGCTACCTACTAGCGGGCCATGATAGTGATTTTCATGATATGATTCATGATATCATGGAGGACTATGTAGATGACATCCTGGGAAAGTCCAAAACAAGAGAGGATCATCCTGTCATTTTGCGGCGTATCTTTGAACGCCTACGTGAATACAAAGTCAAGTTGAATCCAAAGAAGTGTGTCTTCAGTGTACTATTAGGGAAACTATTGGGTTTCATTGTGTCAAGACGAGGTATTGAGGTAGACCCTGCTAAAGTGTCTGCTATCACTAAAATGCCTCCACCTGAGAATATCAAGCAACTGCACAACTTACGAGGAAAATTCAAGCCATTCACCACTTTATCTCCTAGCTTGTAGATAAATGTCACTCATTCACCCATTTGCTTAAAAAGGATGTCGCTTTCATCTAGGGACCCGAGCAACAACAAGCCTTTTCTTTGCTTAAATAGTACTGGCTAATCCACCTGTCCTCATGCCTCCCACTCTCAGGAGAACCACTCTTGCTCTATATTTCCGCTACACAATTTTCTATTGGTGCATTGCTCGCCCAATACGACCTTGGCCATAAGGAGAAAGTGGTGTACTATCTGAGTCGCACCCTCATCACCTATGAGCTTAATTATCCTCAGATTGAAAAGGCTTGCTTGGCTGTTGTTTTTACTTTTCAAAAATTTGCCATTACCTGTTGAATACTAAGACCAAGCTCATATCCAAGGTTGACCCACTTAAGTATTTATTGTCCAAACCCGCCCTCACAGTAGAATGGCTAATTGGATCATTCTACTCAGTGAGTTTGACATAGAGTTTGTCCATCAAAAATCGGTTAAGGACAGTACTTGTAGACCAGCTTAGCGAAGCACCTTTGTAAAGTATGAAACCTTTGAGTCTGGATCTGCCGGATGTCTCCTGCTCTACATTGAAGAATCTATCGTGTGGTAGATACATTTTGATGGATCATTTACGTTTCATGGTTCAGGTGCAGGAGTGGTCCTTATTACTCCTTCTGGCGATCCTATACCACAAGCTTTTCTTTCTGGCCTTCCCTTGCACAAACAACATTACAGAATATGAAGCACTTATTACAGGGATGAAGTGGCCATCAAGTGGAATGTTCATCATGTCAAGGTTGTAGGTGATTCACAAGTTAATCATCAAACAGGTTAATGATGAATATAAGGTTAAGGATGACAAGCTCATACCTTACAAAAATTTAGTGGAAACTCTAAAGGAGTATTTTGTGTGCATTACCTTTGAGAAAATCCCAAGAGCGCAGAACAAATTGGCAGATGCCATGGCAATGGTGGGGTCTATGCTTCATTTCCATAGGAGAATAATGATATGCCATTCTTTGTAGAAAATCTATGCCAGCTCGTGTATGACATGCCAAAATCTTACCTGGCTTGTGAGGTTGTTGGTCCCAATTCCCGTGGTACGAACCCATCTTCACCTATCTTAAGGATAGCACATTCCCTCTTGATATCTCCCATTCTGAAAAGCAAATCCTGATTTTCCAGATAGCCCGTTACACCCTTTTAGGAGGTACACTTTATTTCCGTGGCTACGATGGGAATCTATTACGTTGTCTGGATGTGGCGAGTCAATCCAGGCAATCAAAGAAGTGCGAAGGGGGGTGTGTGGAGCACATACAAACGGGATGGCCTTGAATAAGAAACTATTGAGAGTAGGTTACTATTGGCCTACCATGGAAAGTGATTATTGCAATTATGTTATAAAATGTGTGCTTTGCCAAAAGTACGAAATTTCATTCATGCTCCGTCAACCATTACAACCTATCACTACCCCATGGCCATTCTCCAGTGGGGACTTGATTTGATAGGAAAACTTACTCCTACCTCATCGATGGTCATACACATATCATCACAACTACAAAAATACTTTACAAAATGGGTGGAGGTTGTCCCTTTGACCTATGTCACGGGGCACAAATCTCTAAATTTATCATGAATCACATCATTTCCGATATGGTATTTCCCGACCATTATTACTGATAATGGGAATTCATTTAAGAACAAAACTCGTGAAAGGTCTTTACCAACGGTTCCAAATCAAGTTAAAATGGTCCACGCCATATTACCCTTAGGGTAATGGAAAAGTTGAGGCAACAAAAAAAGACTTTGGTAAGGATAATGGAAAAGATGGTCAGCAAAATAGGTTGAAATGCACCTACTGAATCCATCTATCCCTTTGGGCTTACCGAACATCCATTCGCACTCCTACGGGTGTGACACCATATTCTCTAGTGTTTGGGACAGAATCTATCATCCCTTTAGAGATCAAACTTCCATCCCTGAGAATTTCTCTTCGGGACTATCTGGATAAGGATGAGGATTATCGAGTGGCAATCTTGGCCGAGTTGAGTTAGAGCTCTTTTAGATGAGAGGCGCATTCGCGCTCTTAATCACCTAAAAGTGTATCAACACAGAGTCTCCAGAAACTACAACAAGAGAATCATCCCTCGTTAGTTTGAGGTTGGTGATTTAGTCATGAAGGAGAACCAATTCAACACCAGAGAAAGTGAGAAAAGAAAGGGAAGTTCGAACCACATTGGTTGGGACCCTATGTCATAGTCACCAAGTACGGCACAGGGGCGTACAAACTAGCTCACCCCAATGGTGATGAGCTTTGGGAGCCCATGAATGCCATGCATCTTAAGTAGTTCTATGCTTGAACATGGTGCAAGGAAGTTAAAAAAAAAAAAAAAAAAAACAATTCGAAAAAGAAAAAGAGAAAACAGGTCATCCATTAGTGAAAACCACACAATTGTGGCACTTTGGACAAGTCCTTGGGTGAAAACTGGTTTCGACGCCTCGGGAGGATTCGTTGTTCACAAGCATTCTATATCAGGAGGGTAGTTTTCTTTGGCCTAGCCCTAGTTACGCCTTGAGAGATTCCTGTGCACACCATCCTATCAAGCCTTGATCTGGCTTTGCCTTCTTTTATTCGTCTATGAGGGGTATGGTCTTTTGCTATTTCCCATCTTACACTGGGGGAAATTCAATGACTTCACCTTCTTGTTCATAAACGCGTGGCTTCTTCCCTTGTATATTCCCCATCTAACGTTGGGGGCATCCACGCTTTCTTGGTTACTGCACATAGCTCTGGAAAATTGTTGGAAAACACTAAAAACAATAGAAAATTGTTTCACAAAACCTAAACAATAGAAAATTGTTTCACAAAAACCTAAACAATAGAAAATTGTTTCACAAAAAACAATAGAAAATTGGTGCATGAAAACAAATCTTACAAAAACTAGTTACTTGCATTGTCTTGTTTCTTGCTTTGCTTGTTGCTTGTATAGTGGTTTGCATTCTTGCTTTTGGGTTGTTTGTTGCTTGGGTGTACTTTGTTAGGATTCATCTTTTCTTACTTAGATTAGATTTATTTTTGCTTGTGCATATTGTGGTACGTTTTTGCATGCTAGTAAATCTTAGGAAATCATGATGTAATGTGTTAATTCATTATGTTCTTTCTTAAGCATTTGATTGTGTTTGTTACATGTTAATAAAGCATGGTGAATCATGGTGTATTACATTAATTCTGGTGTTCTTTGTTAGCATTTGGTTGTGTTTATTGCATGTGCTCTGTTTTGTTATCATTCACATCACATTACCATCATTATCATCACATCTAACATCATCTATACATCATATATACACAAAATGCTAAGTTTTACATCAAGCATGTATATTAAGCTAATCATCACATATTGTATCATCAATGGGGCAAGAGGGATTGTGCATGATCACAAATCTATCCCCCTGCACCAATATCATCATATCATCCCATCCATATACATCTACAATAACACATGAGAAATGCATTTGATATCATCTACGGATCTATCATCTAACATCCATAGCACATGTATACATCAAACATCAAAATCAGATACATACAAAGTACAAAATCAGATAACGCATCCATAAGTGTTGAATCAAAACATACAACATGTAATGAGAATCAATGTATGCCCACTCATGTCACAACGCATCCATAAGTGCTGAATCAAACAAACACAACATGCAATGAGAATCAACATAGAGTAATTTCTGAAAAGGGGTATTTCACATCATAGAATTATGCCCACTCATGTCACATGCATCAGAATACAAAAACAATAAAATACATCATCTCATAACCATGTGTATCTGAGCCAAAACAAAGTAATCCTCATATATATATACATGTGTGTCAAATATACATCTATATCAAAAATGGATACAAATCTGTGCTCTATATCAAAAATGCCTTCACTGAGGCATACATGATGATATATCAAAAAAATGTTTTCCACATATATACTGATGTCCAAATAGATACTCAATCTGATACATCATCGATACATAATGCCATCAAAAAGGGGCATGTATCTGAAAGAATCAAGCCTTCATCATGAGGCATCATCATAATACA
Organism: Taxus wallichiana var. yunnanensis; assembly: GCA_018340775.1. Taxonomy (NCBI): domain Eukaryota; kingdom Viridiplantae; phylum Streptophyta; class Pinopsida; order Cupressales; family Taxaceae; genus Taxus; species Taxus wallichiana. The sequence goes on from CM031243.1 coordinate 1,309,790, forward strand.
TATACAAGACTGTACATCAAAATCGGCCTTCATAAGAGGCATACATATAAAATAATCTATACAAAAAAATGTGGCTCTCAACCATAGCTCTCTCCATCGCCTTCGGGGCTCCCGGATATGTCCTCCGGACAACGAAACACTTTGTAGGCTGGGATGGCGGCTGAGTCGGCCACTACTACTCTGTAAAGGTTGTCTAAGCGATCGGTAGAATGGCCGGATCTCCATGATCAAGAGCCTGATGCACTCGACCTTGATAGTTGTGGTAGTGCCACTTGCTTTACTCTGGTGGAACCACTCTATAATAAGTAGTCCTGTAAAAGAGGGCCTCACCACCAAGCCTAGTGGCGTCACGTATCAGGTCCGCATCTCTGGAGGTGGCGCTACTTGAAGGCGTATCTCGCTCACTTGTCACTTGGCCCAGTGCACTGTCTAGCCTATCTAGAAGCGGTGGCCTCTCGGTCTCTCTCTGTAGTCATCACCTGTAGCTCGGTGCGGGCCTGGTCCCTCTGTGCTAATAATGCCTGTGATCGTGCATACACATGGTCTCTCTGTGTAACGACCATGCACACTGTGACTCGAGGACTGATGAAGGAGGCTCAATATCTGAGCCCCCTGTGCCATTGTCTCTCAAATCTGCTCCACCATGCTACTCTGTCATCTCTTAGGCCAACCTAGGCTCGAGCCTGATCCCGCTCTGAAATTAAAGTCACAATGTGAGCTCGGGCCTCATCGTGCTCTGCTACGGCCATCACGCACTAGCCTTGAGCCTCATCTCTCTCTCGCTCCGCCACGTCTCTCTTGACTATGAGTTGTAACACTGTTGCACATGTCTTGTGGTTTTCACGCCCACCGGCCGGGAGGAGGTGTGTGTGCCTCGGGGACTCATCCACGAGGTACTCTAGAAGACTATCCCTACTCAAAAACCCTGCCTCTGGGTGGCTACATGGCTTGATGCTGTCTGAGGCCTGCGGCCTCGGTCCCTGTGCCTGTGAGGCACCCTATCCATCATGTGGGATGCCATCAAAGGGATCCTCTGGGTGCAGCCCATGTGCTTTCTACCCTGCCACTGCTCTGCACCATGTCATATCTCTATAGGTGGGTGAATGCCTGCTGCCCAAGCCTCCTCTGGAATGGTGAGATGCCAAGGTAACACTGTAGCATACCATGTTGCATAATCAGCTGTGGTCCGGTCTCTCACCTGTCGTAATGGGTCCCATACCTAGGGGACTACCTGTGTGAAACTAGCCCTAGCTCGGGCCACCAATATATGAGGCCCCATGGTCTGCCTCTCGAAATCCTGCGAGCATGCCAGATATTTGGGTGGGGACCCCACATGCCTGCCAGCTGCTTGCCCAAGACTTGCTATCTATACACCATCTGACTCCATGATATAGTTGTGGCTGCCAATAAGAAAGTGCTCCACTAAGCACACGCTAAGCTCTATGGCATCCTCGGCCATTGGAAATGCCTATATGGCCGCCAGATGACATCTATCTCAAAAACTTCGTCAAAATCCCACCTATATCTGAATAGGCTACCAAGATGGCCACATACATCTCCACCAGCTGCTACCCAGGCCATGTATGATGGCTCCTCAGGATCTTAGACATGGAAAGGGCCCACAGGGCATCCGATCACAATATGATCCCACGACCATATCAACCATGTGGTATGTGATCGGTGTAAATCCTAGTATAAATGGGCGGTATACACTGCTTGCCCCAATAATCTCTCGCCGCTATAAATGCCATGAACCAATGGTAGTAGTCCTCTCGAAATGAAGTCCCTGTCTTATCAGTGAGTAGGAACCCACTGATAAGAGCCATAATGTAGAGAGGTCCCCGATGCAATGTGGGGTTGGAGATGCACTCATGTAATGTTATAGTCATCTGTCATGTGGGATATCGTCAACACCAAATAGGGCACTACAAGCTACTCTAATCAGCCCTGCATCAGAGCTGTACTCGATCAAAGTGCCCATCATCGGCACGTGAAGGATCTGCCAAACGTCCTCAATGGTCACCGTCATCTCTCCTGGGTGATCTGAAACACTGACTCTCGCTATGCCATTGCTCGGCTAGTGTAGTCAAAGAAAAGGCGTGATCTGTACTGATAGAGGGCATCTGAGCCACGGGGCCTAGCCCTACACCCTCAGCGATATCGCCATGCTTGTCGATTTCGGCTTGGCACATACTACCCTCTATCTCTGCCCGAATCCCCAGGTATTCCGCTCCCGCGTCTGCAAAACTGGTAGTCGTCTCTGCAAAATAACACGCCGCTCATTAGTTCCTAGCATTTCTTCTAAAAATCTATCTCATCTTTTAGGGTTAACCCAAAAATCCTAAAAATTCTTCTAAGTGTCATGTTTTTGACACTTTCCTATCTTTTTCCACTTGTACAGGCGCTGTGCGCCCTTTTTAGAGTGTGTGCCACATTTACTGCACTGCGCTTGTGCGCGTGTTTCTTTTAGTGCGTGTGCCCTCTTTTGAGCGCCTGCGCGCTCTTTTTGGCATGTGTGCTACACATTGGGTACCTGCGCTTGCGCGCATATGCCCCATGTGTGTGCTTGCTCTATTAGTGCTTGCGCCATGCATTTCACGTGTGTGCATGTACGTGTACATGTATTTATGCGTGCGCGTGTGCGTGTGATCATGCCGTAGCATGTGTGTGTGTGTTTTGGCGCATGTGCCCCCAAAAAGACGCATGTGCCCCCAAATGGCACTGCGCACCCTATCACCACGTGCTGCGCCTACGCACGCGTACGCTACGTTTTCCTATGGCTAAAAGCTAAATTTAAGGCATTAATGACAAAAATTAATGAGCAAGGTTTTGATACTCACAAAGGGTTATCGTCCACATGCTTCATTGGTACCCCAGACTACATTTGCACGCCTCAATCGGTCTCGTGCGATCACCATGGTTCTCCTCAGTGTCAGAGCCTCACGGTAAATTTTCTAAACTGCTCAGTTAAAATGAATTGGTCGCGATGTTTTTACCCCCTTGGTGGGGTATATTAACCTATTTTTCACCGTCGGGAAGGCCGGGAGGCCCATTTCGATCGTTGTTTTCTCCTCTGTTCGCTGTGGAATAATTATTTTTATTAAATAATTATTTTTCTCTTATTTTTCACCGTATTGGGGCATTTTTTGTTGTCCGATACCCCTTTCTTCTCCCTTGGACAATTTTATTTCTCCTGACAATTTTTATTCTTCTACACACTCTAAGTAAACACTTATTTTTCAAATAATTATTTTTTTCTTAATTTTCCACTAAACAAGGACATTATTTGTAGTTTTTTCTCGGTTCTTCCACCTAGGACACTTTCTATTCCCCCTAGGCCCCCTTCGCTTTCTTATTCTATTTTCTTCTACTTTAGTCACCACGGTTTGAAAAGCAAAAACACTAAAAACAATATATATATCAAAATCCAAAAAAATAAGGCAAAATTTTTCAAAAATCCTAAAAAGTAAAAAAAAAAAATGGTAACTTGCTTATTTCAAATGAAACTTGTGTCTTGCACATGGTATTTTCTCCATATCTTGTTGTTTTGTCTCACATCTTCCCGATTAATATGACTCGCGGATCACCGGATTCACCATTCACAAAGCTAGGCTCTTGCTTCTGTACTCTCGGGCACTTTCGTTGCCTAGTGTTGTTTCGTTGCGCACAAACGCTTTTCATGGACCCCATGTCCATTGTCATTTCCCCTTACATGTATCCTTTCTCGGGGCATCATTTTTAACCCTTGTCATCAATCACAAACTTGTGGGTCTCTTCAAGACTTGATAAAAAAACATTTGTACAAGCTTGTCTTGACCGTTGTTGGGTTGGATATGTGCGTTTGTACTTGTTTTCCCTGTTAAATGAGCTTGTTTCCTTCTCGTATTGCATTGCATTATTGTATGTTGTGTGAAGTTGGTATTTTCAGCAATGGACGATTGTTCGTAGTATGGCTTTTCATGTCATTCTACCTTTGTCGTATGCTTATATTTTTCATATGGACCGATGATGTAGTTCTATGGCATATGATGACATCAAAATTATTCCAATAAACATCAGCTCGAGGCTAAGCTCTTCTCTTCCCTCCTCCATATTTCTTCTACATCACTTCCCTTTCACCGTAATTTTCTCTCTCATCAAGGCATCTTGCCTCTTCCCCATTCTTCTACCTATCTCTCACCTTTTTCGATCGTCGATCAATTTCTCCATCACCCCATCGACACTCGAGGGGGCATCTCTCCCTCCTACTAATTTTTCTTCTATCCCTTCAAAATTTTCTTTCGTCTACTATCTTTGAAGTGGCGTCACTTACGCCACTCAAAGAGGGGAAAATGTAGACACCTATAATTGTGCTTTGAGCAATTTAAATACTTAAATTGCGCTAATTATCTTCTTTCCCGCAAATTGACGACATATTGTCAATAGCGCTCATCTTCTCTTCCATTGTCATTAATTGATTACATTACGCTAATTAATTAAGTCACCTATCCAACACATACCCTAATTAACGACCTTTCATTAATTAACACCTTCTATCTAGTCTAATTAATTATTATTAATTAATTAGCCTCCCTTCTCATTAAATCAATAAATCACTATTTAATTGGTTTAATTCCCTCCTAATGGTCCAAATCACACTAAAATCCCTCTAAAAGCTTATAAAAGCTTGCACATGTATTAATTAATCATCTTGATTAATTAATACACCCCCTTTATCCACATGAGCCACTTGAGGACAAACTAAACCCTCCTAAAGTTAACTCAACCCCATCTAAACCCCCCTTATCCATAACTAACTCTACATCTCCATTTATCCCACATTCATGAGAATGTGTTGAATCCTTTATCCTTTGGGCTATATAAACAACCCTCCCTCTACTTCTACACTTACACCTAAATCTCTCAAGAGACAAAAGAAAGCACATAGTTTCATACTAATAGCCTTTTGTCATTCTTGAGCCCTCCATCCTCCATTCTTGAAGAGCTAAGCCTCACACCCAAGCATCCATTGAAGGATCAAAGCAAGCAATATAATTTGATTGCCATTTGGACTATTTAGGTCCATTTTAAATGTTAAATTAGGCAATTAAGGGGAATAGAGTTCATGAATTTACATTGTGTTTTGATTAGATTCAAAGTTATTAATGTTTAAAGGGTAGGACTTTCTCATTTATTCATCATGATGGTGTACATTTCTCATTTTTAGCTAGGTTAGGAAGCTATTTTTAGGTGGTAGTTTCCTTGCTCTAAATTTGGTTAAATTTGTAGAAACACTTGCACACGGGAGTGATCAATTCCCAACCAAGAAAGCGTCGAGCCATGGATTTGAGTGTCCTGCCACCAAGGATGAGGTTTTTGGGTGATCTCACGCCAAGAGTGAGGTTTTTGGGAAATCTCACGCCAAAGAGAAGAGTGTTGGGGAGAGATGTCTATTTTTCTCTCCTTCCATGACGCTTCTCAAATGATAAGTGCCAACTTTATGATTGACATGTCTCGATTTATGTAATCGAATTTGTTAGCCAAATTGAATGAATTTTGTAACTAGAGGTAAGTTCTAATATTGTAGATCCATATGGTATCCTCTTTGAAATTGTGTTGAGCGAGAAGCTGTACGTATTTTCCCCACGACCTTGGGATGCAGTAGCCATCATTCACTTTGTATTGTGAAATTTGAAATTGTGTTCAATCGAGAAATCTGTCTGTTGCTTTGTTATGGAGCTCATTCCTGTCTTACTTTTGGAAAGGGACCATTTGTTCACCCAATAGTTGCCCCCTTGTTTGGGGGTGCATGTGACGAATGAAGGAGGATGCATGTGACCAATTTAACGAGAGGACCTAAAACCTGATATGCATATCATAGATTGGATACTGCAATAGGTAGGGGATGTGTGTTGGCATGTGTGAGTTAGATGGTTGTCATTGATGTAAAAGATCATTAATGACAAAGAAGATGATATAGAAGTGTTAGAAGATGTTTAACATGATGATGACATGGTCAATCAAGTTGTAACATAACTAATATGGACAATAACATTGGGTTAATATGGGCAATTGATTATAATAATTGGGATTTGTTTGAAGCATAAAATAGTAGATATTGAATGTTGACTTCAAATTAGATAAGGTTTGTCAGATAATACCAAAATATATAATTTGTTTATCCATTCACAATAAGACACTTAGTAGATATACCTCCATGCTTGTTGTCATACTATAGGTACAAAGTTGCTAGTTGTAAGGATGAGATCATAATGCAAACATTGAAAACAAACTATGTTCAACGCCCTCTTGTGTTCTTGCCTATAAAAAATATGGATCACACTTATAATATAAGACAACTTGCGAATTACTTTAATTATATTTATACTAATAGGTGTTATATTTTCGAGCATTAACGTGTCATTGAACGAATAAAAACTTTTTGATTCAAAGGACTCAAGATTCCTATGTGGCCACTATATCATTATTTGTTTTGATATGAAATTTCATATCATCATAGTACATTAACGGTGTATTGTCATAAAAATAATAAACATATTAGTGTGTACAGCTCATTATTTGGTATCTAGGTTTCTCTATCAATAATAATTAAAAAAATTGTTAAATGTTTAATTTAATGGCTGATGTTTTCTTAGAGGGGACCCATAATGATTTTTATCAAAGCGCACCGGAAAAAGCGGAATAAAATGTTCAAAGGTTGTACATACACTCCACTTTAGTAATTAGAAAATAAAATAAACGTGCCCCTATAATCGTTTACATTTAATATAGCACAATTCTTTCCATACAACGTTTTCTTAAGGTTTTGGCCTTTTTCATTATGATTGGCATGAGCATCAAACATACTAGGCCATCTCATCTTTTGGCTAATTATTACTATAATATGTTGGATCTATCGTTTTCATCTACTCCTTTATATTTATGTTAGATTTATCACATCAATTATGAATTTTTATTTTCTAATAAGTATTTAATTATTTTTTTATTAAATTAATAATTTTAAAATATAAAGAATTAATGTTAAATTGTGTTGATAGACTAAATGAAATAATTGTCTATATTTATTTTCTAAAGTCAAGGTAATTTATATCCTTGCGACAATTACTAGTATGACATCTATCAAATGTAATTAAATATAATTATATTTTATATTCAAAATAAACATTTTGTTGAATGATCCTTGGTCTATTGGTGTTGATGTATGGCTTATAATAAGCCGAGGATCAAGTCTTGTCGAGTTTAAGGCTTGGAGAGATTCGACACAAAGAATCAAACTATTGAGGCCAAGATCATGTTTTGGGTGATTTTGACTGGCATGGATGCCCCTTACACGTAGTTGCTTAGCTAAAGGTGTTCTATCGGGAGCGCCAGGGGATCCACTAGATCAAAGAGTGCACTGGTGAAATGTGAGACATGAATTACACAAAGGCAAGACTAAGCACACACATACAAATATGCAAGTTATGAAGAACAATGAGATAAAATTGAAAAGGCAAGAATGGATCCAAATCAACTCAATGCTCCATATGATAAAATGATGCAAGTGATGTACATATAGGAGGTGAATGTGTAACCTCCTCCTAGAATAACAACAACCTCCACCTAGAATAGTGGTAACCTCCATACCCAAAATAATAGTCAATAGAGAATTGGTCAAGGGTAGTAATTACCACTAGCTAAAATAGTGTGGTCAAGTGTACACCTAAGCAAGCATATCCCATGAGTGTAGGAAAGCTCCAAGTAAATAAACAAATACAAGGAAAATGAATATCCTACACTAACACCCCATCATAAGCACATCTTAGGTCAACAATTAAAAGGAAAGTGGGTCCCAAAGGCATGTTGAGGTACCCACATACAATGCATCTCTCATAAAGATAGAGTAAAAGGAGAAAACCTAGGGGAAACCCCCAAGAGACAAAAACTCACTCAATAAAACCGGAGAAGAAGAAGAGTGTGGTCTTGTAACTCGTCCTTATGCGAGAGGTACCCACGTATAATGATCATCCCCAGAGAGTAGACTAAGAAAGAAGTGAGGACAAGAAGGTCCTATAAGAAGAGTGTCGACGATGTGGTCCACCACGTAACTATTGAAGAGAACCCTCGTATGCATGAACAATGTTCCCGCCCTTAAGAAGAACAAAAAGGAGCACTTAAACTTAGGTCATGTGGACTCGTTTTCATGTGTAGGTTGTGGACACTTTCATGTGTGAAAGTGTTCCTCGCTTGGGTTCGGGGCAGAGCCCCGATAGTCCAGGGGCTTTCCCAGGATAGCGAGGGTTGGGCGGCCAAATTTTTTTTTTTGGGCGTAAATTTTTTTTGCCTCGAAAAAATGCACCCGACATATCGGAAACATGCTCTTCTCATATGGGTGAGATTTTTGACCCATAGGTTTTTGGGCTGGTTTTGGCCCATGGTTTTGATACCCACAGTATTGTAAAACTACTTAAGCAATTGCCTACTTATATGGTTTTATGCATATGGTAGGGTATAATGAAAAACATTGCAGATGTGCTTTGAATTCGGCTATGAATTCTGTAGAGTTTGTTGAGCATAGCTCCAAACGGATCTGGGTATTGTATTGAGAGAGCGGTGGCTTGTAATAAAATTTGAGCAAGTGATTCTTGGTGGACGTAGCCCAAATTGGGTGAACCACGTTAAATATTGTCTCTTTGTGTTGTGTTATTTTATTCTACAATTTTATTTGAGATCTGTAATAATTTCTGCATATTAGTTTCTATTGTTGCGATTTTGTGAGGGATTATTCACATATTTTATCCCTTATTTCCTAACAATTGGTATCGAGACTTGGTTTGGTTTGCTGAAGTGTTGAATCACAGGGAAAGTTTTATCTTGAGTGGGAGCTATGGCAGATGATGGAAGATCTAGGGTTGATAAATTCAACGGGCAGAATTTCAATCTTTGGAAGATGCAGATGGAAGATTACCTTTATCAAAGGATCTTTATACTCCATTGTCTGAGAAGGTGAACAAACCCTCGAGCATGACAGGATGTGGAATGGGATTTGTTGGATAGGAAGGCACTTGGGACAATCCGGTTGTGTCTTGCATCTTCGGTATTATTTAATGTTTCAAAGGAAAAAATACTACAAAAGAACTAATGGATGCATTAGGGAAGTTGTATGAAAAACCCTCTGCCTCTAATAAGATATTTTTAATGAAAAAGTTGTTTAATATGAAGATGTCGAGAATGGTTCGATGTGAGATCATCTAAATGATTTTAATATAGTTGTAAATATGCTAGCTTTGAGTTATAATAGAATTTGATGAAGAAGTTAGGGCTTTATTAGTTCTATGCTCTTTACCTGAGAGTTGGAATAGCTTGGTAATGGCGGTAAGCAACTCGGTTCCAGCTAACTCAAAGTTGAAGTTTGAGGATGTTGTAGGGGTGATTCTAAGTGAGGAAATGCGAAGAAAAAGCTCTGGTGAATCTTCTACTTCAGGAATGCTTTGTGATGGAAACTAGAGGAGACAAAGAATAGAGAAGCCGTGGAAAATCAAAGGATCGGGCAAGGTCAAAATCCAAAAGCAAGATAGTATGTTGGCACTTTGTGGAAAGTTTGGGCATGCAAAGAAGGACTGTTGGGAGCTTCGGGACAAGAAGAAACAACAAGAAGAAAACAAGGAGGCAAATGTGGCAATGGGTAATGTATGTCAGGATGCTTTGATTCTTTCTTTGCACAATATTATTGAATCTTGGGTTTTAGATTCGGGGCTTCTTTCCATGCTTCTCCACATAGGCATTATTTTGTTGATTATGTTCAAGAGAGATTTTGGGCATGTTTTTCTTGGTGATGATGAGCCTTGCAGACATAGTTGGAAAAGGTTATATTCAAGTTAAGATGCAGAATGGGAATACTTGGCTATTGAAGGATGTCAGACATGTGCCTACATTAAGATGAAATTTGATATCGGCAGGGCAGTTGGGAAGTGATGGTTGTATTGTGATATTTACAACGGACTCTTGGAAGGTTACCAAGGGTGCTCTTGTGGTGGAAAGAGGTAAGAAGGTTGGAACCTTGTATTTAACCACTTATAGCACTAATGTTTGTAATCTTGTGGCTTCAGTAGATCTGACATTGTGGCACTATAGGCTCGGTCATATGAGCCATAAGGGCATGGAGATCATAAAGAAGGATTTTCCTGGATATACAAAAATAGGTTTGGAGTTATGTGAGGACTACATATATGGGAAACAAAAGCGAGTAAGGTTTCTCAAGGTTGGACCTACAAAGAAAGAGAGTAAGTTAGAGTGGTGCATTCTGATGTGTGGGGGCCAACTCAGGTATCATCTCTTGGGGTTCAAGTTATTATGTTACTTTTATTGATGATGCAACAAGGAAAGTTTGGGTTTATTGTATTAGAAACAAATCTGATGTATTTGACACTTTTGTTAAATGGAAAGCCTTGGTAGAGAATGAAACAGGTCTTAAGCTAAAATGTCTCAGGTCAGATAATGGAGGGAGTATTGCAGCAATGAATTTGATGATTATTGTTCTAAGAATGGAATCCATAGGTAAAAGACGGTTCCAGAAACTCCATGAGTAGAATGGGGTATCAGAAAGGATGAACAAAACAATAATGGAACGTCTTTAGGAGCATGAGGTTACATGCGGGACTGCTTCTCTTTCTTTTTGGGCGAGAAGCGGTGAGCACACTGTTGTGTACTTGATAAATAGAGGACCCTCAAGTGCCTTGGATGGAGGCATACGAGGAGGCTTGGTATGGTAAGAAAGTTGATTATTCATTTCTTAGAGTCTTTGGATGTGAGGTGTTTGTTCATATAGACAAGGATGATAGGACCAAGCTAGAGGCTAAATCAGAAAAATGTACTTTCATTGGTTATGGTGGTGATGACTTTGGATATAAATGTTGGAGTATTAAGGACAAGAAAATCATTCGATCTAGGGATGTGGTCTTTAATGAGAAAGTCATGTATAAGCAGCAATTGTAGGAAAACAAGGAAGAATCCAAGAAAGAATATGCAGTGGTAGAGGATCTTCCAGATGGGAAAGTGACACATGAATCAGTTCAGGAACCTCCTCAATAGGAACCCCAAACTCCTATATTGAGGAGGTCTTCTAGGGTAAGAAGAGAACACAGAATTTTTTCTCCTTCTCTTTATTATTTATTACTCACTTGATAGTGGAGAGCCGAGAGAGCTTTGATGAAGCAATGCGGGTAGATGCCGGGAAGAAGTGGGAGCAAGCCATGGATGAGGAGCATCGAGGCTCTCATGGAGAACCGGACATGGGATTTGGTGAAGCTACCCGAAGGCAAAAGAGCATTATGAGAACAAGTGGGTGTTGAGTCAAAGAGGAAGAAGGAGGCAAAAAAGATACTGAGGCCGGTTGGTGGTCGAGGGTTTGCACACGAAAAAAAGGTATAGATTTTGATGAGATTTTTTCTCCTGTAGTAAAAATGACTTCTATTAGAATTGTTCTAGGAATAGTTGCAGCAAAGACTTGCACTTAGAACAACTTGATGTAAAGACTACATTTCTCCATGGTGATTTGGAGGAGGAACTATATATGTAGCAACAACCAGAGGGCTATGAGGTCAAAGGTAAAGAGGAGATGGTGTGTAAATTGAAGAAGAGCTTGTATGGCTTGAAACAAGCTCCACGTCAATGGTATAAGAAATTTGATAGCTTCATGATGGAGCAAGGTTATATTAGATGTCATTCTGACCATTGCGTGTATACAAAGAAATTTGAGGATGGCAGTTATATTATCCTTTGTCTGTATGTGGATGACATGTTGGTTGCAGGTAAAAACATGCAAGAAATAAAAGTACTCAAGAAGCAGCTAAGTGAATCCTTTGCTATGAAGGATTTGGGGGCAGCCAAACAAATCCTTGGTATGAGGATATCTCGGGATAGGAAGGAATGGAAGCTGACTTTATCTCAGGAAGAGTACATTAAGAAGGTCTTGGAGAGGTTTAATATGCAGGATGCTAAACCGGTTGGGACTCCTTTGGCAGGCCATTTCAAGTTATCAAAGGAACAGTGTCCCAAGAGAGAGCAGAGAGAAACCAGATGTCCAAGGTACCTTACTCATCAGCGGTTGGTAGTTTGATGTATGCCATGGTGTGCACTAGGCTTGATATTGCCCATGCAGTGGGAGTGGTGAGTAGATTTATGAGTGATCCAGGTAGAGATCATTGGCAGGCAGTAAAGTGGATCCTTCGGTATTTGAGAGGGACCATGGGGACAGTTTTGTGCTACAGTGGATCAAACACCACTTTGTGTGGTTATGTAGATTCAGATATGGCTGGAGATGTAGACAACAGGAGGAGCACAACAGGTTATGTTTACATTGTAGGTGGAACAACAATAAGCTGGATTTCACGACTACAGAAGTTGGTGGCTTTGTCAACCACGGAGGCTGAGTATGTTGCTTGCCACAGAGGCAAGCAAAGGAAATGATTTGGTTACAAAATTACTTGAGGAGTTGGGGCATAAGTAGGAGGAAGGAAAGTTGCATAGTGATAGTCAGAGTGTTATACACCTAGCTAAGAACTCTGCTTTCCACTCTAGGACAAAGCATATACAGTTAAGGTACCATTTCATCAGGACAACTTTGGAGGAAGAGAAGTTGAAGTTGGAGAAGATTCATACCAGTCAGAATCCTGCAGACATGATGACCAAGGTGGTCACAAGGAAAAAATGAAGTTGTGTTCAGCTTTGGTTGGTCTTCACAAAAACTAGTGAAGGGTTGAGAAGCTTGCTCAGAGGAAAACTAGTCTCCAAGTGGGAGATTGTTAGGTTGTGGAGCCTATTTTCATGTGTGAAAGTGTTGAAGACTGTACACTAAGAGTACTTGTACACTTTTCATGTATCCTCATTTTGGGGCTTGGGTCGAGCCTTGAGTGGGGTCAGGGGGCAGCCCTCGATAGCGAGGTTCGGAGGCGCCCCCAATTTTTTTTTTTTTTTGGGCGTAAATTGTTTTTGGCCTCGAAAAAATGCACCCGACATATCGGGAAATGTGCTCTTCTCATATGGGTGATATTTTTGACCCATAGGTTTTGGGATGGTTTTGGCCCATGGTTTTGATACCCATGGTTTTGTAAAACTACTTAAGCAATTGCCTACTTATATGGTTTTATGCATATGGTAGGGAATAATGAAAAACATTACAGATGTGCTTTGAATTTTTTGTGTGAATTCTATAGAGTTTGTTGAGCATAGCTCCAAACGGATCTAGGTATTGTATTGAGAGAGTGGTGGCTTGTAATAAAATCGAGCAAGTGATTCTTGGTGGGCGTCTTGAACCATGTGGGCGTTTTATTTGAGATTTGTAATAATTTTGCATAAATATTTTATCCCTTATTTCCTAACACCCACTCCTGTGAACTTTGACGTTAAATCTATAACTAAAGGTGGCATCTTTGGGAATGCCACTAAAATGTAAGTGTCGAAAGAAATAAAATGGTTATAACCCTCACAAAGGGATCCACAGGAAGAGATGGATTATTAAGCAAAACTTGAAATAAATAAATGCTAAATCTAAATATGTAACAACACAAATATACATATGTAATAGAATACAAATTTGACCCAAGAAAATAAGCTAATAAATTATGAAATCTTATTTTCAAAAGAGAGGGTAACATACTTAGTTGATTTGCATAAATCCAAGATGTTACGAGATGGAAAAAGGATGAAATGGGAAAGAAGAGTGTCGAATGGCGAGCTCAAAAATGCGTAACTATCGAGAATGTTATGACTAGGGCTCACAGTGGAGCACTGCAGAGACCTCCTTTAGACACTGTGACTACTCAAAACCTTAAAAACCAATTTCATAGGATCACGCTATGTTCGTTGGATGTTGTTTTTAGTCACATGTATGTCATTGTACTTCGTTGTTAATCGCTGAAACACAAAGAGAAAGAGAACCTACAAAATCCCAAAAAAACATCAAATCCTAAAAATAAAAATATGCAAATGGGATCGTGATGCAGGATCTCGGCGGCCACCCAACCGAGTGAACTTATGATCTAGGCACTGCACTACATTTTATACTCCATGTAGTTCTACATGTGTGTATGTAGGATCGTGCCCTAGTTGGATCTTGTGTGAGTCACACTTGATAACGAGTAATAGCTAGATGTAGAAGATGTAAATAAATGTGTGCATGGAAAAAGGAACTTCCCCTCCTATGAATTTTATGCTGAAGAATGCAATCCCTTGTCCCTTGAATGGATGCTTTAATGCTCTTATAATACATTTGGATGCAACCTTAGGTGATGATAATAGAAGTTTAGTGTTGGTGCTTTATTATCATCACATAGTTTTGTATTCATATGATTCCCTTGTTTGAATTTTGTAATTGACCACTAAAAAGCTAACCACCAAAAAAAAAATATGCCCAAACGGATAGAAAAGACCCAAAATATGAGATCAAGATGCAAAGAGGTTGGGGTTTCCTAAAGGGGACGAGGGCACCTGGCACGACGCCATATTGAATTGATGTTGGTTTCCATAGTGAGAAAAAAATGAAGTGTCGAATGTCGATTGGGAGAGAAGGTGTAAAACCAAGAAGGAAAATAGAAAACAAGCAAAGAGACCAAAAAAGTGTTCAATTAGTAATTTTCTTGCTTAGGAATCATATGAATAGTGGTATGTGATCAGGACTAGAAATATACCCAAAGTGTGTGATTTAGTGTCTACATTTTCCCCCACTTTATGTTGTTAAGAGAATGCTCGATAACATAAAGTAGATAAGAGATGCATACCTGATAACCATGTAGATCAATGACCAAAAGTGTGTCTTGGAGAAAATAAAAAACATGCAAAGTGATAAAAATTTGAAGTGTGGATGCTTTAGAGAAGAGGAAGTGAATAATGACCCTAGGGTTGAAAGCGTATGTTTAGATGTCACATTATACATGTTTTCGATGTCTCTTGTACTTGTACTTGATGTGATTGTTGCTTCCCATAAGGATGGACCAAAAAAGAGAAGAGCAAATGAGTAGTCTAGTATGTGTATATGAAAAGTTTGATCAAAAAGTAAAAGTATGTAAAAATGTGAAAAGTAACATGTGCACTGATCCATGATGAGTGAAAGAGATCTAGAGAATATCTTTGAAGATATCGTAGAAGAACACGTTTTTGGGTGATCTCACACTAGTTGCACCAAATGCGAGTTTTTGTCGATCTCATGCCAAGTGTGGAAAAAGTGTAGGGAGAAAGGTCTAGTGTTATTCTCCAATATTTAAATGCTTCCCAAAGTATAAACACCACATGAGATGGTGTTTGCAAATCCGATCCATTCGGACTTGGAACAACTTCTTTGTTGCCCATATAGAAGGGTTCAATATTCATGATGTCGATGTTCTCTTTCCTAGATCAATAAACTTTTCACTTGAACCATTCATTCTATCCTTTACCGTAGTCCCATTAAATTGTAGAGAACAATAACAACAATAGTTTGGCCTTCCCAACTTAATTTTACACATCCCTTTATACTTCAAAACTAGAGCTCCAAATTTTGAAGTTCATCCATTAGAGATCTTTATCGGGCCAATACTTATGCCACTTTGTGTGAGTTTTGTTGCTTGGTTGTGCTAACACCCATTCAACACATCCATGTGTCCCATTGTGCTTCAAAAATAGATCATGCTTCATGTGTTCATATTTCTTCATCTATTAACGTTTTTCCTTGGTTCTACACGATCATTGAGTTAGTAATTTACCATCTTTCCTTTAAACATTGTATCTTTGACATTTCTTTATTCGTATCTTTTAACTATTCGTTGAACTGATGTAAGCCATCTATGATGTTGATGGTTAGGAAAGACTTGGCATTACTAACATATTTCTTCCCATCCTGCTACTAGTTTTGGTTGTTCTTAATCTCATGATATTGCAATCCGATCTATATGATATGGTGTTTGCAAAGCCTATTTTATTGTTATTTTGAAAACCCAAGGATAGGGATTTAATTTTTGACCAATATTGGGTTTGGGAGAACATGGACTCATGTTCAAGCCATGGTATCCATCTTTTGACCCCTAAAAGACTCCTTTGATACCTACCCTATCTGGATCCGCTTGTCAGGACTTCCATTGCAACTCTGGAATAGATCCTGCCTTATTTCTATAGGAGATACCCTAGGATCTTCTATGAAATTTGATGATAAAACCTCCCATCAAACACATACAACTTATGCTAGAATTTTGGTTGATATTGACACCTCTCAAGCCCTTCTAGTAGAGATTCACCACAAATAGGTGACAAGAAGTGGGTGCAGAGGATTGACTATGAGGGTTTAGTGTTTAGATGTCAAAGATGCTTTCAAATGGGGCATCTCATGGATGAATGTGAACATTCCAAATGAAAGGAAAACTCTGTGTGGTGGAAGGACTCTCTGTCAGATCATTTGACGATAAGCCCCGATTAGAACCAGTCATGGATTCATCAAACCCTTTAAAGGTAGTCACTCCCCTATTTATGTTGGGATACCATAGGTTTCTTCTACCCCAGGTTGATGTTATAGCTACGAAGGATTGTTCCTCATTGCCCCTCGCTGTGGGCCACACTCCTATCATGAATCTTGAAGTTGTTCTTCTGATCTTCATGGAAGATGGTAACACGAACTGACAGTGGTGGAATGGAGGAATAAATGACATAAAAACTAAAATCTAACATTGTTTGATCATGAAATTATTTTTTCATTTTTTTGTATCTATTGTTGCATCTAGGTTGTAGGCCTAATGTTTTTGGGCAGTATCTATGTTGTGAGCGAGTTTTGGACCTTCTATGTTGGTTGTATAGTCGTTGTATGTTTTTGTTTTTATTTATTTGGGTGCTAGTTTTTTTTCTTTGTTATAGGCGAAATTTTTTTTGTTGGGATTTCATGTTAAATCTTGATATTGATCTTTTTTTAGTAAAATTGTAAAATATGGCTTTTGAGCCTTTACATCATATAGTCCCTTTCAAGCTATAGTCAACTTTTTACTAATAATAAAAAATATTTTCCTTTTTAAAACCATTTGTTCTTCTTGAAGCATATGATCTGGTTAGATTCAAAATAAGCACTTATTACATCATACAAAAAAATTCTTAGTGATGATTTAGTTACTAACCATGTCCTTGCTTATAGATGCATACTTGGGGTGTTATGATAGATAATGTAAGATCTTTGAAGCCAATAGTTTCTTTTTTCTAAAGTCCTAAATTAATTTTTGATCTCCTAAAGTCCTATTTTTCCCACTTATGATTTGTAGTGCTTTTATAATTATTATTTGAATTCTTAATGAAAGAACTCTAACCGGTAACTATATTTCAATATATATGACACTTCACAAAATAAAAATCGATAAAGATATTTTAAGTCATAGTAATGGTTTTCATTTAATTTTAAGGGTGATGGCTATACTAATTGATTATTAAATAAGAAAAGATAATAATTAACAATATGATAAAATAAAAAAATTGTTTAGAAATATGATTGGTGAGCCTTGATCAAGCTTGTATAGCTATTAGGATAAGAAGGTTTTTAAAATGTTGATTATTTTTAAATCCAAAAATGTGAAGCTTTTGTTGTGAAGTTTCAATCAATGGTTGTGCACCTAATAGTTTAAAATTTTTGTTAGATTTGTAATCCAAAAGTTTTGTTATCAAAAAGTAAAACATGAAAAATATCAATTGGCTAACGAAACATGCATATTTACAAATGAACAAGATATATATGGAGTTACATATTGACGATCCCCTTGGTTTATGACATTTTAAAAGAAAAATGGACTATAACAAAGAGGAATAAATAAGATCATATTTTAAGAAAAGGGATATAATTCACATTTTCATAGTTTTTATAGGAAGAGCGGACCTTAAATTTTATTTTATTTTATTTTCCAACAACAATCTATTCTTATCTATTTATTTTTCATTTTTTGTAATTTATTGCCACTTTTTAGGAAATATGGGTAGACTTAGTAACAAAGCTTAGACATAAATGAAGGAAGATTTGGTAAACAATTTTAAGGGATGTACTTCTTGTTACTCTTTTTAGACATGTGAATCATAAATATATTGTGTTTATGTATATTAACATTCAAAACCACTCCACCCTTTAATTCTCCCTCTTCATTACAAATGTGTAAAAGAGACATTCCTTGAGAGTCTTGCAATTTTTATAGTTCTTTAATGGTCTTCAAATTTGCAATCTTTATATGCTTTGCATTATTTACACTTTATTTTAATTATAATGTAATCTATGGCATCTCATTTTTAAATATTTGCATTCATTAAAATTTAACACAAATCTTGGTTATTTGTAAGCTTTATGGTACTTTTGGATATTTGTTCAAGTTATTTTCAATGTTTTTCCCTACTTATTAAAGCTTTTTTGAGCCCCAAATTTAGAGGTGAAATCTATAGGTCATAATTCAAATCACATCAAATATACACATTGGATTGTGAGAGAGAATATAAAGGAAAAAAATCACTCATGTTTTGGTCCCTTATTTTTCTATTTTTAATTATATATATACGTGGATTAGATATATGTCCCTTTTTCATCCTTTAAGAATATTTTTTTTTAATTTCAAAACAAATGCTTCCACAATACATGTGGTAGGTGTGTTCTAACCCTATCACATAAAAATCATATTGGATCTAAATTTTTCTAAGTTTACAATTATGTTTTGTTTTCTCGATTAGAAATAAAATTTCAATATGTATGATTTCTCCATAGTTCTTTACAATTTGATTTTTTGTTCATTGATGGTCAATGTTTTAAAGCCTAATAAATAATGAAATCCTAAATAAGTTGAATTATATTGCACATAGACAATGATTCTTTATAGTTGTCTCATCTTTTATGTTATTACTATATGCACAACTTTTAATACATGAGATAATTATGTTGATGCCTTTTACATGTATGTAAAATATAAAAGCATTCTCAAAGTATATGAATTATTTAACTAGATGTCTCAACTAAGCCTAGTTCCCTAGAATATTGTGATTGTAGGATATATAAAAAATAACATTCTTTAAATATACATGGAAATACATTTTAAATGTGTACAAAATGTGATAGTTTAGAATAGGTTATGTAGAGACCTAAAAGAGAAAATATAAAACAAGGATCTCATAAAGCACAATGGAATCATGAATAATTAAGAGTTGTCAAACAACACATTCAAATTGTTATTGAGTTTCTACCACAACCATATAAATATTCACACCTTAACCAATGATGTTTTATGCATGAAAATTCCACCTCTCTACACTTGTTGGTATTTATGTTTATAACACGTAATTACAAATTAATTTTAATTTAGATATTAGTATGCTCATAAGATCGGAATATCAACTAGAATAGAAATCATCTGAAATAGAAATGTTTAAATGGAAATAAAGACATGATATTTCATTTGTCTATTACAATCTAGAACAGAAATTGACCAAAATGGATTTTTGGCTCTATATTGCTTTCCCTTGTTGACTTACATTTACGAGTGGATTTAACTCATCATTATACAAGAACTTTTAGTAAAATCATTCTAGTTGGTGACTTGGGTCAACTACCTACTTTTAACAATATACCTTTATATGTCGAGCATTCATTTGGGGTGAACCTTTGGAAAATATTTCAAACATATTTCACTTTGTGAATAATATTTCAACAAGGCTCTTACTTGACACGAAAATCCACATAGCTCAAGGTATAACATTACACCAAACAACTATAGATATTGGAGGATCGTAACAAAGGCATTGATTTCATATAAATCTCTGAGTCTACTCTCTTGATGACCCACACATTTCATTTCGCCTTTCTCATTCCAACATTACTCAAATTTGGCTCTATGTCTGTTTGTTAAACTTAAAAATGTATGAGAGGTGCACCTCTGAAGTGTTGCAACATTTCTCTGATAGCTAGACATCAACACCTTTCCTCCACTTCTTGACCACTCCCCATGTTTCTCAAGTTTCATTTCAACAAGTTCCAATTTTTAACTCTCATCGCAACCCCTATTGCATCTACATTGTGCTTCCTAAGTGTGATTGTTTTTAAATTATAAATATGAGTACAAAAACAACTATATTCATTGTGTTGCATACAATAAGAATAGACTCTCTACCATTCTTGTTACTCCACAAAATGAGGTGTGGTAATGGTTTCATGTTTTAAATTATTGTAATATGACATGCATATAAAATGAGGTGTGGTAATGGTTTCATGTTTTAAATTATTGTAATATGACATGCATATAAAATGTGGAACCAAACTTCAAAAAAATTGTTTGACCATTTACTTCAACTAATTATGGTTTGATGGTAAGATATGGATAAAATAAAATTGTGGATATGGTCTTGGAGAATTATAGGTAAATATTTTTATAAGTGTTAAGCTCAAATTTGTAACATTTGTGATACTCGCATTTTATGTCAAAATGAGAGCTTTGGAACAAAATATGAAGACTTGTCAACAAATAATAAAAACAAAATGTTATCGGGTATCATTACAAATTTCTTTGAAAACATGTATGCAATCATATGACATATCAAAAAAGCTTAACATATTGGGTTTACTTTTTTAACAAAATAAACATTGGTATTCCTCCATGAATACTTTAATGCATGTGAAATTGCTAATATTTATTTAATAGAATAAAATTACCTAGCACTATAAAAAATAGACATAGGTTGGAATACACTTTAAGGTTATTCAAATTTACGCACCTTTTTTTGGCACCATTGCTCTTATTCTAAAATAACAGATAATAAGAATAGCCTCTCTACCATTCTTGCTACTCCACAAAATGAGGTGTGGTAATGGTTTCATAAAAGCATGAGGCAAATTATTGTAAGATGACACATGCATATAAAATGTGGAACCAAACTTCAATACTAAATTGTTTGACCAAATACTTCAACTAATTATGATGTCATGGTTCATGTTATGATGGTAAGATATGGATCGAACAAAATTGTGGATATAGTCTTGGAGAATCATAGGCAAATATTTTTTTAGTAAGTGTTAAGCTAATATTTGTAACTTCTACAATCCTCACATTTTATGTCAAAATGAAAGCTTTGGAACACAACATGAAGAGTTGTCAACAAATAATCAAAACAAAATTTTGGTGGAATTTTGTCAAGAATCATTACAAATTTCTTTGAAAACATGAACGAAATCATATAACATATAAAAATGCTTAACATATTGAGTTTCTTTTTTACCAATTTAAACATTTACTTTCCTCCATGTGTACTTTGCAAGTCATGTGGAATTTCTAGTATTTATTTAACAATATAAAATTACGAAGCATTATAAAAATAGACATAGTTTGGGATACACTTTAGGGCGATTCAAATTTAGGCACCTTTTTTTGGCACCATTACTCTTCTTCATAACTACTACAACAAATCAACATATGTCCATAGAGGTTGTGAGTCCATTAAATAAGAAAGGAAAAAAAATTCGCCGGCCATTAACTCCTTTTCCCATAATAAATGTTAATATTACTACCGAAGGCATTATATGATGCATTCATTTGACCAAATAATTTCAATTAAATGTTTATATTAATGTATTATTTGATAATTTTAAAATTTGACATCATAAATTGGTTAAAATTTTCTAAGGGTTTTATTTCTTTTTTTTAGTTGTTTCAAGACTTTACAATATAAACATGTACAATTAAATTGATACCATAATAATTGACTAACCCATTTATTCGCCGGAGGTGTTTACTTTGAAGAAGGCATTCTTTGGAAAGTGTTGAATTCGGTGGCTTAACTATAAACACTTTTAGATATTTTTGTAAGTCATAGATATTTACTATTCTTTGACTCCACATCCTTTAAATGACATTTTAGACTAGGCAATAACCATTCTTTGGTGCCCTTGCTTTTGGGAGTGGCTGGCCTGAGAACATCATGAGTGACCGCGGTGTTAACTCATGGTTCTGTTTTTTATTTTACTTTACTGGCAGCCATAGCTGGCCGACAGAAGAACCGACTCTCTACACCTTTCCCTTCTTTATCTTTACACTGGAATTGTTCTTTGAGTAAAATTATACACATAAAATTGAAGCCCTCTCCGGCGTAACTTGCAACTCATTTGCAATTGCTAGTATATATATATATATATATATATATATATATATATATATATATACACTGAAATGACATGTATTTGTTAATAGATACTTAAGAAGTAAGCCAACTTGAAATCCTCCAAGAAGAAAAAGAATAACTTTTAACGTCCACGAAGCTACCAATGTACTACCTTACACTCACAAGAGCTTCTCTGCAACGCTGTAGCCTGTAACCAGTCCAGGTCTAACTAAAGTCGAATCAAACTATACTTTAAACGAAATTTACTAATTATTTGACCCATCCTACGTATTAATTATTTACTAATAGGTATTATTGCAAACAACATACCTATTATTGACGTCAACCTCGGATAGTGATGAGTGGTTCGCGAGAATTTAGTGACGCACAGTACTTACAGACACCATTTTTCTTTATTGGTGGCCCATGACCATCCATCACTCAAATCTTTTCTTCTCTTTTTCGCATTGCTTCATGGATAAGAAACCACACTGGCATCTTTTTGTTCTTTATAAAAGACGGACCACTACCTACCAGTCTACCAGTCTACCACTCCTCAGGAATTGAGGTACGTAAAAAACAAAGCGGGGGCATGCCCGTACATCTATTGTGGTAACTGGTCCACCATTTGGTATTTACTTTGCAATATCGAACCGATTCTTTAAATGTGGTTTGTTCTTATTATATGAAGCCACATGGCCCCTCCACGTTTTAAATTTGAAAGTAATCTCATCACACTTCTCCTCCTTTCCAATTAAATCCATCTCGTCCAAAAGGTCACAACTATCATTAATGCGTAGGGCATTCTACATATCATTGTTTCAAACTTTGAAATCTCATTCAAGATCTGATCGACAATAATAAAATTGAGCTTCCAAAGCCTATGACTTTTGCACCTGTCAATGACAATCATAAGCTCAAGATCTTTAACAATCCACTTCCAAAACACGACAAGAAGTCGGTTGACTCCTCGACTAATCATACATATCGCGTAGTGCCTCCTCCCCATCGGGGCTCTGGATTTCTTAATTGCTTGTCTACAGAGATGTCTCCTCCAATCATTTCTTTCTCTGACCATGATTATCATACGGCATTCTCTTATGATCACTTGCACATTAGTGCCTATATCATATCTATCCCTATCAATAACACCAAGGTTGATCCATCATGGCCCATTAGCGCGTGTTCTATTCCACTTCTTGTTACTTCTATTGGCTATCCACTTTCACAAATTTCATATCCAATGAACAATTCCTATGGTGTTGTCAAGCTTCACGTTATAGTCGGTCCTCTTACTATGTTAGTGCCCTTCCTTGTGGGACAAGTAGTCGAAGGGTGTGACATGCTCTTAGGCCTCAATTGGATTCATATGTCTAAGTCTATCATCTCCATGAATCATTTGTGTCTAAAATTCATTCACAACAATCAAGTCATCTCTATCAATGGTATGCCTCCATCCACTCCATGGTCGTAATCTCCTCTCGCGATCATCAATGCATCACCTAGTCCATCTAGTACGTCACAACCTCTAGAACCAAAAGCACAAACTACTCCTAGCTCACCTACGCGGTCGCATCACTCTGTTTATCCAAGATTACATAAGTCTAGGTCCATTGCTCGAATAATTCCTTCATCTAGAAACACTTCACGACCTTGTTTTATTCCTCGTAGGTGTCCATTACCATCACGATCTACTTCACATAGGTGTTCATCGCCTCTGCATTCTACTTTGCACATAGATCTCATTGCCTCCACATTTTGTTACATGAAGGTGCCCATTGTCTACTCTTTGCATGCATGCATATAGGCTTCTTCAGCAACGTCTATCTCATATACCACCACTTTTAGAGCATACTCATACACCTTCGTCTCCACCAACATCGGGTGGAGGACCATCTCCACCTTTCATTTTAGCGGGTGAGTGCACTCACCATCGCACACTTAGGGGCATCGCGCTTATTCTCTCCCCCTCTAAGCATCAACACGAGTCTTATACTCTCATCACATCACACATAGATCTTTACACACAACATATACACCACTATCACCATTTCCCGATGCGCACTCTTGTCTTTATGGTTCACTGATTATTTGTTGAGGGCCTACTATACACATGAACCTCACACACTACACATCTCACACATCACATATCATACACTTATGACATCTTCCCTCACAACATCATTTTACACACTTTGCGACATATTCACTCTACGCATTCACACTACACTTGTTCTACATCTACATGCTTGCGCTCATTTCCCGATGGCGTACTCTAGTCCCACATCCATACTCGACTGTTGAGGGTATACATATCAAGTGTACCTCATCAAACTCACATGTTCGATCATTCAATCATCTTATCATTCGACATTCCTATTTAGTGACTTCTTTACACATATCGTGATATACACTTTATGCTAAATCATCACCCCTTTCTAGCTTTCTTATTCATTCATCTTGTGGTATATGCCTTATGTTAAATCATCATGCTTGTTAGCCTCTTCTTCACATATATTATTATATATGCTTTATACTATATCATCACCCCTTTCTAGCTTTCCTATTTATTCATATAGTGATATATACACTTTATGCTAAATCATCACCCCTTCTAGCTTTCCTATTTCCTTCATATCATGATATACACTTTAGGCTAAATCATCACCTCATTCTACAACCTCACAATTACTCATCCATATGTCACATTTGATATCATCTACACATCATCATTCTATAATCAACAATCCACACTTAGTTCATCAACTCTTTCTAACACACAACGACGCATCATTCAGACCATTTCCCGATGACGCACTCCCATTTACATTTCATTCTTGAATGTTGAGAGGACATAAACAAATGAACTTTATTTCATATATTTCCATCCACTCGGGGGGCACACTTCTCATATCATTCACACTACATTCCATTCCACCTCATCCACAACATACTACATATCTTGGTTGCATTTACTTTTGCTTACATGTTCACTTTATTACACATGCTAGATAGATATCTTGTATGTCATTATCTTTATCATACACACATGTGCGTTCACTTGCTTTTCTAGTTGTGATCACAAATTCTACAAATCTATTACACGCAACATGGATGTTTGGCGCAATACCTAATACCAATTCTACGGAGGCTCTTAAGAGCATCCACTTTCGTATACTACAGGTGTTATTGTTTCATTTTTGTTCATAACACATTACTTTAACGGCTTATACATGCTTTGACATAATTTTTACCTTCATAACATGTTAATGAGTGCTTCATGTGCAACATTTGTTTTGCAGGACCACATGCTTCCATGGTTTCTTGATACATTGCTTGTCATTTTTGTCTTTTGTGTCGACATTGTTTGCGAGGCTTTTCTCTTTGACTTGTGTACACACTTGTCTACTTACGGCCACTTCCACCTTCATTTTCTTGTGACATCATGATTGGTGTCCCATGTTTACAACCCTCTTTTTGCGGTCTACATTGTCTTCTTACGTGTTTACATTGTCTTCTTGCATCTTAGATTACACATTGTCTTCATGTCTCATTAGCTTACATTTTACATGCATGTTTTCTTGTACTAACACTTGTCTCCTAGCCACTTTGTTTGCATGTACCTTGGTTTCTACCAAGCATACTCCCTTCCCTCTGCAAGGCATAGTTTTAGCACATCGGTCGGTCCTCTTTTTGGGCCGCATACTCCTTCAACGATGTTGCATGCACCCCAAACGAGGGGGCATCATTTGGGTGAATCAGTCACCCCATACAACATTATACATAACACAATATCGATACACCATAGTTTTCGGGGCTTAGAATCGACTTGGTTCCTTAGCACAACGACCTATCATGGATTCCTGAAACTAGGGGTAATTCAACGGCGATTGGTAGTTCAGAACAGCCTAAAGAGCTCCACACATAGCGGCTTTTATAGGGCATATAGTCCTTAGCACATGTGTTTATGCACATCATATGTAGTGGTTTTCTACATTATGGGAAGCAATTAAAGGTTGGAGGATGACACCAGACTATTCTTCCTACACCTCTTTCATTTCATTGGCATGAGATCCTGAAAAATCTCGTGTCGACATCATCTACAAGATCCTTTCTACACTCTCTCCTCTCGTTAGGAATTAATATTTACATGGGTATAATATATTATTGTTTGCTACTGTATTTTATATTGTTGTAACAAACAATATATTATATTGTTTGTTTATACCCGTGAATTATATAAACGGGTAAGTTGTTAATTGACTTCATATTTTATAGGAAGTAGTTTATCTAATATTGTGGCTATATAATAGAATAAGTTGAATAGAATATATTTCTGATTATTTTTGTGTTGATTTGATTCTATTGCTGTGATAATTTGACTCTGACCAAATTCAATATTTGGTATCAAAACAGGTCATGGAAGGATTAATGGTCTGTTAATCTGTGAAGGGGCATTTTTGCAATTCCATTCTTGCTCCGAGCCATGAAATTCTCTGAGAAAAGCATTTATTTATGTGTTGAAATTCTAGATTTGGTCAGCATTAGATATTAAACATTTTTGTCATATAGTCAGTTGTTACATTTGATATTACATTTATACTGTGGGTGCTCGCACTCAACCTGCATAACAGTCACGACTAAAATTCATGGTCTAAGCAAGCATGCTGGATATAAATTGAGAGGTTGTGATACATATGTGCTACTATGATGGCAACATGAGGAAATATGATTTGATAAGTTTGTAGATCTATAAAAATCCTCTATCATGCATACTAAGATTGGAGATGTGTGCTCAATTCCATGCAGTTTTCCACTCAATTCCTTACTTATGTTGCACTAGGATCAATCTGTTGTTTGTATCAACATTCTTGCATTGGCATCTCAACCACAATATTGAATTGGTTTTGAATTCTGCAAACTCTTCCATAACTGACTGTTAGTTTGCTTTTGGATGATTGGGAAGGCACGACTTGGCAGCGATTTGCATCAAAATCTCCAGGGAATACCATTACCACCTGTCTTGCACGTGTCCTATCACGACAAATCTCCACGTGGCTTTATAAAATAGTTCTCTTCGCCAATATTGATCCATCCGCTAATCTCATCCGGCTCCACCAGCATAATCAGCGTTCAACTCAAAGCTCCTGGCGATCATCTCTGCATTCTGCAGTGAACTCAAATTGTTCGTTGAATGTACATCAATCTATTAGAAGGGAACTCAACGTAAATGGGGACGCAAAAATGGATTCCATAACACATTCGATCAGCTGGAATGCCAAGGCAGTCATGGTTTCAGATCTACATATTTTCAATCTGTTTGATCTACCAAAGGAATCTCCGAGCAATCTTCACGTCTGCTATATTAGTGGTCTGTTCCTATCCAAACCGCCCCTCATTTTACATAAAAAGGTCATAGTTTGATTAAAGAGAAGAATTCACAATAGTTAGCCACTTAAATTTTGCTTAGCCGGTGTTGGTTTATTTATTTGTAAGGTGTTTATGTGTTTAGAGTCTTTTGCCAATATAGCCACTCATATCATCTTTGGTCCAATTGTTTATTAGGTAATGTCGTACCATTCGAAAAAGTATATTTCCAATAATAATATGAGTCTTTAGTATTTTTGTTTGTGGTATTAGATTTAATTTTTTTATAGTTAGAAGTGTCAAAAGTCTTTTTTTAATAAGATATGGGTATAGTCTATAGTCATTGTTGATATAAAGTTATCAAAAGATTTGGGTCGTCTTATGTATTTTCAAAAGTTTCATTAGGAGAGTTATAGGTAAATTTGTAATAACGTCTAAATTATTGTTTTAGTGATCAAGTGTCGTCATTATGTTGTTAAATTACATTGTCGAGTCATTGTAAAAGGTTTGTAAAAATAAATAAATAAAATTTTGCCTCATAGATGCATTTTCGGTGTTACACGACGTCTAAAAAATAAAGTGTTTCACATTACGGAAGGATAATATATAATAAACAATGTGGAAACAATTGAGCATCACATATTTATCCAACTTAAGTTAGCAACACATTTATTGGAGGATGGAGGCATCGGAGGCTGGAGGACAACCAATGACCTCTTGTCATTCGCCAACGATGGGGATGCTTCACTGATTTGGTGGCATGTGTGTGTTTTTGCTTTGCAGTGGTGTGCTTTATTTCAAAGGTGTAGCATGTTTGATTTCAAATAGCTTCATTTTGGTGTGTTTTTAGTGTGAATTGAAAAATAAGAATAGAAGTTCATTCTTGTTCACTGGTATGTGGCTATTCCTATTTCCCCTATGCAAAAACATAGTGAAGAGAAAATAGCACAATGAAATGCAACATCATGAGTCTTGATGAGGTTGAACAGTCAGATGTGTTCCTGTTCAGACCTAGGTTTGTGGTTAGCCTCTGGAAAACCATTGAAGGTTGTTTAGATGTGTTCCTACTTGAGTTCCCACACTGTTAGGTTAGATGTGTTCCCTAGAGTGACTGGTTGATAAGAAGATGATTCCTGAGCATGTTCCCATCCTCGTTGGTCAAATGTGTTCCCAACAGTGCATGGTTGATAAGAAGTTGATGTGTTCCTTATTTTACCTTCAGTTCGAGTGTGTGCCAAGATTGTGAGAAAGGAAGTAAATCTACAACAATAATATCTTGTAGAATGGAAACATTTGGGAAAACATGCAATATTACCTCTAGATTTCGATGACACCAATCAGTATTAGTTGCGGTTCCATCCAACCGTAGGACACTCTTTTACGTAAGTTCATACTATAGACCTAATTTTTCTCGCAATTGCTTTTGGCATAACTTTGCTACTTGCACCATTGTCCACCATACAATTATGAACAAGATGTTCTCCAATAATCCGTGATAGATAAAATCGTGGTGGTTTCTTGATGTCGTGAGCATTTAAGACTTTATGAACCATCCATTTAACCTCTTTGATGTGGTCTTGTTCCATTGTTCCAACGACCATGTATGCTTTCTAAAATTCCTTTTCTATTGTTTTAGAAGAAATCTACAGCTTAGCTAGTTCTTGAGAAAGTAAATCTTGTTGTCCCAAAATACTTAGATAATCCCACATTGAAATGTTAACATTATGCATTTTCATTACATCAATGTTGTTAAAAGAAGCAACAGCTTTTAGAGATGATTCTCTTTGTTTTAGCATAGGATTTGGTGAAAATTGATTTTGCTTTCAATTGCTTTTGATACTCGAGGTATAAATAACCTTCTTGGATCAGGTTGTAGTTGTTTTGTTGTTCTTTACCAATTATAAAACCTGTTGTTTTTTAGGAACAATAACATTTAGCTGGTTTGGGCTTATACTTACTATTTTATCAATGATGAGAGGTAGAAACAGATCTATTCTGCTATTTTTACTCTCTGCAACCTTTTCCCGAGCCCAGTAGTAAGCTCTGTAATGAAATCATCCTCACTGAAATTGACTAGGTTCTTTTCAGGTGCCTTCTAAACTTGAGTATCTTACTACCCACCCTCCATTTGAGGCATGAACAATGTCTCAGATTGAGGTTGTGCAACAAGACTTATGTTCAGAAAAGCATTTGGGCAACTTGCAACTGAATGAGGTTAATTACAAGGTTAACACCATTCCTATGTAGCCATATTAACTAGAACTAAAGCATTAGATGAACTAGGAGCCTTTGGGTCAAACTACCTTTGCTGATAAGGCTGCCTATAATTTTGATTCTACTTGATAAGGCTGCCTATTTTGCTAGTTGTCTTTGATAAGGAGCCTGATAAGGTCTGTTAGGTAATGCAAGCCTATTCTCGATTGAAGTCATCTTGTTCCCCATAGTCTACAAAGCTTTAAATACGTCATCTGATGGGGCTACAACAACAAGTTCTATAATTGTGATAGGCTAAAGAATAGGTGCTAAATCTACCCAAAAAAGACATCAAGGCCTTAGTGCTAATTTTACGGCTTGAATAAGATTGTTTTCAGCTCTTATAGAAATATCATAAGCATCCAGGAGAGTTTCACCTCCCATAGACTAAATCATAGTTGAAATATCATTGTTTAATGCTCTAAGATAATAAAGAAAAGCATGATCAACTTGAGGCTTAACACTTGCTAGAATTCTTTCCCAAGTTACGCAAAATGGATGTTGAAACTAGACATAAATTTGTTGGGAGCTCTTTTAATGGTAGATAGTTTTTCTATGAGAGATAAATGATCTGAATTATCTTGAAATTGTTTCAGCAATTTACCACCTAAATCATCCCAAGTTCTTATGCATCCAATCTCTAGATTTCTATACCATTGCAAGGCTTGTCCTTTAAGGGATCAACTAAAATTCTCAAAGCCACATCTTCATGAGTAATATTATGGATTGCACATATGGCTGCAACATCTTTGATGTGCTCTGTAGGTGTGACGTGAGTTTCACCAGTAAATTAAGGAAAATTTCATGGCAGCAGAGGGATATCATGATAAACTGGAATTACTAAAGGGATGTCATTAGTAAAGGTCACAAAATTCCTAGGTGGTTGAATAGCCATTTGAAAAATTGGGATGTGAATAGAGAAATTGATACATGGTGAAGGAATATTAGGAGGAGGGTTATCAAAACCAGGCCTATTATAAGGTAAAGTATTACTAACTCTTCTCCTTCTTGCAAAATTCAAAGGTAAAGAAATAAAATCAGAAGGAATTCCTCTTACTGATGATCTTGTAGTTACTTTAGGCATGGAACATGTTGCAATACTAGATCTAAAATCAGCATTACTTGAGTCACCAAGTAGATCTTTAGATCTTTAGAAAAAATTGTTGCAGCTTTGTTGTCCGGAAGTAACCTTTATACATTAAAAATATTTCATAGATTTGTGTTGTGAATATCTGTAACCTTCATGCAGATCTAATTCATTGTCCCACTAGGACATGCCAAAAATTGTTATCTCTCGAAAGTGCACCATGTAGAGAGATGATTGCAGTGTTCTAAGCTTGCAAATTTTATCTCTCTCTTTCATAGATACAATGGAAACACCTCAGGTCTATGGGTATACCTATTTTGAGGTGAGTCTCCTAGTATCAGGATAGTTCCTTATTGATGTATCCTAAACTAATTTTCTGGGGTTTAAGGGTAAAAGATGACTATAAAATGAAATTAAAACTGAGGTGATACACCAAACTTGTATGAGGTCTTTGACTGAGTACATGCACAATTGATATGGAATGAATTTCTAATGCACAGGCCAATAATTTTCTGAAGATAATTAAGGGTAAACACTTTGATGTATTGAGGGATAAAATCACAACAATACTTGTTAAGTTACACATACACATTAATATCATGTAGAAATTACTTGAATTTGCAACATGGTAAGATGATTAATCAGGAATTTTAATCATTCACAAGATTAATGAAACATACACAGAAGCAAATAATTGGAAAGGTAGAAAATACTTCACATTCAAAGGAAAAACTAGGCGAAAAATTGCTTCAGCACTCATGTATCTAAAAATTCCTCTTTGTGCTTTGCTAAGGCACACAATATATAGAAAAATTGATTCACCCACCCTTCCTAAAAATAGACTAAGATTGTACTCACCCATGCATTCTATTTTTATCCTTTATTTATTAATAAATAAAGGAATAAAATAAAGCAAACTAATACAAAGAGGCATTAATAGCCTTTGATTACATCATAGTCAAACTTGCAGTTGATTGTCTATTTTTAGAAAAAAAAAGCATGGGTGAATAATGCTAAAAATAAACCTTGCTTGATGAGAAAGTCTCCTTCTAGTGCATGCAAATTTGTCTTCTTCTTTGTTGATGTCACATCTAAAATTCTAATCCACTTGTCCCTTGGATGCACAAAAAAATTTGATATCTTTGTTTTGTGCTAACTCCATGTGGGGACCACTCTTAATAGGTGCACTTGTCTTTGTTGAGTTTGGCCTTCTTGTAGACTTGGGACATTGCCATGGTTTTAAACATATATATGGGGCACTTTGTAAAGGCCACCATGCCATACTATAGGTACACCCTTTGATTGACACATGATTATAGTGATTACTTGTCGGCTTTTGCATTTTGGAGGGAATAAGGTTATACTTTACCTTTTGGGTGATCATTGTATGAACATGATTCGGTCCATTTTGGAATATTCGGTGGCGAACTAAAGTTGAGATCCCTTTTGATATGTCAAATGCAATAATTTTAATATAATATGGGTTATCCCCTCCCCCCCTTGATGATGAATCACCCCTCCACATGTTTTGTTTGGTGGCATCTAACTCGGGTTGAGCTAACTGTAACCCTGGTGGTTTGCTTTGAAATTTGGTGCCTTGATTCAAGTCATTGATCTTTGTACTTTTAAATCGCAAAATGTTGATCTCGAACCTATGGTTAGGGTTTCTAGCTTGCATTGAATGTGGTCGGTGACATCTGACCATGATAGTTTGTTTCGATTACTTGAGATCTATCCTTGAGCATTGATCTTCATACTTGTTGAATGTTGATCGTTGATCACTAACCCTTGGTTAGGGTTAGGTTAAGCCAAGCTTAGGTGGGTGAGTTAAAACAACTCGAACTTCATTCATTTTTCATTTTACATCTGGTTTGTGGGTGAAGCCTGGAAAAATTTTATTGATGCCATTTTCATCCTTTGATGAAGCTCGGCTTCTTTACTTACTAGTCGATTCTCTCAACTCGGATTTGCATCTATATTTTCTACTTTTAATGCGAGAGGAAGTCTTTGTCTTCTTTCTTAGCCGCCATTATTGAAGTCTATGAGCTCGGTTCTTGTGCACAAATGATCACTGTTTCTCTATGACATGACATCGTTTATCTTTTGTTCTTTGTTTTTTAAGAGTGGTGTTTGTGGCTTTGTGTTTTTGTGATCTCATGATGTATATTGATCATCCCCATTTTGAAGCTTTGTTTTAAGGTTTTTATTTGTTTTGAGATCTTATTGCTTTCAGGATTTGGCTTTTTTTCTGAGTAAATTTGAGCTTGGATTTATAGTTTTTGCTTTGATTTGTATTTTTATGTTTTGAAGGCCATTTGATTTTTAGAGGTTAGAGTTCAATGCTTTGATTTGTATTTGTATGTTGAAGGCCATTGAGCTACTGTGTGTCATATCACATCGCTTATTAATGAATGGTAAGCTTCTATCTCCTAAGCACCATTGTTACTTTGTCTTTTCCATTTCAACTTCAAACACTGATACTCGTTTTCCTTTGCATTTTAATGTGATTTCTAGGACAACATTGATTTTTGAGTTGAAACTGTTGCGGTTCACCTTTCGGCTCTTTCATTTGATGATCATTCGAGGATTTTCTCATCTTTTCGATTAAATCAATAATTTTTTTCTTCCTTCCCCGATTCTTGGATACCCATTTAGTGGGTTTCAACTAAAGTCAGAAACTGCATTTTCTTCCTTGGATCTGTAACTTGAAACTGATTTATAATAGGAATCATGAACTTCTGAAATGTTTGAATCTTCTTCATCTTTGGAAATGTATGAGTACCTATATAATTTCAAAATTTTTGAATGCTAAAATGGTTGTTTTCTTGTTACATATATTCGTTCCTTTGAATTGTATTGCAATAAATATGTATCTGGACTTTTAACTATCCTGTATGAATGAATTATTTCCCTAAACATGTATCTGCACATGTATTTTTCAATTTTTGGCTTGAAATATTGCAACCCAGATTTGGGTATCCCTCCTTTAATATGGGTATTCGGACTTCTTTACTCCTTCTTGATTTTGTAATCTATTTTGAGGATTAGAATGGATTTAGGAAAAGTTGAGATCCACTTTTGTTACCTTAAACTATGGATTCCCTGAATTTTTTAGAGTTTGCACTTATTCCGTGCTTCATCCTTATTTATAATCCTTCACTTCATGATGTTTAATACCTTGGGGTTTGTTCTTCATTTGATTTTGAACTTACAGTTTAATTCTTTCTTTGAAATATATGTGTTTGACCCTTCTAGTTGGAACTTTACTGAAGACTTGTATTCTTTCCTGTGCAATACTATTTGCAATATGAGATATTAAAGGGCTGAAGCACATTTCAAAACTTGTATATATTGAGTTGTACAACTCTAGCTTCCATTGGCATGGTTGTGCTTTTGAAATCCTAGATCTGCATAAGTACCTCAGGATATTTGTGTTGTTCACTTCAACTTTTGTAGCTCCATTAAATTTGATTATGTTTCATTCTTTCACTTGTGCATTGATTTGGTTAATCATGGCTTGAGGATGACATTATTCCCACTTACTGTAACATTTGTTCACTATTTTCATTTTGTGCCTTGTCATTTGTGCATTCCTTAGTGACTTTCTGTTCATACCTTGGTCCTTTTCGTTCGGATGAGTGTATCAGAGTCCTCTGAAACTTCTATCTCTTGTTTGATCCTATCCGGTAAAACATGATTGTTTAATAAATTGAGCTTTGTTCTTAGTTTACTTGTGATGAATCTGATCTTAATCTTTTATTGATCTAATTCCTTTCTTAAATAGTTGTACTTCTTTGATATAGTAGCATTCCTATGCACTCCAATCTGCTTCATTTAAGAACTGCAATTTTAAAATGGCTGAACTTTATAGGATTATCTTAAAACTTCATGTTATTCAATTGTTAAGCTATAATGAATACTCCAAAGTACTTCAATTGATGAATGATAGTGAGGTCCATTTCTCTTATGCTTAAATACTTGCATTTCCTTTTATTACAACTTTGATATGCATGTTGGAAAATTTAAAATGTCCATTTTTCATGGCGAAGCCCTATCAAAATTTTCCCATATTTCCTTCTTTTATTTCTATTTCAGCTTTGTAATAGATGTACTTTTTGATTCAAAATACAGAATGTATCACTTTTTATGTTGAAGCTGATTTGTTGTTGGAAACTAAAACATAATAATTGGTATCTTGATCATGGCATGCTTTTCTACTTTCTTTTCTATATCACTTATTTGATTTACATACATTTTAAAAGCATGTATTAGTTAAAAACAACATGATGGAAAGATGTAAATGTCCATTTTACATGGCAAATCCCTGTCAAAATTTTCTCATACTTCTTTCTCATTTTTTTTGTGTAATCTTCTCTCTCTAGTTAACTTCAACCTTTAAATTCTGACTCTTCTTCTTCAATTGTAATCTGGAACATGTACTTTTATCTTAAAAGTGTCTCCTCTATTTGTAATGCAACTTCTTCTATTTCTAGAATAGTTGTTGAACTTTGAGTTGCATTCTTCCTTCATTCCATCATGTACTTATGACTCATCTGCTTCATGTACCATAGGATAGAAGTTATTGAACTCTACAATCTTTATCCATAGTGAGGACTGTAAGACATGATTTATTTATTCTTGGCTGCAACCTATACCTACACACTTGAGAAAATAGTTAGAAAATATTTAGGCTTTTTGGCCTCTCTTATGTCCATGTTTTCTTTTCTTTTCTTTCTTTCCTTCTGAGTGAGTAAATCATGTATATTGTTTGATCTTCAAGTAATCTATATCTCCTATTATTAAGAGATCCATGTGCACAAATTAGGACAGTATAGGAATATGGATTAACCCTGAGCTCATAACTGATGATTTTCCTCTTTTCTTCTTTTCAGGTACAGTGCTTTCGGTAGTGAAGATGGAGAGGGAACAAAGCTAAAGATGAGGATGCATCAACAAAGGAGAAACCTCCAAGGAAATGATGGGTTCACTCATACTCCTTTATTTTCTCTTTCATGCATGTGTACCTCTTATTTCAGTAGTTGTACTTTACTTTCCAGTTACATCCCACAACTTGTGTGGGAACATTTTGAAATTCCTTATGAATAAAACATTGAATTGTGAAATTGAGTTGTGTATTTCTTTCTACATTTCTGCTTTCTGATATGGATTGTATGATGAACTAAACAACCCAATAATATAATTGAATGTCTTAATCATGAAGGAAAGATCATTAAAGAATACTGTAACATCTAGTAATGAACTCTAATTTCTGTAATCTGCAGTCATGATTGCTGCTTCAAAACCTAACACTTCATCTATTCTACAATTTGGTGTCTTCATCAAGGAAACATAGTTGTCCTTTGGGGATTTGTGTTCTTTTGCTGAAGATAACATGAAATTATAGTAGCTATGTGATCTGTTATGTTTTGTAATGCACACATAGCAGATTTCATGTAATCATTAATTAATTCAACAATAACAATATTGTCTGAAAGAACCTCCCTAGCTTAGGTATACTTCACCAATGCTATCCATCATAACAAAGTTTTGAGTTGCCCATTTTTGCACAAGTGCAAAAATTGTCAACATTTTTATGGCGATCCTGTGGGAAAGCTACTACTAGCTTGTAAACTAGTGCCTTGCTCTTGTCCATTGGGCATGGATTCTAAAGCATGTAACCAAAATCTACCTTCTAAAGGTCTAACCCTTCCAAAATGAACTAAAACTGGGAAAGGATCTGGTAAACCAGATCACATGCATGAATGCACTTATTGAATTAAAAAAATTGCAATGTGCAAGAACTACACTTATTGAAGGGAAATCCTACTCTAAACAGACACTATAGGATTTTCAATAACAGTGTTTGAGAAACATACCATTCACAGGAATGGGAAGTTCCTCTCCATTTAGCCTCGAGATTAAAAAGCATTGTGTTCTTTGCAAGCTGAAATCATGTAAGGACCACTCCAGATTATATCAAACTTCATGTGTCTTCCTGGCTTTGCACGATCAACATCCCACTTTAACACAATATCTCCTTCATTGAAGATTCTAAATTTGGCTTTCTTATCAAAATTCTTCTTCATCTGTTTTTGATTCTTTTCCATGTTCACATGAGCTTGATCTCTTAGCTCTTGTAATTCCATTAATTCTACATAATGAACCTACAATGGTTCATTTTCAAGCAGCTCCATTTGATGTAGCAAATCTAATGTGGGTAACTCAACTGAAATAGGCATTCTTGTTTCTCTTCCAAAAAGCTTTGTATGGTGAATTGCCAACTGATCTTTTAGGAGTCACTCTATCAACCCAAAGTGTTGAATTCAACATTAGATGCCAAGCTCTCTGGTTATCTTTGAGTGTTCTTCTAATGATCCTTAAAAGATTCTTGTTAGTACTTTTAACTAACCCATTACCTTGTGGGTAATAATTAGATGAAGAACTTAGATAAATTCCATGGTTAACAACCCAATTTGTTACCTTTGCACCAAGAAATGCTAAAGCATTATCTGATATGATAGTTGTTGGGACACCAAATCTATAAACTATACCTTCATAAAAGGATAGTATCAAAGTTTCATTAGCATCTTTCAAGGCTATTACTTCAGTCCAAAGCATGTAAAGTAATCTGTAGCAGTCAAAATCCACTTGTTTCCTTGTGAAGAAGGTGGGTTTATCATGCCAATAAAATCAAGGCCCCACTACATAAAAGGTTGATCAACTGAAATAGGTTGTAAAGGTAAGCGAAGCTAAACGTTCTTTTCCAACAAAGAAAGCACATTTCTTACACTTTCTAATCCATTCGAAATAGTCCTTGAATATGTTGGGCCAATAGTAACCAGCTTTCATAATTTTTAAGGTTGTGGTACATGCTTGAAAAATGACCTCTTGTAGGTCCTTCATGGAATTTTGATAATAATTGTTGAATTTTATCATAGTCAACACATCGCAACAAGATTCCATTTATATCCCTTTTGAATAATACACCATCAATGAAAACATAGGGTACAACTTGTAATCTAAAATACCTTCGTTTATTCTTGTCCATACCTTCCGGATAGATGCCATGCTTTGTAGATAGTTAACTAAATCAGTCATCCATCTTGATTCCTAGATTTCTTGAGCAAGTTCAGGTTGTTGATTTTCTGGTTGAACCATAATGTCTGATTGTTGATACGTAATTTCAGCATGTTATTTTGAATCTTCAAGTTTTGCAGTCTACTTGTTTTTCCATATCAGCAATTAGATGTTCACACAAGCCTTTTCCTCGAACTATCTTCACAACATGAATATCAACATCATATTCCATGACCTTCATGTTATCTAGCCTGCTCTTTTCTCATTCAATTCTTTATTTAACAAGAAATCTTTCACACTTGGATGAGAAACAAGAACATGATTTTTTGTTTGAAAGCATGTACTTAAAATTTTTAGTCCTCTGACTACTGAAAGTACTTATTTTTCAAGAAATGTGTACCTTGTTTCATAATCGTGCAAGCTTTGTCCAAAGAAAGCAATTGGTTGTTCAACATTTTCATCATTAACTTGAGTTAATATGGCTGAGATTGTTTCAACTCCTATGAAGTGCATACATTGTAAAATATTTATCAAAATTTAGATTTGCAAGAGTAGGAGCTTGAGAGATGGCTTTTTTAATTGCTTCAAACCCTTCTCTCCCTTCAGTTGGTCCAAGAGAAAGTCTTCTCTTTCTTTAACATAGTTGTCAATGGTTTAACCAATGCTTGCAAAATCTGGAACAAATCTTCTAACAAAGTTAATTTTTCCAAGAAAACTCTGTAATGTCTTTCTTATGATGAGGTAATGATAGTTGTGATATGGCTTCGATTCTGAAAGGATCAATTGTTAAACCTTTCTTAGAAACAATATGACCAAGTAATTTACCTTGATGTACTAAAAAGATAGACTTTAGTGATTCAAAGATATTCCAAACTATCTGCATAACTAAAAAGTCTTGCCTTAGGTGTATTAGATGTTCTTCTAATTTTTGAGAATACAGTAACATCATCTAAATAAACAAGGATGCATTTATTTAACAAGTTGCTGAAAAATCCATGTCCATTGCATGTTGAAATGTTGCACCAACATTTGAAAGGCCGAAAGGCATTCTTTTGTAAGCATAAGTACCCCACTTAGTGGTGAAAGCTATTTTGTACCTATCTTCTTCTTGGACTAAAATCTGATTGTATCCACTATAACCATCTAGAAGAGATAGTCTATCTGAACTAAAAATTGTTCTCAAAATATGATCCATATTTGGAAGTGGGTAGTGATCTTTTAATGAAGCTTTATTAAGATCTCTAAATCCACACATAATCTGATTTCTCCATTCTTTTCCTAACTAGAACAAGATTGGCTACCCAACTTGAATGTTTAACTAGAAAGATAATACCTGATTCGATCAACTTAGATAACTCTTTCCTCATTAGAGGCTCTATTTTGGGATTTACATGCCTCTATTTTTGCCTAACTGGCTTGGAATTTGGCTGCAATTCAATAGTGTGTTGTGCTAAAATGGATCAAACCCTTTCAGGTCTTGGTATTTCCAAGCGAAAACATCTTTAAATTCCTTGCAAAGATTAATAAATGAATGTTTTTCAGCTAAAGAACATACCTTTCCAGAAACAAATTTTTCCCTTCATCAACTGAGATCTCTTCATAGTTATCAGCATGTGTTGACATCTTAGTTTTGACCTTCCTTAACTAATCGTTAGTGCTAAAGATGTCTTCTAATGTGACCAGACCTCGAGGTAGTTTATTTGTCTTTAATTGAACAATCTGGTCACCATATAAGTGTTGTAATTTATCTTGATTTACTACAAAAAATTCGCTTCTTGTTGTAAAAACCTGCAGATTTGATCATCACTTTCAAAAACCTACCAATTCAAGTCATTATCAGGTATCAAAGGCCTAACAATCAGCTTTATATGAGGCTGAATTTTGTTATTTTCAATCTATTCCAGCACTTCAAAACTAGCACCAATTGTTGCAAGTCTATCTACATGCTTATTTTCTATTCTAGGAATGGACTGATGTTAATAGCTTTGAAATCTTCCATTAAGTCTAAAACTCTATGTCTGTAAGACTTCATTAATGGATTCTTACAAACATTGAAATTTCTTACTTGATTGATAACCAACTCAGAATCACCAAAAATTTGTAGCATGTTAATACCTCTCTTTCTAGCCCAAAGTAAGCCATGAATTAATGCTTCGTATTCAACTACATTGTAAGTGCATGAAAATTGGAGACTCAAAGCTGAGAAATACCTTTCATTTTTTGGGGAAGTGAGCATCAAACCTACTCCTTGTCCTTTCTTGTTTTTAGCTCCATCGAAATGAAGCTTCCAAATCCCTTCCGCTACATTTTCTATTTTGGACAACAAGGGAATTGGTGTGTTTTCTTCATGCAAAAAATACACACTAAACAATGTTCTTCAACTTCTTTGAAAGGATCATGAGCATGTTCTTCATGTGTCTTTTCATCCATAAACAGGTTAGAAACACCATCCAATGCTGAAATATGAGTTGTATTATCAAAATCAGACTGGTCTAAGGCTACATAATTAGCTACTACATTAGAAGCGTGAGGCTCAATGTGAAATCTGGCCAACGGTTCTAAATTGATAGTAACCTTGGTGCCATAACGTGTAGTGAAAAATAAGAAAGACCAATCTGAAGAGAGATAACCTCCTATCTTTCTTTGTGAAAATCTCTTGATAAACATATAGCAAAGTAAGGAGGTAAATCTACAACAATAATATCTTGCAGAATGGAAACATTTGGGCAAGCATGCAATGTTACCTCTAGATTTCTGATGACACCAATTGTATTAGTTGATAGTTCCATCCAAGTTGTAGGACACTCTTTTCTATAGGTTCATACTTGCATAACCTAATTTTTCTGCAATTGCTTTTGGCATAACTGTGTTACTTGCACCATTGTCCACCATACAGTTATGAACAAGATGTTCTCCAATAATCAGTGATAGATAAAATGGTGGTGGCTTCTTGATGTCATGAGCATTTAAGACTTTCTGAACCATCCATTTAACCTCTTTGATGTGGTCTTGTTCCATTGTTCCAAGGACCATGTCTACTTTCTGGACTTCCTTTTCTATTATTTTAGAAGAAATCTGCAGCTTAGCTAGTTCATGAGAAAGTAAATCTTGTTGTCCTGGAATACTTAGAGCATCCCACATTGAGATGTTAACATTATGTTTTTCATTACATCAACAATGTTAAAAGAAGTAATAGTTTTAGAGACATATTCTATTATTTTAGCATAGGCTTTGGCAAAAATTGATTCTTCTTCAGTTGTTTTTGATATCTAAGGTATAAATAACCTTCTTGGATCAGTTGTAGTTGTTTTTTTGTTCTTTACCAGCTGTAACACCTATTGTTTTTTTTGAGGAACAACAACATTGTTAGCTGGTTTTGGGCTTATAGTTGTTTTTTATTAGTGATAGTAGGTAGAAACAGACCTATTCTATTGTTTTTACTCTCTGCAGCCTTTTCCTAAGCCCTAGTAGTAACTGTAATGAAATCATCCTCACTAAAACTAACTAAGTTCTATTCAAGTGCCTTCTAAACCTAAGTATCTTACTACCCACCCTCCATTTGAGGCATGAAACAATGTCTCAGATTGAGGTTGTGCAACAAGACTTATGTTCATAAGCATTTGGGCAACTTGTAGCTGAATGAGGTTAATTACAAGGTTGACACCACTCTCCGTAGCCATATTAACTGGAACTAAAATGTTAGATGAACTAGGAGGGTCAAACTTCCTTTGTTGATAAGGCTGCCTATAATTTTGATTCTGTTGATAAGGCTACCTATTTTGCTGGTTTTACTAATAAGGAGCTTGATAAGGTCTGCTAGGTAATGTAATCCTATTCTCGATTGAATTCAGCTTGTTCCCCATAGTTTGCAAAGCTTTAAATACATCATCTAATGGGGCTGCAACAACAGGGTTCTATAATTGTGATAGGCTGAGGAATAGGTGCTAAATCTGCCAAAAAAGGCATTGAAGGCCTTGGTGCTAATTTTCCGCTTGAATAAGGTTGTTTTTAGCTCTTATAGCAATATCATAAGCATCCAGGGAGAGTTTCACCTCCCATAGATTGAATCATAGTTGAAATATCACTATTTAATGCTCTAAGATAATAAAGAAAAGCATGATCAACTTGAGGCTTGAAACTTGCTGGAATTCTTTCCCAAGTTTTGGCAAAACGGATGTTGAAACTAGACATAAATTCATTAGGAGATCTTTTAATGGTAGACAACTATTCTATGAGAGATAAATGATCTGAATTATCTTGAAATTGTTTTAGCAATTTACCACCTAAATCATCCCAAGTTCTTATGCATCCAATCTCTAGATTTCTATACCATTGCAAGGCTTTCCTTTAAGCGATGCAACTAAAACTATCAAATCCACATCTTCATGAGTAATATTATGGACTACACATATGGTTACAACATCTTTGATGTGCTCTATAGGTGTAACCTGATTTTCACTAGTGAATGATGGAAAAATTTTCATGGTAGCATTAGGGATATCATGATAAACTGGGATTACTAATGGGCTGCCATTAGTAAAGGTCACAAAATTCCTAGGTGGTTGAATAGCCATTTGAAAAATTGGGATCTGAATAGAGAAATTGATACGTGGTGAAGGAATATTAGGAGGAGGGTTATCAAAACCAGGCCTATTATAAGGTAAAGTATTACCAACTCTTCTCCTTCTTGTAGAATTCAAAGGTAAAGAAATAAACTCAGAAGGAATTCCTCTTACCGATGATCTTGTAGTTACTTTAGGCATGGAACATGCTGCAATACTAGTCTGAAATCAGCTTTACAGAGTCACATAGATCTTTAAATCTTTAGAATAAATTGTTGTAGCTTGTTGTCCAAAAGTAACTTTTATCTATTGTAAATTTGTCATAGATCTGCTGTGAATATATGTAACTTGCATGCAAATCTGATTCGTTGTCCCATCGGGCATGCCAAAAATGTTATCTCTCAAAATTGCACCTTGTAGAGAGATGACTGTAGGTGTTCTAAGCTTGCAAATTTTATCTCTCTCTTTCGTAGATATAATGGAAACACCTCAGGTCTGTGGGTATACCTATTTTGAGGTGAGTCTCAGTATCAAGGCCGGTTCCTTATTGATGTATCCTAAATTGATTTTCTGAAGTTTAAGGGTAAAAGATGATTGTAAAATGAAATTAAAACTGAGGTGATACACCAAACTTGTATGAGGTCTTTGATTGAGTACATGCACAATTGATATGGAATGAATTTCTGATGCACATGCCAACAATTTTTGAAGATAATTAAGGGTAAACACTTTGATGTATTGAGGGATAAAATCACAACAATACTACTAAGTTACACATACACATTAATATCATGTAGAAATTATGAATTTGCAACAGGGTAAGATGATTAATCAGGGAATTCAACATTCACAAGATTAATGGAAACATACACAAGACTGCAAATAATTGGAAAGGTAGAAAATACTTCACATTCAAAGGAAAAACTGGCAGAAAATTGCTTCAGCACTCTTGTATCTAAAAATTCCTCTTCTTGTGCTTTGCTAAGGCACACAATATATAGCAAAATTGATTCACCCACCCTTCCTAAAAATAGACTAAGGGTTGTACTCACCCATGCATTCTATTTTTATCCTTTATTTATTAATAAATAAAGGAATAAAATGAAACAAAATAATACAAAGAGGCATTAATAACATTTGATTACATCACAGTCAAATTGCAGTTGACTATCCTATTTTTAGAAAAATCATGGGTAAATAATGCTAAAAATAAACCTTGCTTGATGAGAAAGTCTCCTTCCAGTGCATGCAAATTTGTCTTTTAACTGTTGATGTCACATATGAAATTCTAATCCAATTGTCCCTTGGATGCACAAGAAAAATTTGATATCTTTGTTTTGTGCTAGCATGTGGGGACCACTCTTAATAGGTGCACTTATCTTTGTTGATTTTGGCCCTCTTGTAGACTTGGGACATTGCCATGGTTTTAAACATATATATGGGGGCACTTTGTAAAAGGCCACCATGCCATACTCGGCCACCTTTGATTGACACATGACCATGGTGATTACTTGTCGGCTTTTGCATTTTGGAGGGAATAAGTTATACTTTGCCTTTGGGTGATCATTGTATGAACATGATTTGGTGGTATTTTGGAATATTCGGTGGCGAACTAAAGTTGAGATCCTCTTTTGATATGTCAAATGCAATAATTTTAATATAATATGGGTTATCCCCTCCCCCCTTGATGATAACTCACCCCTCCATGTTTTGTTTTGTCGGTGGCATCTAACTCGGGTTGAGCTAACCTGTAACCCTGGTGGTTTGCTTTGAAATTTGGTGCCTTGATTCGGTCGTTGATCTCTGTACTTTTAAATCGTAAAATGTTGATCTCGAACCTATGGTTAGGGTTTTAACTTCGTTGAATGTGGAGGTGACATCCGACCATGATAGTTTGTTTCGATTACTTGAGATCGATCCTTGAGCGTTGATCTTCATACTTGTTGAATGTTGATCGTTGATCACTGACCCTTGGTTAGGGTTAGGTTAAGCCAAGCTCAGGTGGGTGAGTTAAAACAACTCGAACTTCATTCATTTTCATTTCACATCTGGTTTGTGGGTGAAGCCCTGAAAAATTTTATTGACGCCATTTTCATCCTATGAAGCTCGACTTCTTTACTGTCGATTCTCTCAATCGATTGATCTGTATTTTCTAATTTTAATGCAGAGGAGGT
Source organism: Taxus wallichiana var. yunnanensis (assembly GCA_018340775.1). Lineage (NCBI taxonomy): Eukaryota > Viridiplantae > Streptophyta > Pinopsida > Cupressales > Taxaceae > Taxus > Taxus wallichiana. The sequence goes on from CM031243.1 coordinate 1,354,408, forward strand.
CTTTGTCTTCTTTCTTAGCCACCATTGTTGAAGTCTATGAGCTCGGTCCTTCTGCACAAATGATCACCTGTTTCTCTATGGCATCTGTATCATTGTTATTTTAAGAAAGGTGTTTGTGGCTTTGTGTTTCTGTGATCTCCTGACTGTATATTGATCATCCCAGCTTTGTAAGGTTTTTATTTGTTTTTGAGATCTCTTCCTGGTGTTGTCTTTTGTCCACCATTATTGTTTTTTGCCGAGTTTGGTTCATTTTTCTGAGTAATATTTGAGCTTGGATTTATAGTTTTTGGCTTCTGTGGAGCTATGTGAGGCTTTCTTAGTAGACACCGTTGTTGGAAATCAAGCTCGGGATTTGGCTTTAGAAACCCTTGGTTGGAGTTCAATGCTTTGATTTGTATTTTCTATGTTGAAGGCCTTTGAGCTCAAGACTGTGTAACTATCATACTGCTTGTCAACGAATGGTAAGCTTCGATCTCCTAAGCACCACTATTACTTTGTCTTTTCCATTTCAACTTCGAAACACTGATACTCGTTTTTCCTTTGCATTTTAATGTGATTTCTAGGACAACATTGATTTTTGAGTTGAAACTCGTTCTGGGTTCTCCTTTCGGCTCTGAATTCGATGATCATTCGAGGATTTTCTCATCTTTTCGATTAAATCAGTAATTTTTTCTTCCTTCCCGATTCTTGGATACCCATTTAGTGGGTTTTTCGACTAAAGTCAGAAACTACATTTTCTTCCTTGATCTGCAACTTGAAACTGATTTATAATAGGAATCATGAACTTCTGAAATGTTTGAATCTTCTTCATCTTTGGAAATGTATGAGTACTATATAATTTCAAATTTTTTAATGCTAAAATGGTTGTTTTCTTGTTACCTGTATTCGTTCCTTTGAATTGTATTGCAATAAATCTGTATCTGGAATTTTAACTGTCCTATATGTCATTTAATGAATTATTTCCCTAAACCTGTATCTCGCACATGTATTTTTCAATTTTTGGCTTGAAATATTGCAACCTACATTTTGGGTATCCCTCCTTTAATATGGGTATTCGGACTTCTTTACTCCTTCTTGATTCTGCAATCTATTTTGAGGATTAGAATGGCTTCAGGAAAAGTTGAGATCCACTTTTGTTACCTTAAACTCTGCATTCCCTAATTTGATTAGACTTTGCACTTATTCCGTGCTTCATCCTTGTGTAGACTCCTTCACTTCGATGTTTAATACCTTGGGGTTTGCTCTTCGTTTGATTCTGGGACTTACAATTTCGATTCTTTGTTTGGAAATATATGTGTTTGACCCTTCTAGTTGGAACTTTACTGAAGACTTGTATTCTTTCTTGTCCAATACTATTTGCAATCTTAGATATTAAAGGGATGAAGCACATTTCA
>CM031243.1:1355901-1532318 GCA_018340775.1 Taxus wallichiana var. yunnanensis
CCTGATTTTTTTGGCTACATTACTTGGTGGAAAAATGTGGTTCTTTGTGTCACTCAATTTCTTCCTCGTTTGGGTAGAAGGATGCCGAAAATATGCATAAAGAAACCTTCAACACTAGGAGAATCACATTCTACAATGCCATGAAATTTTGATTAATAATTCTTCATTTACCCAGAGTGAGCTTGTTTGTTTGAGGAACAATAAACAAATTCTAAATTTTCATAAAGTGTCAGGTGATTTGGAAAAGGATCGGCTTGTTTAGATGTGTAACGGTAAGGGCGTTTCATACCCTAGGCAACCTAGACAGTTGCCTAGGGTGCACAATGGGGAGGGACGACATAATTTCAAAAAAATAAATTGCTTTTGTAGAGTCGGCTTTCCAGCAGTCAGCTCTGCCATGGTTAAAATTTGTAAAAAAACAATTAATAGCATTGATTTCCCATTCACACACACACACACACAAACAATGCTGAGCAATATGATGCGAGTTAGAATTTGGCTTTACTGAATCTTAGCAAAATTGTGGGTGCAGTTTCTATACTAATAGAAAATCATGTCAGCAATATTCATTTATACTGCAAATATTATCAACAATACGCTCTCAAACCTGTGTTAATTGACCAACATGGATGGCTTCGCATTGACCATTTTGGCCCTAGTGTATCCAAAGTTTGTAAAATACATCATTTACAGTTCCTTAAGAGAGCTTAAGCCTAAAACATATTACAATTGATGATCCTTTTTGTGTGGCTAGAGCAAACATAGGGCTATTGCGCTTAGGAAATTAAAAAATCGCAAAACTACAGGTAGAATTCAGGAAAATAATGAAAGCGAGGTCCCTTGTAACATGTTTTGACCCTTAACTCTCAATTTCATATTTTTGCTTCATATAAGATCACATAATTTATCTTTAAATTGAAACTCAAAATGAACAGGCAGGTGGATGACTGGTTACGGGGGCGAGGCGTACACTCCCAATACTGCCTAAGGCCCTCTGAAATCTTAATTCACCCCTGCATAAGAGGGGATTAATGTACTACTGAGTTTTTAACTTTCTAAAGGGTAGACCTCCTTTAAATCAGATTGATGTTATCCACAATCACGGAAAAATTCTCACCGATCACGATGACATTCTTCATTTCTTTCATCAACATTACTCTCTAATCTTCAAATATGAAAGTATATATGAAGATGCTCTAAGATATTGTCTTGATGTTACGCCTCAACATCATTTGTATATTTTGGTTGGAGATGAAACCCTCTCTATTGATGATTTATTATATATTGTTAATGTCATGCCTAATCACAAAGCATCAGAGACAAATGGTCTTCTTGTTGAACTTTATAAAACATTTTTTTCCTTTAATTGGTTCATATCTTCATCGTAAGTACCTCGAAGCTTTGCATACTAGTTCTATGGGTAAGAATTAACCAAGGGTGCATTAAGTAACTCCCTACGTCTGATGACTCTTCCTCTATAATTAATTGGAGGCCTATTTCATTTCTGAATTAATCTTATAAAATTATTACAAAGGCTATTACTATGAAGATCAAGTCATTTCTATCCACTATAATTTCTCACGAGCAAACTGGTTTCATTGCTGGGCATTTTATTTTAGATAATGTTATGACTATTGCGGAAGTGATTTCTTGGGTTGAGAATCTAATCATAAAGTAGTTTTTTTTTGAAGCTTCATTTCGCCAAGGCCTATGATGGAAATGCGGAGTGGAGTTAGCTTTTAAATATTATTGAAAAAATGGGGTTTGGGGCTATTTCAGCGCCATATTTCTCTTCTTTTTGTTGAGGCCAATCAGAGAGTTTGTGTTGTTGGTAGAATCTCTCCCATTAGTCACTTGGAACATTCGATAAACAAGGATGTCATTTTCTCCTTACTATTTATTGTGGTCATTGAAGCTTTGGGAAATTTGTTTCATTGCGGGATGGTTTGCTTAAAGGAATTTATCTTCCTTTTACTTCCATTTAAGTTACTTGGAGCCAATTTGTTGATGATAATTTTCTATTAGTTCAATAATTTAAACAAAAATTTGAAGTGGCTCTGGGTGTATTGATTTTCTCTGCAAAGCTTTTGGCGCTCAAATTAATTGGATTAAGTTAAGTGTTTACATCTAAGTTATGTGCCTCTCCCATCCTATCATTTTAAATTTAATTAGAAGTGGTTACAACCTAATAATTTTATTACTATTCTCAAAATTCCCTTTTCTCCTTATGTTTCTCTGGTACAGTATTGGAGGAAATTTTTAAAAAGAGTGCAGTCCAAAGTGTCGAATTGGGCCCCTAAGCCTCTTTCTTTCGCTAAAAAAATTATTGTTGCTTCTAAAATAATGAATTTGGTTCACATTTATTTCTCTTCTTTTTGGGCTCCCTCTAGAAGCTGTTATGAAAAAATAAAGACTATGCTCATATGGAGTACAATGGTCATAGTAAAAAAAAATTCCTCGGGTTTCTGGTATGTATGTATACTTCCTACTTTTGGTATAGATATTGGATTGCCTCATCCATTTCTTGAGGTAATCTTTTGGCGGAGAATGGATTATTCGTGCTTTGGATGAGAATGAACATTGGAATTGGTTATTAAGATTTAGATTTCAAAATGACTAATCTACCCAATCTAAAATTTGGAGAGGAATCAATTGGATTGATTGGGATTTTTCTCCAAGTCTTTCTTGAATTAATGGATTTGTTATGTTAAAACAAATTTAGAAGTTGTGGAATGCTTGTAGACCCTTTCTTACTAGGCCTACAATTGTTCTGAGGAGGTGCTTTATACATATTTTGATTTGGTGGTTTGGGCTTATTGTTGTTGAGGAAACTTCTTGCTTGTATTCCTTATATTAGACATGCTTGTTATCTAAATACGGGAATTATTGTTCTTCTTGTGACATTTGAAATAAATAGGAGTATAGGTGGTATGAGTGGACCTGAATGCAAAATATTATACCATCTAAATTGTTAGAAAAATTTTGTACCTTCGATTTTATTAGAGATTCACTTTAAATTTACAAGTGACTTCTACTACTTATGCAGGTATGCACATATGGGACTGGTATAAATGCACGATGGTTACGTTGTTACAAAAATTTCTCTTTAAAAAAAAATTCAACTTGGTTCATGTCTAATCAGCTTTACCTCTTTCCAAATTGAATAAGCACTTTAGGACACTTATGACTCTGCAGAGACTTGGGGAATTCACTTAAACATAATTTTGAAAATTCATTATCAACCTAAGATTAAATTGTTTATTTGGTCTATGTTGTATGCGAGTTTACCTATAGGTGAGTTTTTATTACTTGGGGTTGTTCTCCTCGTTTCCATATCTGTAATAGCCTTGACTCTTTCCAACATGTTTTTATGGAGTGGAAAGTGGCTAAAAATGTTGTTATGGGATTTATCCATGCAGGATGCAAACGGGTTTAGCTCCCACCAAGGAGCTTATTATCTTTGGAGAAGTTATTCAACCCTCTAGGATCAATTTGGTGTGGCAGTGTTTGGGTGCAATGTCTTTTTCAAATATGGAAATTGTGTTTGGATGTCATTTACAGAAATTTGGAAGACACTGACTTTTCCTTTGGAATGAATTTCAAGATATTTTCTTCAGTTATGATGCAGTTTCGTGTGGAGGCTTAGAAGCTTAGCTTATATATGCCTCTCGGTATTTGTAAGTTGTTAGTTACTGGAATTTGAGATATATTTGTTAGGCATTTTTTATTGTCATTTAACCTCTAGGGCTCCTTGATATTTGTTCACATTCAGAGGGTTGATGTATCTGGTTTTTTCCCTTGATTAATAGAATTTTGGTATCCCCCTTAAATATATGGATTATTGGGGTAAATTAGTAAAATTTGAGAGAATATATTAAAATAAATTTATGAAAGGCTCTTCATAGAGGATGTTTGGTAATGAAAACTCTTAATTGAATTGATATGACACGTGATAGTTTTGGAAGTATAACATTTGGTGATTTTACAAATTGATATAATTATTTTTAAGTGTAACTAAAACCAATGTTCACCTAACTTAGTACTTGAGAATGGCTAGTAGACACATCTATTTATAGGTTTATTAATCCAACCTTATACTATTATTTGTAAATTTTTAAAATACATTTAAATGCTATATTTAAAAATTAATTTTAAAGTTTTAAAAATAAAAGAGGAAATGGTCAACCCATCTAAACTTTTTCTATACCATAAATGGAGGGACCCAACAAATAAATTAAGGGTGTTAGATCATTTAATTCAATACTTTTTACTTTATAATGCCCTTTACCATAGTAATCTTAACACACACTACTTTTAAAAAAATCTAAATTCATTTTCAATTTTGAAGTCAATATCATTCAAGAAATAGTTTTTAAAAAGTGTATAAGTATATTAAATTAACTTTAAGATTACACTAATTATTGATTGAATATGTTTTCCAAAAAAATTGTACGGAAATGAGTCTTTTAATGGTGCCTTATCATCTACCATTATAAAATACTAGCAATCGCACGTGAAGTGTGTGATGTTAATGCGAAGGGTAGTCTAAGATGAGGTTAATTTTGAGGGAGAAAAGCATAAAAGGAGGAAACGTGGTGTAGATGATGGGGGTGGAGGAGAAGAAGTGATTGGGAGATGGAAATATTGGGTGGAACCATTTTGTGGAATCCATGTGTTTCACGACAAAATGCATATCACAGGCGGGGGTAGTTGTGATATAGTACAAGGATATCTTGAAAAGAAAGGTTAGCAAGAAACTAATTCATTTGAACTCTAAAAATAATAGATTTCACTGATATATATTTTACTGCAAGAACATGGGATCGATACATGCCTTTTCTTAGATTTGACAAATAGGATGTTTGGGATTCATAAAATTTTTCTAATGGTTGTAGAGGAGAGGGAAGGTTGATTAGGAAAGCACACTCATCCTAGAGTCATTCAACCATTGTGTTAGTAAAGGTCACTTCCATTTGTGGCACCACACTTATTCTCATAAGGATTATGATTTATTGAGGTTTATATGTTATTACGGGAAAATCCAACCAATGTGGGATTATTTTTTGATTTATAGAGGAACTCCCCTAGTGAAAACATCCTTGTTGACATAAGAATCATGATCTGTTGGGATTTACATGTTTTAGATTTTATTTTTGTTTATAGGGGTGAAAATTTTAAAATGAGAGAACCCGATAAACATTTTTATTCTATTTGAAGCTTGATTATCTTTAGGGAATAAGTACCAATTCTTGTACAACCATTTATAATCGAGCAATTGTAATAGATTAGCCATATGAGCATAAGGTATATTGTATTTTTCATTCCAAAGCGGTATTTTAAAATAAAAATCATGGGAATTAAATACCTACATGTCCCACGGCTATTATGCGACCTAGTAAAAATGTGGGGATTAAATACTTTCATGTCCCACACCTATTCCTAAGTTGAGATCATTCTAGCTAAATAATACATGTTATGTGCTTTTCCTAATACAAAAATGGGAGAAGAGTTCTATACATATTTGTGATTGGAGGTTTCTTACAAAATAGGGTTCATGATTTCTATGTAGGCTACTGAGGGAAAAGAATGAGGTTTGTCTCTAGTCATGATGCACGTCATTTTTACATTTGTGGCCAATGTAGGCAAAGGAAACCCTATAATTAAATACCTACATGTCCCAAACCTACTCTATGAGTTGTTAAAAACACGAGTAATTAAACACTTGAAAGGAGGATTCACTTGTGTGTTTTAATGGATAATTTACATACTGAGGATATGTTGAGTGGAACTAAAAACCAAGGGCTAGGGTTTCATACATAATTTTGATTAAGGTTTTTGTATAGGTATCAACAAAACAAATATAACTTTCCTCTAGCTGTGAGGCACGTAGTTTTTGTAGATGTGAATGATGTAGGTGAAGCACACCTTGGAAGTGTGAAGGGAAATGGAACGTGATTTTGGCAATGAGATTATCACTTGAGAGGTGTTCGAGAGATGGAATCCCACCAGCTCAAATTGCTTCAATGTGGATCATTTAACAAGGACACATAAAAGGAATGTTCAATAAATACAATAAAACCCCAACAAACTTCTCTTATCATTTTCAAGCTTGAGAAAGCACACGAGAAAAGCCAACACTGAAAAGAATTCGTTGTTATTCAAATTCTCTAAACAATTGGCCAAATGAGAGAAAGGTGGCTCTTATTTTCCATTCAAAAGAGATATTTTAACTAATAAAACCATCAAATTATATCATGCGTGTATGGACGAGAAGAGGTTGTTTATTTTCTTCAATTAAGATTTAATGTGTTTAGACTATGTTTAAGCGGTTCATGTCTTGAAAATTATAGTCATGGAATAATTAGTTACTAAAAATATGCAATCTATTAATAATATTCAAATTTAAATAAGAGTTCAAATGTGTAAAAAAATGTTAAAACAAATCTCAAAAATCAATCTGAAGAAATTTGAAAAATCATATCAAATGAAACAACTAAATACATACGTAAACAACTAAATCAATTGGATACATGGCTTGTAATGAAGTTGAATTAACGAGCTTCATGCCTTGTTTCTTGATAAATTAATGTGAATTGCTTTGGTTTTGTGTTATTTTTTGATGATGGCATGTACGAAGGTATAAGACAAGAATAGATGACTAAAAGAGACATTTTAAAGCTGAGATAAATTCCAAATAACAAAGAAAAAAAGCAAATTTTACAAATATAACCAAGCTGCCAAAGGAAATGATATATAAGCTCGAGTTTTATATACTCGTGCAAATCCGGGATGCTAAATTTATTTCTCACAATTTTCATGGGAGCTCACCTTAGTAAGGTACATTTAACAAGAAATAATGATGAACATGCACGATATATCTTCCACAACATACCTTTAATAACACAATTCAAACTATGCGCTTTTCACCTACAATGCAAGCAAACTCCCTCTTTTTCAATGTTTTTAACTGTCAAGATGTCGGAAAAATTTCTATTGTGATTATTCCTATAATGGTTGCTTTTGTGTCTATTATTCGAATGAAAATGCTCTTTTGGATGTATGTGTTTGTCTCTTCCTTGTTTTAAAGTGAAATTTGTCTATGATTCAAATTTGGTCTCATCTGAGAGAAATCAACTATGCTTGCCTAGAAAATTAAAAATTAAAAATTTAGTTTTACACCAATCTCAAGTTTTATTCTCGTGGGTAATTAAATAGTGAATCGGAGATAACCAAGGAATTTTTTGTCGGTATGGACAATTGGTAAAATGGAACCCTTAGTATTTATCAACATCATTGTTCATATCATTGTTCATTAATTACAAAATTACTCTATTTGTGAAGGGCTTAAATTACTTTTTGATTGATCTATTTTCGTGTTTCATTTTAAATCAATCCATAAAAATATAAAAAATAAAATCCTTGTCCATCTTCTACTCGAGTTGAATCATTAGCCAAAATTTAGTATCAATATATACACTTGTCAAACAATGATGCACAATTGTCGAAGGTTAAACAAGAAATATGATCTTGACTTGGGTCGATACGGTTGATTATGTCAATGTCGAGAATTTCGTTACTACATGGGCCTTGATATGGAATACATTTTCGATGACAAGGATTACAATCTATTCTCGAGTGTCTTGAGATTTCCCTCTATAAAAATGACTTTTTCATAATAACACATAATTAGATGACCAAGCTACAAAAAATAAAAATATACCCAAAGTAGAGTCTTATATGTTGGGTTTGTAATTACTAATAAAATAAATTTAGCATGTCTCCTTTTTAATCATGTTGATGTTAATGAATCTTGTTGGAGACAATAACTCTAGTTAGAGAAGTCCATAAAACCACTATTGGCCATCATGTTAATAATATACATACTGAGGGCATACATCGAAAGGATTGATCGATAAACTCAAAAACATTGGTTTCACTCAAAATGCTAAAGAATGCACAATTATCTTTGCTTAAAAATTGAAATACAACAAGCTAATGAGAATGACCATTGTTTGCATGTATTTCACACCTAGTAATATTCTTGCTAATCATTTCTATGTGAGCGTAATAAATATTCCAAGATAAATGTAATCTTCTTCTAAATCTTGTTGTTGTATCTGCAATATCTCATAGTTCTCCTCGGTTGTTAAATTGGAATTTTCTACACTAGTTGATGAAATGACACCTCAAATCTTAGTTGCAGGAAAATTCCCACCCCTAACTCTAACGCATCCCGACCCACATCTAGGCATTTTGGGCTCAAAAGTGGAACCGCAAAAACACTTCGTAAATGCGCTTGAAGACCGCATCTTGGGCCATCTTGGAAATGGAATGGGGACACCTCTATGGTTTCCATCATCTACTCAATTGAATCAACAACCAAAATTAGTATCAAAATATACACTGTCATACCATGATTCACACTAGCCAAAAGTCAAGCGGAAACATGATACTTACTTAGATGTCGATAGAAGTCGATGGCGTGGATGGTGAAGATTTATTTAGTAAATGAATTTTTATACTCCAGGGATTCATAGGGGCTCAGTAGTTTGAATTTGTAGTTGTCAATGGCCCATGTCTCGTATCTCTTTTCTCCATAGAACATTTGACAAGATACACACACGTTACATATGTTCCTCCTCTTAATAATGTTAGCTTCCTCATAATGGTTCTACCCGATAATATCATCTCCCAATTGCTTATCTTCACTTTGACCCCCTCTTCTACACCCCTCTTCCTCCTTTTTATGTTTTTGCCCCTCCAATTCAACCTAATCTTACTTTGCCCCTTGGCGTTCACATCACACACTTCACGTGTGATTCTTTAGTACATGTTAGTAAGTGAGAAAAAATATTTAAAACATCAAAATATATGTAATTTAATTTGTTTCCATGCTTGTGAGTACATTTTATTTTGTTGATAAAATGTCTTGACAACCTTGTAAACAACCTCATAGTATATATTAAAAAATAAAATTTCCTTTGCTAGATGTTGTAGGTGCAAGTGACCTAACAACTAGAGAGTAGGATATGGATGTATAAGTAATTTCTGATGTAATAAAAAAGGAATTTTCAAAATGCTTCATTATGTAATAAAAAATTTGCATTAGTTTATAAATAGTATAAAATAATTACACTAGCAACAACGGTATGTAATTCATATTTCAACAAGTCATGTCTATTTAGAAAATAGTCTATAAAAGGGCCAAAAAATTGAAAGGAGCAGACTTTCTTATGAGCTCATCAAAATGCATTCCAATTATGTTATTATATAGAAACAATTTGCATTAGTTTATAAATACTAGTATGTCCCAAAATATTCTTATACCCATAACCTACATGTAATTCATATTTTTGTCATGTAACCTCTTTACAAAATGATGTTATAAAAAGTGCCAAATGAGGATAATTATGTTAAGATATATCTTTTAATCTTAAAAATAATGTGTTCTTGATCTAGACCCTTGTTTATGTAACTTGTTTACTTGGAGACGAGGTCATTATAACTTGTGTTTTCAAAGTGTGAAACAACCCTTGTTTACCTTGACTTGCTTTTGTCATTATAACTTGATGAACTCATATTGTTGTTGATGAACACACCTTGAATCAATTCCATTGATCCAAGGTATGATGCGGTCTTCTTTATGATCGCTTTGTCGATTTACTTTCTAAATGGAATGAAGTCAAACCGGTGAAGGTCATTATAAATGTTATGAGAACACAGTTACAGTATAAATATTTGGTACCTTGATGCCAATGGAAAAGGTTCGATTTCTGAACTACATACAAATTGTAACATGGAAAGCGTAAGATAGTAAGAGTTTTGGTGCAAGCCAAAAAGGTATAGATATGTCGGCATGGAATGAACGTCCTGCATTATGCTGAATATGAACGTAAGTTTGTAAAACTTACTAAGGAACCTATTAACTAAAACACTACGGGGTTAAGTTCTAACCTATGACCTAACAACTATCCTAGGAGGGTTTTATAAATTAAAAGGATTTAAAATATTGCAAATCCTAATGATTTGCGACCTTGGTGAATACCTAACTATGGACAATGTAACCTAAAACTATTGCTAACCTAAGGAGGGGACCTATGGACACATGCTGGTGAGCGGATAAGAAGGAATGTTATAAATTTAATAAAGGACAAGTAAATGATGTCCTTGCAGTTTTAAACCCAAGTTTGGCGGGAACATGGAAAGTTGGAGATATCCAACTAGCAATGTATGTAACTAAGAAGGAAATTACATGCAAAAATTTAAAAATGAAACTCAAACCTTAGTCGGTGGTGGCGTGGAAATTAAGGAAAAAGCAATGCATTCAATGCATTTATTGATCTCGGTCTTGGTGACCAGCTCGCCTTGGAAAGGGGATAGAGGAAATTTTGTGGTTATTTTGTTCATTCGGGTTTTGAGTTTTGCTCTGCATTTTTTTATAGTTCTTTCAAACCTGCAACCATTCTAGTCATTGTTGTTGTTGTTTGGAGTAACCATGGCTATTTTGAGCCTATGGAAGTTAGGAGATTGTTGGGAAAGCCTTGTTGTTGTCGCCGTGGAGAAGAATAGCTCCTTGGCGCGGACGCGATTTTTTCTTCAAGCCACAAGAAATTTTACAGGCATGTTGAGCTCTTCTCTTTAAACCATTTTGCTCTTTGTTAAGCGTCTTCATTAAAAGAACTCTGCTCTTATGTTGGGTGTTTTTGTAAAATGAAAATGTTGATACAATTAATGTGATTTTGGGTTGAGATATCTATTGAAATGAATACGATTTGGGTATTTCTTTGCAAAAAAAAGTAAATGAAATGAAATTTGTCCTTACTATATGAGTTTTGTTTGTGATGTTGGGTATTCGGTTTATTATCCATTATGGGTTTGAGTTGATGAATGTACAAGCGATGTGAATAATTTTTTACGAGTTACTGCATGTAAATGATTTGGGAAAAACAGTGATAATGCTTGATGAAACTGTTTATGTGAGTTATTATCCTAGTTGCTTTACATTGCATAGAATATGATTTCACCGGGACAAAGTGAATTCATTCCATTGTCTTACCTTGTGATTAAAAATGATTCAATATCTCCATGTGGGTTGAAAATACGTGAATGGTTTTTGGGAAATAAATTATTTAAACAGAGTATTGGTTATTTGATGAGTGAGTAGAGTGTATTGTTATCTTTCTTTGAATCCATGAAATGTATATATATAAATAAAGGAATCTGTATAGTATAAACCTTTTATGGTGTTCGATTAGAACCGTAATAGAGTAAAATCTTGTTCTTGCGATGTTGAAAAATGGGTTCTTTATTTAATGTGATGATATTATGGCCATATAGTTGGTGGTTGCTCATTCTTGCTTGTTTCAGACCTAGCTGGGAATGATTGTTTTTAGTGAATTTATATATATATATATATATATATATATATAGTCTAAACTTCTTTGTCTAATCTTCTTCTTGCTTGCATTAAAACTAAATCGAAAATAGGTTCTTACTTTGGTGTTTGGAGAACAAATCCTTTTATTATTACAATGAAAACATGATTTGTTGTTTACTTTAAACTCTTACTTGTTTATATCTGGATGAGAATGTCCGTTGGGTGAAAAATTAAAGGAAATGATTTTATTTAGAGGTTTCGTTGATATTGATACTTACGGACCATGCAATGAATGAATTCTGGCAAACTCTCTGGAATGGTAGTTAGTAAGTTTTAATTACTGAAATATATTTGTTAGAAGAAATCATCCCTATTGGGATCAGTCATGTATGCTAACTAGTTGATATTCGGCTAGGTATTGAGAAGAGATAATATGATTCTTTTTCCTTTTCATTCAATTATTGACTTTATTTACTCTCTCTCTTTGGTATTATCATTGATTGATATCACTTCTTGTTCAAATCATCTAGTGCGGTTGTGATGAAAAGAAAGGGAATATTGAGTGGGTAATTGGAAGTAATAATTATTTTCTTCTCTTATCCAGTTGAAATTCTATATTTGATATTGAATGAATTTCTTACTACCTTAGGCGTAAGCATCTGCATTTAATTGTTGTTTTTTTCCTTCTTTTCGATTTGAAAGAAGTATTATGTTGTTTGTTGAATTTTGAGAAATGACACCAGTGTTTTCATGGTGAATGACTACTTTTCTCTTATGCATTTGATTGTTTGAAATTAAATGAGTAGTATGAAAGGGAAGTAGTTCTATTTGAATTCTTAGTTAAAATTCATCTCTTGAAATTTCAACTATTATAAGGGAATGGAATTGATAGCAATTGCATTAGAACAACATTATATACATATGTGTATTAGTTCTTACAGATGTTTTAATCTGGAACTATTTAGAGGAAATTACTTCTTGTAGTAATTATTTGGGAGAAGGTTAGTAAATCTTTTTGTCTGATTGTGATGGTAATTAGAGGATTGGGTTGTTAAGTTGTTCATCCTTATCAGCACTTAATTCATGGATGATGTCCATCTCAATTTTTAACATTTCATAAAAGCAGGGTTCTTTTATTGAGACAGTTAATTAAGAGCACCTCATTTTAATGATAAGTGCTTAATATTCTCGATTCATGAACCGACCGTGCAAGTAAATTTTGCAGATGGTTTCCATGAGTAAAAATGAAGACATGTTGTTTTCTAATGCTTCTTCTGATTAGCTAAGGATGGATCGTATCTGAGAATTTATTATTCTTCTACGAGGAAATGGAAAAAGAGAAAGTTGTATTCTTCTTCTTTATGAGTTGTTAATGTTGTTTGGCATGAATGAAGTCTAGTCGTATGGGCTTGTAAATTGTATAAATTTTAATCTTGAGGATTGAGTACAAAGGAAAGGTGTGTTATTTTAATGGATGTACCACTTGAACTATTTGAATAAGATTGAGAATATAAATTTTATTCATTGAATTTGGATATATTCAAATGATGGTTGATAGATTTTAAAAGGACATAATATCTATTCTTTACTTGAATACAACTTTTAAGTTGGAATGTACAATTAATTCATACTTAGGTCAATATGGATTTTAAATTGACATTTGAAAAGAGTTAAGTGAATATGAATTCTTAAATGAATGATATTCGGAACTGGTATATAAGCTAATGAATATAAATAAAAGAGACAATTGAATCTTGTACTTTGATTTCGTTAATATCCTTGAGATGTTTGATCAGAGAGATATTTGGTATGAGGAATCATATCTCCTCATAACAAACCTTAATTGAAGTAAGGTTATAGTGAATAAATGAATACATTCATTTGGAATTAGGCCTCATTTAAATGACGTCTAATAAGATGAAATTCTGATTTAAATTCGAGTTGCGAATAAAACTTGGTTAAGTTTAGTAAGTTGATCTTACTACGTTAAGCTGTAGTGGACTTGTTAGTCCGAAGCTTAAATTAAGGAACTAAGATGGAATTAAGCAATCCTTCAGTAAGGAGGAGTAAAGGCATATTAAGCTTTAAAGACAATTTAAGTCTTTCTTAGCTATGCAACTGTAACAAACAGTGAGGTTAGAAGATCAGCACGGTTGCTGAAACTTATTCTTAAAATACTTAAGATTATAATCTAATCACACTTCTAGCTGGATGTGTATCCCTTGATGAGAGGATTCCGTAGGACCTTGGCACATGCCAGCTGCAATTTGGTGTCTTCATGAAGGCGGGGCCTTCATGACGACACAATGTTATAGCTGACATGTTACAATGCCCTCCCGAATCGAATCATCAAGTTTACATAAGCTAGGACCAAGTTAATTGGACGATGATAGGAATGTGACCGTGTATACGGAGTGACTCAGGAAGACTAAAGGTAACTAGACACACACATCATCTACTAGGATTGACAAAGTATGTCTGCGTACCTTTAGTCACCATGAGTGTCTTCCTATACTCTTTCATATTGCTAGTTTGGGTTAAAGTTTAACCTTGGATGAGAGGGGCCGACGAGAGGTCGAAAAGACCATTCTAGATAATAGATGAAGTGAGGTGAAGGATGTATTCCATTGATGTGTATAACATCTAGGAATATAATCATGCAAAGCATGTGAAAATATTTGGCCAAAGTATCGCAAGTTGCTGGTTGCGTTGTCCTAATCACCTAGTTTAAAAGCGAGGATTTCGAGATGAATATCGGTAATAGATATTCAGATAGGCCTCTTAAATGGAACACTTCGATAACCAAAAATGGTAAAGAGAACCAAGTATACTTAGTATACAATGCATGGATTAACATGAAGGATCGGTAAGTAGCCGAGTCATGAAATGAGAGATCGTTGAAACTCCGAGCCATAAAATGGGAGATCGGTAGTTCTTCGAGTCATTTACAGCAACATATGGTATCTGTTATATGATTGAATGGCATTGAATGTGTGTTCCATATTATAAATATGTGAATAGAGAACATTGGTTTTAAAAGTAATTGTGTGATCTAAATTACATTAATTGGATAGAGAACAATTATTAAAACTTGGTCGTGTGTTTTGAATTACATAATTCAGAACAGAGAACGTTATATATAAAAAAATTCCCTTGTTCTAATGTCTTAAAATGGGGATGTTACATCTTGGTATCAGAGCTGAAGGTTGCAGCTCTTGGACCTAATGAGTCCATAATTTAATAAGGTTTACATTTTCTTATTGAACAGAAAATGGTTAGAACAAGAGGAAATGCTGCGAACAACCCGCTACCGGGTGGAGAAGCAGCTACTGCTCAAAAGCTAGATGAAATCCTTGCTGCCCTACTAGATACGAGAGATCGTTTGACTATTTTGGAACAGCAAGCAATGGGCAATGAGGAGGAGGAAGAAGAAGCTGATATAAATGATCAGCCACCTCCTGTGGACAACACCAATGGAGGGAATCCGGGTGTTGATAATAGTAATGTGAATGCTCCTAATCATCCTGAAAATAAAAGGGCAAGATTAGTGGTTGAACTTACAAATGACATAAAGAGAATAAGTCCTCCAAAGTTTGATGGAACAACACTTGGGGACGGGGCTGAAAATTGGCTCAGTGAAATGGAGAAGTACTTTGCAATAAGAAACTTCTCCGAGGAGACCAAAGCGATATGGGAGCATATCAGCTTTCTTAGAAGCATCATCATGGTGGGAAAACCGTAAGGTTGAGTTGAATATTGTCGAAATGACATAACTTGGGATCAATTTAAAGGTTACTTTAGGCAACGATGGCTGCCTCAACTCTTTTTTTTGATAGAAAATGACTGAATTTTAGAACGGTCGCAAGGAGGGTTGTGATGTGAGAATATTAGCAAGGGTTTACTAAACTCCTTAAGTATGTACCATAGTACCAAGCTGAAAGAAGTTTGAATACGAAAGTTCATAATGGGACTGAATCCCATCATTGGTGGTGAAGTAGATGTCCACGGTCCAACCACTATGGAAGGAGTTGTCGAAAAGGCAATAAGACAAGAATAGAAATTGAGAGCAATCTCTTAAGCTTCATAGGGAGGAGATTAGGAAGAAGATTCCCAACTCTTCTTCATCTTCTCACCCAAAAAGGACCAATGGAAAATGTTTGTATGAAAAACAAAATTTTGTGGATAACAATAAGAAATCAGTAATGAACAAACCTGTTAATAGTGTGCGGAGTGGCTTTGCAAAAATTAGTGGTAATGGACAAAAGTCCTATGGAAGCCAGAGTGATAACTTCAAGGCTGGTAGTAAATTTGAGCCTAGGAAGGGGCCCATCGGAGGCTGCTTCAACTTTGGAAAGGACCACTATGCGAGTCACTGTCCTCTGAAGAAGGATGATCATGATCAGCGGACATGATACACGCCGCGGTGGCTAACAAACAAGATGAAAAGAAGTCACACCCATAGAAGTTCCAAGTAAGTTATTCGGTACACCTAATAGTCATACTTTTTGATCTACGGAGCTACTTGTCGAATGTTTTATCTCTTCTAAACTAATAATGAAATTAAAAAGGAAAGATGAACAAATGGATAAGACATGGATAAGTGCATTATGGGAATAATGTTGTCCATACATTCGATATGTGCCTTTTTGGGGCAAATTCTTGACTTGCCCTATTTCTCCAGAAGTTGACCTATATGTCACTCCTTTAGGGTCATATGATATCAATTATAGGAGTTAATTGGTTGTGGAACATAAGGCAAATTTTTGGTCATTGTTATGAAAAATAGATTTGATGTTTTGATGATGACCTATGAAAGCAGCGTCATTCAAGGTGTAAAGCGTGAGGTTGCGGTTAGGAAACTAACAACTATACAACTAAAAAGAGCTAAAAATAGAGGCTGCACTTTGTATGCCATAAGAATGACAAAAATGTTGAGGAAGATAATGATTTCATGGAAAAGTATCCATTATTAAGAGATTTGAGTGATGTATTTCTAGAGGAGTTACTGTGTCTCCCACCCAAACGAGAGTTTGAATTTGCAATAGAGATCAAGCCAGAACCAACCCATATCTAAGGCACCATATCGAATGACCACCCTTGATTGGTGGAACTTAAGGCTCGATTACAAAACTTTTGACAAAGGTCTTAAGACCAAGCGTCTCACCATGGGGAGCACCGGTAATTTTTGTAAAGAAGAAGGATGGCACACTTAGATTGTGCATTGATTACATAATGTTGAATAAGGCAACCATTAAGAATCGATATCCACTTCCTATGATTGATGATATGTTCGACCAGATGTGTGGAGCATCAGTCTATTCAAAAATAGATCTTCGATTTGGATATCACCAGCTGAGAATAAAGGAAGAAGATATTCATAAAATAGCTTTTAGAACAAGGTACGAGCATTATGAATTCATAATGTTACCTTTTGGGTTGACGAATGCACCTGCCACCTTCATGAATTTGATGAAAAATATTTTTCAAGAGTATTTGGATAAATTCGTGCTTGTCTTCTTGGACGACATTCTTATATACTCCAAAAATGTCAAAGAGCATCAAGAGAATTTAAAGGTAGTGCTAGAAATTTTGAGGAATAGAAGGTTGTATGGTAAATTGTCTAAATGTTCCTTTTATGATCTAGAGGTGCATTATTTAGGGCATGTTATAAGAAAGAATGGGATAGCTATGGACCCTTCAAAGATCGTAAGCTATAACTAAGTGGCATGCGCCTTAGAACATGCATGAAGTAAGGCTTGACAAAGGAAGCCTTTGGTGCACATAAACGTTAAGATACTTTTAGAAAGTTCGTTATGACCTCATGAAATGACTTTTCAAAAGTTTCCACATGACCTAAGCTCAAAACATTGTTCACTTCACTTACAAAAGAAGTATATTTTATAAGAATTTTTTGATTTTGATATGAAAAAAATGTGAATGCTTCCTTTTAAAATTTTAAAGGCAGTGAACATGTTGGAACTACAGCACCTTTTACGCAAATGTGACTTAAAGGAAATTTTGATGGATATTTTACCCTTGGTAATGATCACCTTTTCATCTTTTACTGAGATTACGAAAATCTTGTTGCATTTAAGCTATTACAAAGTGAATGACCATGTCATAGAATTTGTAAGCACTTTAGATTAAGTTACATGTTAAGGTGGAACATATGCATCCACATAATTGTATCCTGAGCTCATTCCATGTGTTCATGGCAAATTAAACATGGATGGCATTACCTTCAGGATCCTTGTCGAGAATAAAATGACATCATCTTGGTTGAAGTATAAACTTACTCAAAGTGGCACACTTCATTGCTTTGCATTTAAAGGTGATGCAGATGGTTAGAAGTTTTTATCTCAATATGAAAATTTGATTGCATGGAATACCCGAAATCATATCGGACAAGAGAAAATGACATCAAGATTTTGGAAATGCTTAATGCGGTGCTCTGAACTAAATTAAACTTCATATTTACTCATTATCATCCGAAAATTAAAAGAGTCAATCAATTTTAAGGATATGTTAAGAATGAACCAGATGTAAATGGGAGGATCGACCTTATTTTCAGAATTTAAAAAACACTTCTTTAAAGATCCAAGGATGTGAAGTATAAAGGATTCCATTTTGATAATGAAGGAGTATCCTGAATTGGGCTAGGTTCCTTACAAAATGGAGGGTAAATTATAATGATTTAATAACATTTAAATGATTTAAGAAAGGCAATTATTAACTTAAAGCGGGTTGATAGAATTATAAACTTGGTGAGAAGGTCTTTCTTCGGGTTAAGCCAAACTTTCTATAACTTTTGGCAAGGCTGCCAAGTTATCACCTCGTTATGTGGGACCTTTTGAAATTATTGAAATAATCAACCATGTAGCTTATCGTCTAGCATTACCTCCTACTTTATCACAAATGCATGATATTTTTCATATTTCTTTTATTAAGAAATACGTATCAGATTTATCACATGTGCTGAATTAGAATTCCTTGCAGTCCAAGACCCAGGAATAATTGTGGTTAAGCCCATTCGAGTGTTGGGAACTCACCAGTTGTACTTAAGAAATCACAAAGTGAATCAATGTAAGGTCTAGTGGGACCAGTTTAGCGAAGAAAGTGTAACTTGGGAAAATATTGAAGAAATGAGATCTGCTTTTCCCTACTTGTTTGATCAAAATTGAATTCGAAAAACTGATAATTCTACCAAATATGGACAATTACTGGCCTATTTTATAGTTATCTTAAAACATTGTTTTAATGATTAAATCTATTTTTAGTATGAACTTATGAATGGAAGGACGATAATTGAATTTTTTCCTAAAAATTCTATGAATTGGCTAATTTGATCATTGGGATGATGATTCTTTGAGAAGGGAGGAATGTAACGTCTTGATTTTTAGAAGCTACTATAATAACCTCTTTTCATTATGTTGTAACTGTGGAAATGAAGATAATTATGTTAAGATATATCTTTTAATCTTAAAAAGAATGTGTTACTGATATGAACCCTTGTTTACTCTAACTTGTTTACTTGGGATGAAGGTCATTATAACTTGTGTTTTGCAAAGTGTGAAACAACAGACTTGCTTTTGTGTTTGATGAACTCATATTGTTGTTGACAACACACCTTGAATCAATTCCATTGATCCAAGGTATGTTGTGGCCTTCTTTATGATCGCTTTGTCGATTTACTTTCTAAATGGAATGAAGTCTGAAACTAGACTGAAGGTCGTTATAAATGTTATAGAACCTGGTTACAGGTATAAATATTCGGTACCTTGATACCAATGGAAAAGGTTTGATTTCTGAACTACATACAAATTGTAATGCGGAAAGCGTGAGGCAGTAAGAGTCTTGATGCAAGTGAGCCAGGTATATGTTGAGCATAGGACGAAACGTCTGCATTATGTTGGATATAAACGTAAGTTAGTAAACTTACTAGAAGAACCCATTAATTAAAATACTACGGCTACGTTTAAACCTATAACTATGTTTTAGCCTATAACCTAACTATTACCCTATGTGGATTTTAAATTAAATAGGATGTAAAATATTGCAAATCCTAATGATTTGCGACCTAGGTGAATACCTAGCTATGGACAATGTAACCTAAACTATTGCTAACCTAAGGAGGGGACCTATGGACACATGTTGATGAGCGGATAAGAAGGGAAGGTTAGAAATTTAATAAAGGACATTAAATGATGTCCTTGAAGTTTTAAACGCCAAGTTTGGCGGGAACATGGAAAGTTGGAGATATCCAACTAGCTATAGCTAACTAAGAAGGAAATTACATGCAAAAATTTAAAAATGGAACTCACCAAACCTAAGTCGGTGGTGGCATGGAAATTAGAGGAAAAAGCAATGCATTGATGCATTTATTGATCTCGGTCTTGGTGACCACCCACCCGCCTGGAAAGGGGAAAGAGGAAATTTTGTGGTTATTGTGTTCATTTGGGTTTTGAGTTTCTCTCTGCATTTTTTTTGAGTTCTTTCAAACTTGCAACCATTCTTGGTCATTGTTGTTGTTTTTGACTAACCATGGCTATTTTGAGCTGTGGAAGTTAGGAGATCATTGGGAAAGCCATGTTGTTTATCAACGTGGAAAAGAAGAATTCATGTGGGCGTGGACATGGGTTTCTTCAAGCCACAAGAAATTTTACGAGCATGTTGAGCTCTTCTCTTTAAATCATTTTTGCTCTTTGATTAAGCGTCTTCATTAAAAAGAACTCTTCTCTTATGTTGGGTGTTTTTGTAAAATGAAAATGTTGATATGTTTAATGTGATTTCTGGGTTGAGATATCTTTTGAAATGAATAAGATTTGGGTATTTTCTTTGCAAAAAGAGTAAATGAAATGAAATCTATCCTTGATTGTATGAGTTTTGTTTTTGATGAGTGTTGGGTATTCGGTTTATTATCCTTATGGGTTTGAGTTGATGAATGAACCAGCGATGTGAATATTGTTTTCTCGAGTTATGTACATGTAAATGATTTGGGAAAAATAATGATAATGCTTGATGAAACTGTTTGTGTGAGTTATTATCCTAGTTGCTTTACATTGTATAGAATACGATTTCACAGGGACAAGTGAATTCATTCCATTTCTTACCCTTGTGTGATTTAAAAATGATTCAATATCTCCTTATTTGGTTTGAAATCCGTGAATGGTTTTGGGGAATAAATTTTTAAACACTAAACTTGGTTATTTATGAGTGATGTAGAGTGTATTTTATCTTTCCTTTGAATTCATTGAAATGTATATATTATATATAAATTAACTATATATCTAAACTTCTTCGATGGTGTTCATTAGAACCATAAACTAGAAGTTTATTTGTTCTTGCGATGTTGAAAAATGGGTTCTTTATTTATTGTGATAAAATGGCCATATAGCTTTGGTTTAGCTCATTCTTGCTTGTTTCGAGACCTAGTTTGGGAATGATTCATTTGTATTTATATATATATATATATATATATATATATATATATATATATAAGCTATAGTCTAAACTTCTTTGCTGCTTGCATTAAAACTAAATCGAAACTAGGTTCTTACTTTGGTGTTTGGAAAATGAATCCTTTTATTATTACGATGAAAACATGATTTGTTGTTTGTTGTACACTCTTACTTGTTTGTATCTGGATGAGAATGTCCATTGGGTGAAAAATTAAAGGAAATGATTTTATTTAGAGGTCTCGTTGATATTG
This sequence comes from Taxus wallichiana var. yunnanensis, assembly GCA_018340775.1. Taxonomy (NCBI): domain Eukaryota; kingdom Viridiplantae; phylum Streptophyta; class Pinopsida; order Cupressales; family Taxaceae; genus Taxus; species Taxus wallichiana. Next base: position 1,376,988 of record CM031243.1, read on the forward strand.
ATACTTACGGACCAGATGTAAATGAATTTTGGCATACTCCCTGGAATGGTAGTTAGTAAGTTTTAATAATGAAATAGACTTTGTTAGAAGGAATCACCCTATTGGATCAGGTCTGTACTAAATAGTTGATATTTGGCTAGGCAGTGAGAAGAGGTAATATGATTCTTCTTCCTTTCATTCGATTATTGACTTTATTTGCTCTCTCTCCTTTGGTTCTTATCATTGATTGATATCACTTCTTGTTTAAATCATCCACCTGAAGTGCGGTTGTGATGAAAAGAAAGGGAATATTGGTGGGTAAGTGGAAGTAATAATTATTTTCTTCTCTTATCCGGTTGAAATTCTATATTTGATATTGAATAATTTCTTACTTTCTTTAGGCGTAAGCATCTGCATTTAATTGTTTTTCCTTCTTTTTGATTTGAAAGAAGTATTATGTTGTTGTTGAATTTTGAGAATTGACACCAATGAGTTCATGGTGAATGACTACTTTTCTCTTCAGCATTTGATTGTTTGAAATTAGATGAGTAGTAAGAAAGGGAAGTAGTTATGTTTGAATTCTTAATTAAAATTCATCTCTTGAAATTCATCTATTGTAAGGGAATGGAATTGATAGCATTTACATTAGAACAACAGTATATACATAGGTGTATTAGTTCTTACAGATGTTTTAATCTGGAACTATTTGGAGGAAATTTAGGAAATTACTTCTTCGTAGTAATTTTTTAAATACGGAATGAACTCTTGCGTTATTGGAATAAAAATAGTAAGGAAATTGAATAAAGTTTGCATGTTTACGGAGAATTATTTGAAATAAAGTTAGTAAATCTTTTTGTCTGATTGTGATGGTAATTAGAGGATTGGGTTGTTAAGTTGTTCATCCTTATCAACACTTAATTCGTGGATGATGTCCATCTCAATTTTTAAACATTTCATAAAAGCAGAGTTCTTTTATTGAGACAGTTAATTAAGAGCACCTCATTTTAATGATAAGTGCTTAATATGCTCAGTTCAATGAACTGACCCGTGCAAGTAAATTTTGCAGATGATTTCCATGAGTAAAAATGAAGACATGTTGTTTTCTGATGCTTCTTCTGATTAGCTAAGGATGGATCGTATCTGAGAATTTATTATTCTTCTACGAGGAAATGGAAAAAGAGAAAGTTGTATTCTTCTTCTTTATGAGTTGTTAATGTTGTTTGGCATGAATGAAGTCTGGTTGTATGGGCTTGTAAATTGTATAAATTTTAATCTTGAGGATTGAGTACAAAGGAAAGGTGTGTTATTTTAATGGTTGTACCACCTTGGAACTATTTGAATAAGATTGAGAATATAAATTTTATTCATTGAATTTGGATATATTCAAATGATGGTTGATAGATTTTAAAAGGACATAATATCTATTCTTTACTTGAATACAACTTTTAAGTTGGAATGTACAATTAATTCATACTTAGGTCTATATGGATTTTAAATTGACATTTGAAAAGATTTAAGTGAATATGAATTCTTAAATGAACGATATTTGGAACTGGTATATGACCTAATGAATATAAATAAAGAGACAATTGAATCCTGTATTCTAATTTCGTTAATATCCTTGAGATGTTTGATCCAAAGGATATTCGGTATGAGGAATCATATCTCCTCATAACAAACCTTAACTGAAGTAAGGTTATAGTGAATAAATGAATATATTCATTTGGGATTAGGCCTCATTTAAATGACATCTAATGAGATGGAATTCTGAATTTAAATTCAGTTGCGAATAAAACTTGGTTAAGTTTAGTAAGTTGATCTTACTACGTTAAGTTGTAGTGGACTGTTAGTCTGAAGCTTAAATTAAAGAACTAAGATGGAAATATGCAATCCTTCAGTAAGGAGGAGTAAATGTATATTAAGCTATAAGACAATTTAAGTCTTTCTTAGCTATGCAACTGTAACAAATAGTGAGGTTAGAGGATCAGCATGGTTGCTGAAACCTATTCTTAAAATACTAAAGATAAGAATCTAATCACACTTTTAGCTGGATGTGTAACCCTTGATGGGAGGATTCCGTAGGACATTGGCACACGCCAACTACAATCTGGTGTCTTCATGAAGGCGGGGCCTTCATGACAACACAATGTTGCAGCTGACATGTTACAATGCCCTTCCGAATCGAATCATCAAAGTTTACATAAGCTTGGACCAAGTTAGGAATATGACCTTGTATACGGAGTGACTCAGGAAGATTAAAGGTAACTAGACACACGCAGTCGACTAGGGTCGACAAGGTATGTCTGCGTACCTTTAGTCACCACGAGTGTCTCCCTATACTCTTTCATATTGCTATCTTGGGTTAAAGTTTAACCTTAGGCAGAGAGGACCGAGAGGTCGAAAAGACCATTCTAGATAACAGACGAAGTGAGGTGAAGGACGTATTCCATTGATGTGTATAACTGTCTAGGAATATAATCATGCAAAGCATGTGAAAATCTTTGGCCAAAGTATCGCAAGTTGTTGGTTGCGTTGTCCTAATCACCTAGTTTAAGAAGCGGGATTTCATATGAGTATCGTAACTCAAATTCGGATAGGCCTCTTAAATGGAACACATCGATAAAAAAAAATTGGTAGAGAACCAAGTATACTTAGTACTTTCAAATGGACATTTACAAATATTACAAAGAACACGCAAAATAAAAGTACTTTCAAATATATAAAAAATTTCAGGATTTTAAGAAATCTTTAAAATAGAGTTTTTGTATGAGTGAATCGATAATGTAACTAAGGCCACATACACGAGATTTAATGATTTATCAAAAAAATCATTCATGTATGGGCCCGAGGCCTGTTCCACATAGATCTTGGAGCACACATTGCCATATGGCCGAATGAGGTCCATCCAAACATAAATGTAAAAAAACGCAGTCGTTGATGACCCTACCATATGTTAGAATTAAGGACCCTTAATTTGGAAGTATGCATATTTTTCCATACAATTTTCCTATTTTTTATTTTTATTGACGGGGCACGTGTCTAGCACTTTCTATGCTTATCTCGAAACAATTGAATTTTTACGTTTATTTTTAGAAAATTTACGCATATTAGAATCTTATGATTTTCATGGTAGAGGTTTTGCCGAATTGGATAGGGGTGGGCTGTTTTGACATCGGCTAGAGAGTGGGGTGGTTCAGATTGAGTTTTCATGGATGTTAACAGTTAGACACACTTCTCATTGTCTTTGTATGTTTGTTTCAATATATATACCTCCCCTCCATATACTTAGCAATTCGTCAATGGTGTATGCATATAAAAAATCTCCTTATCCATCAATTCATCCACCCAAATATTAGACACACTTGTCATCATCTTTGTATGTTTGTTTCAATATATATACCTCCCATGCATATACTTAGCAATTCGTCAATGGTGTATGCATATAAACAAATCTCCTTGTCTGTCAATACATCCACCAAGTCATTAATGAAAAAAATCATAGTCGTCGACGGTGCTACCCTATGTCAAGAATAAAGCACCCTAAATTTAGAAGTATGAATTTTTTTCTATACAACTTTCCTATTGTTTATTCTTATTTATTCAGCACGTGTCTGACACTTTTCGTGTTTATCTGAAAACAATTGAGTCTTTTAAGTTTATCTATTGAAAATTTACGCATATATGAATTTTTGGTTCTCTCGCGTCCCTCTGTACAACCTTCTATGGAAAAGGGGGACTTAAACCTACCACACGAATATCCAAACAAACAACTTGGCATGGTTCATCCATGACACCCTATAGACGCAACACAATTGTGGGAGTGGTAACATAGCTGATGGCAAGGGACTATGAGGTGAGAAATTTTTCCAAGTCTAAGGAAGGGATGGAATGACCCAATGTTGGAAAGGGCACCATTATGATGTAAGATTTTTACATATTATTTTTGATCATGGCTCTTGGTAGCTTGGTTTTTGAAGTCCAATATTAGTGTCGGAAAATTCATATCAAGCACAAAGATAACAACTTGTTCGAACATGGATCTTGATGTTCAAAACATTTTGATTTATAAATGTCTTCTAGTTCTTTTTTTCACAAATTCCATGTTTAGGATTGACATGAAATTGACTGCTTAAACCCATAGTAAGTACACCATATCACAAATTAAGGAAACAAGTAATACCTTTCACATCTAGACATTATACGATACACTTAGATGGTTTTATTAGTAAAAACCGTCCTTGTAATTTATATAGTGATTTGTACTCGACAACATAAGAAACCATATGTAGTTTTAGTCTAGCCATGATTTCTTCGAATGGAACGCTCAAATGAAAATTTCATACCGCATAAAAAATCAATTGTTTTCTATGTACACTACACATATACATGTAAGAAATACCAAGTAAAAATACAAAGCACGATTATGAAAACACTAATAATTACTTTCTCCTACAGTATCTAGATCACACATTTCCATGTGGATGATTGATGTGCATACACACATTAATGTAAAAAATTCTCAGTCGTAAACAATCGTACTATATGTTAGATTTAGGCACCCTTAATTTTGAAGCATGCATGCCTATCAATATAATTTTCCAATTCTTTAGTCTTATTAATTTGGGCCAGAGCATGTTGTTTTGACATCAGCTAGAGAGGGATGGTTCAGATTGGTTTTTCATGGATGTTAACAAACGATTAACGGATAAGGAGCTCTATTTATTTACATACACCATTGATGAATTGCCAAAGACATGATAGATGTCGACGTGTGAAAATGTCGGTGTAGTTTATCGCTAAGTGCTGCAACAATTGCTTAATGTGTTTCATGAGGAAAGATATGACTACTACAAGGTATATTCACTTTCACTTTCACTCAACCATGATTTAGATGATTTCACACAAAACTCCCAAATCCAATATTACAAGAAATCCTCATATTTGATGTTGTCTTGGTTGTATTTTAGTTCGAGAAATTAAAGGTTTACCTAATCCCATCAAAAGGAAGTTTACAAATACATAGAATATGTCAAATAAAAGTACTTTCAAATATTTACTAGCAATCGCACGTGAGGTGTGCGATGATAACGCCGAAAGAGCGGTAAGGGAGGGAGGAGAAGGAAGCACCAAAAAATCAACGATGTTTTATGGAAAGAAAAGAGCGTAGAACATGCTTGCAACAAAATATAGATCAAAAATGGAATAAGAAGCAATCGCATGTTATTGAAATGCGATACAAAAGTGTTTATCGATACGAAAAACATATGAGATTTACATGTTGCATAGTAAAAATTGGTAGAAGTAGATAGAGAAAGGAGCTAATACTATGGTGGCTTGAGATGAGGGAGAGAAGAGGGAAGGGAGTGAAGTCAAATCTCCTCTTGTAGCCTAGATTGAAGAAGGGGAGTGGAGGACATGCGAGAGTAGCGGGAGAAAGAGAAAGCTGGAGAAATATGAAGGGAAGAAAGAGATGGAACCATTGACATAGCAGTGAATGTCAGTCCTTGTCATTCTATTCATCAATGTCAACTATTGCACGATGTAGTGTAAGTCCTTGAGATTTGTGGATAGAAAAATCCCAAGCCATTTTGAGCGGTAGTTGTCTGCAACCCCTCTAGAAATGGGAGGAATAGGAATGTGGAAGGGGTTGTTTGAATCCCGGGAGGTCCTTTGTAACGATCAAACTTGATGATGACAAAAAGAGGCAGAGTTGGAGGTCTGAAGGATTCGTTATAGACTATGTCGATGATAGTACCAGTAGCACCGTTGACAAGACCTATGTCAACCCACAAGTTTGCAGAGAGCATTACTTTCTGGTTGATGCAGAGAAGAACCCTAGTTTCAACTGATCATCTTCAACTTCGCGGATGTAGATTATCTAGTCTTTTATGCAAGTGATCTGGCTATAGGAGAGTTAAGGGATTTCAACATAATAAGGTTGTGCGATTCTACAAGGTAATTTTGAGCGAAAAGATGAGGGGCATCTTTAAATTCAATGCTTTCTTGCTCGAAAAGGGAGGAATCGGTTCTTGACATAAGATCTTCCCAGTCTGGATGAGAGGCATGAAATTATGAATATTGAGTAGCAAGGTTTGGAATGATGCCTATGCTGGATCAGAGCCTTCTTGTCGGAAGATAGAATGAAGGGAGAAGGATATGTTGAATTCTCACCAAAGGGTAGCTCGTAAGAGTTGCTTGGCATAAAGAGGAATGTCCATAACCGGAGGAAGTTGACCGAGGTCTCCAACAAGGATCATAGATCTGCCACCAAATGTTGAATTTTTGAAGTGTGGGAAAGCCTCCCTAAGACGGTAGTTGATTTTGGAAAGCAACCTAGGTCCGACGAAACTCATTTCATCAATTAAAATATATTCAGTGTGCCTGAGGGAGTCCTGGAGAGATGACAAAGCTTGGCCCTCTAAGGGTTTGAGTTCTTTAATTGGAATTCGGAGGCTTGCGTGTATTGTCGAAGCTGAAATGTTGAAAGCAACTCCTGTCGGGGCGAGTAGAAGGAGAGGTGAAAGTCCTTGGTTGGATGAAGAGGCAAATGAAGACTTTAAAATGTTAATGAGGAATGATTTTCCAGTACCTGCAGTCCCTTGTATAATAAGTTTCAGTGGTGGAAGCTTGGATTTGTGTGTGAAGTGTTGAATAACTATGTCGAAAGCTTGTTGTTGTTCTGGAGATAAAGTTGAAGCAGGAGGGACGAATCTGTTTAGGATGTAACCTGAAACATGTTGTGCCTTATTGTCTTGATGAAAGTGGCACCAATAGCACTGGAGAGCAACAAGAACACGATGTGCATTCCAATTGTGAAGGGTGTCAAATTCACGAAGGCCCAACATTTGCAAGTTGTCAAGGCATGATGTGTTCTCGGGGTGGATCCGAGCCAAAACTTGCCAATCAAATAGTTTTTCTTAAGAAGGGGGCTCAACTTCGAGTCATTGTCACTGCCGGAGGCATGGGGTGGATCAGATGCAGCTCGTGTAATATGCCGGGGCGATAATTATATCTGAACAAGCTCCATTTAGAAATGGTTTCTTGAGGTGTTGAACCAATATCAATTGAAATGTTGTGAAAGCTTTGTATAGAAGGAGTTCTGACCAACAAAAGAGCTCAAAAGAGGGGGAATCATTTGAAGGAATGCATTGAAATTTGGGAAAACTCATACAATAGCAGGATGGGTACGAATCTTCCACTTATCACCCTTGCGGTATTTGTTGTAACTCCAGTCGCGTGCAACTTCAATGAGTGGAAGGCTTTCCATGTTTGAAGGTCGGACCCTGTATGCATCTAAAAGGAGGGATGTTTCTACATCTTCACACTCTACTTCAACCAATCTTTTAAAGATTTTTCTACCTACATTAAGCGTCACAAAAGTGTGACTGCACAGTACAAGTGGCAATTTGAGTAGCATGTGGCATGTTTCTTGTGCGCTAATATCATGTTCAACCACACTTTCAGTTAACATTTTTTTATGGCTAAATGTGCAGGTAGATCCGGATCTAAACCTTACGATAATCTAGAAAGCATTTGGTGGTATGTTTCTGACCTTTTTTTGCTTTGGAAGCATACTTTGCAATGTACGTGAGGACAACATGACGAGATAGCACAGGTTGACAATCAATGTTGGCTCTCTATATGGATAACATTTTTGGATTATGTGTGTTCAATCTATCATCATTCCTAAGGGGAGGTATTTAACTGAAGCTCTGTCATCAACAAACAATAAAGAATTGGTTCTATTCTCCCAAGGTGCGTTGTATCAACATTGGAGCCAGCTATTTTTTTTTTCGAAGGCAAGTGTGCTCGGAACATTTTGTGTGTCATTGAACATGATTTATCAGCTCCTCCAAATCTTGTAACGGGGAAACTGCAAGCACCTGAGATGAATCTAACAGACATGGATCATCTCGGATATTCCTGTGAACAAATTTTGAGCGGGCGGAAGGAGTCTGCATATTCCATGCAGATATGTACATATCAAAGTATTGTCTTGCTTTGTTTACAGATTCATTATTTGACCAGTTGATGCCATCAACATCTGGAGCATCTTCAAGCCATAGAAAACCATGAACATGCGCTGAGAACCTCTATGTTTCCATTCATACCTGCGGTAAAGGAAGGTTAATCATTTTGTATTTAAGTAAATGAAAAGTAGAGAGCATTGAATAATTTTACCTGTACCAGTAGTCTTTGGCACAAAGATGTCTCTGTAACACTTCTTCACGAAATATGGTGAATCTTTGATGTAAGTAAGTCGCGACACGATGAGGGTGGCTAACAATGTTCGCGGTCCTCCATTGTTGTGTTGCACGAGCCTCACAAGGAGAAACACCGAGCATGACGTTATGCAGGTCTAGCCATTTTGTGTCTGCTGCACTTAGAGTGAAGAAGAGTGTAGGTGCCCCCAATTGCTCAATCATGTCTAAGACCTCCCCTCTGCTCTTTGACCAAAAATTTTGTGTCCCTCATAGGTTGGCACTGAACCTCATCAAACTCTGTGGAAGACAATCATCAGGGAAATCATGCAGGTGTTGCCGAAGTTGGCCTATAGTAGGGGGGACACCATGTTCAAGGTTTAACCTCATGAATACTGTAGCAACTGTAGATTGGCTCCTATGTCTCATAATAAGGTTAAGCAAGTAGTACTAGAACTTGGGGTGTGAGCAAAAACGATCATCATGGTAGTGCATCGAGGTGGAGGGAATATTCATGCATTTGAACATATTTCATACATGGTTGTTTAAACAACATTGCACCAGTTGGAAACAAACTTGGAAAAGCCATTGAGAAAAGGCCCTCTATGGTGTATTCATTAATAGGTGAACTGCTGACTTCAGGCCAAGCCAAGGTGCAAGGTGTAGCATGACCATTTGAAAGAAGGTATTGCTTGATCAATTCCTCTTTTGTGCCAGTGTTTGGGCAAGAAGGCACGAATGAAGATGTATGCTCGGGATACTCGTCGGGGATGGAAGGAGGGTTGTCATCATCCTGCGGCTCAAAGAAGTGAGAGGCTGGCAGGTCTATAGCAATAGAGTTAAGGGAGGAGGATATTTCCGTTGGTTCCGGAGGAGAGAGGAAAGAGCCTCATTGTCAATAAGAACATCCTTATAGTAGGGGTCATGGATAATTTTATATTGAAGCACTTGCCAAACACGGGACCTGCTTACATAGAAGTCGTATTTTGTTTGTTACATTCCAGTCTTTTGAACCAAGAGGAGATCCAAATCTCTAGGCGAACGGGAAGGTATTTGGCAATGGAAGAAATGTTTTGCGGGAAACTTATTGTGTGACCTGAATATTTGTATTGTCCCCCATGCATTTGTGTGATTTGCAAAACATGATTAATACGAGCAATCAACATTTCTTCGACCTGGGTTAAAGAATTGAGAACGACAGGCTGAATGCCAGGATCCATATTATTCGAAGAGGAGAAGTGGTGTCCATTTCTTTCGGACTTGCATCTAATGCATTTGTATCTCCCTTCATGCAAGGTAGTATTTATGCCAGGGTAGTTTTCAAGAAAAATTGAGCAGGTGTGGATGTTCGATAAAAGTTCAAGTCTTTGGCGGAACCTACGTTGGGCGTCCACCCAGGAAGGGGCAGCACGGAAAGCTCTAGGGAGGTCCATGGGGTGGGTGGAATCTTGGGTGCGATGTTCGTGATGAGTCTGGGAGGAAGGGGTCGGAAGTTCGAGTAATGGGGAAGAGGCTGGCCGGTAAGAGAAGGAGCACTAATCGAACCTGTTGGAGGTGAAATGTGAAGGGTGTATGATTGGAAGGAGGAATGTATTGGGCCAAAGCAGATGGAGGGTAGTCTAGCGATGGTGTGGGCTGCAATTCAATGTCGCGCACATGATGAAGAAAAGGTTCGACACATGTGGTGTAGTTAATGCCAAGAGGGAAAGGGGAAGTTTCTGTTGTGGAAGGGAAAGTAGCAGGGACTAACACAAAAGGGGGATGAGCAATAGATTGAACGGGGTAGATCTTGTCGGAATCTGACGGAGCTGCTGAGAGCGTTCTCACCGAGAAGCATTGATTTCACTTTTGCGCAAGGCATAAATATATCTTCTTCGTTGTCATTGCTCTGGGGTAGGCATTGTGTAGAAAACAACAACCTGTGCAAATTGCCAAAAAAGGTGGCATAAGAGAAGATTCAAAGAGTAATAAATTACGTATGTAGATAAGGGGAAATCAATGCAAAAACCATTCGTAAATGCTTATCTTGTTCTAAATGTTTTCTATTTTGGTAGCTAAAGGCATTAAAACAAAAGGAAAATGACTTGTTGGTGCATATCTTTTAAAGAAACAAGCTAGAAAGAAGAAAAATCTTCGTGTGAAACATAAACAAACTTTAAAGAAATGAATAAAGCATAGCATAATGTTAGCATAAACTAAATATCAATATATATATATTGGACCATACATTTCTTATCGATTACAAAAAGGTGTGTCTGTGATATAGATGCGCAAGTAAAGTAATATTAACAACCATAAATGGAAAACATTGAGAGTTATACTCTATCAAAACAAGCGGGCAAAAGCATATTACAAATGTATTTGTGGACAAAAGAATATTAGAAAGGGAATATGAGCAAAAACGAAGAAAATAAAATATAGGAAAGTGTTATGGTGTTTAAGAAAGGTAGAGTCAAGCAACAACTTTGGAATCGTTCAATTTAAGGGAATCAAGTATGACACATTTCAGCTATGTATTTCCACGGAAAGTTTCCTTTTTCACGGAGAGAGAGTGAATTTGTAGTCATGGCCAATTATCTGGTTTGCAATTTCCGTTGTAGCCTCGTCATCTATGCACAATAGTTGGAGGTCTGCTGCTGCGACACCCATGATTGCTTCAGCAGCTGTGTCAAATGTTATACCTGATTGTAGCTCTCTTGAGTCATCTTGCAATTTTATGTGGAGAGCGTACCTATAGTCACAACTGATCCACATGAGACTTACAACTTGCACAAAACCATGAACCATTTTCGACTGTTTCACTTTTTTGCGGCATTGTTTTTCACCATTTACAAGGGGACAAGCCATGTAGTAGAAATTATCCATTGCGATGTCTGTAATTATAGCTTTAAGCATAGCCCATTCATTGTTGTCTGTATTGCCCATCTGAAGTATTTCTGCAATTGTTGCCATTGGTTTCAAGCTTTGAGGAGGACCTAGAAATTTGTTCGTTATAGAGGGAGTTTGAACAGTGTAATTTTCAAAGGCGACCCAGTCTTCAAGCATTTTAGTTTCAGGAATCTGAGGATTGACAAACCATTTTGTCTAGAGACAATGTCTATGGAAGTGTCGTTGAAACTTGATATGTGTGTTGCTTTTGCAGCCAATACTGATAGTTGTGGAATAGAAAGGAGTTCCTCAAGTTCTTGAGCAAGATCCTGTAAATGTTGGCCCCATAAAGTTACAGTAACACTAAATCCTGACATGTCCTTCAATTGCAAGCTTCTTCGTTTAGTTTCACTGAAATCCCACCTACGGATAGTGGAGCAAGGAGAGATTGCTAAAACAATGCCAAGCACGTCAATGAAGGAACTAACAGTTTGCAGGTATATCTATGATTTATGTGAAGTGAAAGTTATGCAAAGGAATTGTGGCATTATTGACAAGCAGTGGAGAGACAGTGGAAGAAGCTTGCAGGAATATCTCAAAGTCATTAAGGTGGTTGTAACCTAGTTTTGCATTCCCTATCCTTCTGTTTGCGATGGTGTATAACATTCCAGCCTCAATTTGACCGAAAAACATTTGTGCAATTTCGTTGAAGCATGTAACGCGTATTTCCCCACTGAACCATCCACAAAATCAAAGCCGAAATATGAGCCGCTACCATTTCACATATTCCTTAAGCGTAGTTTTCCCTAGGGCACGACCTTCAACAGACCATGTACGCATGGTTGGATTTAGTGCACTTATTTTTAGAGGTAACCTTGAACTGTCAGGAACGCCAATTTTCTTTTGGGGAGGTGTTTGCGGGACCGAAGTTTTGTCATCTCCATGATTTGTATCATGATTTGATTGCTTTCCGTGAATGACATGGGCAGGAAGAGGAGTGGGAGCACCAATTTTTGAATGTGTTTCTATCACAATTTCCATTTCTGAGACCAGAACAGTCCTACAAAGGATAAACAACGAAACGGAAAAAAAAATTAGTGAATATAAAAGAAATGAAATCCGAGCATCCATGAATAAAGGAAAATGGATACATACATGTCTTTTTTTATCATTCTGCAAATGGTTTTGCACAAACGGACAATGTTGTCGTCTTTTAACAACCCATCTAAAACATGTCTTGCAAATTTCAAGGGCAATAGAGTTGTTTGAAAGTGCAATGTTATGTTTGTGGAGCCTATTTTCATGTTAGAGTATGGTACACCTTCCATGTGTTACCCAGAAGCAAATTTTCATGGGTGGTTCATTAACCCATGGGTAATGGGTAACGGTATGGGCTGTTTTTGGGCCCATGGTTTTTTCATCTTTTGCCCATTGTTTTGATACCCACGGTTTTTGCCCTTGGTTTTGATACCCACGGTTTGTATCAAACGCTTAGCGATTGTCTATTTATATGGTCTTATGCATATGATAGATGTACAAGCAAATGTATTGCGAGATGTGTTTTGAATTCGGGTGTGAATTACAGCAGAGTTTTTGAGCATAGCTCCAAACGCATCTAGGTATTGTATTGAGAGAGCGGTGGCTTGTAATAAAATCCGAGCAAGTGATTCTTGGTGGACGTAGCCCAAATTGGGTGAACCACGTTAAATACGTCTCTTTGTGTTGTGTTATTTTATTCTGCAATTTTATTTGAGATCTGTAATAATTTCGCATATTAGTTTCTCTTTGTGATTACGTGAGGATTATTCCACATATTTTATCCCTTATTTCCTAATATGCACACCATCGGAGAGATCCACGCGATGTTGGAGCTCAGTGTTCAACACAGATCGAAGGGGACAAATGTTGAGAAGTTGGACAATCGGCTCGGCATCTGTACAACCCTCAATCAAAATAGAGATTCCACCATGTGTCAAAGGTGCTGCCATGATGAAGATTGTTTTCAACACACAGTGTGCTTCTGCACAATGAGCTAAACTGCATTACAATATTTATAAACCTTTTGGAAATTGCAAGAGTAGTTTGTTTTATTGTTATTGTGGAGAGTATCCTTCCCAAATCACATAGCAAGAGTAATTTAGATAGTTGTATTTCAGATATCAATAATATTTGTCATTTCTCAATATATCATCAAACAATCTACTTTAATTTCGCTTACAAATTTTCCTTAGAAAGATAAAAGACTTTAATTGAGGATAAAAGGTCAAGGGATTAGCTAGTAGTACCTTGCGAGAAATTGTTGTGGTAAATTCCTAGATGGATGGAAAGAGTTCACAAAGATAACAGAGATGTTAAAAAATGGCAATTACATAACAAAAGTAACTTCAACTTGGTATTCGCAATAGAATGCAAGTTATAAAGTAATAATTGTTAGACTATCCGTCTTTGCAAATGAACCTCGTCATTTGTCTAATTACATGCTACTTGTATTGAAACTTAAGTGATACATTTACATCCATGTCAACTTCCAATAATTAGATTGGGAGTTAAAAATCAAAGTTCTAACACAATAGTCAAACTAATATACAAGAGAAAAATGTAAAAATAATTCATATAAATAACACAACAATAAATAAAAGATGATTTCAAATCCATCTCAAATAGAAACACAACCACAATACCTTGTCCTACACTAATTCACAATTATTATAAATATAAAATAATCAATAATTATACTTTTGTTAGTATAGTATAACAATTATAACTATTTTATGTGATTATTTAGTGACCTTTGGCTTGAATTATAACAATTTGAATGATTTGTAATCTTTATTTTAACAAAACTAAAATTGTGAGATGTGAGTATCTAATTTATTATTCTATATATTATATACATTATTTTAATGTATTGTAAATATTAGATTTTTTATTTTTATTGAATTAGAAACTCAAACCAAAGAAAATAGACTTAATTGTTTAGGACTGAAACTATTCCATCTAATTCATAAATTAACTTTGACATCATTAAATAAAAACCTATTCAATTTGTAATCTTTTTTCTTAAACAAGTACAATTAATTTATAATAATTTATCTTAAACAATTGAGATAATTTGTCATCTTTTATCTTAAAGAATTGAGATAATTTGATATCTCTTTTCTTAAACAAATTAAATAATGTCTAATAAACATCGAATAGATATTTTAACTGAAATGAAAATGGGACAATTGAAATGGTATCTCATGAACATCGAATATATATCTGAATAACTAAAAAGGAAATGACGTTATCAAAATGTTTGGAGAAAAATAACCACGTGTTACACATACATAAAACTTGGTTTCTATGAGAGAGAGATGGTCGATTCGACGTGGATTTTGGAAGGATTTGTCTCAATTTAATCTTCCTTATAATTAATTGTACAATTTGAAAGAACATATCCTCATAGAACTTCATTGTTTCGTGGTCCTCCATTATGGGTCTCCAAAACCAACCAACCATTTCTTTCTTAGTCTTTCTGAAATAAGTTGTATTTCAGCATCAAGTTGGAAGAAAATATTGTACAACTCTTCACCATAGAAATAAATTTTCAACAAATTAAAATATTTGAGTGTAAACTCTTAGTGCATTAATAACATAAACTCTTGATGTGCTAGTATCGAAAACGGTTGAGTAATCTGTATTTAACACCCACTCAACACCTAAAAGTGGTAAACATTCCATTGGAAAAAGTATCAACACACCAGTAAGTTAGGGGTTTTCACCTTAACCTGCATTCTCTACAAGTTTTAGGACCAATTTCAAAGAAAAAAAGGATGTTCCACCATGAGAAAGGGTGGCCAACTGTTGGTAAAACCAGCACTACAAATAGAATTTATGTTGGAGATCATAACGATGGATGTATTGATGACATAGGTTGGATCATAGTTCCTAGTGAAATAGATGATGAAGGATTTGTATGGCTTTCAGAGGCACCTTGCACTACAGCACAGAAACAACAAAGAAAAAGACAACCACGACAATTGCAACACAGAAAACAAATAACGAAAGAGAGAACAACAGGAGTAAAAGCAGTTTATAATCAATAATTTGAGAGATAAGAAGTAGATTGATCAATATACAATCTTGATTCTCAACATTGAGAATTCAAAGCTGTCAAATGAAATATAAACATCATGTGATTATTCAACTTTTGTTAGGACAACATAAGATGGAAGAATTAAAAATGCAGATTATGAACAACATTATGTAAGTTTCCTGATAGAGTTTAGTTTGTTTGACTTCAAGTAGAGAAAAGGCTTCCAATAGTGTCTTTGACATTAAACTCTCATCTGATTGACACAAATACTTCAGTGAATCCTATATCAGATGCTTTCACATTCCTAAAAGATGGGAAATTATATGAAAACAAAAAACAAAAAATCATATCAATCTTATAATGGTAATATACAAAGAACAAACATATCAATTACATATGCTATACTCCAATGAACTGATGAAAATCAAAAAGATGTAAACAGTTTACCTGCAAGGTTGGCAGAACAGTTTTCAAAGCAAAGAGAATGGTTTGGAACAGATACCGGAAGCTGATGTTGGTGACTAATATTAACTTGTAAGATTGGTAGCATGATCATAAGCATGCTAGACATATTTGTTATGGAAAACTCACTATTTTTCTTTCTTTATAGTCAACAAAAAACATGATTTCATTTATTTGAAAATGTTGGAGGGATGATTAAGATTTCAGGCCGGACAGTTATGTCAAGAAATGTACATAACAACTAAAACACTATTTTGCAATATTCTATGTTCTGTATGTAGCAATGAACAGTTTCAAGGGAGAGACATATGAGGAAAGCCTTTCCAAAAAAACAGTTCGAAAATCATGTTCAACAACTCTGCCATACAACTGAAGACCACGTATAAGAGCAGCACATAAAGTTTAAAAGATCCGGCCACCAGACCGAGAATACGAAGATAGACAAGCTAGTTAAATGCAAAACAAAAGAAAGTATGAAATATGTTCATTCAAAGTTTTATCACATTAATAAGTTTGACGTAGCGACAAATGTACAAGAAAGCAAGTCTCAAACTTGAGGAAGTAAGAGCTATCAAAAAAACAACATCCTGTTAATTCGATCGAGCAACCGAAAGAGCACACAGTACATGTTTGCCCGGTATAGACACCAAAACTACTCTTATGTACATAAGTTTAACGAAGCACGCACTTTAAGTTTTTCATTTTATTTTGGCATCTCGTTTTTTCCCTTGGTGACATTAGCAATTTTTTTGCACCATCTTTTTTTCCCTCCAACATGTATTGTCTTCGCAGTTATTCCCATCCTTTTCAGTTTGTGGTCAAGTTCGTATTTCATAGCATCTTTAGGGCGATCATATACCAGCCCAAACCCCCTCGAGTTGGAGCCTGTTGTATGGAATTTGGAAAGATAGAGAGGGCAGGAAGGATGCAAACGGAGGCATTCTCTAACCAAATCAGTAACCACGGGTTTCGCAGGCTTTGGTTGCCTGCAATGGAGCACATTGATAACAAACTTTGTTCGGTTGAATGCATCTTCTCGCTCTAAGTGCGGAGTGGTGATCGTCACACCATGTGGAGGAAGAATAATTGTATTACGAGTCTTCATTGCTGCAATGTCACAAGTAACCAAAACACTAAAAATGTAAATCAACCAAATTTGCACATGCTTTATCAACCTCGATAACTGCTACGCTGGAAATGGAAGTAAACACAATGTTTTATGTTGCAAAGCACAAACAAGGAATCATAGACAAAAAATCGGGTGGCGTCTGATTTGGCAGGCAGACTTTAAAAGCCTTGCCAATGGGCAGTCTAACGCCCAACTAAGGGTGTTTCGATGAGGCCTCCCGGGGGTAAAAACCCCTCAGCACACACTGAATCCTGCCATTGTCGAAGGCACTTGCCCCTTTATGCCGTGGTTGAAGACCGAAAGCAGAAAATAGTTTTCTTTATGCAGCACAAACAACAACATATTTTAAGATATTAAATGTCACCCACATAACGAAGAATCTATGAAAAATTAAAAGGGAAATGAATTTACATGCGGTGCGTTTGTGGTGTATCTGCTATAAGTTAATAACACTGAGAATAGGGACTAAACTTGGGTTGATCGGCAAGAGAATATGTACTAAAGTTGGGCTGATCAACCATGTTGCTCATAGATTTATGGTCAGTTGTGATGTCAGGAGGATAATTCTGATGGACATGTGGCGAGATTGTGATGCAAGGATGATTGATTAGCTAAGCATGTTCTATTACAACTTAAAAAAGTCTAATTGGTGCAGAATGCATAACAGTTTAGACATTGATTTTTGTAGATTTAACAACCACCCAACTGTGTTCAACTAATTTTGCCCATAACTTACACTTTGTTTAGACAACTAATTTGTGGTCTCATCTACTTAACAACAACCAGACCAGATATTTCCTATATTGCTGATATGGATTCCTGGTTTATGTCAAATCCTCAAGTTGAATATTGGAAGGCAGTGAAAATATTTCAGAGATATGAATTTATCAACTAGGTATCGAGCATGATTCCAATCTTGGCAGAATACTGATTTCGATTCTGTCAGTGACATTGATGACAGAAAGCCAACCGCTGGTTATCTCTTTCACTTTGTCTCATGTTGTAGTTTCATAGAGCAGGAAAAGAAAGCTAATTATTCTGTCTATAACGGAAGCTGAATATAAATAGGTACAACATCTACAGAAACAATTTGGTTAAGAAGATAAACAACAGTCAAGAATTGCAGAAAAAATGTCTTTCTGCAATTTTTACGGAGCAGAAAAGACATATTTTCATAGGGATACTCAAGGGAATTGGCAAAACATATTACAAATATAGAATTCAAGAATTGCCCTATGAAAACCCATGGATAAACAACCTTCATCATGGGAGCTGTCATATTATTATACAGTTAGTTTGCGGATGAATTCTAAGCAGGATCGTGTATTTCCAAGCCCTTAGTATATCCTTTTGCTTTCATGTTCATCATCAATCAGTTGGGGAGAGCAGGAGTTGGCTTCCTTCCTCGTCTGTTCATGGACCTGATTTCTCAATAGCCCATAAAAAGCTTCCCAACATTCTAAATTTCTGCTCAGTTGTTGGGTAGGATGTGATCACAAGTTGGGCTGAAGGAACAAATATTTTCAGCAGGACTGCAGCTACAAGAATCCTGCATTCACTTCACTAGCGGGGGAGGTTTGTGAGAAATATTATTGATCTGTCATTTTGGTGGCTTTGTTATAAAATTATATCTGGTAGTGGTTACATTTGGCCATTACTTCTAGATAGACTTAGAGATCTGTGGGACCTTCCTTCGAGGATCCAAACACTCTCGAAGATCCATTGTTCACACCCGCTTACGATTCAAACTGACTTATGTTCCAAGGGTGGTTAAATATATAGGGCTACAGTTGGAAAGATGCAAATCTGCATTCATCTATCTTAAATAGTTTAGTACACTAATATGTTTTTCAACCAATGTCAGTTTCAAACAACAATAATAAACTGTAAATCCAGTAAAGGAATCAACCCCCAAGGATGTAAAGACCCATTTGCTTTGCTACCATACACTACAAGAAGACCAAATACATAAACTCACTTTCTTTCCACTGGACATAAAGTAATAAACCTCAACTAACTGTAGAGCTGCTCTAACTACAATATCTGCAATTTTTTGGCCTGAATCAACCTGGGGCCACTTGTAGCAACACGCATACCCTTTTTTACTTTCAAATTATTAGAAATAAAAATTAATTTCCAGATACAGTCAAACTCTTATGTAGGTGTGGGAACACCTTCAACAAAGGGAAAGGAACTTGGAACTACTTTCAGCAGGCTGAGTTTATTAGTACCTACCTACCACGCAGATACTCTTGTATTCGCCTCATGCTATTACTTTGCTTTGGACTGCGTGTTAAACATGTAAAAGCTAATGTTTGTGTAAATTTTTTTGGAAATAATTGGTAGTGCATATGCAAATGTTTAATTTGATTGGTTGAATGTTAATTCCTCATTGCCGGAACTCCTTCCTTCCTCCTGCACAGATACGACCGCTTTTATTAAAGTTTTATTTGCCCCTTTACATTTTGACATCTGGTTCAGGTATTTTCTGTCACCACTGCTTGTTGTGTACATGGCGGTGTCCGAGGGCAGACTGGTGTTCGTATTTGGGTAGACATTTGTTTCCTGCAACTTTTGCTCTTGATGTTTCTTCTGCTTTTGTCTCTCTTATCTCTTAAAAGAGCTTAAGACACACAGACACAACTGTTTTTAGTAATCAACTGCTAGTGTATCGGCATCTTGAACTCAAAGAAACTCTTGACAAGTTCAGTTTTAGTTTGGCTAAGATGTGATCCGGGGAAATTCTATAAGGACCAGATGAAAAGGGAGAGATGAATTTGGCATATCAATTCCAAACTCCTCCACAGCAGAGGCTGATAATTCAAATAGGAGACACTGCTCTATTCAGAGGTACATTTATTTGCAGGTACATAAGGTCTGATTACCAATTTTTTTGCAACTGTAAATTTTGATGTGCCAAGTTTGTTATAAGCTTGTTTTGCGGGGTTCACCATTTTGAGGCTTATCAAATTGAAGGAAATGAATGCAACATAACTTCAATAGGGAATTATATTATAAATCTTCAAATAAACCAGCAAATCAAAATAGTATGCTCCTTTTTCATTGTAAAACTTCAAATTATAATAACATAAACCAGCAAATTATACATCTAACAAACCATTAGGCAGTCCCTGATACCATATCTAAAAAACATATTTAAATGTATGTCAATTATTGCAGCATACAGAAGACATGGTTGTCCTCACAAGGCAGTCACACTGTTTCACCATATGCAACAAACAGGTCTTCAACCCAATCAGTTTACATTTGCCAACATACTCCCAGCCTGTGCCAAAATGGGAGCTTTGGAACAGGGCATGGACATCCATCAAAGCATAAAGGATAGAGGAATTTTATCAGATGTGGTTGCAAATGTTCTGGTAGACATGTATGCAAAATGTGGAACCATAGACAAGGCACGTGAACTGTTCGACAGAATGCCTCAAAAAAATGTGGTATCGTGGACAGTAATGATTGCAGGATATGCCCAAAATGGATTTGTTGAAAATGCGTTATAATTACTTAGAAACATTCATGCAATTGCAATTGGTAGATGTAAATCCAAATTCCACAACCTTTGTCAGCATCCTCCCTGCCTGTGCCAAAATGGGAGCTTTGGAACAGGGTATGGACATCCATCAAAACATAATGGATAGAGGAATTTTGACTGATGTAGTTACAACTACTTGGTAGACATGTATGCAAAATGTGGAAGCATAGACAAGGCACGTGAACTGTTTGATAAAGTGCCTGAAAGAAATGTGGGCTCATGGAATGCCATGATTGCAGGATATGCACAATATGAATTTTTTGAAAATGCACGTGAACTGTTTGATAGAATACCTCGAAGAGATGTGATCTCAAGGAGTGCCATGATACCAGCAGTGTTCTATGTTACATGTTAAAGGGTTGCTGGAGTTTCTTTATGGTGATATTTCTGCTAGGACAGGCTGGAAATTAGGTTTCAAAGGATTCATGCACTTGGAGAATTTGTAAGTTCGTAAGGTACAGATCTTGAAAAATTTGATCATATATTTATGTATGTAGGACAATCCTGGAGACTGTTTTTCATCTTATTTTAGATGTCCTACCGACCCAGGTGGCTGCAAATCCATGTAAGCTGGGAAATCTAAGATATATTCTTTGTTTTCTCTTATTTATTTTTTCTGCCTTCTTGGGTGGTTTAGGATTTGTACACCTTCCTATCTTGCTGGTATTTCATATGTATATTCTTCCCAGGGTGTATTAGAAGAAGTCCATCTTGCATTATTTCTATGAAGGTCATGTGAGTTTGTTATGACATATATATGAATTTGTTCTGATTTATATCATTATAAGAGTTTCATATTTTAGATGTCTTAACTTTTGAGGGTGTTTTAGGAATTGTCTATCTTCCAGCTTTTTGGGGCGTTTTATTAGCTGTCCATCTTCCAGCTTTTCAGGGTGTTTTAGTAGTTGTCCATCTCCCAGTTTGGTTATGGAGGTGATGAAAACATGTTCTGATTTATATCATCGTTTATATCTCTCGCATTGATATATGTCAATGAACGTTTCACTCTGCAATCTTATATATATAGCGGTGTTCTATTGCACTGTTAGCCCTATTATCTAAATAATTGCCAAGCTGTTGTTTTCAATTACTATATTTCTTTGAAATGGAGAAGGTTTAAGTTTATCTTGATAGTGTTTTGAGAACTTGACCTTGATAAAAATTTCTGATTTATGTTTTTATTCATATTGTAATGACAGAGCTGGGAGAAGACTGTAGATTGTTACAGACCAGGACAGGGGTAGATGCCAACTAGTTTCAAGGTTAGGACGGTGCCTCTTGATGGCAACAATGAAGCAGTCGAGGAAGTCTTGGATCCTGACTTTGGAGAGTCAGCAATTGGTCGTGTTGCTCCTGTTGACTCTGGTAAGGATTAATTGGTTTCTGATGAAAAATCATTGTAAGATACAGTGAAACCAAATTCCTAGTAAATAAAATTTACAGACAAAAACATAAGAATGTTTCTCATCCTTTTACTTTGTACATGCACATTATTGCCAAAAGAGAACATTTCAAATAGCACTATGTTGCTTTGACAAGGCTCTGGTGGATTATCTTATTGAGAGCATATGGAAGAATAACAGGAGATTTTTCCCTGCAAGAAAGGGTAGATGTTCAAACAGGCATTAAATTGATATTAAAGTTGTGCTTAGCCGATGGATTTGATATGTTTCCAACTTTATTAGTAACAGATGGTTCTTGTATGATTGATCGACGAATGGGCATTCATGGACACCCTCTTGAAATTCAGGTACTTATATTAGTGCAAGGTTTCGGAAACTCTATTATTGCGGCACTTTTCTATTCAGTGTTTGGGACTTCATGTTATAGTGATCCTTAAAGTGGAGCAACGTCCTTTCTTTCTGCATGTGCTTTTTAATTTGATGTTATTTACAATAATACTCGAAATATGGAAGAAATTGTTTGTCTATCTCTCTCAACCCTTTTCTCCTTGATGAGAAGTTTCATGGTCATTCTGGAATTTTTGTATTAAATCATGATTTTTTTTAATATGTACCATTGCCTTTATTTCTTTCACCATGTTGTATATTGGTTTCAATTCCAAGCTTAATATATTTTCTGTTTTAGACACCTTAGTTTCAGGTGAATTTTAGTTTGTCAAAAGTGAGCAGGTCCTATTTTGTTTCCAATATCCAAACTGACATCATTCACTTTTTAGCTGACTGTGAGCATGAAGAATATTGTATGGGAGAAATTGTTTGTCACTCTCTCAACCTTTTTCTACTTGATGAGAAATTTCATGGTCATTCTGGACTTTTTGTAAAACCATTTTTTCTAATATGCACCGTTGTGTTTATTTCTTTCACCATGATGTTTATTGGTTTCAATTCCAAGCTTAATATGTTTGTTGTTTTAGACACCTTAGATTCAGGTGAATTTGAGTTTGTCAGAAGTGACTGGTCCTATTTTGTTTCCAATGTACAAACTGACATCGTTCACTTTTTTGTTGATCGCGAGCATGAAGAGTATTGCCATTGATTAAGATTTCAATTTTACTTTTTTCCATTGAAGACAATTAAATAGTAATTGAAGCATAGCATTATCATCGTATCACTATTTGGGTTCACTTTTTTGAGTCCCACCGACCTTGTTTGATCAATTCTTGGATATTATTAGAATTTATTTCCTCCTTGCTTCCCTTCATTCGCACTCTGCCTCCCTTTACGGCACACGGCCACCAACCCTCCCTTTACCCCCTCCACCCTCCCCCATCCCTCTGTTCTCCATCCTCCCCCTCCTTTCCCTCTTTGCCTCTGCCACTTCCTCTCGTGTTACTTTCTTAGTTCCCTCCTTTGTTTCTTACTCTCTCACAAATAGTATACATTGCAAGAGTTTGAAAGTAAATAGAAGGTCCTTTATTACTTTCTTTCGTAAATGGATAGCTACTTCTGTGGAAAACCTGTGAAGATGGTGCCTTTTCCATATAGAATATATAGTAGAAGCCAAACTATGTAAATATCGGTATCTCAAAACAAAACACCTAAATAGGGGATTTGCACACCGTATTTAATCAAGTTTGATAGTCAACTCGCATTCTTGAACCTACCGGATTGGTGATGCATTGATTTGTTCGAGCTTACATGGATGAGGGTATGGCTAGGTTGGTTTCTTTTTCTTTAAGCCCCACATTCTTCTCCTTTAATGGGGTCATTTATGATCATTCAATAGTAAAGGAAATGGGGTCACCTTTATCACCAGTGGTGGCTATTATCTTCACAGAGCATTTTGGGGAGCGGGCTCTATACTCCATTCCTTTGAAACCTAAATGGTGTGAGATGTTTGTTGATGACACCAACCTTCATTGGGAGCATGGTAGGGACAATCTCAAGGACTTACACTCCCACATTAGTAGTTTGGTGGATGGTATCAAATTGATTAAGGAGATTGAGAAGGGGAGCTTACTCGTTTTGGAGTCCTGTTCTCCCATAACATCAATGGCTTTCTGGTTTGTCAGGGGCACAAGAAAGATTCCCACACCTCTACTCCACTTGCATGCATACTCTCACCATCACCCATCTCAAAAGTAGGTGCATTGTTTAAAAAGAATGGCTATAGAGGGAAGCAAGTGGCAAGGGCTATCAAACAAGCTAGAGAGGTGCCTGACAGACTTTGTAAGGAGATTTAATGGTCTGGTGTCGATACTGCCATATATTGAAGGTATTTCCAATAAGATTTTATAATCTTGAGATGCAACAGCATAAAAAGCACTTTTATTCTCAAAACCAAATTGAAGAATGATATTAAATCAGCTGAATATAACTTGCAACCCAGTGTGAGGATCTTCGTCTAATTTGGCAACTCGAAAATCTGTCTTACTCAATAGAGGGATAAAGTAAGAAGACATCAATTATTCGTATTTGTGTAAATGCAGTTATGAGCGATATAAGTCGTTCTTCTAGTTCTGACAATGTCATGCCCAATGAAAATCGATTGTTTTAGTTATATTTGTTCAAGTGACACAAACTGTGGCATTTTTGTTTTGCACTCCTTGATTACAAGATCTACATACCTACTGCACAGATATGACCGATTTAATTAAAGATTTATTTTCCTCTTATACTTTTCCATCTGCTGCAGGTGTTTTCTGTCCACCTCGCCCTGTTGCTGGATCCTGGAGACATGTGGCTTGTTGTCAGAGAAGTAGCTTTACCCTCTGAAACACAACAGCTATCATTTTTGCTCCAAAGTGACTCTAGCTCTACTCGTGGCCCTTTAATTAACACTTTTGACCATTACCACCTGCTTCCCACTCAACCTGCAACTTCTTCAATGGATGGTCAGTACACAATTTCCTTCTATTTTTCATAGTTTTTGCAATATTTTAAAATACTGCAATTGTGATTCAAACTCTGTTGAAATTATCTTGCAGCCCAAGCTCTGGCCGTTGTAAAACAAAAATTTAATATTACGAATTGGATTTTGAATCCTTGCTTCATTCTGCCATCGGAGGGAATCCAGTGTACTAAAACATCTCCTCAGTTGTAAGGGTTTCAGAAATGTAAGCTGAATTAAAAAATATAATGTACAGTTCCCTTTTTTTCAAAGTAAAATTCAGAGAAAACTTGCTTGTGTTCAGCAACTTGTCCGGAAGGAGTAACAGATATTTACGTTCACTGCATAATCTTAACGAGAGAGTCATTGGTTCAAATCCAATAGTAGAAAAACTTATTAGTTGTGCCTTAAAACTGTAATGTAAACAATATTTATCAGCTCATTTGTGATAAACATTTACGTAATTACTTGTCAAACTGGAGCCCTAGTCAAGACCAAGTAATGAAAAGCTTGTGCTTTGACCTTATTTGTCACTTTTTGGTAGGATGTGATGTTGTTAGAATCATTTCTGTGTTTATCCTCTTTTATCGCCCTGCACAACACAAACTAACAATACAACCAGAGAACCAAAATATAGTGCCTTTGCCATTTTAAATCAGGCACAAATTCAAACACAGGATTATGCGCAAAAAAAATTCTCCTCCGTGAACTGTTCGACAATATTCATGCATTAATGGCTCAGATCTTTACAGAGCAGACGGTTTCTAGTAAACCCTAACTAGCCGCATCTTTTTCTTCGCGAGGACTCAACCTGATTGACACAGGCTTAGTTACCCTAGGACCTGTTTTGTTCCTCTTGGCCAAGGCAAGACACTCCCACACGGCAAAGGTGAAAAACCAAAAATCGAGGCGGGCAACAATCCACGGTTATGATACGAATAAAAAATTGGGCATCTAGCATGACTCAACATGAAACAAAAATTAGGTAAGGCCTGAAACAAAAATCTGTGAATGGCTCTAGAATAACACAAAAAAAGCCACGGACATAGTCTTCTCTGTCAAATAACAAAATGATCAGTATACAAATTTGAGATAAAAGATGCAATTTTGTTTTACCCTTTTCTTTAAATCTGCGTTGTGTTGCTGGATGGCTTCCTCCAGTCCCGCACTCCCGAACTTCGACCAGACTCAACAAGCACAGAGAAAGGGTCTTCTTAATTACAATGTTTGACAGGCCACAACCAAACACACAATGCACGGATTCTGAGAAGACTGCACACTATTATCTGCAAAACCCTTCCCGAGGGCCTAAACAAAATGTTATTATTATCTCGCCCGTTGCAGTCTCCTTCAGTGCCGGAAGGGCTCTACCCCAGAGATCACACTTTGCCCAGTGCGTGACTATTTCTCACCGTCAAACAATGTTTTTCGCCACAACCAAAAACACAATACACGGATTCTAACAAGACTGCACACTATTATGTGCAAAACCCTTCCCGAAGCTAATATCTCACCCGTTGCAGTCTCCCTCAGTGTCAGAAGGGCTCTACGCCAGAGATCACGCTGCCATAACTATTTCTCACCGTCAAGATCGTCGACGATGCAGAGCTTCGAACCGTAGGATTTACGGTGCTTGTCGAGCCCTCTGGGCTTTCTAACAGAGAACACGCCTTTCAGCCTAAAAAATTACAGGCTTTTAAGAAATCTTTCAAATAGATTTTATATATGAGTAAATTGATAATGTAACTAAAACCACATACACAAAAATTAGTTATTTATAAAAAAATCATTTGTTACAAGGCCATAAGCCTACTCCGCATAGAGCTTGGAACACACATTGTCATGTGGACGACTTACGTCCATCCAAACATTAATCCAAAAGATCACATTCGTCAACGGCCCTGCACCCTTGAATTGGAAGTATGCATGTTTCCTTGTACAATTCTCCTATTTTTTATTCTTATTGATTGGGCACATTCCTAGCACTTTCCATGTTTATCTCAAAACAATTGAATTTTTTAAATTTAGTTGTTAAAAGCTTACACATATCCTAATCTTTCGATTTTTGTGCTAGAGGTGTTGCTGAATTGGATTGGGGTGGGTTGTTTTGACATCGGCCAGAGAGAGGGATGGTTTGGATCGAGTTTTTGTGGATATCAATTATGTCATAATTCCTAAGCTCATTGATAATTTTGACTAGATTGATTCGTGCTACATTTTCTAGATGTACTTATCGAGTGTTGTGGATGGAAAGACAAGTGTTGTGAATTTGTGGGTCTGCAACCTTCCATTCACCACAGAATAATAGAAACACACCCATAGATCACAAATCCTCCATTTCATCAACAAAATGTACATTGTAAAACTACACACCATCACTTGACATCATTCAATATAATTTAGGGGTTTACATTATAGTGCTTTCTTGAACATTTACACTACTACTAGGGGGGGGTCATTTGAGACATTAATAGAGACAAAAATTGACTAAATTGTCTCAAATAGAGACGATAAAAAAGTTGTATATCATCTCTATTATTGTCTCAAAGCGGGTGTCTCTAATATTGTCTCTCAAGAGACAATAATGATTGATACATATTTCGTCTCTTGAGAGACAATATCATTTTCGTCTCTCTAGAGACAATATCATTATTATCTCCTTAGAGACAATCACGAATACTAACATTTGGTCTCTCTGAGACAATACTAATTTCAATTTTTATTGTCTCTCTAGAGATGATACGAATTTAAAGAATGAAAAATATGAATTTTAAAACTACATAATAACTAAATATCATATACTACAATCAACGAAGTTACATATCATCTATGATGTCGGAGTGGTCTGGTAATTAATATTATAAATTAACAACAATTTGATTTAAATATTGTGCCCAATAAATGGGTCCACAAATATTTTATTAATATCAAATAAGATAAGATACAAAAGGGTGTCTGAATTCCGTTAACCCTTGAAATACAATGATAAAATACAAAAGGGTGTCTGAATTCCGTTAACCCTTGATATACAATATTAACACCTTCTCTCCACCACCAACTTCAAGTGATCCATATGATTCCCTAGTGCTACTTTGAGGTTATTTTTCTTAACTTCAATTTTGAGCAACTTCCTTTTTGAGCAATTGCCTCTCCATCGGCAGCAGTCATCTTCATGTTCTTCACTTTGATTGTCTCAAATTTGATGCAATTCTCTACTATCATTAGCAAAGGTGCATTGGATTCTAAGAAATTATGATCACATATTTTACTCCAATTCTGCCAAAATTATTCACAAATTACATTTAAATTAGGACAATAATTAGTTTTCACTAAATCGACATGATCTTTACATTTTGTTCTAAAAAATTAGTTATCACTAACTCATTATTGTCAATCCATTTTCATAACTTATATCAAGGACTAACCTCGGACATTATAATACCCGGAATTCCACACATGCCTAGTGAAAATGTTCGATATAAGCCTATATAAAAAAACAAAAAAGAAGCCATTATTCATCTATTTTTTCTTTAGTGGATATTCTACACTACATGCATGAAAATTGAGTAAAAACATACAAGCATTATATACAAACAATGCCCAATGAAACCATTAAGGCACAACACTCACCAATAGACCAATTAAAGCTACCTTGCTTCAAAGCAATTTCAAAGCAGATTGATGAGAATGCCCCTGTATAACAGAAAATGAGTCAAGATAATCCACAATAAACATGAATAATTGTGATCTTGCTGAAATCAATCTATTCTATTCTATTCTATTCTTGCTGAAATCTAGAAGCTTAAGCTGTGTACAATTGGCCAAGGATGCAGGCAGGGTCCCTAAGAATTTATTTGAATGAGCAGATAGAACCTCTGTAGAACTGGGGATAGTCAAAAAATGTCTACAAGATGCGGAGAGGAGCAAGCACCAAATCGACAACATTGTTTTGGTAGGAGGTTCGTCTCGTATATACAAAGGTGCGGGAGTTACTGAGACAATTTTTTGACAGAAAGGAGCTGTGCAAAACAATAAATCCCGACGAGGCCATCGCCTATGGTGCGGCTGTGTAGGCAGCAACATTAAATGATGAAGATGTACCCTTCATACTCACTGATGTTACACCTTCGAGCCTCGGAATTTCGGTTAACAATGTGGTATCATGAAAGTGGTGATTCCTAGGAATACTCCAATTCCCATTAGGATAGAGACTTCTATCACCACAAGATACGACGATCAGACAACCATATTGTTTCAAGTCTACGAAGGAGAGAGACCCTTGACTGTACACAACAATTTGCTTGGGTGAATTTGAACTGAAGGGAATTCAACCGACACGACATGGGGTGCCAAAAATTAAAGTTTGCTTCCAAGTGAGCGCGGAAGGGATTCTAAAACCTTTGCCCAAGACAAACAGACCGGGACATGTAATGAAATCACTATAACTAACGATGGTGGAAGACTGAAAAAAGTGGAGATTAAAAGGATGATAGGTGATGCATAGAGGTTTCTAAAGGAGGACGAACAAATGAAAAAGAAGAAAATGGCCAAAAACAATCTGGATTGTTATATTTATGACACAAAAAGCAGGGTGACCGACGCCAAGTCTAAAGGAACAGTAAAGCATTCCGATGCGGAAGACATCATTAAGATTTTAAATGAAGTTGAAGAATGGTTGGATGACAGTGAACAGGCAGAAGTTGGGGAATTGGAAAACCAGTTGGAACAGTTGCAGTTCAATCGGTTGCCTCCATTTGTTATGAACCTATAAGGTCTCGTTAGGAATTCCCCTTTTACATTATGCTTTTCTATGATACTTTAGAGTTTACTTTTCCAATTAATTATATATTTCCTTTCTTTAAAATCAAGAAGTTTTGTAATTAGGAAAAGCTATATTTTTGTGAAAAGTGTCTTAAAAATAGATTTTATCTTGAGTATGTGAAGTAGTTTTGATGCAGAGCAATACAACATTTCATCATGCATTCAATCAGTTAGGAGGATTCAACACAACAACCTTACTCACAGCTCTATAAACGAGGATCCTTCTTAGAAGCCTAAAATGGCTTAAATCTTACTAAAACTGACCAATATCTCCTTAAGGCCTTCATTAATCATTATGCCCTGTTTCATATGCTTCATACAATTGCAAATCAACTATGAAAATGATCACACCCCATACAACTCTCTTTACTCTTACCTTTCTTCAACACACCTTCACTAGCCCTCACTCTCAAACAAGCAACTTCTTGCTTCTTAGCCCTCAATGATCTCTTCAATCTGCATACCCTGTTCCATCACCTCAAACCAATGTTAGCTCAATCAGAAACTTGACTCAAAGGGGACAAAAATCCAACTTCACCTATTTAGCTCAAACTTGCATTCTTGTGCCCTTAAGACCATGCTCTTGCTAGCCTCATGGTTGGAGACATCTACACATACCCAGAATGAAGTGAAAACCTTTTCAATAACCCTTTATCATCATTATGGTGTGGTGTAAATTTTAGGGGCTAACTCTCAATCTTCTTCTCTTTACACCTCTTTTTGCTTTCTAGCTCTGTTAGGTCTTCCTAGCCCTGCGGCATTTTCATGCATATCTTCCTTTGCCAATGGTTTCAAGTCATATTGAGGACATATTAGGACACCCATTTGGGCTTGTCAACTCTATTCCAAGTTTGAGTGGGTCTTAGGTCTATAAGACTGTATCAGTCCAGGGCAGCAGACTGTCAAAGAAAACACAAACCTTACCCAATGAAAATCCAAAATTCTTTCACATTCCTCTAGTGAACTCTACCACGATGCTTTCTTCAAATTTTTAGATTAGGACTCCACGTTTCAAGGTTCCAAACCTAAAACTTTCCTAAAATCCTAACTATGCACTATGTCTCAGCCCGAGATGCACAAAAAACTTATATCTTTCTTACTAGTTGCATTCAAAGCTTCAAATTTGGTCCTTATGTCTATTTTGATCCCCTCTTGAATCCTGTTCTAACAGTGTTCATGGAAATGGTGTGCAAAGCTTAGAGATGGTTAACATGTGAATGATCAAGACTGTGCATGCACGTGAAAACAGAGTAAGAGAAATCCTTAATAACAACTTTATTGCTTCTGAGGTTTCTTAACAATATACTCACCTTACCAAAGGTTAGATTATCTACTCTCAATCTATTCTTGATGGATACAACACCACTCACCTTCATTCTTTGGGAAATTAACTCTACATACATTCATAGACCTGTTTCTTGAACTCTCTTCAACATGCAAATAGAAAACCACGAAGGATTCAATTCCTAGACCATATAAATATGTTCAAGATCATTTGGTAACAACTCATTCTCACCTCTTCACGTGAATCTACCAACAAATTCATCAAAGTGCCCCTGCAAAGCTATTACAGTCATGCTTATCTTGTACAATCATTAGGCTTCTTCATGCAACCAGGACAGGGTAACCATTACATCCACCATTTAACAAACTTTCTAAGAAGATGATAAACAGATTTCCATGCATCCTTAAAGAGATAAACTATGAATTCTTGATCCCTGCAGTTCAACTTAGAGAAGACAAGATTCAATATGAAAATAAAGCTTTACTATATCACTGTATTCTTACAAAAATGCATGTTTCTTCTTCTTCTCAGTCCCCAGTTCTCGAGGAAATCTCTCTCCACTCCCTCTGTAGAAGAGGAAAATTTAATATCTAGATCCCCGAAGAATGAATTTCCGACAACTTTAGCCTCCTCAATGCTTTGTGTGGTTACCCAATGTTGCAGGAATGCTATGTGGTTACCAAGCTTTTTCAAATTTCCAAGTTCAGCTAGTGTTAAATAAGTGTAGTAGATTAAGAATCAGCAGTGTCAAAAAGATGGTTGTTGGAAATAGTGATAGCAGTTGAACCCACAGTCACATCTATAAGACCATCCCCACATCTGTAAAGAACGTTATGATCAATGTGTAAATGTCAATGTGTGTTTTCATAGCAGGGCACATTATATTCCACATCTAAATATGTTGGTTATAACAACGTAGATGATTCTGAGTGGTTGAAATCAAGATTTAGTTCAACAAAATCGGCACAGGAAACAGATCTTTAAATGTTAACAACTCAAACTACCAGAAATTTTGAGCTATATGGTGGTTAATCCTAATCATGAACTCAGGTGGTTCATACTAGCTTTTCACATATCAGTGCAACAGATAAAAGATGAAATCAGTTCTTTTCTATAAGGAATATACTTTATCATCAAATACAGACATAAATATAAACAAGTTACATCATAAATATCAAACAACAAAGCTTGTAGTTTTGCTCAAAGTAAAAGTATATTAAGACCATGAAGCCCATATGAAAGATTTGCAACTATGAAAGTTGATGTTCTTTTGCATAAAGCCCAAGGACCATTTTAAAAGTAAAAAATCACAAGGTAAATCCTATTATTCATCTGCAATATCAAAAAATAGCTGGAGGAGAGAAAAACCCACAACTCTGCAACCTGTAAGATGTTTCGAGGTATAAATCAAGAACAGCTACAAACCTGGCTGTGCACCAAGCTCAATCACATGTAGCTTTGAAGTAATCTGCCCTCCGGTAATTGTTTTTGAAGCAAAGGAAATAAGAATCAAAGGATTTTCATTGCTGCTGCAACCCGCTTCAACATAAATCAATGCTAGAAAATACTTCACAGAGTGCTTCATATATTAAACACAACATGGCAATTGAAATCTGACATGAAAGAGATAATTACCATGATTCAGGCATGGTCATCATAGATAAATTTAAACAATTGTTTATAAGTGGGAGAGAATTTTACCTTAAATGATGCAAAAGCAAAGCGATGAGCTTATAGAGCCCGATCACCGACATTCTTGATCTCTGAAAAGAAGCGCATGTTCCCTTTAACAAGATGTATTCACAGATTTATAAGTCTTCCGTTTTTATTAAGATAAAACAATTTGATTCATATCAAATTGTCTTGAATCAGGAAATCAGATCAAATTGTTACACCATTACTAAACTAAGGAAAGTAATGATTAAAGAACTTTCAACGAAGCCTGAAATTGGATTCTCAAATGTTGTTACCAAGGAGTCCAACCAAATGTTGCAGAATGTCTTCAAAGTGTTAAATCACTGAGCAGGATCCAAAATATTCCCTCAAATTAACGAGTGCGGGTAAGTAGTTGTTCCTGTAATCCTTTCGACAAGACATTATAGAACAGATTCCCAACAAAATCATTCCATCCTCCAAATTTTCAATGAAGTGATTACACAGGGATGTTTCAAAAGCCTCCATAAAAGATATAAGATGTTAAATGTGGAAGACATGGGATACATTAAATCCATTGGCCAAAACACCCATTCATTCGTATAAGCCTAATCATACTGTAATGCATACTGGTAACTGCAATGCAATGTACTGTGACTGAGACCAACACGTGTATATTACTTCAGGCTGTGATCAAAATCGGATACAAATCATAAGTGCCTCTCTTCCATTCTAGATGAGCCTATGTTCAAGAAAAAAGAGGCAATCAGCTGAACTGCTACATCCATCCTAGCACCTTTCATTGATATTTTCTTTTGTCTGAGTTTTCAATTTGGTACTCTTAAACAGAATGACAACTCTATTTCTGTTCGCATTGGCACTATCAATCACAACAGCGGTCTAGACCATCAAGTGAAAACTATCAGTTTAGGGTCATCATTTTACCAGGCCACCAGCTATTTCCTCAAACGAGCCATTATCTGCAAGTATTATCTCCATGAACATACTACAGGTTTGCAGTGTATATATCATTCTCCACAAGTATTATCTCCATGAACATACTACAGGTTTCCAGTGTATATATCAAAACTTTTAAAATTTGAAAGAAGTACATACTCCTCAACATATTACTGGTAGTATGTATAATCACCAAAATATATAGCCAAATTGGGGTTTCCGAGACAATCATTAATTAAAATAGAAAATGATGTTCACTTTGCCAAATGCTGTGTGCGCAGGATTTTAGTTCATTTCCATCCCCGTTGTCTTCATCTAAAATAATTAGCTTTGGAACAACATTTATGCTTTAATTATCCCATCTATTTGCCTCGGTATCAGAAGAATTTTATTAGCTTGTTCAATCAAAAATAATATCAGGCAACTTTCACAAAAATCAGAATCCATTTTTTTTTCAAAGAAGATTCCTAACAAATAGTAAATTTATCTAGAGATTAAAGAGCACATCACCTAGTTTGCATGTGGTGGTTTCAAAGACTGGTTTGTAATGGACAATAAAGCTACTTTAATAGCCCATTTCTATGTTGGCAATGATAATAAACTTCTGAACAGTCTGTTTAGGGCTGTTATACTATTAGTGGGTGATCAGAAAGGTTATAGATAGAATGGGGCTAGGAGATAGCTGATAGAAAACTAGGACCTGAGTATTAGATAGCTGATAGAAAACAAGGACTTGAGTATTAAGAGGTTCCTGCAATATGTTCGGGTTGGGATCTGTTCTGAATTTTTTTCCTTTTGAAGTTAACAACACCATTTTTGTGCCAGGTTCATATAAATGTTGCACAGGAAGCCGCATTCTTGTTGGAGCGGTATGCCTTGTTTCCACATCCTCACTTCTAACCCTAACCGGTGGTCTAAAGTGCATATTTTGCACCGCCAAGAAAACTAGCATTAGCTACATGCATGACAGATGTGCTAGACACTAAGGCATTTGGAAAAATCAAAACCCACCAAAAAACCATAATGAGAATATATTCTTGCAACACACAATGATTGAACCCGCTACTCACCAAGAGGAAGCATCCACAGGTAAGCCATACATCTTCTGTTACTCCCATCACCAATAAAGCACACACCAAAAGAAAATGCAGACCATAGGATTATTGTACCCCACGGTATTCTCGGTATAAATGGCAAGTGATAACGATGGATTTCGTTCAAGGATTGCCTATGTCAAGAAATAAGCATGACATTATCCTGGTTGTAGTCGACAAATTGACCAAAGTGGCACACTTCATTGTTGGTAATTTGAAGGATGATGCACCAGTGTTAGCAAGAAGATTTGTACATGAAATCTTCAGATTGCATGGAATACTAGAATTAATCATATCGGACAGAGATCCGAGGATGACATCAAGGTTTTGGCAAACGCTTAATGCGGCCTTGGGAACTAAATTAAACTTCAGTTCTACATATCATCCGGAGACGGATGGACAGAATGAGAGAGTCAATCAGGGTCTAGAGGACATGTTAAGGATGTATTGCATGGACCAGCAGTATAAATGGGAGGAATACCTTCCGCTAGTAGAATTTGCTTACAATAACACCTATCATGCCTCTTTAAAAATGGCGCCCTTTGAAGCATTGTATGGAAGAAAATGCAAAACCCCCGTCAGCTGGGACAGCGTTGAGGACAGAGAGGTAATTGGGCCAGAAATCCTTATGGAAATGGAACAGCAAATCAAAATGATTCGAGAACATCTAAAGGAGGCTGCCAATAGGCAAAAGAGTTATGCAGACTTAAAGCGGGTTGACAAGAATTATAAAATGGGAGAGAAGGTCTTTCTTCTGGGTGAAGCCGAAAAAGAGCTCAATAACTTTTGGCAAGGTTGCCAAGTTGTCACCATGATACGTGGGACCTTTTGAAATTGTTGAAATAATCAACCCCGTAGCTTATCGCCCTAGCATTACCTCCTGCTTTGTCTCAAATGCATGATGTTTTTCATATTTCTTTGCTTAAGAAATACGTGATGATTTATCACATGTGTTGAATTGGAATTCCTTACAAGTCCAAGACCCAGAATAATCGTGGTTAAGCCCATTCGAGTCTTTGAAACTTGCTAGTTGTACTTAAGAAATCGTGAAGTGAACCAATGTAAGGTCCAGTGGGACCGGTTCAAGAAGAAAGTGAAACTTGGGAAAATCTCAAAGAAATGAGATATACTTTTCCACATTTGTTTCATTGAATTTGAAATTCGAAAAACTTATAATTCTACCAAATTTAGACATTTATTAGTCTATTGTACAGTTGTCTTAAAACGTTGTTTTTAAGAGTGAATCTGTTTTTGGTATGAACTTATGAATGGAAGGACAATAACTAAACTTTGTCCTAGAAACTCCTTGATTTGTTTAATCTGATCATCGGGACGATGATTCTTTAAGGAGGGAGGAATGTAACACCCTGATTTTGTAAGTTATCTTGGTGATTATTTTTCATACTATTGTATCTGCTGAAATGAAGGCAAGCATGTTAATATATATTTTGATCTTAAGGGAATGTGTTGCAAAAAATCTGGATTCTTGCATGTTGTAATTTATTTGCATGGGACAGCAGTTATTGTTGCTGTATGTTACTGATGTGACGACAAATTGTCGTATGCTTTCTGAACTCTTTATGTTGTGGACTTCTTGTGTCGCTTTGACGATTTACTCTTGAACCCAGAATTGAAGGTTAATATAAATGTGCGGCACACGATTACAGTATGAAGCAACATTCGCACGTAGATGCCAATGGAAATGGGTTCCATTCACGAACCATACACTTGTCATAACGTGAGACCCCGTAAGGCTTAAGCGAATTTCGTGATACGGGTGGCTTGAGCATGTTAACAAAGGACGAAATTTCTTGCACAAGTGTTGGAATTAGAAGTCGGTCGAGAAGACTTGACAGGATTGAAGGTGGTTAGTGTTAGGTGTTAGAGGGAATTAGATCCTAATCTAATCCTAAGCTCTACCTTACATCCTAAACTATTATCCTAAGTGGATTTTTAAATTATATATATATAAAAAAGGTGGAAATAAACCTAAGTTCTATTAACCTAAAGACTAGGCTATGACCTAGGTCGAACACTAATATGAATCCTAAACTAATCCTAACCTAGAAGGGGACGTGCAGACCCTTGGGGGAAGAGGATAAGGATGAAAGGGAATTAATGGCAGTTAATGTGAGTCCTTATGTGGATAGCGCTTTTATTGAGACAGTTAATTAAAGCACCTCATTTTAATGACAAGTGCTTAATATGCTCAGTTCATTGAACTGACCGACGTCGTGCAAGTAATTTTGCAGATGGAAATTGATTAGAACGAAGACATGGCTGTTTTCTGATGCTTCTTTTGATTATCAGAAGATGAATTGTATTTGTTAGTTGTTATTCCTCTACGAGGAATTGTGAAAAGAAGAAAGTACATTCTTCTATCTATGAGTTGTAACGATGTTTTATATAAACAAAGTCCAATCAGTTGGATTGGCAAATGTATGGATTATGAAATGGATTGATGAATACAAGTGTGATATTTTAATAACTATATCAGTTTGATATTGTTGATTAAATTGGAAATAAAATGTTATTTCTTGATTTGGATTTATTTAATTGTCCTTGGATGGATGTTAAAAAGGAATTGATATCTATTCTTACCTAAATGCAACTTTTAAGTTGAAATGTGCAATTAGTTCATACTTGGGTAAAGATGAATTTTTAATTGACATTAAAAAGGATTAGGAAGAATATGATTCCATAAGCCGATAGGTATTCGGATTAGCTTGGAAGCTAAGGAATATCAATTAACTTAGGAGTAATCGAACTTCGTTCCGAACTCCATTAATAACCTCGTATGTTAAATTCGGAAAGAAAGGATATGGGATAAATATATCCATAGATAATGGACCTTAAGTATATAAGGTTAAGGGGAATAAATGAATACATTTATTGGAAATTAGACCTCGTTTAGATGACGTTTAATAAGCTGGAATTCTGAATTTAGTTACAGTTGTAAAAATCTTGGATAAGTTTAATAGGTTAAACTTATCACGTCTGTCGGTAACAGGCTGCTTAATCCAACGATTAAGAAGAGAACCAAGTAGGAAAAACGCAACCCTTCGGTAAGAAGGAGAAGATGTAAAGCAAGCTAGAAGATGGATTTAGTCTCTCTTAGCTATGTACAACTGTAACGGGAACGAGGATAAAGGATCAGCATGGTTGCTGAAAGTTGATCTTAAATATTAAGATCATATCCAAATCACTTGAGCAGGATGTGTACTCTCGATGGGAGGATTCCGTAGGACATTGACATACGCCAGCTACAGCAAGGTGTCTTCATGAAGACGGGGTCTTCATGATGACACAATGTTATAGCTGACATATTACAATGCCCTCCTGAATTAAAACATCAAGAATACATAGGCTGAATGTGAAGTTCTTGGCTGGGGATAGGAGTATGATCACGTATACGGAGTGAATCTAGAGGACTAAAGATAACTAGACACACGGAGTCGTGGGAACAACATCGTATGTCTGCGTATCTTTAGTTACAGTGAGTGCCTTCCTATACTCATTCATATTGCTAGTTGAAATTGGAAGTTTAAATCTAACCTTAATTTGAAAGGACCGACAGGGAACTAGGAAAGACCATTCTAGATAACAGTGAAGTGAAGTGAAGGACGTATTCCATTGATGTGTATCACGTCCAGAATATGATCATGCAAAGCATGTGAAAATCTTTGGCCAAAGTATCGCAAGTGTTGGTTGCATTTGTCCTAATCACTTAATTTAAGATGCATGATGTCAGATGAATATCAGTAACATATATTCAGATAGGCTTCTTAAATGGATCACTTCGATAAATGGTAATGGTTAAGAGAACTTGTATATATAATATATTATGCATGACCGAACATGAAGGATCGGTTGTTTCCGAGTCATGAAATGAAGGATCGTTGAAACTCCGAGCCATGAAAATGGGAGATTAGCGAGTTCTTCGAGTCATTTATAGCAAGCATATAGAATCTGTTATAAGATTGAATGGCATTGAATGTGTGTTCCATATTGTAAATATGCGAACAGGGGAACATTAGTTTTAAAAGGAAATTGTGTGTTCCAAACGTGTTGTTTGGGCGAGAACAATTATTAAAACTTGAACGTGTGTTTGAATTATATAATTCATAACGAGAATATTATACAAAAAAAAAAAAAAAATCCCTTGTTCTAGTATCTTAAAATGGGGATGTTACATCTTGGTATCAGAGCAGAAGGTTGCAGCTCTTGGACCTAATGAGTCCACGATATTAATAAGGTTTACATTTTCTTATTGAATAGAAAATGGTCAGAACAAGAGGGAATGCTGCGAATAACCCGTTACAGGTGGAGAAGCAACTACTGCTCAAAAGCTGGATGAAATCCTTGCTGCCCTACTTGATACGAGGGATCGTTTGACTGTTCTGGAACAACAATCAATGGGCAATGAAGAGGAGGAAGATGAAGCTGAAATAAATGATCAGCTGCCTCCTGTGGACAACATCAATGGAGGGAATCAGGTGTTGATAATAATAATGTAATTTCTCCTAATCCCCCTGAAAATAAAAGGGCAAGATTAGCAGCTGAACTTACAAATTATATTAAGAGAATAAGTCCTCCAAAGTTTGATGGAACAACCCTTGGGGACGGAGCTGAGAATTGGCTCAAGAAATGGAGAAATAATTTGCAATAAGAAACTTCTCCGAAGACACTAAAGCGATATGGGAGCATATCGCCTTTCTCATGAAGCATCATCATGGTGGGACAACCGTAAGGTTGAGCTGAATATTTTCGAATCGACATAACTTGGGATCAATTTAATGGTTATTTTAGGCAACGATGGCTGCCTCAACTCTATTTTGATAGGAAAATGATTGAATTTCAGAATCGAGTCGCAAGGAACGCCGGTGGCGGAATCTGGAAGGATTTACTAAACTCCTTAAGTATGTGCCGCAGCACCAAGTGATGAGAAGTTCGAATACGGAAATTCATAATGGGACCGAATCCCATCATTGGTGGCGAAGTGGATGTCCACGGCCCAACCACCATGGATGGAGTTGTCAAAAGGCAATCGACAGAACAAATATTGAGAGCAATATCTGCGCTCTCAGGAAGAGATAAGGAAGAAGATTCCTAATTCTTCTTCATCTCTTGCACCAAAAAGGGGACCTTGGAAAAGGTTTGGTGTGAAAAACAAAACTGTTGTAGATAACAACAAGAAATGCATGATGAAGAGGCACAAATAGCGTGCGAACGCTTCACAAAAGTAAATGGCATTGGACAAAAGTCCTATGGAAGCCAGAATGATAACTTCAAGGCTGGTAACAAATTTGAGCCTAGAAAAGGGCCAGTTGGAGGATGCTTCAACTGTGGAAAGGACCACTATGCGAATCACTGTCCTCTGAAGAAGGATGATCGTGGTCAGCAGTATAGGATACACGCCGTAGTGGCTAATGCATGACAAGTGAAAAGCAAGTTACGCCCCCATAGAAGTTTCTGGTAAGTTATTCGGTACACCCGTAGTCATACTTTTTCATACTTGGAGCTCTTGAATGCTTTATTTCTACTAAACTTGCAATGAAATTAAAAAGAAACGCTGAAAGAATGGATAAAACATGGACGGTGCATTATGGGAATAATGTTGTCCATACAGTCGAAATGTGCCTTTTTGGGGCAATTCTTGACTTGCCTAGTTTCTCCACCGAAGTTGACTTGTATGTCACTCCTCTAGGATCATATGATATCATTATTGGAGTTAACTGGTTAGTTGAACATAAGGCAAAGGTCGACTGTTATGAAAAACAAATTTGTTGTTTCGATGACCTGCAGAAAGCAGCAGTCATTCAAGGTGTAAAACGTGAAGTTGCAGTTAGGAAACTGACAGCTATGCAACTAAAAAAGGCTAAAAATAGAGGCTGCACTTTGTATGCAGTAAAAATGACAGAAAATGCTGAGGAAGATAATGATTTCATGGAAAGATATCCATTGTTAAGGGGTTTCCGTGATGTGTTTCTAGAGGAATTGCCAGGTCTTCCACCCAAACGTGAGTTTGACTTTGCGATAGAAATCAAACCGGGAACTGAACCCATATCTAAAGCACCTTATAGAATGACTACCATTGAGTTGGTAGAGCTAAAGGCTCAGTTACAAGAACTTCTGACTAAGGGGATGATAAGAACGAGCTGTCTCACCTTGGGAGTGCCGGTAATTTTGTAAAGAAAAAGGATGGCACTTTGAGGCTGTGCATTGATTACAGAATGTTGAACAAAGCAACTATTAAAAATCGATACCCACTTCCTAGGATTGATGATCTGTTCGATCAGATGCGAGGAGCATCAGTTTATTCAAAAATAGATCTTCGATCTGGGTATCATCAGCTGAGAATAAAGGAAGAAGATATTCATAAAACAGCTTTTAGAATGAGGTACGGGCATTATGAGTTCACGGTGTTACCTTTTGGGTTGACTAATGCACCTGCTGCCTTCATGAATCGATGAACAATATTTCTCAAGAATACTTAGACAAGTTTGTGCTTGTATTCTTGGACGACATTCTTATATAATCTAAAAATGTCGAAGAGCACCAGAACATCTAAGAATAGTGCTTTGGAAATTTTAAGAAAGAGGAAGTTGTATGGCAAACTGTCCAAATGTTCCTTTTATGATGCAGAGGTTCATTATTTGGGACACGTAATAAGCAAGAATGGGATAGCTGTTGACCCTTCAAAGATCACAGCTATAAGCGAGTGGCTCGCGCCTAAAACGCGCACGAAGTGAGGAGCTTCATGGGCTTGGCTGGATATTATCGAAAGTTCGTTAAGGACTTTTCAAAAATTGCTGCCCCAATCACTTCGCTGCAAAAGAAGGATAAGAAATTCATCTGGACAGACAAATGTGAATCTGCCTTTAAGAATTTAAAGGAACAGTTAACTTCAGCACCTATTTTGACTGTACCTGATCCAAATGGAAATTTTATGGTTGTAACGGACACCTCAGGAGAAGGCCTTGGAGGTATTCTATTACAGAATAACCATGTCATAGCTTATGAAAGCAGAAAGCTTAAGTTACATGAATAGAATTATGCTCCACACGATCTAGAGCTCGCTGCCATTGTTCATGCACTTCAAATGTGGAGGCATTACCTTTTAGGCAAGCCTTTCGAGTTAAAAACAGACCATCTGGGGCTGAAGTATATTTTTACTCGGCCAAATCAATGCAAGGTAGCGAAGATGGTTAGAATTTATGTCTCAAAGATGATTTTGATATAAGCTACATCAAGGGCAAGGAAAATAGAGTAGCAGATGCTCTGAGTCAAAGGAAGCATATCTCTGCTCTTATAACGTTAAGAACTCGGTTTAAGGATGAGGTGAAAGATGCCTTGGAAACAGATTCTTATTTCCAGCAAGTCAAAACAGCACTTGCTGCAGACCCGAAGGATGTCAGGTATAAAGGATTCGTTTTGATAATGAAGGAATTATGAGGTTCGAAAATAGGGTATATATACCTTTGGCAAATGACTTAAGAGGGAAATTGTTAACTGAATTTCATAATTCACCTTTTTCTGGACTCCTTGGCA
Organism: Taxus wallichiana var. yunnanensis; assembly: GCA_018340775.1. Classification (NCBI taxonomy): domain Eukaryota; kingdom Viridiplantae; phylum Streptophyta; class Pinopsida; order Cupressales; family Taxaceae; genus Taxus; species Taxus wallichiana. Next base: position 1,418,909 of record CM031243.1, read on the forward strand.
TTACGAAAATGCTCGCTGATCTTAAGCAACAATATTTCTGGAAGGGAATGAAAAAGAATGTGGTAGAATTTGTAACACACTGCTTGGAATGTCAGCGTGTTAAGGCGAAACATATGCATCCCGCAGGATTATTGTACCCCCACAGTATTCCGCAGTATAAATGGCAAGTGATGGATTTCGTTCAAGGATTGCCTATGTCAAGAAATAAGCATGACATTATCCTGGTTGTAGTCAACAAATTGACCAAAGTGGCACACTTCATTGCTGGTAATTTGAAGGACGATGCACCAGTGTTAGCAAGAAGATTTGTACATGAAATCTTCAGATTGCATGGAATACCGGAATTAATCATATCGGACAGAGATCCGAGGATGACATCAAGGTTTTGGCAAACGCTTAATGCGGCCTTGGGAACTAAATTAAACTTCAGTTCTGCATATCATCCGGAGACAGATGGGCCAGATGAGAGAGTCAATCGGGTTTAGAGGACATGTTAAGGATGTAGTGCATGGACCAGCCGGTATAAATGGGAGGAATACCTTCGCCGGTAGAATTTGCTTACAATAACACCTATCATGCCTCTTTAAAAATGGCACCCTTTGAAGCATTGTATGGAAGAAAATGCGAGAACCCCCTCACCGGGACAGATTGAGGATAGAGAGGTAATTGGGCGAAAATCCTTATGGAAATGGAGCAAAGAAATCAAAATGATTTGAGAACATCTAAAGGAGGCTGCCAATAGGCAAAAGAGTTATGCGAGACTTAAAGCGGGTTGACAAGAATTATAAATCGAGAGAAGGTCTTTCTTCGGGTGAAGCCGAAAAGAGCTCAATAACTTTGGCAAGGCCGCCAAGTTGTCACGACGATACGTGGGACCTTTTGAAATTGTTGAAATAATCAACCCTGTAGCTTATCATCTAGCATTACCTCCTGCTTTGTCTCAAATGCATGATGTTTTTCATATTTCTTTGCTTAAGAAATACGTGACAGATTTATCACATGTGCTGAATTGGAATTCCTTGCAGGTCCAAGACCCAGGAATAATCGTGGTTAAGCCCATTCGAGTGTTGGGAACTCGCCAGTTGTACTTAAGAAATCGCGAAGTGAACCAATGTAAGGTCTAGTGGGACCAGTTCAACGAAGAAAGTGCAACTTGGGAAAATCTCGAAGAAATGAGATCTACTTTTCCACATTTGTTTAATCGAATTTGAAATTCGAAAAACTGATAATTCTACCAAATTTAGACAATTATTAGTCTATTATGCATGCTTGTCTTAAAACGTTGTTTTTAAGAGTGAATGCATTTTGGTATGAACTTATGAATGGAAGGACAATAACTAAAATTTGTCCTAGAAACTCCTTGATTTGTCTAATCTGATCATCGGACGATGATTCTTTAAGGAGGGAGGAATGTAACACCACTGATTTTGTAAGTTATCTTGGTGATTATTTTTCATACTATTGATTCTGCTGAAATGAAGGCAAGCATGTTAATACATATTTTGATCTTAAGGAATGTGTTGCAAAATATGGATTCTTGCATGCTTGTTAATTTATTTGCATGGGACAGCGATTATTATTGTTACAGATGTATATTCTCGATGTGACGACAAATTGTCGTATGCTTGCTGAACTCTTTATGTTGTGGACTTCTTGTAATCGCTTTGTCGATTTACTCTTGAACCGAATTGAAGGTTAATATAAATGTGCACTGATTACATATGAGCAGGTTGCACGTAGATGCCAACGGAAATGGGTTCGATTCACGAACCATACACTGTCATAACGTGAGACCCCGTAAGGCGAGAATGTCGGGATACGGGTGGCTCGGGCATGTTAACAAAGGACGGAATGTCTTGCACAGTGTTGGAATTAGAAGTCGATCGAGAAGACTTGACAGGATTGAAGGTGGTTAGTGTTAGGTGTTAGAGGGAATTAGATCCTAATCTAATCCTAAGCTCTACCTTACATCCTAAACTACTATCCTAAGTGGATTTTTAAATTATATATATAAAAAAAAGGTGGAAATAAACCTAAGTTCTATTAACCTAAAGACTAGGCTATGACCTAGGTCGAACACTAATATGAATCCTAAACTAATCCTAACCTAGAAGGGGACGCCTTGTGAGACCCTTGGGGAAGAGGATAAGGATGAAAGGAATTAATGGTAGTTAATGTGAGTCCTTATGTGGACAGCGCTTTTATTGAGACAGATTAATTAAAGCACCTCATTTTAATGACAAGTGCTTAATATGCTCGATTCATTAGGCCGACCGTGCAAGTAATTTTGCGAGATGGAAATTGATTAGAATGAAGACATGGCTGTTTTCTCGATATTTCTTTTGATTATCGAAGATGAATTGTAATTGTTAGTTGTTATTCCTCTACGAGGAATTGTGAAAAGAAGAAAGTACATTCTTCTATCTATGAGTTGTAACGATGTTTTATATAAACAAAGTCCATCACTTGGATTGGCAAATGTATGGATTATGAAATGGATTGATGAATACAAGAGTGATATTTTAATAACTATATCAGTTTGATATTGTTGATTAAATTGGAAATAAAATGTTATTTCTTGATTTAGATTTATTTAATTGTCTGTGATGGATGTTAAAAGGAATTGATATCTATTCTTACCTAAATGCAACTTTTAAGTTGAAATGTGCAATTAGTTCATACTTGGGTAAAGATGAATTTTTAATTGACATTAAAAAGGATTAGGAAGAATATGATTCCATAACTGATAGGTATTCAGGATTAGCTTGGAAGCTAAGGAATATCAATTAACTTAGGAGTAACTGAACTTCGTTTCCGAACTCCATTAATAACCTCGTATGTTAAATTCAGAAAGAAAGGATATGGGATAAATATATCCATAGCTAATGGACCTTAACTATGTAAGGTTAAGGGGAATAAATGAATACATTTATTGGAAATTAGACCTCGTTTAGATGACGTTTAATAAGCTGGAATTCTGAATTTAGTTACAGTTGTAAAAATCTTGGATAAGTTTAATAGGTTAAACTTATCACGTCTGTCGATAACATGGCTCGCTTAATCCAACGATTAAGAAGAGAACCAATTAGGAAAACGCAACCCTTCGATAAGAAGGAGAAGATGTAAAGCAAACTAGAAGATGGATTTAGTCTCTCTAGCTATATACAACCAGTAACGGGAACGAGGATAAAGGATCAACATGGTTGCTGAAAGTTGATCTTAAATATTAAGATCATATCCAAATCACTTGAGCAGGATGTGTACTCTCGATGGGAGGATTCCGTAGGACATTGACATACGCCACCATAGCAACAAGGTGTCTTCATGAAGACGGGGTCTTCATGACGACACAATGTTATAAGCGACATATTTACAATGCCCTCCCGAATTAAAACATCAATAATACATAGGCTGAATGTGAAGTTCTTGGCTGGGGATAGGAGTATGATCACGTATACGGAGTGACTCTAGAGGACTAAAGATAACTAGACACACGGAGTCGTGGGGAACGACATCGTATGTCTGCGTATCTTTAGTTACCATGGAGTGCCTTCCTATACTCGTTTATATTGCTAGTTGGAAATTGGAAGTTTAAATCTAACCTTAATTTGAAAGGACTGATAGAACTAGGAAAGACCATTCTAGATAACAGTGAAGTGAAGTGAAGGACGTATTCCATTGATGTGTATCACGTCCAGAATATGATCATGCAAAGCATGTGAAAATCTTTGGCCAAAGTATCGCAAGTCTTGGTTACGTTGTCCTAATCACTTAATTTAAGATGCGGGATGTCGATGAATATTAGTATGAGATATTCGAGATAGGCTTCTTAAATGGATCACTTCGATAACCGTAGAAGCAGTTAAGAGAAATTGTATATATATATACTATGCATGAACGAACATGAAGGATCGGTTGTTGCGAGTCATGAAATGAAGGATCGTTGAAACTCCGAGCCATGAAAATGGGAGATCGGCGAGTTCTTAGTCATTTACAGCAGCATATAGAATCTGTTATAAGATTGAATGGCATTGAATGTGTGTTCCATATTGTAAATATGCGAACAAGGAACATTAGTTTTAAAAGGAAATTGTGTGTTCCAAACTGTGTTGTTTGGGCAGAGAACAATTATTAAAACTTGAACGTGTGTTTGAATTATATAATTCATAACAGAACGTTATACAAAAAAAATAAAATCCTTGTTCTAGTATCTTAAAATGGGGATGTTACATCTTGGTATCGAGCAGAAGGTTGCAGTGCTCTTGGACCTAATGAGTCCACGATATTAATAAGGTTTACATTTTCTTATTGAACGAGAAAATGGTCGTAACAAGAGGAATCTTGCGAATAACCCGCATCAAGGTGGAGAAGCAACTACTGCTCAAAAGCTAGATGAAATCCTTGCTGCCCTACTTGATACGAGGGATCGTTTGACTGTTCTGGAACAGCAATCAATGGGCAATGAAGAGGAGGAAGATGAAGCTGAAATAAATGATCATCCACTCCCCGTGGACAACATCAACGAGAGGAATCAGGTGTTGATAATAATAATGTAATTTCTCCTAATCCCCACTGAAAATAAAAGGCAATCTTAGCAAATGAACTTACAAATGATATTAAGAGAATAAGTCCTCCAAAGTTTGATGGAACAACCCTTGGGGATGGAGCTGAGAATTGGCTCAGTGAAATGGAGAAATAATTTGCAATAAGAAACTTCTCCGAAGAGACTAAAGCGATATGGGGAGCATATCAGCTTTCTCATGAAGCATCATCATGGTGGGACAACCGTAAGGTTGAGCTGAATATTGTCGAATCAGACATAACTTGGGATCAATTTAAGGGTTATTTTAGGCAACGATGGCTGCCTCAACTCTATTTTGATAGGAAAATGACTGAATTTCAGAACTGGTCGCAAGGAAGCTGGTCGCGTGACGGAATATTGGGAAGGATTTACTAAACTCCTTAAGTATGTGCCATGAGATAAGCTAATGAGAAGTTCGAATACGGAAATTCATAATGGGACCGAATCCTCATCATTGGTGGCGAAGTGGATGTCCACGGCCCAACCACCATGGATGGAGTTGTCGAAAAGGCAATCAGACAGGAACAAAAATTGAGAGCAATATCTGCTCACAGGGAAGAGATAAGGAAGAAGATTCCTAATTCTTCTTCATCTCTTGCACCAAAAAGGGGACCTTGGAAAAGGTTTGGTGTGAAAAACAAAACTATTGTAGATAACAACAAGAAATCATGATGAATAGACCTGTAAATAGCGTGCGGAACAACTTCACAAAAGTTAATGGCATTGGACAGAAGTCCTATGGAAGCCAGAATGATAACTTCAAGGCTGGTAACAAATTTGAGCCTAGAAAAGGGCCAGTTGGAGGATGCTTCAACTATGGAAAGGACCACTATGCGAATCACTGTCCTCTGAAGAAGGATGATCGTGGTCAGCAGCATAGGATACACGCTGCAGTGGCTAACAGACAAGCTGAAAAGCAAGTTACGCCCATAGAAGTTTCGGGTAAGTTATTCGGTACACCTGTAGTCATACTTTTTGATACTGGAGCTACTGAATGCTTTATTTCTACTAAACTTGCAATGAAATTAAAAAGAAAGGCTGAAAGAATGGATAAAACATGGACAGTGCATTATGGGAATAATGTTGTCCATACAGTTGAAATGTGCCTTTTTGGGGCAATTCTTGACTTGCCTAGTTTCTCCACCGAAGTTGACTTGTATGTCACTCCTCTAGGATCATATGATATCATTATTGGATTTAATGGTTGGCTTGAACATAAGGCAAAGGTCGATCATTATGAAAAACAAATATGTTGTTTCGATGACTGCGAGACAAGCGTGATCATTCAAGTGTAAAACGTGAAGTTGCGGTTAGGAAACCGACAGCTATGCAACTAAAAAGGCTAAAAATAGATGTTGCACTTTGTATGCAGTAAAATGACAGAAAAATGCTTGAGGAAGATAATGATTTCATGGAAAGATATCCATTGTTAAGGGGGTTTCCGTGATGTGTTTCGAGAGGAATTACCAGTCTTCCACCCAAACGTGAGTTTGAATTTGCGATAGAAATCAAATCGAAGGCGAACCCATATCTAAAGCACCTTATAGAATGACTACCATTGAGTTGGTAGAGCTAAAGGCTCGATTCAAGAACTTCACTAAGGGGGCCGATAAGACCGAGCGTCTCACCTTGGGGAGCGCCGGTAATTTTTGTAAAGAAAAAGGATGGCACTTTGAGGCTGTGCATTGATTACAGAATGCTTGAACAAAGCAACTATTAAAAATCGATACCCACTTCCTAGGATTGATGATCTATTCGATCAGATGTGATGAGCATCAGTTTATTCAAAAATAGATCTTCGATCTGGGTATCATCATCTGAGAATAAAGGAAGAAGATATTCATAAAACAACTTTTAGACGAGGTACGGCATTATGAGTTCATGGTGTTACCTTTTGGGTTGACTAATGCACCCATGCCGCCATCATGAATCGATGAACAATATTTTTCAAGAATACTTAGACAAGTTTGTGCTTGTATTCTTGGATGACATTCTTATATACTCTAAAAATGTCGAAGAGCACCAAGAACATCTAAGAATAGTGCTGGAAATTTTAAGAAAGAGGAAGTTGTATGGCAAACTGTCCAAATGTTCCTTTTATGATGCAGAGGTGCATTATTTGGGACACGTAATAAGCAAGAATGGGATAGCTGTTGACCCTTCAAAGATCACAATATAACCGAGTGGCCTATGCCTAAGAATGCGCACGAAGTGAGGAGCTTCATGGGCTTGGCTGGATATTATCAAAAGTTCGTTAAGGACTTTTCAAAAATTGCTGCCCCAATCACTTGTTGTAAAAGAAGGATAAGAAATTCATCCTGGGCAGATAAATGTGAATCTACCTTTAAGAATTTAAAGGAACAGCTTAACTTCAAAGCACCTATTTTGACTGCACGATCCAAATGGAAATTTTATGGTTGTAATCGGACACCTCAGAGAAGGCCTTAGAGGTATTCTCATTACGCAGAATAACCATGTCATAGCTTATGAAAGCGAGAAGCTTAAGTTACATGAATAGAATTATGCTCCACATGATCTAGAGCTCGCTGCCATTGTTCATGCACTTCAAATGTGGAGGCATTACCTTTTAGGCAAGCCTTTCGAGTTAAAAATAGACCATCTGGGGCTGAAGTATATTTTTACTCACCAAATCTGAATGCAAGGTAAATAAGATGGTTAGAATTTCTGTCTCAGTATGATTTTGATATAAGCTACATCAAGGGCAAGGAAAATAGAGTAGCAGATGCTCTGAGTCAAAGGAAGCATATCTCTGCTCTTATAACGTTAAGAACTCAGTTTAAGGATGAGGTGAAAGATGCCTTGGAAACAGATTCTTATTTCCAAAGCAAGTCAAAATAGCACTTCATTTCTAGACCCGAAGGATGTCGTATAAAGGATTCCGTTTTGATAATGAAGGAATTTCGAGGTTCAAAATAGGGTATATATACCTTTGCAAATGACTTAAGAGGAAAATTGTTAACTCGAATTTCATAATTCACCTTTTCTGGACACCTTGGCATTACGAAAATGCTTGCGATCATCTTAAGCAAGCAATATTTCCGGAAGGGAATGAAAAAGGATGTGGTAGAATTTGTAACACACCGCTTGGAATGTCATCGTGTTAAGGCGGAACATATGCATCCCGAGGATTATTGTACCCCACAAAAAGATTCCACAAATGATAAATGGCAAGTGATAACGATGGATTTCGTTCAAGGATTTCCTATGTCAAGAAATAAGCATGACATTATCCTGGTTGTAGTCAAAAATTGACCAAAGTGGCACACTTCATTCTTTATTGTAATTTGAAGGACGATGCACCAGTGTTAGCAAGAAGATTTGTACATGAAATCTTCAGATTGCATGGAATACCGAATTAATCATATCGGACAAGAGATCCGAGGATGACATCAAGGTTTTGGCAAACGCTTAATGCGGCCTTGGGAACTAAATTAAACTTCGATTCTGCATATCATTCGAGACGGATGGACAGACCGAGAGAGTCAATCAGTTTTTAGAGGACATGTTAAGGATGTATCGCATGGACCAACAAAGATAAATGGGAGGAATACCTTCCGGGGTAGAATTTGCTTACAATAACACCTATCATGCCTCTTTAAAAATGGCACCCTTTGAAGCATTATGTGGAAGAAAATGCGAGAACCTCCTCGTCACCGGGACAAACGTTGAGGACAGAGAGGTAATTGGGCCGAAATCCTTATGGAAATGGAACAAAAATCAAAATGATTCGAGAACATCTAAAGGAGGCTGCCAATAGGCAAAAGAGTTATGTAGACTTAAAGCGGGTTGACAAGAATTATAAACTGGGAGAGAAGGTCTTTCTTCGGGTGAAGCCGAAAAAGAGCTCAATAACTTTTGGCAAGGCTGCCAAGTTGTCACCACGATATGTGGGACCTTTTGAAATTGTTGAAATAATCAACCCTGTAGCTTATCGTCTAGCATTACCTCCTACTTTGTCTCAAATGCATGATGTTTTTCATATTTCTTTGCTTAAGAAATACGTGATAGATTTATCACATGTGTTGAATTGGAATTCCTTGCAGGTCCAAGACCCAAGAATAATCGTGGTTAAGCCCATTCGAGTGCTGGGAACTCGCCAGTTGTACTTAAGAAATCGCGAAGTGAACCAATGTAAGGTCCAGTGGGACCAGTTCAGCGAAGAAAGTGCAACTTGGGAAAATCTCGAAGAAATGAGATCTACTTTTCCACATTTGTTTAATCGAATTTGAAATTCGAAAAACTGATAATTCTACCAAATTTAGACAATTATTAGTCTATTGTACAGTTGTCTTAAAACGTTGTTTTTAAGAGTGAATCATTTTTGGTATGAACTTATGAATGGAAGGACAATAACTGAACTTTGTCCTAGAAACTCCTTGATTTGTTTAATCTGATCATCGGGACGATGATTCTTTAAGGAGGGAGGAATGTAACACCCTGATTTTGTAAGTTATCTTGGTGATTATTTTTCATACTGTTGTATCTGCTGAAATGAAGGCAAGCATGTTAATATATATTTTGATCTTAAGGGAATGTGTTGCAAAATCTGGATTCTTGCATGCTGTAATTTATTTGCATGGGACAGCAGTTATTGTTGCCTGTATGTTACTGATGTGACGACAAATTGTCGTATGCTTGCTGAACTCTTTATGTTGTGGCCTTCTTGTAATCGCTTTGTCGATTTACTCTTGAACTGAATTGAAGGTTAATATAAATGTGCAGCACCTGATTACAGGTATGAACAGTTGGCACGTAGATGCCAACGGAAATGGGTTCGATTCACGAACCATACACTGTCGTAACGTGAGACCCCGTAAGGCGAGGAATGCCGGGATACGGGTGGCTCGGGCATGTTAACAAAGGACGGAATGTCCTGCACAGTGTTGGAATTAGAAGTCAGTCGAGAAGACTTGACAGGATTGAAGGTGGTTAGTGTTAGGTGTTAGAGGGAATTAGATCCTAATCTAATCCTAAGCTCTACCTTACATCCTAAACTACTATCCTAAGTGGATTTTTAAATTATATATAAAAAAAGGGTGGAAATAAACCTAAGTTCTATTAACCTAAAGACTAGGCTATGACCTAGGTCGAACACTAATATGAATCCTAAACTAATCCTAACCTAGAAGGGGACGCAGACCCTTGGGGGAAGAGGATAAGGATGAAAGGGAATTAATGGCAGTTAATGTGAGTCCTTATGTGGACAGCGCCAGTTTGGCGGGAACAGGGAGAAAGATGGAGGTAGCTAGTTGGTCATGCACTAAATTTGGTTTTACATGCAAAATTTGAACTTGGGAGTTCGCCAACCCAAGTCGGCGGTGGCGTGAGAAAATAGGAAAAGGCTGAGCCTTTAATGCATTTAATTTTTTTGGTCTTCGTGACCAGTCCGCCTTGGAAAGTGTATGGAGGAAATGTTGATTGTTTATTGTGTTGATTCGGATTTTGAGAAGTTGCTCTGCATTTGGTTTTTGCTTGGTTCTGTCGAACCAGTTTCATTTGGGTTTTATCACTGTTCTTTGGAAATTTGGAGGTTGTTGCTGAGCCTGAAGAGGAAAGGATTGTTTGGAAGCTCGTGCTGTCGCCGTGGAAGGAAATACCTTCGGTAGACGCGGTTTTCTTCGAGTTTTGGAAAAGAAATTGCAGGCATGTTAAGCCCTTCTCTTTAAAACACTTGCTTTGTTTAAGCGTCTCATTAAAACAACCCTGCTCTTGGGTTTTTGGTTTATCTGATTGTTGTCATGTTGAGACGATTTGGGTTAGTCGATTCTTGCTGTCATTGTTTGAAATGATATGGGTGAAATCATTTTCTTGCTATTGTGATTTGATTTGTCTTTGCATGAATTGAGTTGGAATAAGAACTTGTGTTGGTTGTTGTGATGGTATTTGGGAATTCAAATGGGTTTTTCTCCGATTAAATGCTATATAAGAACGGGTGCGCAGCGGTGTGGGTTGTTTTCATTCTTTGTATGATTGTTCTTTTGTTATATGAACTTTTGTGATAAAATTGTACAGGATGTACGAGTTGCTTGATGTCGTTTCTATACTGAAATTTCTCTTAAAGGAAATAAAACTTTTCCTTTCCTTCTGCTGTTTCGGGATTAGAAGGAAATAGCATTTTTGGATTTTAAAGGAATTGGCATTAGAGTTTTATCTGAGCATTACGAGCTCGGTTAGAGGAAATGATAGTAATGTAATTATTGTTGTGCTTCTTCTTTTATATAAATGGACGAATACAATTTGGGTATTCGTGGGAGCTAGAAAAGAAATTGTTTTCTTCTGAACTTATAAATGATTACATTCTTTCTTGCTGGGATGAAAGGTTGATTTTGTTGTGTTTTATGGAAATGACTTGATCTTACAGTTCGGACAGTAGTCGTGAAAACGAGCTTGGCTTGTATTTCTGTGCATTAAATGAATTATGTTGATTCTTGCTGTGGGGGTTAGATGATTTGTTGTGTTTTATTGATGTTGTTCGATCTTCTAGTTCGGACTGTCTTTGTGAATACGACTTAGCTTTGGATTGCTGTGCAAAAGAATAAATGCATGGAAATGTTGTCTTGTTGTGTGGGTTTGTCTTGACTGTACCAGACTTACGCATTTAACACCCTATACGGGTTTACTTTGATAGAGGTAATGATAACTGATTATTGCATTCTGAAGTTCTGCATATTATCATGAACTTGAAAAATGGATTTCGGGTAGAAATGTTTGTTGGCAGTGAGCTCGATTTGGGTGTTTTATTTCATTATGAGCAAATGATGGTTTCTTACTGAAATTATAGGGAAACTAGTTCTTCCTTTCTCTGTTGTTTTAGATTTCGAAAGAAATAGTAACTGGGTTTATTGAACCTTATAAGTTCGGATTGTTGGAAGTGACAGTGGTATTTAGATTATTTTTCTGAGTGCTGTGCTTTCTGTACAAATGAAATATTTAATTGTTTCGTGTGGTCTTCTGATCTTGGCACCGTCATTTAGAAGAAATGAAATCGGCCTGAACAATTCTTGTTGAGTCTGAAGAAAATGATTGTTTTCTTAGTGAAAGGTTAAAGGAATGAAATTTTCTCTTTTTGCTGTTTGAATTCTGGAAATAGCATTGGAAGCCTTACTGTGCTCTATGATTGGTCTTGCTGTAGGTAACAACAATGAGTAAATTGTATTTTGAACTGTATGCGTTCATGGAAATAGAAAGTCATGTGAATAATTGATTTCGTGATTGTATAACTGTTATTTGGTTAAAAATACAGTGAAAGAAATATGGATTCTTCTAGTACAGTAAGTACATAGTATGCATTCTTATACTATTTGTTCTATGATAAATATGATGTTGTATTAACCTGTTTTTGGGTATTCATATGAGCCTGATTTAAATGAATTATTGATAAGGACGATAAATTCTTCCTTGTTTTCATTTAAAGCTGATTATGAATGAAATTATTCTTGCTGCTGGAAAGTGAATTCCGAATGGATTTTGTAAGTTTCACTCTGAACTATTATCTTGAATTGTGTCTCGTTTGGATTCAGTTTTTAGGACAGTCATGAGGAAAGAAATAGGAATGTGGATGGATAACTTGGAAAAATGATCTTTTCTTCTTTCATACAGTTGGAAATCTGTAATCGTGAAGAACGAATTTTGTATCGCTTGGGTATGAGCAACTATATGCATTGCTTTTTGCTTTCTCGTCTATGCGTTGATTGCTTGGAATCAAATGTGTTGCATGAACTGAAAGGAAAGTAATTGGTTACGTTTCAGTTAGTTTTACCCTTTGCATTTATTACTAGTGAAAGGAATAGAAAGAATAACAGTTAAGTTATATCAGCAGTATGCTACTTGTATTCCTAAACTTTACAAATATTGTAATTTGGAACTTGTAACGGTTCTGTGGAAAAATAGGACAGCAATTCTTTGGCTGATTGGGATGGTATTTTGATGGTTCAGTTGTTATGTTGTCCCTTCTTTTGATGCTTGATTTTTGATTGATGTTCTTACTGTCGTTTCATAAAAGCAGGGTTCTTTTATTGAGACAGTTAATTAAAGCACCTCATTTTAATGACAAGTGCTTAATATGCTCAGTTCATTGAACTGACCCGTGCAAGTAATTTTGCAGATGGAAATTGATTAGAATGAAGACATGGCTGTTTTCTGATGCTTCTTTTGATTATCAGAAGATGAATTGTATTTGTTAGTTGTTATTCCTCTACGAGGAATTGTGAAAAGAAGAAAGTACATTCTTCTATCTATGAGTTGTAATGATGTTTTATATAAACAAAGTCCAGTCAGTTGGATTGGCAAATGTATGGATTATGAAATGGATTGATGAATACAAGTGTGATATTTTAATAACTATATCAGTTTGATATTGTTGATTAAATTGGAAATAAAATGTTATTTCTTGATTTGGATTTATTTAATTGTCCTTGGATGGATGTTAAAAAGGAATTGATATCTATTCTTACCTAAATGCAACTTTTAAGTTGAAATGTGCAATTAGTTCATACTTGGGTAAAGATGAATTTTTAATTGACATTAAAAAGGATTAGGAAGAATATGATTCCATAACTGATAGGTATTCAGGATTAGCTTGGAAGCTAAGGAATATCAATTAACTTAGGAGTAATCGAACTTCGTTTCGAACTCCATTAATAACCTCGTATGTTAAATTCAGAAAGAAAGGATATGGGATAAATATATCCATAGCTAATGGACCTTAACTATGTAAGGTTAAGGGGAATAAATGAATACATTTATTGGAAATTAGACCTCGTTTAGATGACGTTTAATAAGCTAGAATTCTGAATTTAGTTACAGTTGTAAAAATCTTGGATAAGTTTAATAGGTTAAACTTATCACGTCCGTCGGTAACGGGCTGCTTAATCCAACGATTAAGAAGAGAACCAAGTAGGAAAAACGCAACCCTTCGGTAAGAAGGAGAAGATGTAAAGCAAGCTAGAAGACGGATTTAGTCTCTCTTAGCTATGTACAACTGTAACGGGAACGAGGATAAAGGATCAGCATGGTTGCTGAAAGTTGATCTTAAATATTAAGATCATATCCAAATCACTTGAGCAGGATGTGTACTCTCGATGGGAGGATTCCGTAGGACATTGACATACGCCAGCTACAGCAAGGTGTCTTCATGAAGACGGGGTCTTCATGACGACACAATGTTATAGCTGACATATTACAATGCCCTCCCGAATTAAAACATCAAGAATACATAGGCTGAATGTGAAGTTCTTGGCTAGGGATAGGAGTATGATCACGTATACGGAGTGACTCTGAGGACTAAAGATAACTAGACACACGGAGTCGTGGGGAACGACATCGTATGTCTGCGTATCTTTAGTTACCAGGAGTGCCTTCCTATACTCGTTCATATTGCTAGTTGGAAATTGGAAGTTTAAATCTGACCTTAATTTGAAAGGACTGGTAGGAACCAGGAAAGACCATTCTAGATAACAGGTGAAGTGAAGTGAAGGACGTATTCCATTGATGTGTATCACATCCAGGAATATGATCATGCAAAGCATGTGAAAATCTTTGGCCAAAGTATCGCAAGTGCTGGTTGCGTTGTCCTAATCACTTAATTTAAGATGCAGGATGTCAGATGAATATCAGTAACAGATATTCAGATAGGCTTCTTAAATGGATCACTTCGATAACCGGTAACGGTTAAGAGAACTTGTATATATAATATACTATGCATGAACGAACATGAAGGATCGGTTGTTGCCGAGTCATGAAATGAAGGATCGTTGAAACTCCGAGCCATGAAAATGGGAGATCGGCAGTTCTTCGAGTCATTTACAGCAGCATATAGAATCTGTTATAAGATTGAATGGCATTGAATGTGTGTTCCATATTGTAAATATGTGAACAGGGAACATTAGTTTTAAAAGGAAATTGTGTGTTCCAAACTGTGTTGTTTGGGCAGAGAACAATTATTAAAACTTGAACGTGTGTTTGAATTATATAATTCATAACAGAGAACGTTATACAAAAAAAAAAAAAAAAATTTCCCTTGTTCTAGTATCTTAAAATTTATTTGTTCTTTCCTATTAGTTTAATTTATCTGTCTATAGTGTAAATGCCAGATCAGATAAGGAAGAAGGGTCCGAATCAGAGTTTTAATATCCTTATTTTCTAAGCCCGGTTGTATATATTTTGTTCCTTGGGAATGTGTAAGTTAAGTCTATTTTGTCTGCTATTTAGGAGTTAGTCTTATGAGTCTGATACAAGTACCCAATCCCAGGCCAGATTTTTATCATTTGTCATATCTACCCAAAGTGGAAGGATTAATCCCATTACTACCCTGATGATCATTTCACCAACAAGGCTTCATGAAATCTAAGAGAACTCCTTCCTCCCCTGCATGTATAGGTAAGAAGGGAGCTTTTGTATAATTGTGAACTTGTGAATTGCAGACCACTCAACTGTGTTGGTTCCAAATTCATCAAAATCTCATGTGTTCACTCCACATGATATGGTCACAGCTACCAAAAACTTTAGCTATAAGATTGGTCAAGGAGGCTTTGGATCTGTATTTTGGGGGAAACTGCCTGGAGGAAAACAAATTGCAGTAAAAGTGCTTACCTTGTTCTCAGAACAAGGAGCTGCACAGTTTTTAAATGAGGTAATGCCGGTGTATTTTCCTATAAAAACATTTGTTCAATCTTAAATGAGGTAGAGCACTGTTTGGCTGCACTAAGAAAATTAAATTTGTTGATCTGTTACTCGGTTACTCTAATGCACACAGAGACCTCATGCTTGTCTATGAGTACATGTCCGCTGAAGGCTCTCTAAATGACCATCTTTATGGTGAAATAATTATATTCAAATTTTTTCCGACCAGTTCTGTGCATTTAAATATAAGGATTTTTGACCAAATAACCACAGTTGTTTTGGTTTTTCCACTCTTTTCCCAGGGCACAATGATCTCAAATATGCCCAACTAGAGTGGAGAACCAGGCTTAAAATAGCTCTTGATGTAGCACAAGGTGACCTAAATCTTGCTTAGATAGTAAGAAATTTATTGAGACGGATAAATATCTTGCTTAGAATGTAAGTTATTATTTAATAATTATACCTGGAATGAGATTCCATTTCCCAATTAGTCTTTGAGTCCTAAAATGCGAGATCAAAACACATGGTAAAATAATTACTCAGATTGTTCACGCTTCCCACGCTAACTGTAGTCTATCCATCGTCCATGGTTGAGTCCTCAGGATTATTCACGCTTCCCACCATACTATTAACTTCCTTTAAGCTATCGTCATCTTTAACCTCCATTTCCCATTGGGAGCACAACTTTGATGGTAGCGAGTCGCTCACACTTTTGGCTACTAGATGCCCAAATGGACCATGCCCGTCAAATACTCCACATAAAATTGTGTCCTTTCTTGAACCAAAATCCTGCAAATTAAGAAGATGTGTTTAAGTAATAATGATCGATTTCACAAGTTCAACTAAAAACTCATTAATTTGTTATTCAGGATAATTACCATGTCATTCAGTCTTGAATGTTTGGCAATACCTCCCAGAGGAGCATGGCGTCTTGATTGGTTCCCTTTCGGCCTTGAACATGGTACCATTTGAGGAGCAACAGAAATGAACATGATTTGAATTCCACATAAAAGTGAGCTAAGCAAAGATGCAATAACCTTTTTATGTAATAGCAAACAGGGCGACAAAAGCTACTCTACCTATCATACTAATGACATAATTTCTTGTAGTTAATGCTTTCTTCTACTCAGCATGAAAATCCAACAAATAGCCCAAACTCTACAAGGTCAATTATACTTAAACATGTTTCATTGGTTAGAGATTTCTTCTACTTTCCATGTAGAATACAACACATTGCCCAAACTACTGGGAGGTTTACCCACAATAAAATGCCAACTCTTTGGAAGGTTCACTACCGTCGAACATTACTTCGTTGGAAAACCTGGGTGAAATGTAAGCTTTGTTGTTTTATTCCCTGAGATAATTTATAAATGAAAACATTTGAGATTAGCGTGGTAACTGTTGGGAACAATTTGTACTTACAGGCATATTTCAAACAATAAACTGAATGGTACTGTACCTGACTTATCCGAGATGAGCAACCTGCAATACTTGTGAGTAATATAGACCTGCAGCAAGCTACCTGCAAAGATTCCCCATTTATGTTGTGAAGTCTAATAATAATGTTTGGGTGTGGTATTCGCAGGGACCTCAATGCAACAATTCATTCGATGTATCCCAAGTTCCCCTGTGGTTTTCTTCCTTAGACTTGTTAACCACAATGTAAGTCCAAAGTAATCTATGCGCTGGTCTTAATAGATTACGAAGAAACTTAACTAATACTAATACTAATACTTGTCTAAGCACTTAAGCACAGGGGCAATCATCAGAATGGCAGTCGGCGCAGCAGTGCTAGTCCTTGTCATTCTTGCCATCGGGATTTATGCATTGATGATTAAAAAGAAAACAGAAAAGGCAGTTAAAAATAGCAGACCATTTGGTATACAATATTTCTTCAAGAAGCTTATTGCATTACACACAGTATATACTTATGTAAAATTGCATATAGGTGAGTTGCTGGTTTTCTGTTTGAGGGTGCGTTTGTATTTCATCAGGTTCCTGGGGCCTTGCAAGAGGTGAAATTAGCGGAGGTGCCCCCAAATTGAAAGGGGCAAGGTGGTTTTCATTCGAGGAACTAAGACTGGCTACAAATAATTTTTCCACTCAGAACGTAATTGGATCTGGAGGCTATGGCAAGGTAATGTCCCACTCTTCAATTACCTTTTCTGTGGGTCTGATAACAATAATATCAACAGCTAAATTAAACTTAATAGAACTAGGACTTTTTCAGTTAAATACAGAGATACTCTGTAAGGTCCATGCCAGGTTGAGATACAGTTTATTTAGGTACCTTTGCAATTGCATCATGTTTTATTACAGAGTTTTAGTTGTCCTTCACATCAATTCTATTTCACACAAACTGTCATTCACTTGTTTGTGATGTTCTAAAGCAGTGGCCAAATTCAACAAACATTGTAAAACAGGGGCAAAATTCAACAAACATTGTAAACTATTATCTTCTTGCTTTCCTTCGTCATATTTGCTCTTGATTTGGTAGGATAATGCAACATTGCTTTTAATCCTGTTCTTTACCTTCTCTTTCTTGCAGAGTTGGCATAAATACCCTTCTTTCTCTGTTTGTAATTTTTCATTTCATTTAGACTAGTGCAATGTGATAAAGCTTTTGCACTAAGCCTCTTTTGGATTGCCAAAGAATCTACAGGCCCTATCATTCCTGATTGCTTTATCTATTTCATATTTCTCAATCTTTTTATTTAGTCCTGGTAAAATTATGTTTCAAATATGTGTTCCCCTGAACATCACAGAGTGGAGAGTTTGAAGAATTACGGTTTTTCGGTTGTATTTACATGTGCAGAAGTGAACAGGCTTGCATTTGTTTGTATGGAAAGGCAGGTGTACAAAGGAATGCTGGGAGTTGACAGACAAATGGTAGCGTGAAGAGGGCGACAGCGGAGTCTATGCAGGGTGGAGCCAAATTCAAGACCGAAATAGAACTACTGTCTCAAGTTCATCACATGAATCTGGTGGGACTCATCGGATTTTGTTTTGAAGAAGGGGAACATATGCTCGTTTATGATTACATGCCAAACGGATCACTCAGAGACAGTCTCTCTGGTAAACTTGTTTCTGCTCTGCCTTTGCCTTTGAAGTTTAAACAAATCAGCATTTTCTTCGAAACTAAACACATAATTTCATGTTAACAGGTAGAACAGAATCATCCTTGATTGGCGAAAGAGAATTCGAATTGCATTGGGGGCGGCGAACGGTTTAACATATCTCCATGAGCATGCAAATCCGCCCATAATTCACAGAGACGTGAAGTCCATCAATATTCTCCTCGATGAAACTCTAAATGCCAAGGTAGCAGATTTCGGCCTTTCCAAACTGATAAAAGACACAGGCGCAAGTGGTCATATCACAACTCAAGTGAAGGGAACACTGGTAAGTACATGAACTCTTTTAAACAATTTCTATGGATTTTCTTAAACAATCTCATAATCCATTTTGTGTGATTGGGCAGGGTTACTTGGACCCAGAGTATTACATGACACAGCAGCTGAGTTACAAGAGCGACGTGTACAGTTATGGCGTGGTGCTGCTGGAAATATTGAGTGGCAAGGAGCCCATTGAACGAGGGAAATATCTGGTTAGAGAGGTGAGGACTGCAATTGAGAGAGGAGGAATAAATGCCCTTGCACAGCGCCGGCTGTTAGATACAATACTCGCAGAGTCTCCCATGACTCCCTCCATTTTAGGAAGCTTTGTAAGGTTAGCTCTGCATTGCTTTGTGAAGATTATGGCACAAATCGACCCAAAATGAGTGAAGTGATGAAGGAGTTGGAAGCCATAGCAGAAGATATGGGAGATAATGAGAGGGACGAAGAGACGACAAAGTTTGGAGGGGGAGTGTTGGCCATTCATCCATATGCTGGCTCGGCTTCATTTGATTACAGTGGGAGTGGTGGAAACATTGTGCCTTCCTTTGTACAACCCAAGTAATTTTAAATGTTTTTGAGTTTGTGTTCAAAATGGAAGGCCTTAACAGTATTAGATGACGTGCCAAGGTTGGTCCATGGTTGCATCTTTTTGGACCAAGCAACTTCTTGCAATCTTCTGAAAGAATCATGAGCTTTGATCGCCTGTAGGTAGATTAGTAATTAAAAATACTAGATAGCTTTCCAAAACTCGGCAAGTATTCTCCCATGCTCGGACTAATCGTCCCCCCTGCCAGCTTGGTCGCGACCTGCTTATTCAAATGTTGACTTCACATATCAACAGATGCATAGGTTTTTTTCTGCTATTTTAAGAGTTTTTTTTGTGTTTACACTCCAATTTGCGCATCCTCAGACACAAGACTGAAGGCTATCGTAAAGATCCCAACAAAAAGAAAGCATTAATAGCAATGAAAGAAAACGCTGCAAATACACGGTTTTGGCTGCAAATTTATGTTTTTTAAAGAAATTTGAGTATTTTTAAGTTGCTTAGTATTCTCGAGTATTGGTCGAATATTGCCGAGTTTTTTTGGGGTCTGCCGAGTATTTGTCGAGTGCGAGTATTCCAACTATCACTATATACATGAGCAAACTTTGCATATTTTGTGTGTAATTGTTGGAATCATGGTTTCTAATCTTTCAAATATATTGTTTTCTTTAAAAATGTAATTTTTATGTGTTTTTAGTAAACCGGTTCATAGAGTTTGAACCGGTCTGGTTCCGGTCCAACCCTCGACCGGTTCCGATTTTTAAAACATTGGTTCAGAGAACATCGAAAGGCAAAATTCTTGAAATTTATCATTCATGGATATGCTGGCATGGATAGTAGATAAGAAATCTTGCCTGTCTTTAGCGGGTCCTTAGAATGCAGCAGCTGTGTTTGGATAGAGCCTAACGTCCCAGGGGTGTCCCAGCGTACCTTGTTGTGTTCCCTAGCATTCAAAGTTAGCGAGACGTCCCAGTAATGTTCCTGGATTTCAGGGACGTCCCAGTATTTTCTGGATTTCAGGAATGTCTTAAGGAGGTCCCCTTTAATTTCTGCAAAGAGAGGTGCATGGGGGAATGTTCCATCCCCGTCCCCAAGTTTACGGAACTTTCCGTGGGGATGTGCTTGTCCCCGCGTAACACTGTTTTCTGGTCAGTTGCATAAGTAGTGCATTCGCCTTATATGATTTTTAGACACTGGTCACTGTTTAGGATGGCAGACAAACATTTGGGAATGGAGGTCCATTCAAATGCTTAGTTTTTCCACCAAAGAAGTTTCTTTTTGCTAAGTTCTATTGAAAATCCTATTTTTATCAAGATCCTTATCAGTTACAGTGAAAGTATAGTTGAGGTATGGAAGTTAATATGCCTTCCAAACTGACTGAAGAATAAAGGACCCATGAGGAGAAATCCAGCTTGGGGAAAGGGACAATCCATCTTGATGGTTAAGGTATTACTCTGTTTTGGATTTTGAAGTTACTACTAATATTTATCTTTTTATTTCAAATGACTTCATCTAAATTTCAAGTTCCAAATATATCATCATCATGGAATACGTACACCATAATTACATATATCTAACAAGTCTTCTACCCAGCATAGTCTAAAAGTATAGCAATAAAGTGTGATAGAACTCCACTCATAATATAATAGGCAGTTCAGATGGAGGAGGAAAGAATTCCAAATAAAACATTTTTTGGACCAGCTGTCAGTAGTTACAAAAGATTGTTATTTAAGCAGCTTGATGACTGAACAAATAAATTTAAACTTGGTACTGATCAATATCTATGCTCCCAGTTCTCCTAATCCTAAAAAGAATGTTATGAGAGAAATCAACGGATTCATTGAGGCTTTCAGGGATTAAGACGCGATTTCAGGGGACAACTTCAACACAGTCGTGTATAACGACGAAAAGCACAAAGACACTCATGCTTAGAAGGATTTCAGATATTTTATTGATGAGTGTGTTATGGGATGACAAAGCAAACTCAGGCAGAATCTCTGGGTGCAATAGTTGCAGTAAGAAGTATTTCAGATCTTTTATTGATGAGTGTGTTATGGAATATCAAAGCAAACACAGGCAGAATCTTTGGGTGCAGTACTTGAAGAAGCTACCCCACAATTATAGAGGGGATTGATTGCTTCTCGGTTCCTCAAAGGTTTTCATAATCTTTGATGTTTTCACCTGACCATATTCATAGCAAATACCAGCAATTTCCCATAATCTCATGACAACGAACAGAGACTCCGACAAGCATCAGTTTGGTGATTTCAGTCAAAAATAGCAGAAAGGAAATGTAATCTTTTGAACCTGGTGGGGAATCTACAATTACTAAACGTTGTTCAAGATCTCCATTTTTATTGCATCCTCCTCCATGGTTATTGTCCTAGAAGAGAAGAGGGTTTATTTGTTTACAGAGAGGATTTTTTCAATTCGCAGCACAACAAATTTATTACGATTAAATCTGGTTGGGAATTGTTGCTTCTCATATTCTTTTAAGTATTTTGGTAGGATTTAGATGAGCCCACGTTTGAAGTAAATTCAATTGGTATTTGAGACCTATCCTTGGTTGTGGTCTGTATATTTGTAGGTGATTGTAGAGCCCGTGAATCGTTGTTTGAAGGAGTAAGGAAGTGAGTGAAATGTTAAATAAACCCTTTACCGTTCCAGTGGGCAGCCATATGTTAAAGAAAAGTTAGTGTATAAAATCCACCGATCTTGTAGAGAGAATGTTGCGTAAAAGAATACCTAGGAGCGCGAACTGATTTGTGAATGTCTGGCTGGATTTGGCCGCTAAACTACCCAAAATCGAACTTCCCAGATGCGTAGTACTATCAAAAGCACCATCAATGTATTATTTGATAGTCTTGAATCACCTATAAAAATATTACATGACTGCGTCAATGTTTTTTTTTGCAAATAAGAAACTGTACATGGATTTCCCAATCAAACTAGAAACTGGGAAATAAATATATATCAATCGAGAAAATAATGACCAATAGTTACCAGTCTTTGGTAGCACAGGAAAAATCCCCAAATATCTTTAGTTGACTACATTTTTCAATAGTTAGAAATCATTGTCCGTATCACGCAATGCTAACGCTCGCCATAGCCGAGTCACCGATCCATCCGAAAAATTTATATTGACTTCATACCAGATTCTCAAACAATCGAAAACAATTATCACAAGGGAATATAGTTGCTGAAATCCTCAAACCCTTCCCATTCGTTATTTCTCCTTCATTCCCATGCATCATTTTGCCCTGCCTTTTTTACACATTCGTAATAAAATCATAAAATATATTATTAAAATATTGAAAAAATAAAGAAGAGGGGATCATTAGAGACAAAAAAAAATTATTGTCACTAACAATTGTCTCAAACCACCCCCCTTTGTAGTAGTGATACCTGGACAAGATTATAAAGGTTTTCTTAGTCCTACTCACAAAATGGAGTTCTGACAGCCGAACCTCGAACAACTTCTGCTATGACACATTGACTTTCTTTAAGTGTAATGTGTTTTTTGGGTTCAGATTTTAATCCAAGGAGACCACCCCAGACAAACCCATGATTATGGCCCCACCATGTTTTTGATTGATATGTAGATATTTGTGACGAATCCACTGAATATGTGCAGTCAATACTTGCATTATCTTCTAATATACATTCATCCAACTGTGCTGCAAAAACATAACAATATAAATGTTTAAGGGAAGCTCCCAGTCATTCACAACACAAAAAATAACAGTTAGTTCCACAATCAAATGCTTTATATCTTAATTTACAAGAACAATCTTGTTTCTCGAGTAGAAGTTCCTATCCAGTGACAATAAAGGACAACATACACTGATAGGAAGGCCAAAAAGACACTGATAGGAAGGCCAAAAAGAATTATCCCTACATGCTAGCATAACTCAATCATAAGAGCCCCCTTTTTAACAATACATAACTATAATGGGGAAGATGCCTTTGGTACATTTTCGTTGAGACTCGTATTCCTCTTTGACAACATTTATCTATGGAGTTTCACTGAAGGACTGAGCTCCAGAAGTTGCAGCTTGATTTCCCTGCAACGCGAATCATTAATTGCTTTAGCTCCTAGTATAAATAAACAACATGTTGGTGTCGAATCACAGCACCCCTGGGACTCCACAACGCGATCGTTTGAGACTCCCAGTGCGATTGCACAACATGGAGCTTTTCCCAAGTGTGGGACCTCGCGAAATCGGAAAAGCTCTCCGGATGAAGGCCGGCTCCTATTCCTCTGTTCAGATGCACCAATGAAACGCAGAGGTTTACCCCAAAAAACCTAATCTAACTACCAAGGAGACAGGGAGAGAGAAATGCATGAAAAATAAACCTAAGCTAAGGAGGTGATGCACCGAGGAATGAAGAACATAAGCTTTGCAAAGAATAAACACAGACCATATAGATGCAATATCACACCATGCACAGGCAGCCAAAATGCAAAGAGAGATCAAAATGACAACAATGAATACATGAGAGGATTTAGATTTAATCACAGACATATATATATTGCTCAAAGGACCGATTCAATACATTGCAATGACCAAGAGGCAAAAAACAGCGTTACAGTCCATATGGGAGGTTTGAGCTCCACAACTCCACCTGCCAAAGAGAAGAAGGGAGGAGGCACAAAACAAAAATGTTCAACCCTTTAAAAACAGCCCCCTCCTTACATTTTATATGGAGGAAAAGAGAGGGAGAAGAGAGGAATTCGAACTGCCCCAACCACCTCCAAAACTGCATTCAATTCTTCAACAACCATGGTGGTAGGTGAGATCCCCAACGCCTGTCGGGTTCGGAACTTCCTCGTGCATTTGCATCGGGCTTGGAAACTGGCTCGACATGCTTCCTTTCCATGCTCTTCCGGCGTGTTTTCCCGATCCGGAAACCCGAATTCCCTTGCTGTCGGGTTTTGAAGACCCCCCGACATGTATTCGTTGCGCCATGTCGTTCCGCCCCCGAAACCCGATTTCCTTGTGCGTCGGATTTTTTAACCCTTCTGGCATGTCCTTTGGTGTCGGGTTTTGGTGGGCTCCCGACATGCTCTTTCGTCATGCGTTTCCGACCCGAAAACCCGATTTGTTAGGTGCGTCGGGTTTTGGAGACCCGAAAACATATTTTCTTGTGTCGGGCCTTTTAGAACTCCCGACATGCTTCTTCCCGTCGGTTTTTTTAGACCCCCCGACATGCATTCGCGCCATGGAAACCCGAAATGCTTGCCCGACCCGGAAACCCGAATCCTTTGCTGTCGGGTTTTAAAAACCTTCGACATGTATTCGTTCCTTGTTTATCCGACTCCTCCTTCCGCATGGTTTCCGCGATTTTGCCCTGGTGTCGGGCTTCTCAACCCTTCCGCCATGCCTGGCTTCCTGCTGTCTCTCGCGCCGTGTTCTTCCCCTCGTCCTCCCGCGCCGTCCTGTTCTTCCCGCTTCTGCCCTGTATCGGGTTTAGTGGCCCCTGCAGCGTGCTTCCTTTCGCGTCGGTTTTTTTTATCTTGCTGGGAAAATATATACAACACAACATCTTTATGCTTCAGATAGATGCAAAATACAGATTCCTTCTGAAAATTGCAAATACTACAAGTTGAAAGAAAAAAATTGATCAAAATCACAACCAGCTATATTTCATTAGAGGGAACCTCAGAAATTCTTTTGAGTATTCAATACATTCTGAACCGAGACAGGAAACTTATCAAAACCATATTTTATTTTCTTCTTTGAAACTAAAGGATATGCAACTCTATTTTTTTTTTCGCTATGAACTAAAATCGAAGAGGTCTATATAAGAATTCAAGTGACATTCATACCATAAACTCAACAAAACCACAGAGGCCATACAATATTTTAATTACTTTTTATCACCCATGGCCTGTGCATATTTGTGGGCTAGATGGAATGCACATTCGTTAATCTTTAAAAAAAAGGTCTCAACTGTGTATATAGTCTTACTTGAAAGTGTGAATTTGTAGCTATACAACATAAAAACAATACATGATCTGAAGAGAGCTGTGAAGGGGATAAAATATTTTATAACTCAATAAAATCCCATTTCATCAAACACTTTCCATGGATCCATAAAACCTTCCCCACACCCTTCGCCCAATTCAATGAACTTGTGATGAACCCTTGAATAAACATAGCCACTGCGTGGATCACTAAATCCGTCCCTCGGTTACCTTGCCCCAATTACAAACGACGTCCAAACATTTGTAAATTTTAGGCTTCGAGCCCTACTATTTTTGAACCCCAGTAAATATCACACCCAATATACTTCACGATCCGAGAAAAGCCAAATTTTTCGACAACAGGATTACCAGAAATCACAGCCCGGGTTTTTAGACCAGCTTAAAATTTAGATGCTTACAGACGACCCGCTTTTCATAAAAGCAATGAGATTTTGAATAAACTTTTGTTTTCATGAAATGAATGCTGAAATTCATTGATTTTAACAAGAAGATTACATAAAACCTATTTCCAGCTTAACAATGAATTCGATGCATTAACAAATACTTACATCTTCCTTGGAACCATCGCTGCTAGGACTCGCCAACTGATAAACTGAAAGCTATGATGCCCATGTTAAGAACATTTGATTAAATTCATCATCCCGCATGGACGACACCCATATTTAAACAGGTATGGAGCCCCTGGTGTCGACCATGCGGAGGGAAACCAACCCCGAAATCTCGAAAACCCATGCATCCCCAATGAAATGCACCAACATGAAGGAGGCGGGAAACAACCCCTGAGAACCATAATTTTTTTCATTGTCATTCAACATACAATTCGAGGCTTCCACACTAATTCCAGAAATAATAAAAACCCAAACAAACTACCGATAGGGGCAACCCATGCACAAGAAGAAAAATAGCTCACAGTGGAAGGAAGATCAACGATACCATCCATTTTTATGGTCTTGTATGCATATGAAAACCCTAGGTGACATTGATTCGAACAGTGCAGGTCACCCTCGGTGTGAAAAATCCAAACCCAAAAGACCGCTAGAAAAACCCATCCTTGCTTGATTTTCTTGAAGAGAGGGGAAAATAGAGCAGCACGATCAACAAAGCGCAAATAGAAAAAGTAAAAAAGGGGGCAAATTTTAGAGACAAAAAAAAGGGAGGGGGGAAATTTAGAGACAAAACTATAATTATGTCTCTAAGTTTTGTCTCAAAATGACCCCCTTTGTAGTAGTGTTAAATTCTTACAATATGCAGGATCCCCATACACATATTTATATGTATATATATTCACAAATAAGTAATAGGTTTCCTCGGCCTTGAGTGCAGGCTTGTTATAAGCCTCATATTTATATCAGACTGAGATTAAAGATTTTTATACTCAAAACACAGAAAATACCCAACTGAGATTTTATTAGTAAACATTACTAATAGTAAAATAATTACAAGGAATTAAACCTCGACACTGAACATGAAAAGAGCTACAGTAAAACCCCATCACTAAACATAAAAACTTGGAGCAGAAATTAAAGCATCATCATCATCGACACCAAACAGAAAACTATCGGTAATAAAAGTCACTTCTAGTCAGATTGTGTGAGCAGGTTAAACAGCTTCCACGCAACACGGCCAACGGCAATAGCACCAGAAACAGCGGCCATCGAAGTCTCATTTTCCCCTACAGAAAATAAGGACGACTCTGCAACACCGCGCTTAGTTGGGATTTGATCCCTCGACGTTCCACCTCGGATCCTTGGCTTAAAGTCTGGATCATTGAGCTTCTTTTTATCCTGGCATCTCGATCTGAAGTCGTTGTTTTTAAGCTTAACCTTAACAGACGGAACGCCTGCTGCTCTCAGAGCATAGAGGCTACGGTTTTTCTCGCACCACACAACGCCCTCTTTGTCTTTGTGTACAGTGAGCTCGCCGAACACAGCAGGATCCAGACGGCGCTGCCGCATCAAAGTCGCAGCATCTTCCACACTGGGTAGTGTGGGATTCTTGAAATTAGGCGCAATATTAGGTTGAGTGAACCTCAATTGCTTCGGATTCATCTCTGCACGCTTTTCGTTCCCGGGGAAGAAGGGATCGTCTGGTTGCGTGACTCGCTTATACAGCTGCCACGCAGCATAACCCGTGGCACCAGCAAAGGCAACAGCGCCAGCAACAACACTGCCATTTCCAGGGTAGAAGGCTTTTCATCTGGGATTTGAACCCTCGACGTCCCACCTGATCGATCCTTGGCATGAAGGCCGGATCATTGAGCATCTTTTTATCCACGCTTCTAGATTTGAAGTCGTCGTTTTTAAGCGTAACCTTCACAGACTCAACGCCCTCTTCGTCTTTGTGTAGATTGAGATCGCCGGACAAAGCAGGATCCAGACGTATCTGCCGTATTACACCCACAGCCTCTTCCTGGGAATATAGCTTAATATCAGATTGGGTGAACCTCAATTCCTTTGGATTCATCACTAGATTTTTTTCGTTCCTGCTGCTTTCATAGGAAGAGTACAAGTAGGAATCCATATTCTCGTGGACGAGCTCGTTGTTAATAAACTTGACCATAACAGACTGAACCCTCGCCTTTCTGAGAACATAGAGGTGATGGTTGTTGTCACACCACACCACACCCTCTTTGTCTCTGCGTATGCAGTGAGCACATCGAACACGGCGGATCAAACGGCCCCGACGTATTAGAGTCACAGCCTCTTCCACACTTTGGGGTGTTGGGTATCCTCAAAACAAGGCGCAATCTCTGGTTGAGTGAACATCAATTCTTTTGGATTCATCACTGCTAGCTTTTTGCTGTCCATATTCTCGTGGAGGAGCTGATCGTTTGGGATTTTGTCATTGTATGACTCTTCTTTTATAAGCTTGGCAAAGGGAAAGGAAAACGAAAAAGCAATGCTGGTGCCAAGAAGTTACCTGGCTGGGCCTATCTATTAGGCAGGTTCGCGTGGTCCTAGCTTTGTATGACTCTTCTTTTATAAGTTTGGCGAAAGGAAAGGAAAATGAAAAAACAAAGTTGGTGCCAAAGAAGTTACAGGTGGACCTATCTATCACGCAGGTTCGCGTGGTCCTGAACTTTGTATGATTCTTCTTGTATAAGCTCGCAAAGGGAAAGGAAAATGAAAAAGCAATGTTGGTGCCAAGAAGTTACTTGGCTAGGCCTATCTATCATGCAGGGTTGCGTGGTCCCAGCTAAAATGGAACCCACGACCTGCATCCCGCTAATTGTGGGGGCCACCACTGCACCGCAACACAATTTAGCCTTGGTTTTGGGAAACGTTAAATTCATCTTTGACTTCCCAACATACGTGAGACTTAGGCTGAACGAAGTTACCTTACTTGAATCTGTATAGGCATCATAATTTCTCAATGAGGGGTCGGAGAGTCAGCAAATACTTGTGGATTGGTGGTGCGTTTGTGGGAACCTAAGTTGTCTGAGTGCTCTTATTTTTGTAATTCTCTTATTTTTTTAATATAAGGGGTGGTTCCAATAGTAAAAGTTACTTTACTTAACCAGCACAAATTTAAGAAACTAAAAAAGTAACGACATAAAATGAAAAGTTATTGTGAGTGAAGGACACTAAACAACTTTTAACAAACAAAAAATTGTTTCGAAGAAAAAAATATTACACATTTTTATCTAAAAAAACTCAGATTTTTTTATTTATTTATAGACTTCAAAGCATTAAATCTCTTCGTTGTAATAAAAGTTGTTTTTGTTTTTATTATCTTGTTCAATTTTTTATTAATCTTCTCTTTTATATCCAATCATATCATAATATTTACATATTTCAAATATTTGTAAATAATATATTTTTAATATTTACCTATAAATAATATTTATTTTACATTTCATTGGTCTAGAGACATTTATATTTACATATTTCAAATATTTGTAAATAATATATTTTTAATATTTACCTATAAATACTATTTATTTTACATTTCATTGGTCTAGAGATATTTTCCTTTATTCTTCATGTCAATCGATGCAAATCTCATTTATCAATGGTTAGGATATGACATTTATGGTCATTTACTCAAGCAAAGGATATACTAACAAGTTTATAAAGATGGACAAATTAATTTCTCGCCCAAATTTATTTGATGGGGTATGAAATTATCTAGCAATCAATGTAGATGTGTTTTGTTGTTCTTATCACCCACTCTCTCATGAGGTGAAAAAAATGTTTACAAATCATCTCCAACAATATAGTCTTTGCTCTGTCACTATCAATTTGCTAACGACTACATTTATTCAACTGTCATCCCAAATTTCAATCCACATATGAATTTTATTGATTCTCAAAAGATCCACCACCTTTACTTGTGCTTGACTTATTTCGCAATATTCTTTGTCTATTCATACTCAATATCAAGAACTTCAACGCCTCATGGACTAAGAGACTTGAACAAGTTATCAACCATTATATTGCTCACATCTAGGGCCGTGGTAAAGCAAGAAAACACATTATTTTTTCTTTTCTAGAGAAATCTCCTTTGAAAGGTGTAGACACTCATTTTGGTAATTTATGTCTTGCAACAACACAAATTGTACAACACTCTAGCATTAGCCCACACTTGCTCAATTTGGTTAAGCATGTTATCCCTTGTTATATCTCGCTCATCCTTACTTGCACACACAACCTAGTTGTTTTCATAATGGTCATATTACTCCATCAAATCAGGCTATACCCTCGCACATTATAATTCTAATTTTCAAATCATTCACACATGCATCTGGGACCAAAGCACCTATAAAGGGCCATAACATCCATATGTTATGGACCCACATAGCCACTTTGGTCCATTCCCTCCAACGGTAATTTTCTTGATTTCAATCTCTTTGGTACACTTTTATTTGGAATTTTCCGAGTTCTCTAGACCCTAAACGCATATATAAATAAGTTAGTTGTCTCTCATTGAGGAGAGCATTCCATCTACTTGACTCCTAGCATTCCAATGAGCAAACTCTAAGAGCAATCACAAGAAAAGCTACTCCAAGACTCCCTTGAGGTCCACATACTCTACATACTCACTCTAGGGTAGTCATCCACTCAAATTTGAAAGCACAAAAGGCATATTATCAAAGACAAGTCAAGCTAGGATCAAGGTCAAGTACAATCACATTGTTGGAAGGTCATGATTACCAATATGGTTGCATAAATTATATATATCACATGCAAGAGAGAACGTCGCGTAATTTGAGCCCTCTTTGGAGTAATGGCGATATCGGAGGTGCAAAGGGTGTCTTCAATCCACCTAATGTTTGTTTTGCAGGACTCCTTCACCATCTAATGTTTTGAAGTATGAAGATTCAATCAACTACACAGCGGGCATCACATAGTGTTGAAGGTTCAAATTGCGAAAGGAGTTGATCGAGAAGCGAGTGTGAAAACTAAGAAATTTACAAGATCTGAAAGTGCAGAGGGACAAGGGTGTACAAATGTAGTCTTTTATTTTACCAACAACAACCCAAGGCATGCTAACACATCACTCAGACATACCTGAGCGTTCACCGGAAGTCCATACGGGTACCAGGTCCCTCTTTTATGGCAGTTTTTTCAAGGATTTAGCATGAAAGAACATACATTTCAGATCCATAATAACCATTCAAAGGTAAAGCATAAACAGATCTAGATCACAACCATAGTGCATACAAAATCAAATAAGAACTAGTAACAGATATACCATGCAAGATCCATCAACAACAACATCAATAACAAGAATCCATCCACAATGATCCATTATATTAATCCATAGCAAAACCAATAGCTGAATACATCATAATAGTCATCACTAAGACGAACGCACAAATACACCAGCAACATGACCTTACAAAATCATTCACACACCACTTAAACCGTGCAAATCAATACATATATATAGGTAGTGGGGACTTTCCCTTCACTACTCATGCATTCTAAAAAATAGGTTGCATGCTAACAATAGCCATGCACCGCTACAAAAGCAACTAGGAAGCATGCAAGCTTCACCTAATAATATATTACCTATAAATAACTCTAGTTCTAATCCTATTATTAGCTCGAGCTCTACATGGTGCTTTATCTTCCACTTGTTCCCAAAATAGCTTGACATGTCTTCCAAGTCTTCTATCAAAACGTGTTCATCACTCCACATTCAACTCTAGCTCAATCCATGCAAAAGAGGTTAAGTGCCAAACTCTATTTTTCTAGGGGCAAATATTCAGGGCACAAATATGTCAAACTTACATGCCTATTCACGTGCCCTTCTATACTTAGTCAATACTTTGGCTAGTCAACAACAGACAACGCCATAGTGGGGGTATGTAAATTATTGTAAGATGACATGTATATAAAATGTGGAACAAAACTTCAATACAAAATTGTTTGACCAAATACTTCAACTAATTATGGTGTCATGGTTCATGTTATGATGGTAAGACATGGATAAAATAAAATTGTGGATATAGTCTTGGAGAATAATAGGTAAATGTTTTTAGTAAGTGTTAAGCTAATATTTGTAACTTTTAGAATCCTCGCATTTTATGTCAAAATGAAAGCTTTGGAACACAACTTGAAGAGTTGTCAACAAATAATCAAAACACAATTTTGTCGGGTATCATTACAAATTTCTTTGAAAACATGTACACAATCATTTAACATATCAAAAGAGTTTAACATATTAGGTTTCTTTTTTAACGAATTAAACATTGACATTCTTCCATGTGTACTTTGCAATTCACATGCTATTGCTAGTATTTATTTAATAGTATAAAATTACGAAGTAGTATAAGAAATAGACATAGTTCGAGATACACCAGGGTTCATTTTAAGAAGACCCCTCTGAAAAATTACTTTCAATCGTCGGCGAATCTCATAAAATGACTTTCGAATGGTTGGCGAATTTCCGAAAAAATGTTTCGTGGCGAAGGTGATTTTACAGAGCATTGGTCCCTCATTTTTTCACTTTTTAGCACCGAGTAGGTTGGACAGGTGGGTTGGTTGGGTGAGTTGGATGTGTGGGAGGTTGGACGGGGGGGTTGGACGGGTGGATTGGACACGTGAAGGTTGGACGGGAAGGTGTTAGGCGAGTAGTGGTTAGATGTGTGAATTGTTGAATATAGGTTGGACAAGGTGGGGGTTGGACGGGAAGGGATAGACGGGCAATGGTCGGGTTGGTGCAGGGTTGGACGGGTGAGGCTTGGTTGACTACGATTTGGACAAGTGGGTGGATGGACGGGTTTGGCGAACGAGGGTTTGGACGGAGTGGGTTGGGCGTTGTTACCAATGTATTTAATGCTCATTAATGATACCCCTGGACTCTATAAATAACGTTTCAAGGTTCATTTTTACACTTTTATCCATAAATTTCCAAAGTGCTCTGAGCTCTCTAATTTTACACCCAAATTTCACTTCTCCCTAATTTCAGCATATGCCGCACTACACATCTATTCCTACACCCAAATTTCAATACAAAAACCTCATGTGCCCACATATTTTAGCTTTACTAAAACTAAAAGACGCTCTGCAGAGGAGTGGCTAGAAAAATCGAAATATCTCGGGCTTGTTAACATGCCCAATTTCGACATTGATACATCCGTCCTTGATTACCTACTCGCCTCTTACAATGACAAAGATGGAAAATTTTCCGTTCTTGTTGTGCATCCGAAACGTCATCAAATTTCTTTTTCTGTTGAACCCGAGGACGTGCAACGGTTACGAGTTTGCTCCGTGTCTTGTTCTTGACTTTCCTCTTGTCCTTAGCTCAACGTTTATCACCCATGATTATAAAAATCAACTAGTGGGGTAGGGGACAAAATGAACTATTAAAAAATCATGCAAGAACGTAGAGAAAATTGTTGACAAAATATATGTTTTGCAGAATTCATGTGAAAGAGACGAAGGGGCGTTGGGGGCCAAAATATATAAAACAAAGAAAAAGGCATACGCGTTATGTAACGCGTACATGTTTTGCGTTTTCTCTTTTCCCAAGCCATGCCTCAAGGCTTGGGATCTGTTTGATCCCCAAGCCTGAGGCATGGACTGTACAAACACAACAAACAATATGTTTTTGTACGAAAATGTAAAAATGTCACTTCCTCTATGATAAAAAATAAAACAATTGCTCCAATTTCAAAAAAATATACCACGACATAAAGCGAGTTTCTTCTTTCTAAAATATAATTTTTCAAATTTTCTGACTAATATAAGGTTTCCATATTATTTATTTTCTAACTATGCCTTTTTATAGCTATTTTTTGAAGTGTAAATATGTCTATCTTTCATTGTGTATCTTTTTTTGGGTGATCGAAATTTTAAAAAATTATACTAGCCCAAACTAGGCATAATTCTATACATGTTCAAAAAAAAAAAAAAAAAAACTAATTTTCGATATTTTTTGAGGTAGTTAGGGGGGCATGTCGAGTCTGTTATTTTTCAAAACATAAAATTTATGTACTATAAAAATCATAACTAAAAAAATATTCGCTAAAAAAATCTATAAAAATGGAGCCCAAACTAGATGCTCCTAGTTATCTTTCTACCAAAGGGTTTTCAAAAATACTAAATCACTACTACAACTACAAATCATTTATCCACAATGTTATCTACAAATTAATCATTTTGTAGTAAAAATGTGAATTATCAACAAAAATGAATAACATTTATATGCTACAATGTAGATATTCCACAATTTAATTAAATCAGATTTATAATTGTGGAATATTCATAGTATAACATTATAATTGTAGATAATTTAATATTGTCAAATATTCATACTATAAAATTTTAATCTGTGAAAAGATTATATTTTATCTTTATGTTTCAACAAAATGGAAATAAGAACATTTTAAAGATCATTCCAAAAACTAATATTTTAGTCCACTAGAGTATTTATTATTCACAAAATGTAAAATATATTAATTATGAACATTTTTTCCTTACACAACTCTAACTATTAATAATCTATACTATACATTTTTAATCTACACTATATGATGTATCATCATATTATCTACAAATATAAAATTTATGTATTGTAGACAATCCACATAATTATATTTATTGATAATATATATTATGTTATGTTTCATTATTCCATGATTTTCATAATATTTTGATTCAAATGATAAATGGGAAAATACTATATTGCTAAAACTTTGATTATGTATTATAACCTTCAAATAAAAAATATATGCATTTTCTATAATTCAATGCACTACATAACTTGATTGATAATATACAATAGCATCATACCTCCTAAAGTCTAGTTATACATCACTAAAACTATGAATGTGTACCATCCACAAAATTTAAAATTTATAAGTAAATTATATTTAAAATATCCATTAAAGCTTAGTTGTGGGAAGTTTTTTTTGTGAGTAGTATTGAGGATAATCTACAATAATATAATATAATATAACACACAATATAAGATAAACTAATTATGGTGAAAGGGATCATACCTTGTAAATTAAGAATGATTTGATGTGTTTAAATTTAAATGTATCTAAATTTTGATATCTATTCAAACTTAATAAAGAATTTTAATTTTTCTTTAAAAATTCATTTTTAAAATAGTATATCTTAATCATGTTTGGAGTTTCAAAACTTTTTTAAAATGAATAGTATTCTTTCAACCATTACAAATTAATATAATTATATTGACATAATATATATCCAATTGATATTTTTAACATATATTTATTTAAAATATCAAAATTAATCATAAATTATATACACATTTATAATTAAAAAAATACTTAATTGTAATTTTTTTAGTAAACTAGAAAATATATAAATTTATTAAAATATTGGTTGGATCAATCTAATTTTTACAATTAAAAGAAATATGTACTCCATATAATAAATATTATTTAAAAAATTGTTTTACATTATAAAAATTTGAAACATTATTTAAATTTAAAATGAATAATATAAATAATGATCTTTTATGCTTTAATGTAAATCAAAAGTATCATGAAATTATAAATAGTCAAATTAAATTATAATCAATTTGTTCATAATTTAAATATATATAATTTAAAAATAAAATAAAATGAATATAATTTATTTATTTTTAATCAATTTTTTAATACTAATAAATTTAGATCTTTCATGAATTTAAAGAAAGAATATTTGTAATGTGTGTAACTAATTACTGCTACATTCATGCAATTATTTTTGCTAAATTTATGCATGCAATTGATTGTTTCTACAATTAGAGAGAACTTAACGCATGCATATAACTGAATGAATATGCAATAGATTCAATTTATTCGTTCGACTCAGAAGGATATGACTAGATGGAGTTACATTCAAGGTGAAGAAAATATAAATCGTCTTGTTAATCTTGTTTCAATTCAAATGTTAACTAGTCATCTTTCACGTGATTTTTGTGCAGAAAATATCTCCCTTCAACATTCTATGCAGGGAACATGATATCTTCATTGGTTTTCTAGACTACTTGAATGGAGTACTTCTATTTTATTCATGGAGTAACATATTTATTTATTTCCGCAACTTTAATATATGATATTATAAATTATTCCCCATGCATAGTGTTAAGTTTTTCAATCATACATTTAAAATGATGTCTTGTTTACATTTTCTAAAATATTAGAATATTTTGTGCAGAAAGCTAAGGCATCACTGGATCCTTGAGATATATAATGAAGAAGTTAAAACAATACCACATTTTGTTTTATACAGAAAAATTTGAGGCGTGATTCAAGCTGTGACATTTACGGAGGAATTAATCGTGAAATAAAACCATCCTAATTGATGAGAATGGTTTAATATGAAATCATTGGATTTATTTTGAAAAAAATTTTTGGTTCCAGTAAGGAACTAGTGGATGAGTAAAAAGAAGAGTGGATTCTAGCAGGGATTGTAAGAGATCTGATATCAAAATATCAAACCTTCATATTTAAAAAATCATGAGAAAGAACTCAAATCCTATATTTAAACTGAATACCAATTGGTTCAATGATTTTTACCCATGTTTGTGCTATTGTTTAAGGTTTTAATTTGTGGCTGGAAATAGTTTTTTACATCAAAATCAAGTTACGTTTCTTTATTATAACATTTTGTATAACTATTGAATATTTAATTTAGAGTTCTTTTTGTAAGTTAGGTGTCTAAGTAATAATATGTAGTAGTTTTCGCTTACCATCAATCAAAATTTCATATTTGTATAGTGTAAGGTGTAAGGTTATGTTTTTATTTTATTTAACAATCAATTTCATTTAGTTTTTATCAAACCAAATTAAAATTATTTAATTTTTTTATTTATTAATCTTATTTATAATTAATTTAGTTTTAATTTTAATTTTTGTTCTAAAAATATCATAAATATAAATTTTAAGAATAGTTTTAAGAACATAAAAAATTAATTGTAAAAAATTAATATAAAATTAGTTGTAATTTTTATTTTTTAATTGTATTAAAACAACATTTCAAATCAAGTTTACAATTCACATATTTTATATTGTGAAATTTTGTACAATTTTCAATTTGTGGCAATTTCTACATTATTTAAATTTGTGAAAAGTTTCACAATTTATCTTTGTGACAGTTTCTACAAATTTAAAATTGTGGGAAGTTCTACAATTTCTTATTTTCACAATTTTATTGTGGGTGGAGTCCACAAATTTGGATTCACAATTTTGAATAAGATACCCACAAAGAAATTGTGAAATATTTGTGGATAAAAGGCCCATTATCTTGTAGTGAATGGTGCTCAAAAAATGGTGGGGGCACGAAAGTCACTCTATTATGTCTTTTTAACAAAAACATCAGCATATGTTGGTATTTTAGTTGTTTGACCCACTTAAACTTATCCATTTTCAATAAAATTTAGTAGCTTAGAAACTAGACTCAAAATGCTACGATTCATATTTCTACAACATCTTCCAATTTTGAATGTAAATATTTCGAAAAACTTGTACAAGTTGAAGTTTTTTTCTTCAGAAAAATGCGTCCACTTAAGACCCTCTTTTTGGCCCCCAACTTGGTGCACTTACCCTACCCTTTGCTTGCATTTCTAACTCCATAGCTTTGCTCAATTTTTCTACTATGGTCCCACCTTTTTCATTTACATATTTGTTACAATTTTGTTCCTTTTTGTACTCTTCTACGTATTTGACATGTAGACAATCTTTTGCATCTTTCCATTTATGTGTTTTGACTATGTTGCCATCCTTCAACTTTTGGGAAATGTATATTTTCCCACAGTGTTTTTCAATTGTGTCTAGTTTGAGCTGCATCGTGTGATCCTTCCCCTGTTTCCAACCACATATTTTGCATCAACATTGTGTTGGAACATCATTACAATTTTTAGTGTGCACAGGTTCAATAAAAGGATATTTTACAACCCATTCGAACTGGAATTTCCTTCCAATTGTCCAGTTTGCCATCTTTCTTCTAACATATTTTCTTTTTTTTCCTTGGGATTCAACTTCTGCATCTGGGCTGTCAGCATAAATATTTTGAATCTCATGTCTCCTCTTTCTGAAATAGACCTTGGAGTAGAAGCTTCCTTTGCTGGTGTATCCTGGGAGTTCAATGAATTTTCTTGTACTTCTATTTCATCAAGGGATGGAATGTTTGCCTCAACATATATTGGATCATCAATATCTATAAATTGATTATTCTGTGAAGGAATTTCTGAAAATTCTACAAATAATTTTATAAAATTGTTACTTATATAGTATTAATCTTATCTATAGTTAAATTTTTACAGAGTACAAATGTCAAAGAGTTCCAAGAACAATATTATAAACATAATTATTAAATTATGTTAGATAAAATAACTAGTAAATAACACTTGCCACATACCGATATTTTTAGCGAAGCAGAAACCGACTTCGTCTTTTGTGATTTTCCAAAATAGCCAAGAAAAGTATTGGCACCCTTTTTTGAACTGACTTAATTTGTAATCTTTTTGCCCTGATTTCTAGTATCCATGACTGCTTACTACTTAGGGCCTTACGAGCGGCTTTTATGTTCCAAGGCTCTGAGAATGGACGGTAAAGGGTTGGATGGCTAAGGGTTGATGGTTATAGGTTGGACGACTATGGGTTGGACGGATAGGGGTTGAAAGCTAAAGGGTTGGGCGGCTAGGGTTGAACGGATAGGGGTTGGATCGGCTAAGGTTTGACGGCTAGGGTTGAACGGATAGGGGTTGGACGGCTCAGGTTGGATGGAACAGAGTTGGATGTTTGATTGCGAGTGTGTCGGATCGAGGCTAGACGGCTCGAACTCTCGAGTTGGGCGCCTTATGGTTGGATGGCTCGGATGTCAGACTTCAGTGTTGGCGGCTGATATGCTTACTTCGGTGAATATGCACACGATATGATTCGAAATGGTGGCAAATTACATTCACAACCTCTTATATATGTGTAAAATCTAGGCAAAAGGAATAGTATAAGGGACATGTTGGCCAATTTTTTTGGCGAATAAGTCGGCTCTGACCAACAAAATATTTGCTATTTTGAATTTCCATAATCCTCGATTTTCGCAAGTTTACGAAAATTCGCCACTAAAATTTTCCCTGGGATACACTCTAGGGATATTCAAATTTACGCACCTTTTTTTGGCACCATTACTCTTCTTCATAACAACTACTACAACAAATCAACATATGTCGATAGAGGTTGCGAGTCCATCAAATAAGAAAGAAAAAAATGGAATTGAGTAGACAAGTGACTCATTTTCCCATAATAAATGTTAATATTACTACCCAAGGCATTATATGATGCATTCAACTAACCAACTAATTTCAATTAAATGTTAATATTAACATATTATTTGATAATTTTAAAATTTGACATTAAAAATCGGTTAGAATTTTCGAAAGGTTTTCTTCCATTTTTTGAGTTGTTTCAAAACTTTACAATATAAACTTGCAATTAAATTAATACCATAACAATTAGTATATATACATATATACATAATTTTATAATATTAACACACAAATATTCTAAAAATCTTATAAATTAATTAACCTAATATCATAATAACAATTAATTAATAAATACTAAAATGACATCTATTAATATGTTTAAGGAGTAAGCGAAGTTGCAGACTTGCAGTCCTCCGAGAAGAAAAAGAACAAAAACTCCGGACACATGTCAAATCAAACTATGTGTTGAACGAAACTGACCAACTATTTGACGTCACCTCGGACAGTGGTGAGTGGATATTGATGGAACCGCTTTAATTATTACAAAGGAACCGAGTCCCAAAAAAGGAGGTGAAACGACTCGCGAGAATTTCGTGAGATCTCAAAATCTCCCCACCGTACACTAACTTTTTCAGAGCTCTCTACGCGTGTCCTCACTCTTCTTCAGCCTATTGACGTCAGCCTCGGACAGTTGTGAGTGGAATTGACGTCAAGCATAGGAACCACTTCAATTATTACACAGTGACCGATCATGAATTTAGTGAGATTTCAAAATCTCTCCATCGTACACCAACTTAATCAAAGCTATCGACGCGTGTCCTCATTCTTCGTCCATTTTTCTTGAGTCAAATCTTTTCTTCTCATTTTTGTACTTATTGCTTCGATCGATGAAGATCCCCGCACATGACCATAAAAAAGGCGTAAGTGATGCGCACCATCTGATGACGTCAATGGGCTAAATGCCCAGGGTTGCGCACATGAAAACGTTTTCTAAACTGAAGCTCATTTTAAAAAGTTCACACCGTTTTGTCGCCATTCTGGGTAGATTGCGAAAGTGGATGTGACAGCTTTTCATCGGCCAAAGCAGAGCCGTAGGAGAGCCCGAGGCGAGCCTAGCAGCTGTTAGCCGATCGATCTTCTTTGGAATGCTTGTCACACGACGGACTCCAAGAAGCCTCGAGCGCAACTAACTTGATTTTTCACTTTGCATGTGCGGGGTCTAGAGAAAACACAATACTTATAAAAGAAGAGATCGGTACGTCAAAAACATGGACCACTACCACTCCTAACAAATTGAGGTACGTCAAAAAGAGATGACCATGCCCCTACATCTATTATGGTATTGGTATACAAATTTATTTACATGGAAAAATCAAACCGATTCTTTATATGTGGTTTGTTCTTATTATATTAGCACTATGTAGTCAAGGAGTGATATATGGAAAGGGGAAGGTGAGCGAGAAACAAAGTTATGTTGTTTAAGGTATTTGATTTGTCGATTATATGAAGGAAGTGAAAGTGGAAAGAAATTAAAGAGTTGTATGCAGGGTGGCGAGAATTTTGTGTGGTAATGTGGAATAGGAGTAACCATTTCCAGTAGTTGTTTGTAAGAAAGTATTTGAAATGTGAGTAAAGAGAAGGGAAATAATCGTACAAAGTGGAAGTAAAATTCTGAAAATTTGTTTGGAAAAGATCAACTTAGATGAGGAGTAGAAAATCATCACGAATCAGTATGCAGGCCAATACGTATGTACAAGAGGGATGTAAAGGACGATGAAAAGTGGGATACAAGGGAGACTCTTCGGGTAACATGGTCTGCTTAGGGTTTGGGGCACAAACATCCTTGAAAGTATAAGAGAGCACCATTTTTACTTTACTAGTGCTAGTCTCCTAGACAATTGAAGTGCCTAATTCTATGTTTCATGTACTAGAAAAATATTGGACATACATCATATTCGTTCACAATGTGGGTGTGCGTGTGCGTGTATAATCTTTATCTTACCAAATTCCAATAGGATAATTATATTAATAACGATGTCATGAAACCATGAAAAAATGTAATCATCTATATTATTTTATGAAATTATCTAAAAATTAGACATTGCTAAAAGTATTTTTAAGAAAGCTGTTATGCGAGAGAAGACTTATTGGTCATACAATCACTTGATGATGGCATTTTTAAGAATGTATTTATTTTTTTTATGTCATATCTAACATTAATGATTGTGCAAATGTATTTTTGACAATTTGAAATTAAAATTTTAATTTAAATAAGTATTACAATAAAACTTCAAATTTAGCAAATCATTAGAGTAGGTATTTAGCTTAGCTCATGTTCACCTAGGTACTTTATTTACCTTTATTGTATTTATCCTCACCCACTTATGTGTATGAATATTTATTTTATCTTATTTAGATATTAAGAGATATTATCTAGTTATTAGGTATAGTTCTTTCCTTGATCTATGGTATTGACTAGTTCTTTCTTTGATCTATGGTATTGACTAGATCCTTGATGTCTAGTTCTCTCCTAAATGGTCTTGACTAGTTCTTTGATGACTAGTTATTTCCTTGATTCATGGCTTGATCTATGACCTTAACTGGTTCTTAAATTGTTATTCCTTTCCTATTTAAGCAAGGCCCATTCTCAATGTATTGCATTGAGTTCCATAATAATATATGATATTGTTGCTCATTTGTTTGCAAAGGTTTATGTAAAGCTATTCATATGCCCATTAAAATCCTTAGCCCTTGGTCATATGGTATGGTCATATGAGGGCTTAAAGCTTGTGATTCCTACTAGTAGGTGCTTAACTTGAGCCCCCTCTAATTTTATTTGTGTGGTGAAGGCAACAACAATTTATTTTGTTTTAGTGGCAACTAAAATAAATAACAAAGCAAAATATTAAAAAGCTTGTAACTTTTGATCGGTAACTCGGTTTTGAGTGCCGTTTTTTGCAAAAGTGTTTGTTTTTTCATGCTCTTTCCATTGGAGTTATTTATTTTGAGACTTTCACTATAATTATAAAGTGTCAAATATGGAGGAGTGTTGTAATCAATTATGGATGCAATTTCAGATGAGCCCGATGTCCTAAATTTTTGGGAGTTACAGTTTGTACCTATCATGGATTCTGAGAATGATATGCTTTTCTCTGAAGTATGTGGACTTCAAGAGGATATTGTAAAATTTGTGGAAGAAAATAGATCGCTCAAGAAGCAAAATTCTCTTCTACAATCACTCATTCACGATAAGGATACAATAATACACTCCTGTAGAACAAACTTGCTAGCCTACAGCATCACCATCATATTGTGGACAACCATATCCATGCTCCTAGTCCACTTGCAGTTGTTGCTCTTGTACCCACTGACATTGATTTTCCAGTCTTTGAGCTTGAACTCGCTTTTGATGCTTCTAAACCTGTGAGGCTTGTTACTGCATGCTCTTCCACATCTATGCCTATTACAGTACCACATGTTGTGTATCCTACTTCTCAGCCGCATGGATTTTTTGGGAAGCATACCACTACATTCAGTTCTCGCATGCTCTATTCTATGGGTCTCACTAGCGGAGTCATTGGTAGACATTCACAGGGTATTATTTCCTCTATTCCACATGTGAAGTGGAATTCTCGTCATGAAATTGGTTTTCAAGCAGATACTTCATTGGGATCACACATTGACAGAGCTCATTTTTTGTTCACTTGACTCTTTCTGAGGATCCTGAGCAACACATGAGTTCTACATCTTCACTCAGGCTTGAGAAACCTGAGATTTTAGTTGTCAAACATGATCAACCTGACACACATTCTGATGTTCTTTTGCATGCACCCATTGTGTATTTTACACCAAGTCATATGCAGGCATCTTCTTCATCCATCCGTGTTGATTTGGGGTGGATATCTGATCACTCGTGGAGGCGACATAGGCATTCGTTGAGAGGACTCTACAGTGTGGCTCCTCCACCATTCGGCCTCTTGCTCCACTTTTTATACCTTCTGCATTGTGATGCTTCTTGTTTTGAGCATTTTTCTTTAGCATGTGTAGTATATCTCTCTTGTTTGTTGAGAGATTTTGTA
Source organism: Taxus wallichiana var. yunnanensis (assembly GCA_018340775.1). Lineage (NCBI taxonomy): Eukaryota > Viridiplantae > Streptophyta > Pinopsida > Cupressales > Taxaceae > Taxus > Taxus wallichiana. Next base: position 1,461,813 of record CM031243.1, read on the forward strand.
TATGTATTTTTGACACTTTTGGCATGTTGACAGTATGTGGGGGATCTATTCTGGTGAAGTCCAAAGTGTTATCTTGTCGGTGTTCGAGTAGTTGATTTTGGAAAACTCATACTCCACCCATTCAGATTTGTAGTGCGATCCACTTCTTCGGTCCACCCATTCACAGTTTTCTTGTATGAGAGGTGTGTGGTGTTGATCCACACCTGGTTTTCGCAGTTGGTCGTTATGTTTGGATCTATTTTGACATCACTCTGTTGTGGTGAATTCCCGTGAAGCCCGTCGATTGTTTTTGAGTTCTATGATCGAGCAAAGTGATTCGACTAAAATTCTTCAAAGATTGTATGATTTTTTGAGTCGAGCTTCTTGGGATGCCTTGGAGTGGGTTTTAACTCTCTTTTACTTTGTTGTTACTCGTTTTGGGTACCTTGCGGTGTCCCTTTTTCCCAATTATTATACATGAGTATCTCATTAGGCCTAGTTGTCAGGACTCATACTATAAACATGCCACATCTATTTTGGCCCCTAGCTTCACTTGAGGGGGGGTGTTAGAGTAGGTATTTACCTTAGCTCATGTTCACCTAGGTACTTTATTTACCTTTATTGTATTTATCCTCACCCACTTATGTGTGTGGATATTTCTTTATCTTATTTAAATATTAGGAGATATTATCTAGTTGTTAGGTATAGTTCTTTCCTTGATCTATGGTATTGACTAGATCCTTGATGTCTAGTTCTCTCCTAAATCTATGGTCTTGACTAGTTCTTTGATGACTAGTTATTTCCTTGATTCATGGCTTGATCTACGATCTTGACTAGTTCTTAGATTGTTATTCCTTGCCTATTTAAGCAAGGACCATTCTCAATATATTGCATTGAGTTCCATAATAATATATGATATTGTTGTTCATTTGTTTGCAAAGGTTTATGTACGATTATTCTACCAAATTGCTTTCATCTTATAGATCGTGGTGTTTGATTAGTATCGTGTTCTTGGCTTGATACGATCTGGTTATCGTTCCTTTCAAAATCAATATCAATCACCAATAATTTTTCCCGTATTTTATATATTGAAAACTTGTATCAACAAAAAAAAACTATTGAAATTTTGGCATTGATGAAAAGATCATGAATTTTAGTAGCTTAATAAAACAATACTAATTTAATGAGATGAAAACTATTGTATCCTACCATACGCAAAACTAAAAATAATGGTTGAGAAATACTAATATTTTTTTAAATTATAAATAATTATATTAAAGAGGTGTTCTAAAATAACATCTAGATGTAGTATTAGGATATAATATTCATTTTCAATTTCAATTTATATTTGATGTTTTTGATAAGAAGTTTTTTTGGATTCAATTGAAAAGTTGTAATATCTTGACTAGGTAAAATATAGAGCTAATTTTTTATCCCTAAATTATTTTTCGTACTTTCCACATTAGTATAGTGTTGTCATTTGTTTTTGCAAGGTCAAAAATTCAATTTTGAAACATGACAACTATACCTAAGTTTCAAAAATTTGCTCGAAAACATTCCCGAACCCTCCTTCAGATCAGTCTGCCCTATGTATCATGTCCATCCTGATCTTGCGGGTCCTCATATTGTGTTGGAAACATTTTCCATAATGCTTGAAATGTTGAGATATGGTGATTCAGCTCATTCAGTGCAATGTTGCTAAAGGAGAATTCTCCGACAAGCCTAGAAAATCTAAATTTTTAGACTATTTGAGATAGGTGTGCATCTTTTGGGACTAAATGATTGTAAACATTTTCTATAGATTAATTTTTGGATAGAAGGTGTAAAGGACTATGGAGGCTTCATTTTTTTGAGGTAACAAAATGACATAAATGAGGAATGTTGTTTGAGATTGTAAAAAATCAAGGAGCAAGATTTGGGAACTTGTCTAAGTTAATGTAGGTTATGATAGAACGTCTGGAGGACATGGAAGTCATACAATGTTGAGGTTTTGTTTTGGAAGATCACATGGATGATGAAGGGGGGCCTATGTAAAAAGGAGCATATGATACACAAATAAATGTGAATGAGGAATAAGAGAAAGAACAAGATGGTCTAGAAGATAGACTACTACTCACAATTGGAAGAATGGAGAATAATCCTAGATTAGATACCTTATATGTTTTTGGTTGTTTAGAACCATCATAAGTTATTGATTAGATTATAGAGCTCAAAAATTATTTTGAGCATAACTACATGGAAGATCCCAAGAAATTCAAATTTACTTATATGAAGTTAAAAGGTCATGCATCATTATGGTGGGAACATATTTAGACAAGCATAGTGGAAAAAGGAAAACAAAAGATGAAGACATGGGATAGGGTAGTTGCAAAGATGAAGGAAACAATATTGCTTAATTACTAGTTTGGTTTGTTGTAGAAGTAAAATTTACAACAGAGGGACCTCAGTGTGAAGGAATACACTATAGAGTTTACCGACACACAATTCAGGAAGGACATACAAAGGATGACATGGATAAGATCTATAGGTATATGAATGGATTGTGTATTGTGATTCAGGATAAGTTTGGAATGGTCCAAGTGAGGTTAGCTAAGGAGTCTAATTATAAAACACTAAAGGTGAAAGAGAAGTTGGAACTAAAACGTATATTATAGTGCAACCTACGGAAATTGAAAACATGCACAAATTCAAGGATAGGTTGGTGGAAAATAAAATTTCATGCATCATGAAGGTGAGTTGATTTCAAAAATGTAAAGTGCAAGAACAAGTAGAGGAGAAAATAATACTAAAGGAAGAGGGTGATTTGAATGTATAATTGGGTTATGGATTCAACAACACATGTTACATGTGTTGTAAAATAGGCATAAAGATTTTTAATTGCTACATGTCATAAATGATGGGAAGAAGAGTAATTTGAGTTTGCACATTGTACGTAGAGATGATTATGATGCATAAGGTTGTAGAGGATGCCCATAGATGAGTGAAGCATTGATATTTATGCTTATGTTGTTAAAACTAGTGAATGAAGAAGTCGACCCTAAGTAGAGGAAGAGTTTGTTCATAATAACATACAATTTGAGTGAAAATGTTTGTAAATTAATTATGGATACATGTAGCACCAATGATTTGGTTTCACAAAAAATGGTAGATAAGTTTGTGTTGTATAGGATCAAGCATCATAATCCCTATAATAAGGTCTCTGGGTTGTATGAGGGACATTAATTGATAGTAACTAAGAAATGTCTACTAAATTTCTAGAGATTTGGAGGTATGAAGATGAAGTAACGTGTGACATCATGCAAATGGACACATGTCATTTTCTACAAGTATAAGACGCGTTGGCGTTATATCGGAAGGTGAAACATAATGGTCACAAACAAACCTATACATTAGTGAAGGATGGAAATGATTACACTCTCAATCCAATGAAGGATAAGGGTGAGAAGGAAAAGAAAACGTCTAAGATTATTTTTCTATTAGGTAAGTAATTCTTGAAGGATAATAAAGAATGTATTGCACTGATTATTAATCTTATGCAAATAAACTGTGTAGTGGCAGAGGTGGAGAAAAATGAATCAAAGTTTCAGGAAGTAAAGATGTTGGGAGAGTTTTTGGAGGTATTTTATAGCGATTTTCTAGTAGGATTGTTGCTTATGAGAGACATTTAGTAACTGTATGGACTTGATTCCAATTTTAAATTTTCAAACAAAATATATCTTATATGATTACACTGATAGAGAATGTGGAGATATAGCAATAGCTTGAGGATATGTTGAGTAGAGGATTGAATAAAGAGAGTTTGAGCCCTTGCGCAGTACTAACAGTTCTTGTACTAAATAAGGGTAGTGAATTGTCGATGTGTATAAATTCATGAGCCATCAACAAGCTCACCATCAACTTGCAAAATAGGTTGTTTCCTATGAGAGACATTAGTGACCACACGGACTGATTCCAATTTCAAGTTTTTCAAACAGATTATCTTATAGGATTACACCGATATAGAATGCAAAGATATAGTCATAGGTTGAGGAGATGTTGAGTAGAGTCTTGAACAAAGAGAGTTTGATCTTGTGCATAATACCAACCATTCTTGCACCAAATAAGGGTGGTGAATGATAGATGTGTACATATTCACGAGCCATAAACAAGATCACAATCCAATATATATTCCCATTACTAGCACATAGATGACATCATGGACTGTCTAAGTGGTGTGAAGCACCTCATTAAGATTGATCTATAGAGAATCAACCATCAAATCCACAATAGAGAAGAAGATGAGTCAAAGATTGTGGTAAAAATACAGGAAGGATTGTCTAAGTTGTTATTTATGCAATTAGAATTGAGAAATGCACTTAGTAACTTTATAAGGTTGAAAAATAAAGTCCTAAAACCATTTTTTTGGGATATTTGTGATCGTGTACTTAGATGATATATTGATATTCAATAGGAATCATGTAAATCATTTGGTACATGCTAGAAAAGTGTTGTAACAGTTGTGCGAGGAGAAGCTAATGATTAATTCAAAGAAATGCAATTTTATGTAGGAAGTTTAGGTGTATCTAGGATTTCTAATTTCCAATGAGGTTTTGAAGATGGATTCAAAGAAGATGTATGTAATTGTGGATTAGTCATCGTTTCCCAGTACTTTTAAAGAAAGGAGTTTTCATGGGTTAGCTTGTTTTGGCTACAATTTCATCAAGGACATTAGTGGAGTATGTACACCTATTACAGAGGCCATTTAAGGAGATGGGAATATATTCATATGAAGATAGTATGCAAAGGATATCTTTCAAGAGATAAAAAGGAAGGTAAAAAAATACAATAATGGTGTTTCCAGATTTCACGAAGGTATTATGATTTGAATGTGATACTTGTAGTTTAGCCATTGGTGCAGTGTTAAGCTAGAAAGGGAGGAAATAACATATTTTAATGAGAATTTGAATGATGTGAAGTGGAATTATAGTTTATATGATAAGGAGTTCTATGCAATTATGAAAACACTCAAGAAGTGGAGGCACTACTCTGTTGTTGAAGGAATTTATGTTATATACTAATCATAAATAATTATAGTCTATTAAAAATAGGGGATGTTGAACTAGAGGAATATTAAGTAGGTTAGGTACCTACATGGGTATAGTTTTGTGTTGAAGCATAGAAGTGGAAATTCCAATAAAGTTGTTGATACATTGAGTAGGCGTTGTGTGTTGTTGACTAAAATGAGAGTTCAAGTAGAGGATGTTGACTCCATGAAATATTTTTATACACAATTTAAATACTTTAGTGAAGCATGGAGAGTGTGTGCAACACTTGGGAGTGTTGGTAGGACATAATGGATGGATTAATATTTACATAAATCCCTTTTGTTTAAAGGTAACCAATTGTGCATTTCGGAAGGATCGATGAGAGAAAAATTGTTGAAAGAGAATCATGTTGGTGGATTAGTAGGGAATATTGGTTTGGATAAGAATTAGAGTAGATAGTGAAGAGTTACTTGTGGTAGTAGATGTTTATAAATGTGTACAAGTTTGTGAAAGAACGTGGGATGTATCGGCTGGATAAGGGGGGGTCTTCAAATGTAGGGTTGAATTATTATTTTCCTATTTTGGAGAAGTCGTGAGAGGACATTTGTATGGATTTTGTTCTGGATTTCCCCAGGATGAAGAGAAGATTATATTGCATCTACATTGTGGTGGATAGATTCTCGAATATGTTAATTTTTGTTCTTGCAGAAGGAATAATGATGTGACCAACATCATGAATATTTTATTTAATTATATAGTGAGCCTACATGGTTTTCCATGTAGTATTGTATCTTATAGAGATACTAAGTTTGTTGGTCATTTTTGGTAGACTATGTGGAAAAAGATGAATACAAGGTTATAATTTAGTTCAGTGTATTACTTGAAACTAATGGATAGATAGAGTGGCTAATGGGAGTCTTGGAAACTTACTAAGGTGTTTGGTTGGAGATAAGCCAAGAACACAGGACATGGCAATAGCATGAAAGCAAAAGTTTATGTATAAAAATTCATTGAATCAGAGCACAAGGAAAACATCATTCCAAATTATGTATAGGAGTAACCTACGAGGAGCGAAGAGTTGAGAGATTTACTTTCCAATGAAGGGATAAATATTGAAGTAGAACATTTTGTAGAATATATGGAAGAAGTGTATTAGCAAGTGTGAGATTAGGAAGAGAAGATGAATGAGTAGTATAAGCAACATGCATATGAGATAAAAATAGAAGTAGAATATAATGTAGGAGATATATGGTCTTAGCCCATTTGTGAAAAGAAAGGTTTCCTAAAGGAGCTCATAATAATATCAAATGGAAAAAATGTGACCATCCAAGGTGTTGAGGAAGTTTGCGTAGATTTCTTATGAGATTGACCCATGGAAAGGCAACGATATCTCAAACATATTCAATGTGGTGGATTTGTATCCATATAGTGTATTACAGGGAGGTGTTTAAAGTTTAAATTAAGAAGGTGGTAGGGTGTATTGGAGAGATCAGATAATAGAGAGAGTTTAGGATGAATTAGGAGTAATTGACACCAGGGTTAATAAAATGTGTTGGAAGGATTTACATAAGATGTATTTGATTAATTGGAAATAAAAGAACATTGAAGAAGCAACTCAAGGCTTAATGTTGCAGATGTCATGAAACAATGCATTCAGGTCCCTTGAGCAAGAGCTCGAATTTTGAAAATCAACCAAGGTGAATGTTGTAAGAGAATTTGGGTTCATAGATAATCCTATATCAACCAAAAATAGTTTAACATTTGGATTCAATTTGTGCTTGCACTTTTATTTACATTTTTGTGTTATTAGTAGGCCATAGAATATTGTATTGTATTTTATTGAATATGCAAACCTAGTATACAGTGTTTCCTTATATACAATCCTATTACGAAGTGTATGGTCTATTACCAAAAATAGGAAAGGGGGAGACCTGTATCATTGTTTGAATTCATATATTTGTCAACAATAGTTTTATTCCCAAGTTTTGGTCCACTATTATTTATCTTAATAAGATGCCAACTTATTAATGGATGTAGACATCTTTCACATTGTTGTGAAAATAAGGGAAACAATTCTTGTTTGAGTGGTCAACATTGCACTAAATAATGATTGTTGTGGCCGTCAACATATTGTATACTAAACTCTACAAAACAAAAGTTTTGATTTAAGGTGTGGGGCAAACTACACATAATCTTGTTCCATTTAGCTACTCAAGCATATATTATTGCTTGAATGTTTTTTTACCATCGAAGTATGGGCTATTTTTCGAGTGGATATAGCTCAACCAAATGATTAGTATTTAAATTGATCCGTAAGAGTTACAAAATTGAGGGAAAATAATTAAAAAGTAAAGGTACAAATGTGTGTTTAAATATATGGATTATTGGTGTAACTTAGCAAAAGTTGAGATAACGTGTTAAAGTGAAGTTATGTTAAGGTTGTTGATGAGAGGACTAATATCCAAAACTCTTATTGATATAAGATACAATAGTTTTGGAATGGATTTATTTTAAAGATTTTATTATTGTATTTTTTATAAACTAGCAATCACATGTGTGTAATGCAATGTGAACGCCGAATGGTATACGTTATTTTATTTATAGGGATAGTTATTACTTTTGTAGTTGATGTTGATAAGGGGTGTGATTGATGTTGTAAGTGTAGAAATATAGATGAACCACTTCATTTAAAGGTTCTATCTCTACATTTCAAACTTTATTTAAACTAAACATGAATACATGAAGACTTTTGTACATGTGCAGATATTATATCATGGTAAGACGCGGCAGTAGTTAGCAAATATGAGTTCGTACAGAAGGAATTGGTATGGTCATGCAAAATTGTTTCCCTATAAGTTATTTGCAGAATGTTGGTTGGAAATCCTTCAGTGCTTGAATTTGATGGAAAGATTGGAACGTCATGGAATTGTAGGTTGTTAGTGGATGTAAGTTGATGGATATTAGAGATTTTTTTATTCTACGCTCTAGGTGACGATGTTGCTACTCAACAGTTATGTGAACTTTATTTTTTGCATAGCTCTCTCTTCATCAAGCTCGTTTTGCAGGAGTCGGCATGATTGAGAATTCATAGACTTATAGAGTACTACCTATTGAAAAAAATTCATGCGAGTCAGAAAAGAACAATGCATTGTTTATGACATATAAATGTAGAAATAGTCAAAATCAATAAACTATATATAATTGAAATGCATGTGGAGTTCCAATGGGAACTACGTGTAAGAGGTAAAATTTAGAGAATAAAAATATTGCATTTGTTGCTTTGAAGGAAAAGAATATTAGTTATATGGAAAGATATCGTACATTCACATAGTCTACAAGGAAGCAAATACGTACATAACAAAAGTGCAAGTAATATTCATTTATTTTCTTAATAGTACTTTCAATCCACATAGTGGGAAACATAAATATGAAATAACTAACATAGCATTGATAGTTCAAAGTATAGAAAGGAATGGGTGAGGGTGTAAAGTTTGAAGGGACGGGTGTGGTAGAAATATTTGTGTAAAGAAGGTTATGAAGGAGATGCACTTTGCCATCCGCTTTCTTTGAATTGAGGATGAAACATTTCAATCTATTGATTCCATGGTATGTCTCTTTTTTCAGGGAAAGTGTGAAGCAAAATTTGTTGCTGATGACATTGCTTGTAATTTCACTAGTTGCATCTTCATCTATAGACAATAGGTGGAGGTCACTAGCTACAACACCCATGATTGACTCAGTTGTCTCATCAAAAGCGGTGGTAATTGATTGAAGTTCCCTTGTTGGGTCCTTTAGATCGATCCTAAGTGCATATCTATAATCATAGTTCTAAACTTCTATGCGTTACAACTCGAACAGAACCATGAACCATTTTCATGCTCTCGCACATTTTTCCTGCATTGTTTGTCACCTTTTTGAAGAGGACATGCCATGTAAAAAATGTTGTCCATGCTGATATTTGTGATTTTTGCAGTAACCATGGCCCATTCATTTCTTTTTTATCTCATCTAAGTGTTGTCCTCACAAAGTGACAATGACATTGAATCTTGACATGTCCTTTAATTGTAAATTTCTTCTCTTTGTATTAGACTAGTTGTAGTTATTTTTAAGCCCTTCTTAAGAACAAGGAAATCCCAAGCACGTCGGCCTATCACCTAGCGGGCTGGGCACTCACTTGAGGCATGAGCGAGCGTCGAGTCCCTCATTTATGCGAGTTGTGTGAGAATGCATTATTTACAATAGAAACTTAAGTGAACAGATTGGAAAGGAACCATACATTCATCTTAGAGCTCAGAATGGATTCTAGACCAATGTGCTCATTCATATAAGTTAAGCATTATAGAACATAGATCTGAATCATAACGAAAAGAAATGCATAGGGGTTTACATCCACTCATATGAAATATACATATAACCATGTAGTAGAACTGGAACCACACATATATTCATATGAAGTGTGTTTATAACCATATTACAATAACTCAGGTAATCACAAATTCATATGATAATGCAGATCAATATCATGCATCAGAATTGGATTTAGGCCCTTCATAGTACAAAGAAAAATGTTCAAAACCCATCCCCTTAGTACAACGTATTCCTACAGATCCTCTAAACCCAACCTATGGAGATCTCATAGTATTCTGCATGGCTTTTCTTATGTTTTCTCTAGCCTATTTTCATGTTAGAGTGTGGTACACCTTTATAGCCTGTGTTACATCTTAAATTTTTGGCGGTCTGCTCGATTCATTTCCGTGTCAGGGGGTTCGGGAGCATGAAGCCCCAACTCAAATTTTCATTTGGGATGGTTTATTAACCTTCCATGGGTAATGGTATACTCCTTCCATGGGCATGTTTTTGGGCCCATGGTTTTTCGGGTACCCATTGTTTTGTAAAACCGCCTCTTGACTACCCATCGGTTTATGAGACGGTTTTGTTTTTTTGCCCATTGTTTCCTTACCCATGGTTTTGTAAATAGCTTAGCAAGTTGTCTATTTATATGGTCTTATGCATATGATAGAAATAGAAGCAAATGTATTGCAGATGTGTTTTGAATTCGGAATGTGAATTCTATAGAGTTTGTTTGAAAGCATAGCTCCAAACGGAATCTTTGGGTATTGTATTGAGAGAGTGGAGGCTTGTAATAAAATCGAGCAAGTGATTCTTGGTGGTCGTTTGCCCAAATTGGGTGAACCATGTTAAATCTTATCGTTATATGTTGTGTTATTTATTCTGCACTTTTATTTGAGATCTCAGTAATATTTTTTGCATATTAGTTTCACCTTTGTTGCGATTACGTAAGGGATTATTCCGCATATTTTATCTCTTATTTCCTAACAACTTTGCCTCTTTTTGTCCCCTGTTCCTAGTGGGTGCTTATATTTATATCCTTTTTCAATATCTTCAAGCCTCCACAAGAGTTGTATATATGTTACCAAGTGTCCAAGGTGGTCCTCCATGGGAGCATTCTTCTTCAGGCTCGAGCTCTCCACTCTTTACAATGATGGCCTTCTAGAAGCTTCCATCGCAAGGTATATTCCTTCCATGAGCACCAAGTTGCCGGTGCCGACACCTTATCCATTCTGCATGTGCAGTTGGGTCACATTTTTCTCGTGTTCTACCTGATACGCAAAATATGGCTAAGTCCCAAAACCTTTGCTCTACCTTGTGCACTTTCTCCTTATGTGTTCGTCTTCACATAGGCCTTGCGCGCATCTACACGCGCCTTCTTATACTTGGCCAATTTTAGGGGCCCAACATTACCCCACACTATGCTTGTTCTCCGTTCATGGGAAAATTTTCCCAAAGAATAAAGAATGACCATTCCTTGAATGGTTTGGGAAAGAATAAAGGAATGAAGAATCTTGGGGTGGAAAGAAAGAAGGAGGAAGAATGATTATTTTTGCTAGAGGAGAGGAAATAGTTTGTTAATTTGGCCTCTAACTTATTCCAGGTATCGACCTTGCTTTGTTCTTGGTTACAAAGGTCACCGACTAGGGCGCTCACCTCTTCAAATCTTAGCCCTTCTCCTTTGGTATTCATGGTTTCCATGATCCCCTCCAACTGTTTTCCCAAATCCTCGAGCGTCCATCCTATGAGTGATATGGGGATACACCTCCTTCAGCCGGTTCTTAATTGAGCCCTGCAAGGTCTCAATAGCCTCTAAATTTTCTCAACCTCGGCTAGAATTTTGTCACGTTCCGCTCTATTCCCCTTGTTTTTATCTTGGAATTCCTTGAGCTCCGCTTCATGGGTGGTAACCAAAATGCTCGCCACTCTATCTCTATCGGTGCAGTTATCATGGTGACCTTAGTGACTTGGGTGCGGCTTTCACATCCGAGGAATTTCTTGTCTTGGGCTGATGCCCACAACCTTCATCTTGTCCTCCTTTTCCTTGCGTGTCGATGCCTCCTCTGCATAGACTCCAAGGCTAGTGGTCATCTTTCCATTGTGAGGACGGGTCAAGTCCTCTAGGCATTCCAGGCGGATCCATACTTCTACAGAGGTGGCGTTAGATCTGGATGCTTTAAGAAAATGGCACCTATGATCATCTCTACTTTCTTGTAGACTTCACGCACCCTTGCTTTCTCTTCTTTTAATTCATGACCTTAGTTGTGCTTGACTAGTTCCTCATGTTTTAACTCCTTCGTTCTCTTCTCTAGATCCTCTTCCTTCTTCTCCAACTCTATGCTTCTAGGAACTTCACTTTGTCATTTCTCCCAAAGAGTTTGGCTTCTACTTCCACCAAAAACTTTGTTCAGTGCATTACAAATTTTTCATCTGATAGCCACTAAGAATTTACCAAGGGTTTTCACCTTTTGATCTTTGGTACCTTCATTATTGCCCCTTGGCTTACTTCAAATTCTAGTTCATCGATGTGGGACTCAAATTCCCAAGAAAGCATTTTCCTTGTCCGAGGGTATGCACCTTCCTCATCAAATGATGCCATAGCCAAGAGTTGCTCCATTGGCACGATGCTTTGAAAAATGCACACCTTGTTTGGATCATCAATATAGCCCATCCTCTGAACCTGTGAAGTCTCGTGCTTCTTCTCCTTGCATGCAGGCCTTAGGAAAGCTCACAAAACTTGGGATCCCCTCCCATGCTGTCATATTCCTTTTCTATGCTTTCCTCCTCTGTTTCCTTTATAACTAGGTCCACACTGCACTCCATTTCCTGTGTTCTACTAGGTCTTCAATGATTTTGGCTACTTCCTGATTCACGGCCTCGTTTATTTGTTCCTTAGTGAGGCTTGGGGTTCTTTGTTCTTTTGTAACTTCCTCACTTATCCCCCTATCCTGAGTATCTTCTCCCTCTTTTTATCCTCCCTCCTGGAAAAGATGTATTCATTTTCTTCTTCCTCTCCTTCCTCCTCTGAGTCATGAACCTCATAGATAGGATGGTCCTCACCTCTGGTTCATCCTCCTCATCATCATCTCTCTCACCTATATAGGCCTCTAAGCTCTCTGTGTCCTCTGAGTCATTTTCTTTGTCACCTTTTGCTTCTTCTTGGTAGGATATTTTGCTTCCTTCTCCTCCTCCTCTGGTGACTTCTCCTAGGTGAAGGGTTCTTCATGCTCAGCGCTTCTTCCTCTGAGTCTTTGCCTTCATCGGGACTTCTTTCTCCACGTGTAAGTACTGGGCTTAATGCTTGTCTCTAGATGCTTACCACTTGCATAGCCTTGAACACTTAATGCTTTATGCACCTCTTCTCTCTCCCTCTTCTTTGGCGTGGGATTCTTTCTACTTGTGGGGTCCTCAGGGATGGATACATCATTTTCTAAGTACACGCCCTTCTCAAATTTTGGCCTGATGCGAAGATATATTCTTGTTGCATCCCTTCCAGCGATTGGAAAAGTCATTGGTTTCATCATCTATACCTCATGGGAGACATATCTCTCCATGTATGTGCGCTTCTTGGGGTAAACCAAATTTTTGTGCAGCTCTCTATGGTCTTGATCTACTTCACTAAGGTCGAACCTTAGTCTTTTGGCCTCTTTAAACCTGTTCACCCCTACTTGGAAATATTGTGCGGTGAAGGAGAAAGGAAGCTTGCACCAGGGGCCCATGTTTTCATCTGTCAACCTAAATCTGCCAATGCAAAAGTGTTGATATATAGTGAATTCTACTTCTCCTTTTATGAGCATGGGTAGCTGCTCTGGAATCCTCCATTCCACCCCAAACACATCCCTCATGCACTTGTACCATTTCTCTAAACATGCCTTGTGAGTGGTTGTCATTGTTTCACAAGTATATTTTGTGAACCACTTCACGGGGTGAGGGATCCTCTTATGGGTACTCCCAAACAAACCTTTCTGGCCCATCGGGCACTCCATTTCTGAGAAGACAATTGTGAGGAGAACATTGCCAAATAGTATCTTCTCACCTTCTTGCGTGCTGTTGATGATTTCATCCGCGATGAAAGCGGACAAGTTGTAGATGGTCCCTTTAGATATTTTCCGGCACACGTTCAGCCATGCCTTGTTTACTTGAGTCCATCTCTCTTGATCATTGAGCTTGGTTACCAAGCGCATGGCCATCCTCATCACGGGGTCTTGGATCTCAGCGATGTCAAAGTATCATGATCCTTTCTTATAGTCAAATGCAGCAACTATTTCCTTGATGGCCTCCTTGTCACTTAGGTCATCATCAATGTTGTCCCCTTCATGCAGATAAGGCCCGTGTGAACTTGGAAATTAGCTGGGGGTTATGCGCATCTTGTGCCCCATGAAATAAAAGTGGTCTTCGTGAACATGTGCCATTAGCCATTGGTAGAGGCTCAGGTTTTCCAAAGTATGGCAGTTCATAAAGTTACGTAGCAACCCTACCTTCTCCAACTTAACCTTTACCTCATCATTGTAAATGGGCATACCTTCTGGCGTTCTCTTGTTGGTTGGGCATACCAACTCCAAAGCCATCTCCTTCTCTATTGTTGTCTGGTGTGGTGATTATAGTCACACACAGTCATCTTTCTTAGGTGTGATTCCCATTCTTTTCCCAGCAATACCCCATCTGGTACTGCATTTCCACGTACCATTCTTCATTTGTGCTTGCGTCGTAGTCATTTGCTTCCCCTTACCCTTACCCTTTCCCTTCTACTTCTTTGGTGAGATGGTTGCTTTCTTTGGTGCCATTCTTTTGGTTAGGTTATCACTTCAAGCATCTTTTCCTTGCTCTTCTCTACCACTCTATCCAGCCCCAAGCTTGATCTTTGTGGAAAAATCCTCCTAATTATGTGCCTAGTCACCAAACCCTAACTGGAAAAACCCTTCCACAAGATGCGCTTTCTTACTTAACTTCTCCATGCCCATGTACTCCTTTCCTACTTGGTTTGTGATTTTACCCTAGCTATGCACTTCAAATCTCTCAAATAATTCCTTCATGCAAAGATCTTGCTTTGGATGCCCTAGTTCACGAGAGATTTCTTTTCTTTATAAACGCAATGCAAATAATGAAGTGCTCGACCTTTTATTTATAGTTTTCTCTTTTCCCAACATTAAATGCTCTCTCACCTACCATTGTACTTTGACCTTAAATGCATGATTTTTCCACTAAGCCGGTCTTAAGAGTGCTTTGTCCCACACCATATCTTGCACAAACCCCTTTACTGACCTTATGCATGCGCAAAAATCCAACCCGACTTGAAGCCTCTTACACGTGCGTTCTAGCACGAAGGCACTTCTTCATCCTTTTCCTATTTTTTTCCCTCACCTACCTCATGTTGTTCTACACTCTTTCCTTTTTTACATGTGGTTTCTTCAAGGCTTTCTTGACACCACCATTTACATCCATCTCTTCTTTACGTGCTATTACCCTTACATGCCTTTAGTTCTTTAACCAGGCCATTCACCATAACTTCTACTACCAATGCACACTTGTATTACAGGCCCATACTTTGCATCACTCCACCCCACACTAAAATAGATGTGTGGTCCTCTGTGCATGCACAACCTTTAAAAAGTAATGTGTTACCACCACCTAAGGCACAAAACAAACAATAAAACAAATGAAAGAAAGGAAAGGGAAACACAGAAAAGGAAATTACATAAAGGGAAACCTAAACTAACTAGCAACACAACCTTATTTACAAACACCAAGAAGACTTATTTATAGTAGGGCTTCAGCCTACTCCCATTGAAGTGACCTAGTAATCTTGTCCCATCCAGTGCTTGTAACTGGCAAGCACTTTGAATCAAGAATGTACGATATGAGGTAAGGTCCCAACCAATGGACTTTCAACTTCCCAGGATGGCGCAGATACTTGGAATCATACAATAACACCAACTTCCCAACCTCAAACTTCTTGTTCTTGATATGACGATCATGCCATGCTTTTTGTCTTGCTTTTTCTATCTTTTGACTCCACCTAGCAAGTGATCACCTTTCATCCAACTACATTAATTTATCAATTCTTTCTTCCAGCACTTGCTCATCGGCTAAACCTCTTGCATGCGCTATACGCAGTGAAGGTAACATGAATTCAACTGGTAAAAAACCTCTGCACCAAACACCAATTGAAATGGTGTGGCCTTGTTCAACCTTTTATAGGTTGTCTGTATGCCCATAGGATGGTTGATACCTTATCATCCCAATCCTTGTCTTCTGACGTCACAGATCTTAGTTAACGTATGACTTAGTATTTTGTTAAATGCCTCAGTAGTCCCATTTTCTTGAGGGTGATATGGGGTAGTCTTATGATGGGCCACCATAAATTCTACCAATAGGATCCTAACTGTTTCATTGAGGAAGTGTGTACCCCTATCACTTGTTAAACTTAAAGGGCAACCATATCTGCTTGATTATATTTTCCCATAAGAATCTAGTAGTTGTCATTGTGGTGCAATCCTTTGTAGGTGCTACCTCTTTCCCATCATGTTAAATAATCAGTGCAAGTGATGATATACCATGAACCAGTCCTTCATGCACCGTTGGTGAGATTGGTCCTACAAATTTGATAGCCCATTTCTCAAATGGTTCTCACGTTGGCTATTGGTCGTAAGGGCATTTCATCCCTCTTTCCAGGTTTTCCAAGGCATTGCAATGGTCACAGGCCTTGCAAAAATCAATACAATCTTGGTAAATGGTTCCCACCAAAGCCCTATGAGTAGAATCTTCCACGTGGTTGCATTTCCCACATAGTGTCCTCCTGCGATCCCACCATGCGCTTCTTCCATAATTGTAATGTGCTCATGTTCTAGCATGCATCGCATCGGTGCAGAACCTCATCACGGCCTAATTTGTATAGATCTCCACTAATAAGCATGTAGGGTGCGGCACGTATAGCCAACTACTTTCTCTCCATAACCCTCATCCCTTCTGGCACCACACCTATCTTTAAGAACACTGCGATATCTTCCAAGTCGAGGGCACACGCCATAATCTAAATAGTTGTGCATCTGGCATGGTCTCCTCAATGCTTTGCACATCCTCTCTGAATCAATCCTTGACAAGTGGTCAGGCCCTAAATTATTCTTTCCTAGCTTTACCACCACCATAAATTCAAATTCCTGAAATAGGAGGACCCAACGACATATGCGCCCTTGCAGAATGGGTTTGTTGACTAAGTATTTTAATGCCATGTGATCATGTAGAATATGAAGGGTGTTGCTAGTAGATACTTCCTAAACTTATGCAGCGCATAGATCATTGACAATGCTTCACACTCAGTAGTTGTGTAATTCTGCTCTGCTGGTGTCAATTTCCTACTTGTAAAGCTCAAGGGATGATCGACAATTCCTTCACCAGTTGTGCTAGTACTTCCCCCATTGTTGTCCCTGAGGCATCCATGTGCACATGGAAAGGCTTATCCCAAGAAGGAAATGTAATATGGGTGCCATTATGAGCCTTTCCTTTAAAGTGTCAAATGCCTTTTGTTGTGCCTCTCCCCAATGAAAGGCACTTTTATGTTTCAACAATTCTTCTAAGGGCATGCGATTTTGGCATACCCCTTAATGAACTTCCTGTAATATCCCATGTGTCCAAGGAATCCACGTATGACGCTTTGGCTAGTAGGCTCCCCCAAACCCACAATGACTACAACTTTGGCGGGATCTACTAGTAAGCCTTCTTTGCATATGATATGCCCTAATAAGGTTCCAAATGGGGTAGCAAAGACACACTTCTTGATGTTGAGGGATATCCTCAACTATCGACACCTTTCAAACATTAGTCTCAAGTTATCACAATGGTCCTTGATGAGACCATATACAGTCCAATCATCCAAATAGACCTGAAGAAATTTATGGATGAAGTCTGGAAGGCTTGCACTACAATGCGAGAACACAACAGGCACATTCTTCAACCCAAAAGGCATGACCGTGTAGGAAAAACTTCCCCATTCAGTGGCGAAAGTTGTCTTTCTCTGGTCTTCCTTTGCAATCCATACCTGGTGGTACCCTGAGAACCCATCCGTGAAGGAGTAGGCTTCACGCCCGGCCACTCCCTCTAAGATTTCTTCAGTAAACGGGTAGGGAAAGGATCAATGACACATACTACATTCAGGTCCCTATAGTCAACACAGATCTTGATCCTCCCATCCTTCTTGATGTTGATGACCATTGGGCTTATCCATTTTGACTCTTCACCACCTCAATGATACCTGACATTATCATTTTGTCTATCTCTTCCTTAACCCATATGCGTGTAAATTTGGATTCATCTGATAAGGTCTCTTCCGAATCGGGCACACCTTCTTTTAACTTGATCTTCATTTCTCCCAAGGAATGGTGGACACCTTTGAGTTCATGGTACCCATGAGGGAACAAATCTTGGAATTCATGCAACAGATCAATGATCTTTGAAACTTCCTTTTCCAACCAATAGTCACGATGATAGCCTCCTTAGGTTCGGCCTCCATCCCAATGTTAACCTTCTTTGTCTTCAAGGGCTCATGGTAGGTGTGTGCTTTCTCATCAGTGTTGTCAATGACCTCGCGTGTACCCTCGAATGATCAACATCCAACGTCTCCATCTCTTCCCCGTCTATGACATAGACCAATTTTCCTTTTTCTTTTTCCATACATGCGCTCAAAATGTACTTCCTCTGATTCTTCCTCATAGAGGCACGTCTCCACATTGGGATTTTCTAGTAATTCCAGCAGCCTATCCTCAGCCATGGCACTATCTCCCATTGTAAGGTGCTTGATTGTTTGTAATGCCTTATCCACTTGATGGTTTGGTGCTTCTATACTCAAATGCTTGAATGAGGTCAGCCACCAACTCTTGCCATTACTGTTTTTGACGATGCATCTCTGAATGAATGTACCATGCATGCACACACCTTGCAAGGTGGAATACAACTTGTGTACCCACAACGAAGGTGGTAATGCTTCTGCTTCCCATCCAGGCTTCCTCACATGCTTGGATATGAAACAAAGTGGTTTCTTTCCCATGGTAGTCTTGTATAGCCATGGGCGCGTTGCTTCTTGAAAACCTTATAGAGAGCGTGATTCTTACCTCACGCCACTCTAGGAGGTTCTCCCGATGTGTAGCCCACCAACATGTTTTGTAGTCCCGAGTAGGTTATAGCTGAGCATTCTTCTTCTTTCATCCTCATTTCTCCACTTGAGCTTCCATTTCCTGTAGGAAAATCTCAGGAAATGCTCCTCCCGAGTAGCTAGGCAACTTCTTTCCTCCCAGGCACTTGATTGAGCACACCTTTGTCACCCTTGTTACCGGTTCTTTTAATTTTCACCCAATTAACTCATAGGTCCCATGTGCCCAATTGTCACATGCCACGCTAGTGGTATCACTCACGGACTGAGTGTCTTGAACTAGATGACCCCCTCCATGTGGGGTGAATTACCTCAGGATCTCTGATGGAGTGCACATAGATTCTATCAAGGACTTCTTCTCCCAATGGCTCTGTGTAGGGCATGACTTCCCATCCATCAAAGGGATGACCACCCGTTCTTCCTTGTTTTCAAAATTGATATATCCTTTGTTAAACCTTATGTCAACATTATTCTTGTAACACCATGGGTGCCCAAGCAATGTTGGAAAAGTTGTCTTCCTCGACAAGTGCCAAGACTTTGAAGTCTCTAGTGAACTTGGCCCCTTGAATGGTGATAATTGCATCCTTTAGGACTCCAATGGGCATTTCCTTAGTCTTGTTTCTCCCATATACAACACATTTGAAGATGGCTGTAATGTGGGCCTTCCCATCTGATGTCAGACATCTAAGGTAAGAACATTCACCTCTTCTCCCATGTCGATGAGGATATTTCTCAGAAGCCATCCATCAACAACCACATTTAGAGTAATCTCTTTGTCATAGTCAAGGTTGTGTGGAGAAAGGTTTGCATGCAAAACTTGTCTCTCGCACTGCTCACTCTCGGCGTGTGGTACCTTCTCCCTCAGCCATTCTCCCAAGCAAGGAATAATATTCTCTTGCCTCAACATTTTACATACTTCTTTGACCTCATCCAGGTCACTCCTTGGAACCTCGTTATCCTTCCTTCTTTGCCCTACCTTGCCTCGATTGCTCCTTGAGACATTGTATCTCCCCTTGTAAACTCTGAATCACGTCCATAGTCTCTGGTATACTTCTTTCTGATGGGTAGGGTCCGGGTACTTTCCATGTAGCACCTCCTCTCTTGGAAACTAATGTCCTTGGTCTTGGCATCTCCTTGGCGCGTGGCCTCTACACGCATTGTCACTAGTACAGGTTCTAGTTCTAACTCATGCGCCACTCTTGGCATCCATTGTGAATCGGCCTTTTTGACACTCACCATAGCATAGCACCCTTATCTTTCTGGTGTTTTTGGTTCATATGCTCATAGAGTTCGGACACTCTTCATACTTGTGCTTCTTCCCACACCACGAGCATTGTAATAGATCAGGACACTCATGTTTATAATGCTCTTGTAGATCCACAATTATAACATGTTCCTCAGGGAACTCACTTCTCCCTCTATTGCGGTTACCATGACCATGAACTCCTCCATGAAAACCTCTTCCACGTGCCCCTCCATCTGCGCACCCTTCATAACATCGGTCATCATCTTTAGAACTACCAGTAAGCTAGTCTGGCATACACCCAGATCAATAACATCATGGATCTGATCAATCAATCTGTACGAGTCCTTGGTGTCATGGGTTGTAGAGGTGCATATCTTGTAGTAGCAAGAAACATTCTTGTGGATTGCACATTGGAGTAGAGGGCATCTACTTGCATCATGATCCCCATGGTAGATCTCATAGTCTACTTTGCCATAGTGTGCACCAACTTCCGAGGAAACTATCCTTTGCATGACCCTCCACTTCACAGTATTTATACACCAAAGCCCACTACGGACCTCATGCGCTGAGTTTGCAGAGAGATTCTCTAATTGCTTGGCCATTGCGGTGCGATTTGGGCCTCCAAAAATGGACTAACACCAATATCCACACTCCCAATAACTTCAGTGTAAGGCAACCTCTAAAGCCTCGCGTGGGTCAGTGAACATTTTATGTGACAATGCCCTCCTAAATGGAGTGATCAACCCTCCAAAAACCATTGAGCATGTTGTGAGGGGTGGATGTCATATGATAGTTTGGACATGAGAGTTTTAAACCATGCATCATACTCCCACACACTCTCTGCCATTCCCTGTTGGATCTCCTTCAAGGCATTGATGCTCTTACTTGAACTCTGAATATGAAACTCTGCGAGGAAAGCATTTTTCAACGTTGTATAATCCACCACCATTTGATGGGGTCATACTTCCTATACCAGACTATGTGTGTGCCCTTGTAATGTAGTTGCAAATTGGCTTGCCTTCCGCTCTGGGCTAGTGATCCCTTTCACATGCCATAGTAACTCACACTTGTGCACATGCTCTGCAACATCTTCAATACCCCTATAGTCTGGTAAGTGCAAAGACATCTCAAAAAACACTTGGGGGTGGTTGGGGTCCTTGTCCTCCCAGAGCTAGAGCCTTGGTTTCCTTCGGTGTTTCCTCCATTGTTCCCTCCACTAGATCCACTGGGTCCACTAGGTCTTGTTCCTCTTGACCCACCAGATCCACCGGATCCACCAGTCATGTTCCTCTTGACCCACCACCACCATCCACCAGGTCCACTGGTCTGAAGGTCATGCCAAGGGTTCCCAATTCCATTGAACTACGTGATGATATGCGTGATAATGTCCCACTGCAATAGTGTACCCACCACTCCCGGATGTGAGACCGAAGGCTTGTGTATCTGCACTTTTCCAAAAATTCCTCCAAACACTAGAATGGTATGTGTAGCCATAGAAGTCCCAAATGATAAATTATATCTCTACAGGCACAGATCGGTCACTTCCACCGATACCAACTGGGTTAACAATACTCTTCCCTTGATCTAAAAAACCAAGTGCCAGGGATCGGTCACCAGGTGGGTTCAGATGCATGCATGATGGCTCTTCTTTCTCCATGTGTGAAAACTCTCATTAGAAGTTGAAGGGGCTTCTCTTATGCACTTTCCAAGATGGGGTAGCACAGACTGCTCAGGCTCCACATCCTCCGTGTGAACTTCAACACCCTCTCATAATGTCTGCCTCCATAGATCCATCACACTTGCTACCTCGCATTGTCTAGTCATCTCCCTTTCACAAGCTTCATTATACTTGAGTCGTCTCTCCTCCCTTTCCTTTTCAGCACTGAATCCTCCATCTTCCTCCACCCTAGCTTCCTTTCCCAGCACTCAGAGAGCTTAGCCGGCCATGGGAATGCTTCTAAACTCAAAGTAATGACCAAGATCTTCATAGCCAAAGGAATAACATGCAAAAATGATCCTCTAGGCTCCCTCGAAACTCAAACTCAGCGATCTCTAGGCAAGAATACATCGAAATGGCGTATTCCAAAGTATAACTAGTCAGCACCCTCTTCCACCAGTGATCAATAACACGTGTCCACGTCAGATCTACATCCTGTAGCCTCAGATAGTCATCTTGGGTCCACACACATGATCTACAAAACCATCTTGATCTAGATGCGTATATGTTGAGAGCCATTCATATAGCTCTATTGGGAAGCAGCAAAAGAATGTCTCATACAACTCATTGTATAGGTTCTCTTCTACCCATCCACGCACATACTAAACTTAGGCCCAATGTTTGAATCTTTGAGAAAACTCATCCTCCGTGCTCTTGAACCACATTTCAACACTTTCTAAAGTCAGGCATTCTGTCATTACACATCACAAAGACAAAAACGTGTATGCCATTTCTCACAATAACTTTGAAAAGAGGTCTCAATGGAACCAAGATGTAGTCATTTTTAAGCCCTTCTCAAAGAACAAGGAAATCCCATGCACATCATCCTATCACCCAGTGGGTGTTGGGTGCTCACCGAGGCACACGTGGGTGTCAGAGTCCCTCCTTTATGTGAGTTGTGTGAGAATGCATTATTTACTGATAGAAACTTAAGTGAACAGATTGGAAAGGAACCATACATTCATCTTAGAGCTCAGAACGGACTTCTAGACCAATGTGTTCATTCATATAAGGAAAGCATTATAGAACATAGATCTGAATCATAACAGAAAAGAAATGCACAGGGGTTTACACCCACTCATATGAAATATACATATAACCATGTAGTAGAACTTGGAACCACACATATATTCATATTAAGCATGTTGATAACCATATTACAATAACTCAGGCAATCACAGATTCATATGATAATGCAGATCAATATCATGCATCAGAATTGGACTTAGGCCCTTCTCTTGGCCTTTTCTCTTCGGTTATGAAACCGCCACCTGCCTCGGGTGGCGGTGGTCTATAACCGCCGCCACCGGTGGCGTGGTCCTTTGGCGTTTTCTAGAATGCTCTTTTAACACGACTCACGTAAATTTCAATGTTTACCAGCTTTTTTTCACCACCTTGGGCTTGCATTAATGATTCTAGTTCCCTAGAATAGTGTTTTGCCATTGTTTATAGTTTAAGAGTTCAATTTGGTTTTTACCTTGGGTAAATGCAAATGCTATAAATAGTTGGCTTGTGCTCAAGCAAATGGCCCCTCAAATTTGCCTCTAATTTCTCATTGCAATAGATTAGTCTTTCATTTTGCTTAGAATTCTTAGTTTCTTTCATTGCATGCTTAGTTAGTGTTGTTTTGTTGTTAGGAAGCCACATATCCATCTTGTGCAAGTGCTATTGATATTTCATCCAATCCATTGGAGTAGAGTAGTTTGTTTTCAATAGGAAGCCATTAAAGTTGCAGGTTTTGTTCTTCAAACATGATAGTTTCCTGTGTTCTGGTCATTTTATATTGCATGACTCATGAATAAATCCGCTAGGAATTACATAAGCCAAGATCTATACTCTTGCGGTATCTCTCTCCTACTCGCATTGTATTTAGTTTGTATCCTAAGCTGCCTTTGGCCCAATATCTACTTCGTGATGCTAGGCATTACACGCTTTTTGGATCCATGTGAACACGAAGGAACGAGGAGATCACACTTCAGGGGACAAGATCACACGAGACCATCGGATTCGCCATCTTTGTTATGCAAAATCCAGTTCTAGCTTTCAAAGTTCTAATTAGAATCATATCAAATAGAGTAGTTAATTACTTTATTTCATTCAATTTTACTTTCGATAAAGTGCTAGGAAGTTGTGGGGATTGATAGTTTCTGAGAGACTATGATTCTTTCCTCACTTTTGAGGTAGGATCGAGAGTCTTTCAAATAGATTAGATTAGTTATTTCATTGTTTAGAATAGATTTACAACTGCACAGGCAAGTAGCTATACTCGGTTGCTTTGTTTGTTTTAAAATTCGACACTAGGTTAATTGTCAATTTCTAGATATATTAAAATAGTTGTTCCTTCAAATTCATTTATAAAATTCATCAGAAAATAACAAAAATATAGAAGTTATATATGTTATAGACATACTTCGCATAGTTAATTTTATTTTGCTGCATTTAGTTTACATTATTGCTTTTGTATGACAATCACGGGACCTAGAGAGCCCAGGGAATATGTATTCGAGCCAATCGTGCCCCAACCCAATCTCGTCACAGCCATAACTGATATAGATCAGAATCTTAGGATCCAAGTCTTCCGAACAACGGTAAACTTACAACAAATCAGTTTCCAACTGCACGGGTTAAACATAGAGGACGACCAAGCACACACATTTTGGTCAAATCAACCAAACTACAGATTACCCTAGATTCATATCCGCATGACTATGGAAGGGTTTGAAAGAGAGCAGACCTTTGGTTGTGATCCTTTGGTCCCATAACCAGACGGAGACACTCTCACAAATATAGATACCAGCTTGAGAATTCAGGTTGCACAAACGCTTGTAAGATATTATGAGAAGATCACACAATTATTAAATCTGAATATAGAAGCTAAAAAGGCATATGACTATTGGATACTAGGGATTAGGGATTGATTCAGCACATGACCATAACAAATACAAATCTACGGTTGTGACCCACAAATCCCACATCCCAATGAGTCCATAGGTGAATCGGACATAGATCTTTGGTGCACGACACTAGTATTCGGATCTACTCCAGCCTCCACTATCATCATCGAGCAGTTATCCTTGCTAGACACAAAGCAACTAACAAAGCTAAGGAGTTTTGGACTAGGCCAGAGAATCGCCCATAGAGTCAATTATATTTACCATCCTCTATGACCTTATCTAGAGATATACACGAAACTATCCCAGGTCATTTTCCACGTATTCCACAACCTATAGACCAAATCACACGAGCTTGATATTGATTGGAGCCTTCAAGCATCATCCTTGCGATCGATCTATCACACCAGTTCAGGTTAGGAGGGCCTTCTTTTCCTTAGATTCACAATTTCCACTAGTGCACGTCGAAGACATCAAATTTCCCAATTAGCTTGTCTTCATCCCACACATATTTAAACCCCACCTATGTCTCGGTACGACCTCGAGAGGTCGGGTGCGAGGAAAAGTTACTTGTAGATTCCCATGCTCGCTTGTCACTTTTTCATCGTACAATGGCCTTCTATAATCTTCCATCGCAAGGTATATTCCTTCCGTTGGCGCCCAAGCTACCAAGCTGGCACCTTATCCATTCCGCATGCACGATCGGGTCATGTTTTCTCATGTTCTACCTGATACGCCAAATATGGATAAGTCCCAAAACCTTTTCTCTTCCTTGTGTGCACGTCTTCAAATAGGCCTTGCGCACCCACGTGCCTTCTTGTACTTGGCCAATTTTAGGGGCCCAAGACTGGTCATGCCTATGAATAGTTGAGCATGGTGACATCGCAAGAACAATCCCAATCAAATCAATAAAAGAATCTGCAGAACTTGCAGGTATGTCATTGATTTTGGTGAAGTGAAATTGATGGGAAGGTATTGTATCCTCATTTGCTATGAGAGGAGTTATAGTTGAGGACGGTTGTAGGAAAATATATAATTATTAAAAGAAGCCATCTTTAAAAAATTAAGGGAGTGGACAATATATATTATTAATATATATGATTTTAAAATAATTTCACTTGAAAAAATATAACTATTAAGTGATGTTTTTCATAAATTTATTAAGGTGGACAAGACAACGCATTAAATATTTTATAAGGTTTCCATCAAGATCAACTCTTCTTTACACTTAACATCTTTGCACCACAGATCAAGCCACATGCTCTAGTGTCATGATGTTGGAAGAGGTTGGAATTTGGAAATGTTACTACGGGAGAGTCTACCAATTATAAGACGATAAATCTCTATGAATGTGTACTCCACAAAAGGTTAAAGAGTAACTCAATCAATTAGACCAAGGAGATTGAAGTTGGTATATGATTGATGGTTGAGGGAGAGGAACTCAAACAAAAAATATGAAATGAGGGGTAGACAAGAAGTTGATCATCCAATTGAAATGAACAAATTGTCTTTCCGCATAAAATTACTTTGGGATGGTTGATACTCCACCCTGAATTGTCAATGCAAGGCTTCAAAAAGTTTGTAAAACAATAGATTCTATATTATAAATGATATGGAAAAGAAGAAAATGTCATCCAATATTTTAGAAATACCAAACAATCAACACAAGGTACCACCAATCATAGCGACCTCCCAAGTTCACACTTAAGATGATTAAAGTTAATTACAATTTATAATCATGATCTGAAATTGAAACCTCCAAGATTTCTCTATAAATCAAAATATAAGGCAACCTTCCAAAAAGACCCCTTGTGGCTTAGTCCAAAGGAAGTTAAAAGAGACACTCAGACAAATGTAAGAGTTGGTTAAATGCCTCTTGAGACAAAGGCACATATGGTACAATTGGATAAAGATTAAAAAGGCACATATGCGTCAAGGGAGAATCTCCAAATAACCTAATGTAGATTGATATAATTCTTGGGTTAAAAATGTAATTCTGGACAGCCCATGAAAATGAACCACCCACACAAATTGTAATTAATGCAGGGTCAAATTCAACTTGAAAGGATGGCTTAGGTATACATGCAGATGATTATGGAATGGGAAATTGCCTGCGTCAATTGTATTTCTGGAAGCTTGTCTGAATTGTTGGATTATTAATTCAATTTCTGAGACATATAAGGCTTTAGGCTCAAAGAAAGTGGCCCTTGAGGCATCAAGCATTAGGATTTTCCATTTATCTGAAATCTTCCTTCCTATTGCAGAGACCGATGCCATTTCATTGGGTTGGTAGCATGCACAAATAATATGAATTGGTCCCATTAGAGAACAATAACCTAATAATTGATGGTAGCAACTGTTAATAATTGGATTATGACCTGCAAGATGTGATAAAACTCCAACTGAACGAGGAATCTGAATTACAATGGTAAGCACTCCTGCTTGCATCTGAAAATGAAAATAAGCCACAACAACCAAAAGGAAGCCATGATTCAACTTTTATATTACACTCATTACATTCATAGGATGTTATCTCAAAATCAACATAAAACTTCAACAGTCTAATTGTTTAGTGCATTTTAAGGGTCTAGCTACCAGGATTGAGCCCATTTCTACAGTTATATGCTCGAGACAAAATTTGGTTCTTGAGAAACTTCTAAAATTAATGGTAATACTGTAATAAAATACATTTTTCTGGACAAAATTTCAGCAGTTGTCCATTTTATTATTTCAAGTTTAATACCCACTAACTAAGAAATACTGAAGAGTCCAATAACTTGGAACAATATGTCAAATTGACTCGCGATTTCAGCCCAACAAAATTTCCTCAAGGGAACAAATTTGCTAAATGATCATTCTAAAATTCGGGTGAAAACTTAAAGAAGAGATGAACAAAAATGACAAACCAAATCAACAAGTTCTAGAACAAGAGTGGAAGAGTAAAACTGGTTCGCGGTTTAAATGGATAATTCTTTGAGACATTTTTTACAAATAGTTTGAGTAAAAAAATATGATGAACATTTTGCCTCACAGTTCACAACATAGTTCTCGAGTTTTCTAAACTGCCACGAAACGAACAAAAGGGAATATAGTTTTTAAAAGTTTCAAAAATTAAAACAAATTTAGATTTACTTGGAATGTTTCTTCCATCTAAAGTTGATCTTGCTGAAGAGGTTGTATTTGCATTACTAAATTGGGCTAGAGCCTATTCAGAACAAAAGCAAAACTAAAATCATCTCATCTTTGCATGGCATTCACTTTAGAAGAGTATCAACAATACATACCATAGAACCAATCTCCAAGCTCCTGCAAAAAGCATTACAAAACTTAAATCATAATAAATCATGCAGCGCAAAAACTGCCTGATGCTTATTCTGCAACCCTATAAATCATGCAACTGGAGTTCTTCAGTCATATACACGTGATAAGTTAATACCACCTTACATTAGGGGGATTTTCAAGGGATAGAAAAAAATATTACTGGTATAGTACAGTTGTCCCAAGAAATAAGACTTGTATGTATTACAGGGTAATATTTGATATATGATCGACTAATTACCCCCTGGGATCGGTTTGGAAAGGTCGCGGGTTCGAATTCCCGCAGGAGCAGAAATGGAACTTGAAAGCTTCGTTGTAGGTTTTGAGGTAATTAAAAAATAGAAATATGTGCGGGGGCATACATATATTTACGAAATAATACGAAAAGATATAAAAATAAATAAATAAATAATTTCTTTTCAAAAAGCCGAAAAGTGTGAGAATCCTGCTTTGCGTACTTAACGTCAACTGGGATTTTTTTTGTTTTATAAACCATGCATCTAGAGTTCTTCATGCAACTGGAGTTCTTCCCTCAAATCTTGTCAACCATTCTCCATGCAACTGATTTGGGGAAAACAACAAAACAACTAAAAACAACAAAATGTCAAAAAGGTTGTCGTAAGCGTCATTTTGCACATCAAATTTAACTTAATGGCGTGAATGACCGTAAAGGAATTTCTCATAAGGGGACACCTTAGCGTAATTATTATTATTGTTTTTTTATGTATAACTAAAATCAACATGTAATTTGATCCTTGCAAATAATTAATAGATAATTATATTTATATACTTTTAAATAATTATTTGAGTTATATTTTATTTTGTGATTTACTCTATTATGTATTGAGGGTAAAGTGTATGCTGCTCCAAACGAAGTTGATCTTTGTGTTAGTATAAGAAAGTTAAGAGTTCTTGGGTTTTCATTAATCCCTTTAAATTATTAAAATTAAGAAAATAATGAACCTATTTAAACCATTTTTCTACAACAAATAGAAAGGCCCCCAAAACAATTAAACGCAGTAACACTTTTATATCATTTTTAACCTTATAATGCCTTTTACTCTAACACATAAACACCTTATTGTTTAAAAGTATTCTAATTAGAATTTCACTTTTGAAGTGAATATCATTTGAAAATACGTATTAAAAAATGAATAAAAACAATTGAATCGACTTTAATACAACACCTACAATAGATGTGATTTAAAATATATTTTTGAAAAATTATATGAATGGTTCTAGTCTTTTAATGGCTAGAGTTTTTCCAATGTTCTATTTGACATGGAAATTTTAACATCACAAAATATTAAGAAACAAAATGTCCAGTATTTTATTTGATATGGTGAACGATAATATTCGTAACATTCAAACTACTTTTTAAGCAATAGATAGATAAACTACTACTTTATAACAAAGAAAGATTGATACTGCGAAAGATAAAAAAAATTGTATACTCAAAACACAGAAAATACCCAACTGAGATTTTATAGTTAAACATTGGCAGTAGTAAAATAGTTGACAGAGAAATTGAACCCTCGACATTAAACAGGAAAAGAGTCACAAATTAGAAACTCGTCGCAAAAAACTAAAGAAGTAGGAGCAGAAATTAAAGCATCATAAGTCATCAGAAAAGCATTGGCGATAGATGTCACTTGTTGTTGTGATCATCAAATTGTGTGAGCAGGTTATAGAGCCCCCACGCAGCAAAGGCAACGATAACAGCACCAGAAACAGCACGCACAATTCCCAGCAGACGACTCTCATTTTCCCCTTCATAACATGACGACGACTCTGGAAAAACGCATTTGTCTGTGATTTGATCCGTCGACGTCCCACCACCTCGGATCCTTGGCATGAAGGCTGGATCATTCAGCTTCTCTTTATCCCGACTTCTAGATTTGATGTAGTCGTTGTTTTTAAACTTGACCTTAACAGACGGTTGTCCTCACACCACACCACGCCCTCTTTGTCTCTGTGTACAGTGAGCTCGCCGAACACAGCAGGATCCAGACGTCCCTGACGTATCAGAGTCACAGTCTCTTCCACTTTGGGGTGTTCGGAATTCTTGAAACAAGGCGCAATATCAAGTTGAGTGAACCTCAATTCTTTTGGATTCATCACTGCACGCGTTTTGCTCTCCATATTCTCGTGGAGGAGCTGATCGTTTGGGATTTTGTCATTGTATAACTCTTCTTTTATAAGCTTGGCAAAGGGAAAATTGCAAAAGGTATGGTGCTGCCACTGCCATTAAGTAACTTTGCTTATCGATGAAGCAAACATTTAAGAAACGAAAAGACTAGGTAAAGACATGAAATGAAAGATTATTCGCATTGAAGGACATGCGTAAACAGCTGTACCGAACTTTTAATCATAAGGTAAGTTGTGTCTGTCGAATTTATTAATTGCAGATAAGTAGGTATCTTTTTAATTTATCCCCAATTTTAAATTTGTCAAAGCAATTTGTAAACTTACGGATAAGGGGACATTGTAGAATCTTTTTCATTTGATTTGGTTAATATTTTAATATTTAAGAATGTAAATTGTATTTCAAATCATAAATATATTACAAGAGGGAGAGAGGGTGCTTGCATTGCAGTTTTGTCGCGCTTCCCACTTGGTATTCATTTGGAGTACATCTATAGGTGTTTGTAGAAGACTAGGCTTATAATTATTGGCATAAAATGGCTAAAAACTCATAGATAGGAATTTTATTAAATATATTTTGTAGCCAATATACTAGCAATCTCATGCGAAGTGTGTGATGGAAATGCTGAAGCGATGCAATGGAAAAGTTAAAATGGAGGGAGTGAAAAATCATGGGAGGAGGATGTGTGAAGGGGGTCATTTGAGACATTAATAGAGACAAAATTTGACTGAATTGTCTCAAATAGAGATAATAAAAAAGTTGTATATCGTCTCTATTATTGTCTCAAAGCGGGTGTCTCTAATATTGTCTCTAATTATTGTCTCTCAAGAGACAATAATGATTGATACATATTTTGTCTCTCTAGAGATAATATAATTCTCGTCTCTCTAGAGACTATCATTTTCGTCTCCTTAGAGACAATACCGAATACTTACATTTTGTCTCTTTGGAGACAATACTAATTTCAATTTTATTGTCTCTCTAGAGGCGATCGACAATTTAAAGAATGAAAATATGAATTTTAAAACTACATAATAACCAAATATCATATAGTGCAATCAACGAAGTTACATATCATCTATGATGTCGAAGTGAGTCAGTAATTAATATTATAAATTAACAATTTGATTTAAATATTATTGCCCAATAAATGGGTCCACAAATATTTTATTAATATCAAATAAAATAAAATACAAAAGGGTGTCTGAATTCCGTTAACCCTTGAAATACAATGATAAAATACAAAAGGGTGTCTGAATTCCGTTAACCCTTGATATACAATATTAACACCTTCTCTCCACCACCAACTTCAAGTGATCCATATGATTCCCTAGTGCTACTTTGAGGTTATTTTTCTTCACTTTAATTTTGAGCAACTTCCTTTTTGAGCAATTGCCTCTCCATCGGCAGTAGTCATCTTCATGTTCTTCGCTTTGATTGTCTCAACTTTGATGCAATTCTCTACTATCGTTAGCAGTGAAGGTGCATTGGATTCTAAGAAATTATGATCACATATTTTACTCCAATTCTGCCAAAAGTATTCACAAATTACATTTAAATTAGGACAATAATTAGTTTTTACTAAATCGACCTGATCTTTACATTTTGTTCTAAAAAATTAGTTATCACTAACTCATTCATTGTCGATCCATTTTCATAACTTATATCAAGGACTAACCTCGGACATTATAATCCTGGAATTCCACACATGCCTAGTGAAAATGTTCCGATATAAGCACATGCGAAAAACAAAAAAAGCCATTATTCATCTATTTTTTTCTTTAGTGGATATTCTACACTACATGCATGAAAATTGAGTAAAAACATACAAGCATTATATACAAACAAAGGGTAAGTAAACTTCAAGAAAGATTTACACCTTCTCTATTTTATTTATTATTGATAGTAGTGAATTAGAGAGCTTTTAAGAAGCAATGCAAGATAAGACTCATGTTTAGTGGGAGCATGGCATGGATGAGGAGATGGACTCCTTGGAACAGAACCAAACTTGGGATTTGGTTAAGTTGCCGCAAGTAAGAAGAAACATTGCAGAACAAGTGGGTTTACAAGATTAAGGAAGAAGAGGGTGGACAGAAAAGGTACAAGGAAAGGCTTGTAGTAAAGGGATTTACATAGAAAGTAGGTATTGACTTTGGTGAAATATTTTCTCCTATTGTTAAGATGACTTCTATTCGTATTGTATTGAGTTTAGTTGCAGTAGAAGATTTGCATTTAGAGCAACTAGATGTGAAGATAAATTTCCTTCATGGTGATTTGGATGAAGAAATTTATATGCAACAACCGCTTGGGTATGAAGTCAAGGGTAAGGAGAAATTAGTGTGCAGTTGAAAAGAGAGCCTATTTATGGTTCTCAAGCAAGCTCCAAGGAAATGGTACATGAGGTTTGATAGTTTTATGCATGAGCATGGTTACTTGAGATGTGAATCTGACCATTGTGTTTATTTCAAGAAGCTTGAAAATGGGAGCTATATTATTTTGTTACTGTATGTGGATGATATGTTTATTGCAGGATCTAGTATGTAGGACATTGGTGAGCTTAAGAGAAAGCTAGCTCACACATTTGCTATGAAGGATTTAGGAGCTACAAAAAGAATCCTTGGCATGCAAATACATAGAGACGGAAAAACAAGAAGTTGTATTTGTCTCAGGAGGATTATATCTACAAGGTGTTAGAAAGGTTCAACATGCAGAATGTAAAACTTGTTAGCACACCTATGGTTGGACACTTCAAATTGAGTAAAGATCAGTGTCCTTCATCACATGAGGAGGTTAAATACATGACATGAAGTACCATATGCTTCAGCAGTTGGAATTCTCATGTATGCTATGGTTTGTACCAGACCAGGACATTACATTGGTATGGGAGTTGTGAGTAGATATATGGCTAATCCAGTAAAGATCATTGGAAAGCAGTCTAATGGATACTCGAGGTATTTAAAAGGGACATCTAGCATGCAGTTATGCTTTATGGAGGTTCGGATATTTCATTACGTGACTATGTTGATTCCGATATGGCTTGAGATCTAGATGATAGGAGGAGCACTACTTGGATATATTTTCATAAGTAGGTGGAATGACAGCTTAGCTGGATTTCAAGATTGTAGAAGGTTGTGGCTTTTCTACTACAAAGGTAGAGTATGTTGTAGCTACAGAGGCTAAAACACAGGAGATGATATGGATGAGTAGGTTAATGGAAGAGTTGGGAAAGGAGCAAAGTGATCGTAAACCTGTTCGTGACATGAGAATGCAATTCATTTGGAAAATAACTTAGCATTTCATTTGAGAACGAAACACATTCAATTGAGGTATCACTTCATACGATAGGTATTGGAGGATGGATAGTTGAATCTGGAAAAGATTCATACTGAGCAAGAACCCTGTGGATATGCTAACGAATCCATTAGCAAAGGATAAGTTGGAGCTACACTCCACTTCTGTTGGTCTTTGAGTTTGAGACTTGAAGAGGAAGAAACAAAGCCAAGGAAGTATCCAAGAATGACGTTGTACAGGTATGGTGCAGTAATTAAACTCCAAGTGGGAGATTGTTGAGTTGTGAAGCTTAATTACTTCATTTTAGCATGCAATTGGAACTTGCTGGAAAATACAGTAACCGACATCGGTTAAGGTCAGACCAACATCGGTCGTATGCATCAGACCAGACATCGGTCAAGGGAAAATAGGAACGACGATGGTTAGGCGAATCGGCGTCGATTACTTGTGATGAAGTTTTAATTAACTCTCGGAATTATATCTATTTTTAGTATTAAAGTAGATTTATTAATTGTAATTACATGGCTAAGTGCCCTAAGTCTATAAAAGACTATATAAGCATAAAAGCTAGGGTTTAGAAGTAGGTGTATGGATCATAATTACAAGATAATTATGTGAGAGAGAATTCTTGGTGAAGAAGAAAAAGCTTGATGGAAAGAAAGTACTAAACATCTGAGAGGTGGGAAGATTGTAAATCTTCATTTTATATCTTGTCAAAGCTTTGGATAATAGATTGGCTTGTTTCTTGGTGGACGTAGCCCACACTGGGTGAACCACATTAAATCTGGTGTTGATTTATGTCTCTTGTTTTATATATTTCTTCTGGTAGAATATTCACTTTTATTTGCATGTATGCTTAGATCTGATATATTGTCTGTACAACCGGTGTGCTAATCCCAACAGGCTCTAACTTGACATTTTGTGTGTTGGAAACTCACATAGCTTTTCAAGGTATAACATTACACCAAACAAATATAGATATTAAGGATACAAGGTAAAAGGCCTTGATTTCATTATAAATCTCTAGAGTTTTCTCTGTGATGACCCACACATTTCATTGCCTTTCTCATTCCAACATTACTCAAACATGGCTCTATGTTTGTTTGTTAAATTTAAAAATGTATAAGAGGAGCACTTATAAGTGCTCCAACATTTATCTGATATCTAGACATCAACACCTTTCCTCCACTTATTGACCACTCCCCATGTTTCTCAAGTTTCATTTCAACATGTTCCAATTTCTAACACTCATTGCAACCCCTATTACATCTACATTGTGCTTCCTACATGTGATTGTTTTTAAATTATACATATGAGTACAAAAACAACTATATTCATTGTGTTTGCATACAATAAGAATATCATCTCTACCATTCATGTTACTACACAAAATGAGGTGTGGTAATGGTTTCATGTTTTAAATTATTGTAAGATGACGTGCATATAAAATGTGGAACCAAACTTCAATACAAATTGTTTGACCATTTACTTCAACTAATTATGGTTTGATGGTAAGATATGGATAAAATAAAATTGTGGATATGGTCTTTGTTGAATTATAGGTAAATATTTGTAGTAAGTGTTAAGCTAAAATTTGTAACATTTGTGATACTCGCATTTTATGTCAAAATGAGAGCTTTGGAACAAAATATGAAGACTTGTCAACAAATAATAAAAACAAATCAGAAGGGCCAGAAGAGGTGAATCTTGATGTTATCGGGTATCATTATAAATTTCTTTGAAAACATGTATGCAATCATATGACATTTCAAAAAAGCTTAACATATTGGGTTTATTTTTTAACAAATTAAACATTGGTATTCCTCCATGAATACTTTGCAATGCATGTGAAATTGCTAATATTTATTTAATAGAATAAAATTACCTAGCATTATAAAAAATACACGGGTTTGGGATACACTTTAAGGCTATTCAAATTTAGGCACCTTTTTTTGGCACCATTGCTCTTATTCTAAAATAAGAGCAATAAGAAGAGCCTCTCTACCATTCTTGCTACTCCACAAAATGAGGTGTGGTAATGGTTTCATAAAAGCATGAGGCAAATTATTGTAAGATGACACATGCATATAAAATGTGGAACCAAACTTCAATACAAAATTGTTTGACCAAATACTTCAACTAATTATGGTGTCATGGTTCATGTTATGATGGTAAGATATGGATAAAACAAAATTGTGGATATAGTCTTGGATAATCATAGGCAAATATTTTTTTAGTAAGTGTTAAGCTAATATTTGTAACTTCAACAATCCTCACATTTTATGTCAAAATAAAAGCTTTGGAACACAACATGAAGAGTTGTCAACAAATAATCAAAACAGAATTTTGTCGAGTATCATTACAAATTTCTTTGAAAACATGTACACAATCATATAACATATCAAAAAAGCTTAACATATTGAGTTTCTTTTTTAACAAGTTAAATATTGACATTCCTCCATGTGTACTTTGCAAGTCACATGGAATTGCTAGTATTTATTTAATAGTATAAAATTACGAAGCATTATAAAAAATAGACATAGTTTGGAAAGAATACACTTTACACGATTCAAATTTAGGCACCTTTTTTTGGAACCATTACTCTTCTTCATAACAACTCCTACAACAAATCAACATATGTCGATAGAGTTATGAGTCCATTAAATAAGAAAAGAAAAAACAGAATTGAATCGGCAATCGAAGCTCCTTTTCCCATAATAAATGTTAATATTACTACCGAAGGCATTATATAATGCATTCACTTGACCAAATAATTTCAATTAAATCTTGATATTAGCATATTATTTGATAATTTTAAATTTTGACATTAGAAATCAATTAAAATTTTCTAAGGGTTTTATTCCATTTTTTGCGTTGTTTCAAGATTTTACAATATAAACAAGTACAATTAAATTGATACCATAATAATTATTAATTGACTAACCCAATCAACAATTAGTGTATATATATTAACACACAAATATTCTAAAAACCTTATAAATTAACATAATAATAATAATTCATTAATAAACACTGAAATGACATGTATTTGTTAATAGATTTTTAAGCGTAATCCAAGCTGAAATCCTCAAGAAGTTGATACTTTTAATGTTAAGGCGTAAGTCACAGGGCTACCCTTCCTTTAACGTCCACGAAGGGTAAGTAAACTCTTACATATTTACACCTTCTCATTTTGCCATGACCAGAAAAGACATCTCAAGACTGATTTTTTTAGGGAGCATTCAATTAAAGACTACCCACCCTGCAAGAGCTTCGCTGCAACGCTGTAGCCTGTAACCAGCCCAGGTCCAACTAAAGTCCCCACACATGTCAAATCAAAACGAAATTTACCAATTATTTGACGCATCCTACGTATTAATTATTACAAATGAGCTCTGTGGGCCTTTAACGCTCATCTGCAATTTGTAAACAACATGCCGAGTGGTTCGTGAGAATTTAGTGAGATTTCAAATCTCTCCACCGTACACTAACGTTTTCAAAGCTATCTACGCGTCTCCTCCATTGCAAATGACGCACAGTACTTACAGACACCATTTTTCTTTATAGTTGGCCCATGACCATCCATCACTCAAATCTTTTCTTCTCTTTTTCGCATTGCTTCATGGATAAGAAACCACACCGGCATCTTTTTTGTTCTTTATAAAAGACGGACCACTACCAGTCTACCTCTCCTTAGGAATTGAGGCACGTATAAAAACAAAAAGGGCCATGCCCGTACATCTATTGTGGTAACTGGTCCACCCTTTGGTATTTACTTTGCAAAATCGAACCGATTCTTTAAATGTGGTTTGTTCTTATTATCTGAAGCCACATGGCCCCTCCATGTTTTAAATTTGAAAGTAATCTTATCACACTTCCTCCTCCTTTCCAATTAGATCCATCTCGTCCAAAAGGTCGTAATTATGATGAAAACTTCCATTGCGACTATCATCAATGCGTAGGGCATTCTACGATCATTGTTTCAAACTTTGAAATCTCATTCAAGATCTGATCGACAATAATAAAATTGAGCTTCCATAGCCTACGACTTCTGCACCTATCAATGACAATCATAAGCTCAATATCTTTAACAATCCACTTCCAAAACACGACAAGAAACCGATTGACTCCTCGGCTAATCATACATATCACGCAATGCCTCCTCCTGCATCGGGGGCTCTTGATTTCTTAGTTGTTAATATAGATATGTCTCCTCCAATCATTTCTTTCTCTGACCACGATTATCATACGACGTTCTCTTCGATCACTTACACATTAGTGCCTCTATCAGATCTATCCCTATCAATAACACCAAGGTTGATCCATCATGGCCCATTAGCGCGTGTTCTATTCCACTTCTTGTTGCTATTGGCTATCCACTTTCACAAATTTCATATCCGATGAACAATTCCTATGGTGTTGTCAAGCTTCACGTTACAGTTGGTCCTCTTACTATGCTAGTGCCCTTCCTTGTGGGACAAGTAGTCGAAGGGTGTGACATGCTCTTAGGCCTCAATTGGATTCGTATGTCTAAGTCTATCATCTCCATGAATCATTTGCAGTCTAAAATTCATTCACAACAATCAAGTCATCTCTATCAATGGTATGCCTCCATCCACTCCATGGTTACGCAATCTCCTCTCACGATCATCAATGCATCACCTAGTCCATCTAGTACGTCATGACCTCTAGAACCAAAAGCACAAACTGCTCCTAGCTCACCTGCCGCACACCACCTACATGGTCGCATAGCTCTGTTAGTCCAGTACATAAGTCTAGGCCCATTGCTCGAACAACTCCTTCATCTAGACACACTTCACCACTTGTTTTATTCCTCGTAGGTGTCCATTACCGCCACGATCTACTTCACATAGGTGTTCATCACCTTCGCATCCTACTGCACATAGATCTCCATTGCCTCCACATTTTGTTACACGAAGGTGCCAACTGTCTACTCATTGGTCGCATGCATAT
The DNA here is from genome assembly GCA_018340775.1 of Taxus wallichiana var. yunnanensis. NCBI lineage: Eukaryota > Viridiplantae > Streptophyta > Pinopsida > Cupressales > Taxaceae > Taxus > Taxus wallichiana. Next base: position 1,499,891 of record CM031243.1, read on the forward strand.
AGGCTTCATTCACTTGTGCAACGTCTATCTCATATACCACCACTTCTAGAGAATACTCATACACCTTCATCTCCACCAACATCGGGTGGAGGACCGTTTCCACCTTTCAATTTTAATGGGTAGTGCACTCACCATCACATGCTTGGGGGCATCATGCTTATTCTCCCCCTCTAGCATCAACACAAGTCTTATACTCTCATCACATCACACATAGATCTTTACACACAACATATACACCACTATTGTCATTTCCTGATGATGCACTCTTGTCCTATGGTTCAAAATTGATTGTTGAGGGCCTACTATACACATGAACCTCACACACTACACATCTCACACATCACATATCATACACTTATGACATCTTCCCTCACAACATCTTTTACACACTTTGCGACATATTCACTCTACGCATTCACACTACACTTCTTCTACATCTACACGCTGCGCTCATTTCCCGATGGCGTACTCTAGTCCCACGGTCCATACTCGACTGTTGAGGGTATACATATCAAGTGGACCTCATCAAACTCGCATGTTCGATCATTCAATCATCTTATCATGCGACATTCCTATTTAGTGACTTCTTTACACATATCGTGATATGCACTTTATGCTAAATCATCACCCCTTTCTAGCTTTCTTATTCATTCATCTCTTGGTATACACCTTATGCTAAATCATCATGCTTGTTAGCCTCTTCTTCACATATTTTATGATATATGCTTTATACTCTATCATCACCCCTTTCTAGTTTTCCTATTTCTTCATATAGTGATATATGCTTTATGCTAAATCATCACCCCTTTCTAGCTTTCCTATTTCCTTCATATCATGATATATGCTTTAGGCTAAATCATCACCTCATTCTACAACCTCACAATTACTCATCCATATGTCGCATTCGATATCATCTACACATCATCATTCTACAATCAACAATCCATGCTTAGTTCATCAACTCTTTCTAACACACAATGACGCATCATTCGACCATTTCCCGATGACGCACTCCCATTTATGGTTCATTCTTGACTGTTGAGGGGACATAAACAAATGAACCTTACTGCATATATTTCCATCCACTCAGTGGGACACACTGCTCATATCATTCACACTGCATTCCATTCCATCTCATCCACAACATACTGCATATCTTGGTTGCATTTACTTTTGCTTACATGTTCACTTTATTACACATGCTAGATAGATATCTTGTATGTCATTATCTTTATCATACACACATGCACATTCACTTGCTTTTCTAGTTGTGATCGCAGATTCTACAAATCTATTACATGCAACATAGATGTTTGGCACAGTACCTAATACCAGTCCCACAGAGGCTCTTGAGAGCATCCACTTTCATACACTACAGGTGTTATTGTTTCATTTTTGTTCATAACACATTAATTTATCAACTTATACATGCTTTGACATACTTTTTATCTTCCTAACATGTTAATGAGTGCTTCATGTGCAAGATTTGTTTTGCAGGACCACATGCTTCCATGGTTTCTTCATACATTGCTTGTCATTGTTTGCTCTTTGTCTGACATTATTTGCAGGCTTTTCTCTTTGTCTTGTGTGCACACTTGTCTACTTACGGCCACTTCCACCTTCATTTTCTTGTGACATCGTGATTGGTGTCCCATGTTTACAACCCTCTTTTCACGGTCTACATGTCTTCTTATGTGTTTACATTGTCTTATAGCGTCTTAGATTACACATTGTCTTCTTGTCTGTTAGCTTACATTTTACATGCATATTTTCTTGTACTAACACTTGTCTCCTAGCCACTTTGTTTGTGTGTACCTTGGTTTCTACCAAGCATACTCCCTTCCCCTACAAGGCACAGTTTCAGCACACATCGGTTGGTCCTCTTTTGGGCCGCATACTCCTTCAATGATGTCGCATGCACCCCAAATGAGGGGGCATCATTTGGGTGAATCAGTCACCCCATACAACTTTATACACAACACAATACTCGATACACCATAGTTTTCAGGGCTTAGAATCAAACTTGGTTCCTTAGCACAACGACCTTTCTGGATGCCTCGAAACTAGGGGTAATTGACGGCAATTGGTAGTTCGTAATGTCTAAAGAGCTCCACACATAGCGGATTTTATAGGGCATACAATCCTTAGCACATGCGTTTATACACACCATATGTAGTGGTTTTCTACATTATGGGAAGCAATTAAAGGTTAGAGGATGACACCAGACTATTCTTCCTACACTTCTTCCATTTCATTGGCGTGAGATCACCTGAAAACTCACGTGTCGACATCATCTACAAGTTCCTTTCTACATGCTCTCCTCTGTTAGGAAATTAATATTTACATAGGTATAATATATTATTGTTTGCTACGGTTATTTTATATTGTTGTAACAAACATTATATTATATTATTTGTTTATACCCGTGAATTATATAAACGGGTAAGTTGTTAATTGACTTCATATTTTATAGGAAGTAGTTTATCTAATATTGTGGCTATATAATAGCCTATGAATGTAATTCAAAGATACGCTGAATAGAATATCTTTCTGATTATTTTTATGTGTTGATTTGATTCTATTGATGTGATAATTCGACTCTGACCACATTCAATATTTGGTATCGAGTAGGTCATGGAAGGATTAATGGTCTATTAATCTGTGAAGGGGCATTTTTGCAATTCCTTTCTTTCCCCGAGCCATGAAATTCTCTGAGAAAAGCATTTATTTATGTGTTGAAATTCTAGATTTGGTCAGCATTAGATATTAAACTTTTTTTGTCATATAGTCAGTTGTTACATTTGATATTACATTGATATTGTGGGTGCTCGCACTCAACCTGCATAACAGTCACGACTACAATGCATGGTCTAAGCAAGCACGCTGGATATAAATTGAGAGGTTGTGATACATATGTGCTACTATGATGGCAACATGAGGAAATATGATTTGATAAGTTTGTAGATCTATAAAAATCCTCTATCATGCATACTAAGATTGGAGACGTGTGCTCAATTCCATGCAGTTTTCCACTCAATTCCTTACTTCTGTTGCACTAAGGATCAATTTGTTGTTTGTATCAACTTTCTTGCATTGGCATCTCAACCACAATATTGAATTGGTTTTGAATTCTGCAAACTCTTTCATAACCGACTGTTACTTGACTGTCAGTTTTCTTTTGGATGATTGGGAAGACACGACTTGGCAGCGATTTACATCAAAATCTCCAGGGAATACCATTACCACCTGTCTTGCATGTGTCCTATCGCGACAAATCTCCATGTGGCTTTATAAAAGAGTTCTCTTCGCCAACATTGATCCATCCGCTAATCTCATCCGGCTCCACCAGCATAATCAGCGTTCAACTCAAAGCTCCTGGCGATCATCTCTGCATTCTGCAGTGAACTCAAGTTGTTCGTTGAATGTACATCAATCTATTGGAAGGGCACTCAACGTAAATGGGGATGCAAAAATGGATTCCATAACACATTCGATCAGCTGGAACGCCAAGGCAGTCACAGTTTCAGATCTACATATTTTCAATCTGTTTAATCTACCAAAGGAATCTCCGAGCAATCTTCACGTCTGCTATATTAGTGGTCTGTTCCTATCCAAACCGCCCCTCATTTTACATAAAAAGGTCGTAGTTTGATTAAAGAGAAGAATTCACAATAGTTAGCCACTTAAATTTCGCTTAGCCGGTGTTGTTTTTTATTTGTAAGGTGTTTATGTGTTTAGAGTCTTTTGCCAATATAGCCCCTCATCTTTGGTCCAATTGTTTATTAGGTAATGTCGTACCATTCGAAACAAGTGTAATATATTCCAATAATAATATGAGTCTTTAGTATTTTTTGTTTGTGGTATTAGATTTAATTTTTTTTATAATTAGAAGTGTCAAAAGTCTTTTTTTTTATAAGATATGGGTATAGTCTATAGTCATTGTTGATATAAAGTTGTCAAAATATTTGGGTCGTCTTATGTATTTTCAAAAGTTTCATTAGGAGAGTTATAGGTAAATTTGTAATATCATCAAAAGTATTGTTTTAGTCATCAAGTGTCGTCATTATGTTGTTAAATTAGATTGTCGAGTCATTGTAAAAGGTTTGTAAAAATAAATAAATAAAATTCTGCCTCGCGGACGCATTTTCGGTGTTACCCGACGTCCGAAAAATAAAGTGTTTCACATTGCGGGAGGGATACTATATAATAAACAATGTGGAAACAATTGAGCATCATGATTTATCCAACCGAGTTAGCAGCACATTTATTGGAGGATGGAGGCATCGGAGGCTGGAGGACAACTAGCGACCTTCGTTAGTCATCAACGATGAGGATGCTTCACTGATTTGGTGGCATGTGTGTGTTTTTGCTTTGGAGTGGTGTGCCTTATTTCAGCGTGCAACGTGTTTGATTTCAGCATTTCAGTTTGGTGTGTTTTTAGTGTGAATTGAAAAATAAGAACAAAAGTTCATTCATGTTCATTGGTATGTGGCTATTCCTATTTCCCCTATGCAAAAACATAGTGAAGAGTAAATAGCACAATGAAATGCAACATCATGAGTCTTGATGAGGTTGAACAGTCAGATGTGTTCCTGTTCAGACCTAGGTTTGTGGTTATCCTCTGGAAAACCATTTAAGGTTGCTTAGATGTGTTCCTTCTTGAGTTCCCACACTGCTAGGTCAGATGTGTTCCCTAGAGTGGCTGGTTGATAAGCAGATGATTCCTGAGCATGTTCCCATCCTTGTCGATCAGATGTGTTCCCGACAGTGCATGGTTGATAATGATGTGTTCCTTCTTTTACCTTCAGTTCGAGTGTGTGCCAAGATCATGAGCAAGCACGAGCTGCAAACTATAGAGGAAGTGTGAAAGTTCTTTTATTACCATGTAAACATTGAGTGGGGTAATGTTAGGAAATTAATATTTACATGGGTATAATATATTATTGTTTGCTACGGTTATTTTATATTATTGTAACAAACAATATATTCTATTGTTTGTTTATACCCGTGAATTATATAAATAGGTAAGTTGTTAATTGACTTCCTATTTTATAGGAAGTAGTTTATCTAATATTGTGGCTATATAATAGCCTGTGAATGTAATTCAAAGATAAGATGAATAGAATATCTTTCTGATTATTTTTCTATATTGATTTGATTCTATTGTTGTGATAACTCGACTCTGACCAAATTCAATCACGGATCAAGTACACATGTTCCTTTTTCACATTTTACATACTCCTTTACATGTTTTTACACATATACATGTGTATTTGACTACTTCGGCTTCTCTTTTGTAGGTCCGTCCGTATGGGAAGTGGTAGTCAACATCAACACCATCCACATCATCCAAACCATCACACACACCAACATCGACAACAATTACATCACAACATCTACACATGTGTTTCCACCCTAGGTTCATTTTCATCACTTTGTGCACTTTCTCCTCCTTAGCATCCACGTTTCACATTTTTATCACTCATCGCTTTGTCTAGTTCCTCGACACACTTTCATCATCGATCTACATGGTTATCAGGTACGCATCTCTATTTACTTTATGTTACCAAGTTTTCCACTCATCAACATAAAGTGGGGGAAAATGTAGACAAAATCACACACTTTGGGTAATTATCTAGTCCTTATTGCATACTACTATTCATATGATTCCTAAGTAAGAACGGTACTAATTAACCCATGTCTTTGGTAATATTTCTTTTCTTTCTATCACTTCTCTCACTTGCACCCTTACTTGCTCAGTCTATCTTTTTATACTCTGGCTTTTATCATCCTGGACACCAGCGCCCAACTAGGATGCCAGTGCCATCATCCCCTTTGGGCACCTCTCTCCTCGTTATACTTTACTCACACTTTTTGGGTCCTTTCAAGCCATTTTAGCATCTTATCTTTTTTATAGTCATCCTTTTCGGGGTTAATTACGAAATTCAAGCAAGGGAATAATATAAATATAAAGTTATGTGATCATAATAAGGGACCAAGCACTAAGCACTATCTATCACCACCTAAGGTTGCATCCATCAAGGCATTTAAGAGCTCCACATCCATCTACCTCCATCACAAGGGACACAAGGGCTAGTTTTTGCATCATACTTCATAGGAGATAAGTTCATTCTATTCCATACACACATAATTTACTACATTCTACATCTAGTTATGTATTCGTTATGCAAGTGTGACTAACACAAGAGCAACATAGGGCACAATTTCACACACACACACAAAACTACATTGGTTCTAAGATGTAGTGCAATGCTCAATCATAAGTTCACCATTGTGATAGTTGAGGACATTCTAACCCCTCATTTTGCATCTTTCTTTTTTAGGATTTGATGTTTGTTTGAGGGTTTTACATGTTCATACTTTATTGTAGGTTTATAGTGACCTTAGCGATCTTGGTGTGACCTTAGAGCGACCAAAAGTGACTAAAGGAGAACATCTTGTGACACCTCAGAAGAGGTTTTTTGAGCATTTCTGCAGACCCAAGTGCCCAAACATGCCTAGGGCACCCATGGGTGCCCCTGTTCCTCCAGTTCTGCATTTTTCTGATCTTTGGTGTGACAGTCAATGCTTCGTCTTTTCCAGGTTTTCCAACTCTGTGTAATCTCCAGAACTATGCGAATCAACTAAGGCTTCTTAACTTCTCCTTATAATTAGGGTTTGGTACTTTATTACTTAATTTACTTGAGTGTATTTGTTATACTTAATTTACCATTCATTTACTGCAATCTTGCATTCGATTAGGCATAATATTTCATATTTTACATAATCGGATGTATAGGGTGCTTATTTGTTTGTGTGACCTTGGACTCCATAATTTATTTTAGATAAGGCCTTCAATATTATTTTATCCATTTAGATTGATTTTCCATCTCTGTCAATTTATTTTCAATTTCATGTAGATAAAATTGTTGCACATATTGGTGAAGTCCTCTCAGTAGATCCATTAAAAGGTTTTGTGGTGTGTCTCTCTCATCATGTTTGTGTTGATATTTCCCTTTCAAAGGAAATTCGGAATTCATAACCCTCACAATAGGAGGCAAGTCCTATCAAGAAAAAAATCATATATTTGTCTTTACCAAATAATTGTTATTACTGCCATGAGAAGGGACATAGAGAAGTTGTTTTTCCTAAGCTTCTTTTTCACAAGGATGTGGTTAAAATAGTTGAAACAACTATTGTTTATAAACCATATGTGGAGGATCCTCTAAATTCAGAAACACCTTCTACTGCTATTAATAAAATTTCATCAATGCAAACCAAGGACAAACATCTAGATGTTGGTCAAAATGATGGATGGACCCAAGTTTCAAACAAGAAGAAATATTTCTCAAATGTGGTCAAATTTGGGCCTCAAACCCCTTAGATAATTAACATACTAGCAGTTGCTTACCAGGCTCAACAGTCCTCTGTTTCACTTGTTGAGTCTAAACGAAGCAGTCTAAAGTCTTCCCCTCAAAGTTGGTGTGGAAAATGGAGCTTCTTTGGAAACTGTGAATGGTTTCAGTTCTTTAGGGGATTTGAATGTGGAGTCCTATTTTGATGTTATTACTTCATCATGAATGGTATGAATTGGAATGTGAGGGGCCTCTCGGACACCCTTAGGAGCCAGATTGTCTGAGAATTTGTTAGAAGTAGAGGAGATGTTGATTTCATATGTTTACAAGAAGTAAAGATCACTTATTCCCAATTATGGTATGCATGCAAAATAATTATTCATGATTGTTTTTTTTGTATACTCATCATGAAAAAGGAAGGGGCAGTGTTGTTATCTACTTACATCACAAGTGGGTTTCAAAGTTGGTAGATAGTGGTATTGATGAGGATGCGCATTACTCTTGGTTAAGGATTAAATTTCATGATTTCATTCTTGGTTTGTGCTTTTTTAGGCCCCATATGATGTCTCTGGGAGGACTAAGTTTTTGTGGTCTCTCTCCTCTATTCTACCTCCAACCGCTTGGATTCTCTGTGGTGAATTTAATGTTGTTCTCAATGATTTTGACAAAGTGGGAGGAAATCAACCTCAGTTGGCTGAAGCAGAAAAGATTATGTGGTAGCATATGGTTCAAATGTTACATATGTTTTATCCTAATATTACCTATGTAGCAAAAAAAGATGAAGCTTGGTACACATGGTCTAATCTCCGACAAGGTGACCAAAGGATTGTTAGCCGATTAGATCGTGTTTTAATTTCTGAAAATCATTGGTTTTATATTCTTCCTATTGTTGGAATCCCAGTTTCAGTTCATCCGGAGACTTCCTTGTCATCTCGTTATCCTGTCACATGGAATATAATATTTAGAAACATGTCCAAAATTAAAAAAAAGACTTATATTCTTAACACAAATCTAATTAAGAATAAAAAAGTGCTTAAGGTTGTTTCCCAAGTGTGGAATTTAGTTTCTTGACCTCCTGATTTTTTGGCTACATTACTTGGTGGAATAATGTGGTTCTTTGTGTCACTCAATTTCTTCTTCGTTTGGGTAAGAAGGATGCCGAAAATATGCATAGAAACCTTCAACACTAGGAGAATCACATTCTACAATGCCATCAAATTTTGATTAATAATCCTTCATTTACCCAGAGTGAGCTTGTTTGTTTGAGGGAACAACAACAAATTCTAAATTTTCATAAAGTGTTAGGTGATTTGGAAAAGGATCGGCTTGTTTGGATGCATAAGGGTAGGGGCGTTTCATACCCTAGGCAACCTAGACAGTTGCCTAGGGTGCACAATGGGGAGGGATGACATAATTTCAAAAAAATGCTTTTGTAGGTCGGCTTTCCAGCAGTCGGCTCTGCCATGGTTAAAATTTGTAAAAAACATTAATAGCATTGATTGCCCATTCACACACACACACACACACAAATAATGCTGAGCAATATGATGCGAGTTAGAATTTGGCTTTACAATCTTAGCAAAATTGTGGGTGCAGTTTCCATACTAATAGAAAATCATGTCAGCAATATTCATTTATACTGCAACTATTATCAACAATACGCTCTCAAACCTGTGTTCGGCCAACATTGGATGGCTTCGCATTGACCATTTTGGCCCTAGTTTCTCCAAATTTTGTAAAATACATCATTTACAGTTCCTTAAGAGAGCTTAAGCCTAAAACATATTACAATTTGATGATCCTTTTTGTGTGGCTAGAGCAAACACAGGGCTTTTGCGCTTGGGAAATTAAAAATCACAAAACCACAGGAAAAATTCAGGAAAATAATGAAAGCGAGGTCCCTTGTAACATGTTTTTACCCTTAACTCTCAATTTCATATTTTTGCTTCATATAAGATCACATAATTTATCTTTAAATTGAAACTCGAAATGAATAGGCAGGTGGACGACTAGGTTCTGGGGGGGCGTACACTCCCAATACTACCTAGGGCCCTCTGAAATCTTAATTTGACCCTGCGTAAGGGGGGATTAATGTACTACTGAGTTTTTTAAGTTTCTAAAGGGTAGACCTCCTTTAAATCAGATTGATGTTATCCACGATCACGGAAAAATTCTCACCGATCACGATGACATTCTTCATTTCTTTCATCAACATTACTCTCTAATCTTCAAATATGAAAGTATAGATGAAGATTCTTTGAGATATTGTCTTGATGTTACACCCTCAACATCATTTGTATATTTTGGTTGGAGATGAAACCCTCTCTATTGATGATTTATTATCTATTGTTAATGTCATGCCTAATCACAAAGCATCGAGACAAATGGTCTTCTTGTTGAATTTTATAAAACTTTTTTCCTTTGATTGGTTCATATCTTCATCGTAAATACCTCGAAGCTTTGCATACTAGTTCTATGGGAAAGAATATTAACCAAGGGTACATTAAGTTACTCCTAAGTCTGGTGACTCTTCCTCTATAATTAATTAGAGGTCTATTTCATTTTTGAATTTATCTTATAAAATTATTGCAAAGGCTATTACTATGAAGATCAAGTCATTTCTATCCACTATAATTTCTCAGGAGCAAACTGGTTTCATTGCTGGGCATTTTATTTTATATAATGTTATGACTATTGCGGAAGTGATTTCTTGGGTTGAGGAATCTAATCATAAAGTAGTTTTTTTGAAGCTTCATTTCGCCAAGGCCTATGATCGTCTGGAGTGGAGTTTCCTTTTAAATATTATTGACAAAATGGGATTTGGGGCTATTTCAAGCACCATATTTCTCTTCTTTTGTTGAGGCCAATCCGAGAGTTTGTGTTGTTGGTAGAATCTCTCCCATTAGTCACTTGGAACATTCTGATAAACAAGGATGTCATTTTGCTCCTTACTATTTATTGTGGTCATTGAAGCTTTGGGAAATTTGTTTCATTGCAGGATGGTTTGCTTAAAGGAATTTATCTTCCTTTTACTTCCATTTAAGTTACTTGGAGCCAATTTGTTGATGATAATTTTCTATTACTTCAATAATTTGAACAAAAAATTGAAGTGGCTCTAGAGTGTATTGATTTGTACTGCAAAGCTTTTGGCGCTCAAATTAATTGGATTAAGTTAAGTGTTTACATCTAAGTTATGTGCCTCTCCCATCCTATCATTTTAAATTTAATTAGAAGTGGTTACAGCCTAATAATTTTATTACTATTCTCAAAATTCCCTTTTCTCCTTATGTTTCTCTCTGATAAAGATTGGAGGAAATTTTTAAAAACCTTGCTTGCAGTGCAGTCAAAGTGTCAATTAGGGGCCCCTAAGCCTCTTTCTTTCGCTAAAAAAATTATTGTTGCTTCTAAAATAATGAATTTGTTCACATTTATTTCTCTTCTTTTTGGGCTCCCTCTAGAAGAAGAAGTGAGCTATGTTATGAAAAAATAAAGACTATGCTCATATGAAGTACAATGGTCATAGTAAAAAACAATTCCTCGGGTTTCCTGGTATGTATGTATACTTCCTACTTTTGGTACAGATATTGGATTCCCTCATCCGTTTCTTCAAGGTAATCTTTTGGCAGGAGAATGGATTATTCGTGCTTTGGATGAGAATGAACATTGGAATTGGTTATTAAGATTTAGATTTCAAAATGACTACTCTACCCAATCTAAAATTTGGAGAGGAATCAATTGGATTGATTGGGATTTTTCTCCAAGTCTTTCTTCAATTAATGGATTTGTTATGTTAAAACAAATTTAGAAGTTGTGGAATGCTTGTAGACCCTTTCTTACTAGGCCTACAATTGTTCCTGAGGAGGCGCTTATACATATTTTGATTTGGTGGTTTGGGCTTATTGTTGTTGAGGGGAAACTTCTTGCTTGTATTCCTTATATTAGACATGCTTGTTATCTAAATACAGGAATTATTGTTCTTGCTGACATTTGAAATAAATAGGAGTATAGGTGGTATGAGTGGACTGAATGCAAAATATTATACCATCTAAATTGTTAGAAAAAGTCTATACCTTCGATTTTATTAGAGATTCACTTTCAAATTTACAAGTGACTTCTACTACTTGTCCGGGTATGCACATATGGGACTGGTATAAGTGCCTGATGGTTACGTTGTTACAAAAATTTCTCTTTAAAAAAATTCAACTTGGTTCATGTCTAATCAGCTACCTCTTTCCAAATTGAATAAGCACTGGGACACTTATGACTCTGCAGAGACTTGGGGAATTCACTTAAACATAATTTTGAAAATTCATTATCAACCTAAGATTAAATTGTTTATTTGGTCTATGTTGTATGCGGGTTTACCTATAGGTGAGTTTTTTATTACTTGGGGTTGTTCTCCTCGTTTCCATATCTGTAATAGCCTTGACTCTTTCTAACATGTTTTTATGGAGTGGAAAGTGGCTAAAAATGTTGTTATGGGATTTAGCCATGCCTGGGATGCAAACGGGTTTAGCTCCCACCAAGGAGCTTATTATCTTTGGAGAAGTTAATCAACCCTCTAGGATCAATTTGGTGTGGCGGTGTTTGGGTGCAATGTCTTTTTCAAATATGGAAATTGTGTTTGGATGTCATTTACGAAATTTGGAAGACACTTACTTTTCCTTTGGAATGAATTTCAAGATATTTTCTTCGATTATGATGCGCTTTTGTGTGGAGGCTTAGAAGCTTAGCTTATATATGCCTCTCGGTATTTGTAAGTTGTTAGTTACCCGGAATTTGAGATGTATTAGTTAGGCATTTTTATTGTCCTTTAACCTCTCGGGCTCCTTGATATTTGTTCACATTCATATGGTTGATGTATCTGGTTTTTCCTTGATTAATAGAATTTTGGTATCCCCCTTAAATATATGGATTATTGGGGTAAATTAGTAAAATTTGAGAGATTATATTAAAATAAAGTTATGCAAGGCTCTTCATAGAGGATGTTTGGTAATGAAAACTCTTAATTGAATTGATATGACACGTGATAGTTTTGGAAGTATAACATTTGGTGATTTTACAAATTGATATAATTATTTTTAAGTGTAACTAAAACCAATGTTCACCTAACTTAGTACTTGAGAATGGCTAGTAGACACATCTATTTATAGGTTTATTAATCCAACCTTATACTATTATTTGTAAATTTTTAAAATACATTTAAATGCTATATTTAAAAATTAATTTTAAAGTTTTAAAAATAAAAGAGGAAATGGTCAACCCATCTAAACTTTTTCTATACCATAAATGGAGGGACCCAACAAATAAATTAAGGGTGTTAGATCCTTTAATTCAATACTTTTTTACATTATAATGCCCTTTACCATAGTAATCTTAACACACACTACTTTTTAAAAAAATCTAAATTCATTTTCAATTTTGAAGTCAATATCATTCAAGAAATAGTTTTTAAAAAGTGTATAAGTATATTAAATTAACTTTAAGATTACACTAATTATTGATTCGAATATGTTTTCCAAAAAAATTGTATGGAATGAGTCTTTTAATGGTGCCTTATCATCTACCATTCTAAAATACTAAAGCAATCGCACGTGAAGTGTGTGATGTTAATGCCAAGGGGTAGTCTAAGATGAGGTTAATTTTGAGGGAGAAAAGCATAAAAGGAGGAAACGTGGTGTAGATGATGGGGGTGGAGGGAGAAGAAGTGATTGGGAGATGGAAATATTGGGTGGAACCATTTTGTGGAATCCATGTGTTTTACGACAAAATGCATATGCAACAGGGGTAGTTAGCAATATAGTACAAGGATATCTTGAAAAGAAAGGTTAGCAAGAAACTAATTCATTTAAACTCTGAAAATAATAGATTTCACTAGATATGCATTTAACTGCAAGAACACGGGAGCAATACATGTTTTTTCTTAGATTTGACAAATAGGATGTTTGGGATTCATAAGATTTTTTCTAATGGTTGTTGAGGAGAGGGGAAGGTTGATCAGGAAAGCACACTCATCCTAGAGCCATTCAACCATTGTGTTAGTAAAAGGGTCACTTCCATTGTGGCACCACACTTATTCTCATAAAGATGATGATTTATTGAGGTTTATATGTTATTACAGGAAAATCCAACCAATGTGGGATTATTTTTTTGATTTATAGAGGAACTCCCCTAGTGAAAACATCCTTGTTGACATAAGAATCATGATCTGTTAGGATTTACATGTTTTAGATTTTATTTTTGTTTATAGGGGTGAAAATTTAAAAATGAGGAGAACCCAATAAACATTTTTTATTCTATTTCAAGCTTGATTATCTTTAGGGGAATAAGTACCGATTCTTGTACAACCATTTATAATCGAGCAATTGTAACAGTTGGCCATATGAGCATAAGGTATATTGTATTTTTCATTCCAAAGAGGTATTTTAAAATAAAAAGCATGGGAATTAAATACCTGCATGTCCCACGGCTATTGTACGACCTAGTAAAAAATGTGGGAATTAAATACTTTCATGTCCCACACCTATTCCTCAGTTTAGATCATTCCTACCCAAATAATACATGTTATGTGCTTTTCCTATACAAAAATGGGAGAAGAGTTCTATACATAATTGTGATTGGGGGTTTCTTACAAAATAGGGTTCATGATTTCTATGTAGCTACAAGGGAAAAGAATGAGGTTTGTCTCTAGTCATGATGCACGTCATTTTTACATTTGTGGCCAATGTAGGCAAAGGAAACCCTATAATTAAATACCTACATGTCCCATACCTACTCTATGAGTTATTAAAAACACAGGAATTAAACACTTGAAAGGAGGATTCACTTGCGTGTTTTAATGGATAATTTACATACAAGGATATGTTGAGTGGACCTAAAACCAAGGGCTAGGGTTTCATACATAATTTTGATTAAGGTTTTTGTATAGGTATCAACAAAACAAATATAACTTTCCTCTAGCTGTGAGGCACGTCGTTTTTATATATGTGAATGATGTAGGTGAAACACACCTTGGAAGTGTGAAGGGAAATGGAACGTGCTTTTGGCAACAGAGTTTATCACTTGAGAGGTGTTCAGAGATGGAATCCCACCAGCTCAAATTGCTTCCGTGGGATCATTTAACAAGGACACATAAAAGGAATGTTCAATAAAGACAAGAAAACCCCAACAAACTTCTCTTATCATTTTCAAGCTCGAGAAAGCACACGAGAAAAGTCAACACAAAAGAATTCGTTGTTATTCAAATTCTCTAAACAATTGGCCAAATGAGAGAAAGGTGGCTCTTATTTTCCATTCAAATGAGATATTTTAACTAATAAAACCATCAAATTATATCGTGCAATGTATGGACGAGAAGAGGTTGTTTATTTTCTTAAATTAAGATTTAATGTGTTTAGACTATGTTTAAGCAGTTCATGTCTTGCAAATTATAGTCATGGAATAATTAGTTACTAAAAATATGCAATCTATTAATAATATTCAAATTTAAATAAGAGTTCAAATGTGTAAAAAAATGTTAAAACAAATCTCAAAAATCAATCTGAAGAAATTTGAAAAATCAAATCAAACGAAACAACTAAATACATACGTAAACAACTAAATCAATTGGATACATGGCTCCTAATGAAGTTGAATTAACGAGCTTCATGCCCTATTTCTTGATAAATTAATGTGCATTGCTTTGGTTTTGTGTTATTTTTTGCAATGATGGCATGTCTGAAGGTATAAGGCAAGAATAGATGACTAAAAGTGATATTTTAAAGCTGAAATAAATTCCAAATAACAAAGAAAAAAGCAAATTTTACAAATATAACCAACTGGAAAGGAAATGATATATAAGCTCTGAGTTTTATATACTCGATGCAAATCCGGGATGCTAAATTTATTTCTCACAATTTTTCATGGGAGCTCACCTTAGTAAGGTACATTTAACAAGAAATAATGACGAACATGCAATATATCTTCCACAACATACCTTTAATAACACAATTCAAACTATGCGCTTTTCACCCTACAACAAACAAACTCCCTCTTTTTCAATGTTTTTAACGTCAAGATGTCAGGAAAAAATTTCTATTGTGATTATCCCTATAATGGTTGCTTTTGTGTCCTATTATTCGAATGAAAATGCTCTTTTGGATGTATGTGTTTGTCTCTTCCTTGTTTTAAAGTGAAATTTGTCTATAATTCAAATTTGGTCTCATCCTGAGAGAAATCAACTATGCTTGCCTAGAAAATTAAAAATTAAAACTTCAGTTTTACACCAATCTCAGTTTTTATTCTCATGGGTAATTAAATAGTGAATCGGAGATAACCAAGGAATTTTTTTGTCAGTATGGACCATTGGTAAAATGGAACCCTTAGTAATTATCAACATCATTGTTCATATCATTGTTCATTAATTACAAAATTACTCTATTTGTGAAGGGCTTAAATTACTTTTTGATGGATCTATTTTCGTGGTTCATTTTAAATCAATCCATAAAAATATAAACAATGAAATCCTTGTCCATCTTCTACTCAGTTGAATCATCAGCCAAAATTAGTATCAATATATACACTTGTCAAACAATGATGCACAAGTGTCGAAGGTTAAACAAGAAATATGATACTGACTTGGACGTCGATACGGTTGATGATGTCAATGTCGAGAATTTCGTTACTACATGGGCCTTGATATGGAATACATTGTCGATGACAAGGATTACAATCTATTCTCAGAGCGTCCCGAGATTTCCCTCTATAAACATGACTTTTTCCGTAATAACACATAATTATATGACCAAGCTACAAAAAATAAAAATATACCCAAAGTAGAGTCTTATATGTTGGGTTTGTAATTACTAATAAAATAAATTCAGCATGTCTCCTTTTTAATCATGTTGATGTTAATGAATCTTGTTGGAGACAATAACTCTAGTTAGAGAAGTCCATAAAACCACTATTGGCCATCATGTTAATAATATACATACAAGGCATACATCAGAAAGGATTGATCTGATAAACTCAAAAACATTGGTGTCACTCAAAATGCTGAAGAATGCACAATTATCTTTGCTTAACAATTGAAATACGACAAGCTAATGAGAATGATTGTTGTTTGCATGTATTTCACACCTAGTAATATTCTTGCTAATCATTTCTATGTGAGCGTAATAAATATTCCAAGATAAATGTAATCTTCTTCTAAATCTTGTTGTTGTATGCAATATCTCATTGTTCTCCTCGGTTGTTAAATTGGATTTTTCTACACTAGTTGATGAAATGACACCCTCAACTCTTCGTTGCAGGAAAATTCCCACCCCCAACTCTAACGCACCCCACCCACATCTAGGCATTTTGGGCACAAAAGTGGAACCGCAAAACACTTCGTAAATGCGCTTGAAGACCGCATCTTGGGCCATACTGGAAATGGAATGGAGACACCTCTATGGTTTCCATCATCTACTCAATTGAATCAACAACCAAAATTAGTATCAAAATATACACCTGTCATACCATGATTCACAACTAGCCAAGGTCAAGCAGGAAACATGATACTTACTTGGATGTCGATAGAGTCGATGACGTGGATGGTGAAGATTTCTTTAGTAAATGAATGTTTATACTCCGTGGATTCATAGGGGCTCGAGTAGTTTGAATTTGTAGTTGTCATGGCCCATGTCTCATATCTCTTTTCTCTATAGAACATTTGACAAGATACACACACGTTACATATGTTCCTCCTCTTAATAATATTAGCTTTCTCATAATGGTTCTACCTGATAATATCATCTCCCAATTGCTTCTCTTCACTTTGACCCCCTCTTTATAGCCCTCTTCCTCCTTTTTATGTTGTTGCCCCTCCAATTCAACCTAATCTTACACTGCCCCTTCAACGTTCACATCGCACACTTCACGTGTGATTGCTAGTACATGTTAGTAAGTGAGAAAAAAATATTTAAATTTTCAAATGAGGATAATTATGTTAAGATATATCTTTTAATCTTAAAAAGAATGTGTTATCTTGATCTATGACCCTTGTTTACTGTAACTTGTTTACTTGGGACGGAGGTCATTATAACTTGTGTTTTGCAAAGTGTGAAACAACAGACTACTTTTGTGTTTGATGAACTCTTATTGTTGTTGATAACACACCTTGAATCAATTCCATTGATCCAAGGTATGTTGCGGCCTTCTTTATGATCACTTTGTCGATTTACTTTCTATATGGAATGAAGTCTGAAACCAGACTGAAGGTCGTTATAAATGTTACAGAACCTGGTTACAGGTATAAATATTCGGTACCTTGATGCCAATGGAAAAGGTTCGATTTCCGAACTACATACAAATTGTAATGCCGGAAAAGCGTAAGGCAGTAAGAGTTTTGATGCAAAGCAAACAAGGTATATAGATATGCATGTTGGATGAAACGTCTGCATTATGTTGAATATGAACGTAAGTTTGTAAAACTTACTAAGAACCTATTAACTAAAATACTACGGGGTTAAGTTCTAACCTATAACTATGTTTTAACCTATAACCTAACTACTACCCTACGTGGATTTTAAATTACATGGGATGTAAATTATTGCAAATCCTAATGACTTGCGACCTAGGTGAATACCTA
The DNA here is from genome assembly GCA_018340775.1 of Taxus wallichiana var. yunnanensis. Classification (NCBI taxonomy): domain Eukaryota; kingdom Viridiplantae; phylum Streptophyta; class Pinopsida; order Cupressales; family Taxaceae; genus Taxus; species Taxus wallichiana. Next base: position 1,517,855 of record CM031243.1, read on the forward strand.
ACTATGGACAATGTAACCTAAAACTATTGCTAACCTAAGGAGGGGACCTATGGACACATGCTGATGAGCGGATAAGAAGGGAAGGTTAGAAATTTAATAAAGGACAGTAAATGATGTCCTTGCAGTTTTAAACGCCAAGTTTGGCGGGAACATGGAAAGTTGGAGATATCCAACTAGCTATGTAGCTAAGAAGGAAATTACATGCAAAAATTTAAAAATGAAACTCGCCAAACCTGAGTCGGTGGTGGCGTGGAAATTAAGGAAAAAGCAATGCATTCAATGCATTTATTGATCTCGGTCTTGGTGACCAGCTCACCTTGGAAAGGGGATAGAGGAAATTTTGTGGTTATTGTGTTCATTCGGGTTTTGAGTTTTGCTCTGCATTTTTTTATAGGTTCTTTCGAACCTGCAACCATTCTGGTCATTGTTGTTGTTGTTTGGAGTAACCACGGCTATTTTTGAGCCTGTGGAAGTTAGGAGATTGTTGGGAAAGCCTTGTTGTTGTCGCCGTGGAGAAGAATAGCTCCTGTGGGCGCGGACGCGGTTTTCTTCAAGCCACAAGAAATTTTACAGGCATGTTGAGCTCTTCTCTTTAAACCATTTTGCTCTTTGTTAAGCGTCTTCATTAAAAGAACTCTGCTCTTATGTTGGGTGTTTTTGTAAAATGAAAATGTTGATACAATTAATGTGATTTCTGGGTTGAGATGTCTATTGGAAATGAATACGATTTGGGTATTTCTTTGCAAAAAGAGTAAATGAAATGAAATCTGTCCTTGTTGTATGAGTTTTGTTTTGATAGTGTTGGGTATTCGGTTCTATTATCCATTATGGGTTCGAGTTGATGAATGTACCAGATGATGTGAATAATGTTTTCTGAGTTCTGTGCATGTAAATGATTTGGGAAAAATCGTGATAATGCTTGATGAAACTGTTTGTGTGAGTTATTATCCTAGTTGCTTTACATTGCATAGAATATGATTTCACCGGGACAACGAATTCATTCCATTGTCTTACCCTTGCTGATTAAAAAAAAAACGATTCAATATCTCCATGTGGGTTGAAGGCCGTGAATGGTTGTTGGGGAAAATAAATTATTTAAACACTGAACTTGGTTATTTGATGAGTGAGTAGAGTGTATTGTTATCTTTCTTTGAATCCATTGAAATGTATATATATAAATAAAGGAACTGTATATCTGAACCTTTTCATGGTGTTCGATTAGAACCGTACTAGAGTAAAATCTTGTTCTTGCGGTTGGAAAGATGGGTTCTTTATTTAATACAGTGATATTATGGCCATATAGCTGGTTGCTCATTCTTGCTTGTTTCAGACCTAGCTGGGAATGATTGTTTTTAGTGAATATATATATATATATATATATATATATATATATATATATATATATATATATATATGCAAATTGCAATCTAAACTTCTTTCTGCTTGCATTAAAACTGAATCGAAACTGGGTTCTTACTTTGGTGTTTGGAAAATGAATCCTTTTATTATTACGATGAAAACATGATTTGTTGTTTTTGTACACTCTTACTTGTTTGTATCTGGATGAGAATGTCCGTTGGGTGAAAAATTAAAGGAAATGATTTTATTTAGAGGGGCCGTTGATATTGATACTTACGGACCAGATGCAAATGAATTCTGGAAAACTCTCTGGAATGGTAGTTAGTAAGTTTTATTTACTAAATAGATTTGTTAGAAGAAATCATCTTATGGGAACAGGTCTGTGCTAACTAGTTGATATTCGGCCAGGCATTGAGAAGAGATAATATGATTCTTTTTCCATTCATTCGATTATTGACTTTATTTGCTCTCTCACTTTGGTTGTTATCATTGATTGATATCACTTCTTGTTTAATTCATCCAGTGCAGTTGTGATGAAAAGAAAGGGAATATTGGATGGGTAATTGGAAGTAATAATTATTTTCTTCTCTTATCCAGTTGAAATTCTATATTTGATATTGAATGAATTTCTTACTGCCTTAGGCGTAAGCATCTGCATTTAATTGTTGTTTTCCTTCTTTTCTGATTTGAAAGAAGTATTATGTTGTTTGTTGAATTTTGAGAAATGACACCAGTGTTTTCATGGTGAATGACTACTTTCTCTTCTGCATTTGATTGCTTGAAATTAAATGAGTAGTATGAAAGGGAAGTAGTTCTATTTGAATTCTTAATTAAAATTCATCTCTTGAAATTTCAACTATTATAATGGAATGGAATTGATAGTAATTGCATTAGATCAACATTATATACATAAGTGTATTAGCTCTTTCAGATGTTTTTAATCTGGAACTATTGAAAGGAAATTACTTCTGGTAGTAATTATTTGGGAGAAAGTTAGTAAATCTTTTTGTCTGATTGTGATGGTAATTAGGGGATTGGGTTGTTAAGTTGTTCATCCTTATCAGCACTTAATTCGTAGATGATGTCCATCTCAATTTTTAACGTTTCATAAAAGCAGAGTTCTTTTATTGAGACAGTTAATTAAGAGCACCTCATTTTAATGATAAGTGCTTAATATGCTCAGTTCGATGAACTGACCCGTGCAAGTAAATTTTGCAGATGGTTTCCATGAGTAAAAATGAAGACATGTTGTTTTCGATGCTTCTTCTAATTAGCTAAGGATGGATCGTATCTGAGAATTTATTATTCTTCTACGAGGAAATGGAAAAAGAGAAAGTTGTATTCTTCTTCTTTATGAGTTGTTAATGTTGTTTGGCATGAATGAAGTCTGTTGTATGGGCTTGTAAATTGTATAAATTTTAATCTTAAGGATTGAGTACAAAGGAAAGGTGTGTTATTTTAATGGTTGTACCACCTTGGAACTATTTGAATAAGATTGGGAATATAAATTTTATTCATTGAATTTGGATATATTCAAATGATGGTTGATAGATTTTAAAAGGACATAATATCTATTCTTTACTTGAATACAACTTTTAAGTTGGAATGTACAATTAATTCATACTTAGGTCAATATGGATTTTAAATTGACATTTGAAAAGAGTTAAGTGAATATGAATTCTTAAATGAACGATATTCGAACTGGTATATAAGCTAATGAATATAAATAAAAGAGACAATTGAATCTTGTACTCTGATTTCGTTAATATCCTTGAGATGTTTGATCCAGAGGATATTCGGTATGAGGAATCATATCTCCTCGTAACAAACCTTAATTGAAGTAAGGTTATAGTGAATAAATGAATACATTCATTTGGAATTAGGCCTCATTTAAATGACGTCTAATAAGATGAAATTCTGATTTAAATTCAGTTGCGAATAAAACTTGGTTAAGTTTAGTAAGTTGATCTTACTACGTTAAGTTGTAGTGGACTGTTAGTCCGAAGCTTAAATTAAGGAACTAAGATGGAATTAAGCAATCCTTCGGTAAGGAGGAGTAAAGGCATATTAAGCTTTAAGACAATTTAAGTCTCTCTTAGCTATGCTGTTATAACAAATAAATGAGGGTTAGAAGATCAAAGACGGTTCTTTGAAAAATTGATCTTAAATACTTAAGATTATAATCTAATCACACTTATAGCTGGATGTGTATCCCTTGATGAGAGGATTCCGTAGGACCTTGGCACACGCCAGCTGCAATCTGGTGTCTTCATGAAGGCGGGGCCTTCATGACGACACAATGTTGTAGCTGACATGTTACAACGCCCTCCCGAATCGAATCATCAAGTTTACATAAGCTGGGACCAAGTTACTTGGACGATGATAGGAATGTGACCTGTGTATACGGGTGACTTAGGAAGACTAAAGGTAACTAGACACACGCAGTCATCTAGGGTTGACAAAGTATGTCTGTGTACCTTTAGTCACCGTGAGTGTCTTCCTATACTCTTTCATATTGCTAGTTTGGGTTAAAGTTTAACCTTGGACGAGAGGACTGACGGAGGTCAAAAAAGACCATTCTAGATAATAGACAAAGTGAGGTGAAGGACGTATTCCATTGATGTGTATAACGTCTAGGAATATAATCATGCAAAGCATGTGAAAATCTTTGGCCAAAGTATCGCAAGTTGCTGGTTGCGTTGTCCTAATCACCTAGTTTAAGAAGCAGGATTTCAGATGAATATCGGTAATAGATATTCAGATAGGCCTCTTAAATGGAACACTTCGATAACCAAAATTGGTAGAGAACCAAGTATACTTAGTATACAATGCATGGATTAACATGAAGGATCGGTAAGTAGCCGAGTCATGAAATGAGAGATCGTTGAAACTCCGAGCCATAAAATGGGAGATCGGTAGTTCTTCGAGTCATTTACAGCAGCATATGGTATCTGTTATATGATTGAATGGCATTGAATGTGTGTTCCATATTGTAAATATGTGAATAGAGAACATTGGTTTTAAAAGTAATTGTGTGATCTAAATTACATTAATTGGACAGAGAACAATTATTAAAACTTGGTCGTGTGTTTTGAATTACATAATTCAGAATAGAGAACGTTATATAAAAAAAAAAAAAAAATCCCTTGTTCTAGTGTCTTAAACTAGATACGAGAGATCGTTTGACTATTTTGGAACAAAAATCAATGGGCAATGAGGAGGAGGAAGAAGAAGCTGATATAAATGATCAGCCACCTCCTGTGGACAACACCAATGGAGGGAATCCGGGTGTTGATAATAGTAATGCGAACACTCCTAATCATCCTGAAAATAAAAGGGCAAGATTAGTGGCTGAACTTACAAATGACATAAAGAGAATAAGTCCTCCAAAGTTTGATGGAACAACACTTGGGGACGGGGCTGAAAATTGGCTCAGTGAAATGGAGAAGTACTTTGCAATAAGAAACTTCTCTGAGGAGACCAAAGTGATATGGGGAGCATATCAACTTTCTCATGAAGCATCATCATGGTGGGACAACCATAAGGTTGAGTTGAATATTGTCGAAATAGACATAACTTGGGATCAATTTAAAAGTTACTTTAGGCAACGATGGCTGCCTCAACTCTTTTTGATAGAAAATGACTGAATTTCAGAACCAATCTCAAGGAAGGCTAACGATGACGAATAATACTGGGAAGGGTTTACTAAACTCCTTAAGTATGTACCACAGTACCAAGCTGACGAGAAGTTCAGAATATGAAAGTTCATAATGGGACTAAATCCCATCATTGGTGGTGAAGTAGATGTCCACGGTCCAACCACTATGGAAGGAGTTGTCGAAAAGGCAATAAGACAAGAATAGAAATTGAGAGCAATCTCTTCTCATAGGGAGGAGATTAGGAAGAAGATTCCCAACTCTTCTTCATCTCTCGCACCCAAAAAGGGACCCTGGAAAAGGTTTGGTATGAAAAACAAAATTTTTGTGGATAACAATAAGAAATCAGTAATGAACAAACCTATTAATAGTGTGCGGAGCGCTTTGCAAAAATTAGTGGTAATGGACAAAAGTCCTATGGAAGCCAGAGTGATAACTTCAAGGCTGGTAGTAAATTTGAGCCTAGGAAGGGGCCCATCGGAGGTTGCTTCAACTGTGGAAAGGACCATTACGCGAGTCACTGTCCTCTGAAGAAGGATGATCACGATCAGTAGCATAGGATACATGCTGCGGTGGCTAACAAACAAGCTGAAAAGCAAGTCACACCCATAGAAGTTCCAAGTAAGTTATTCGGTACACCTGTAGTCATACTTTTTGATCAATCTGAGCTCTTTTGAATGTTTTATCTCTACTAAACTAGCAATGAAATTAAAAAGGAAAGATGAACCAATGGATAAGACATGGATAGTGCATTATGGGAATAATGTTGTCCATACGATCGATATGTGCCTTTTTGGGGCAATTCTTGACTTGCCCGAGTTCTCCATGAGAAGTTGACTATATGTCACTCCTTTAGGGTCATATGATATCATTATAGGAGTTAATTGGTTGGAAGTACATAAGGAAAAGGTCGATTATTATGAAAAAAAAAATTTGTTGTTTTGATGACCTGTAGAAAGCAACAGTCATTCAAGGTGTAAAGCGTGAGGTTGCAGTTAGGAAACTAACAGCTATGCAACTAAAAAGGGCTAAAAATAGAGGCTGCACTTTGTATGCCATAAGAATGACAGAAAATGCCGAGAAGATAATGATTTCATGGAAAAGTATCCATTATTAAGAGATTTCAGTGATGTATTTCCGAGGAGTTACTAGGTCTTCCACCCAAACGAGAGTTTGAATTTGCAATAGAGATCAAGCCAGGAACTGAACCCATATCTAAGGCACCATATCGAATGACCACCCTTGAGTTGGTGGAACTTAAGGCTCAGTTACAAGAACTTTTGACAAAAGGGCTGATAAGACCGAGCGTCTCACCATGGGGAGCACCGGTAATTTTTGTAAAGAAGAAGGATGGCACACTTAGATTGTGCATTGATTACAGAATGTTGAATAAGGAAACTATTAAGAATCGATATCCACTTCCTAGGATTGATGATCTGTTCAATCAGATGTGTGGAGCATCAGTCTATTCAAAAATAGATCTTCGATCTGGATATCACCAGCTGAGAATAAAGGAAGAAGATATTCATAAAATAGCTTTTAGAACAAGGTACGGGCATTATGAATTCACGGTGTTACCTTTTGGGTTGACAAATGCACCTGCCGCCTTCATGAATTTGATGAACAATATTTTTCAAGAGTATTTGGATAAATTCATACTTGTCTTCTTGGACGACATTCTTATATACTCCAAAAATGTCGAAGAGCATCAAGAGCATTTAAGGATAGTGCTGGAAGTTTTGAGGAAGAGAAGGTTGTATGGTAAATTGTCTAAATGTTCCTTTTATGATGCAGAGGTGCATTATTTGGGGCATGTTATAAGAAAGAACGGGATAGCTGTGGACCCTTCAAAGATCAGCTATAACTGAGTGGCCTACGCCTAAGAACGTGCATGAAGTAAGAAGCTTCATGGGCTCGTGAGGTATTATAGAAAGTTCGTTAAGGACTTTTCAAAAATTATTGAATCACTTCACTGAAGTAAGAAATTTGTTTGGAATGAAAATGTGAGTCTGCCTTTAAAATTTTAAAGGGCACTTAGGAGGATTCTAGGTGAAAGGAAATTTCACATTTGTAATGGATGTGTCGGAGAGAGAGTCTCAGAATTATGTTACAAAATGACCATGTCATAGCTTATGAAAGTAGAACTTTACATGAACAAAATTATGCTCCACATGACCTAAGCTCATTGCACTTTGAAAGATGCACTAAGAAGGATTTTCTTGTTTGGCTAAAAAACCATGAATTGTATATTTTTACTCAATTTTAAACATGAATGCAAGACATGAGATGGTTAAATTTTACAACTACCTAGGGTTCTACAATCATAGTACATCTGACCCAAACATGGAATTTTTAAGGATGAGGTGAAAGATGTCATGGAATTCACTCTTTTTCAACAAGTTAAAACAACACTTGCGGATCTCGAAGGATGCTGAAGTATAAAGGATTTCATTTTGATAATGAAGGAATTAATTTGAAAATATGTCATATACCCTTGGCAATGATTTAAGAAAGAAATTGTTAAAGATTTCATAATTCACCTTTTTCTAGACACCCTGGCATTACAAAATGCTTGTTGATCTCAAGCAACAATATTTATGGAAGTGAATGAAAAAGGATGTGGTGGAATTAATGACACAACTATGCAATCCACATGTTAAGGTGGAACATATGCATCATGGATTATTTATCCCCACTTTCCATTACAAATGGCAAGTGATAACTATGGATTTCGTTCAAGGATTACATGTCAAGAATAAACATGATATCATCTTGGTTGTCATCTAAAACTAACCAAAGTGGCACACTTCATTGCTTTAGTAATTTAAAGACGATGCACCAGTGTTAAGAAGAAGATTTGTACATGAAATTTTCAGATTGCATGGAATACCCAAATTGATCATATCGGACAGAGATCTGAGAATGACATCAAGATTTTGGCAAACGCTTAATGCGGCCTTGGGAACTAAATTAAACTTCAGTTCTACATATCATCCGGAAACGGATGGATAGAAAAAGAGTCAATCAAGTTTTAGAGGATATGTTAAGAATGTATTACATGGACCAGTAGTATAAATGGGAGGAATACCTTCCTTTGGTTGAATTTGCATACTAATAATACATACCATGCCTCTTTAAAGATGGCACTTTTGAAGCATTGTATGAAGAAAATGTAGAACCCCATTTTGGGATACATAGAGGATTCTAGGTAATTGGGCAGAAATCCTTAGGAGTAAATGGAACAACAAATTAAAATGATTAATAACATTTAAAGGAGGCTGCCAATAGGCAAAAGAGTTATTAACTTAAAGCGGGTTGATAGGAATTATAAACTTGGTGAGAAGGTCTTTCTTCGGTTAAGCCAAAAAGAGTTCTATAACTTTTGGCAAGGCTGCCAAGTTATCGCCTCGTTATGTGGGACCTTTTGAAATTGTTGAAATAATCAACCATGTAGCTTATCGTCTAGCATTACCTCCTACTTTATCACAAATGCATGATGTTTTTCATATTTCTTTGCTTAAGAAATACGTATCAGATTTATCACATGTGCTTGAATTGAATTCCTTGCAGGTCCAAGACCCAGGAATAATCGTGGTTAAGCCCATTCGAGTGCTTGGGAACTTGCCAGTTGTACTTAAGAAATCACAAAGTGAATCAATGTAAGGTCCAGTGGGACCAGTTTAGCGAAGAAAGTGTAACTTGGGAAAATCTCGAAGAAATGAGATCTGCTTTTCCATACTTGTTTGATCGAAATTGAATTCGAAAAACTGATAATTCTACCAAATATGGACAATTACTGGTCTATTTTACAGTTATCTTAAAACATTGTTTTAATGATTAAATCTATTTTTGGTATGAACTTATGAATGGAAGGACGATAATTGAATTTTGTCCTAAAAAATCTATGAATTGGCTAATTTGATCATCGGGATGATGATTCTTTAAGAAGGGAGGAATGTAACGTCTTGATTTTTAGAAGCTACTATGATAACCTCTTTTCATGATGTTGTAATGGTGGAAATGAGGATAATTATGTTAAGATATATCTTTTAATCTTAAAAAGAATGTGTTACTGATCTGGACCCTTGTTTACTGTAACTTGTTTACTTGGGATGGAGGTCATTATAACTTGTGTTTTGCAAAGTGTGAAACAACAGACTTGCTTTTGTGTTTGATGAACTCATATTGTTGTTGACAGCACACCTTGAATCAATTCCATTGATCCAAGGTATGTTGTAGTCTTCTTTATGATCGCTTTGTCGATTTACTTTCTAAATGGAATGAAGTCTGAAACTAGACTAAAGGTCGTTATAAATGTTACAAAACCTGGTTACAGGTATAATTATTTGGTACCTTGATGCCAATGGAAAAGGTTTGATTTCCGAACTACATACAAATTGTAACGCCGGAAATGTAAGGAAGTAAGAGTTTTAATGCAAGCAAGAAGCAAGGTATAGATATATGTTGGGCATGGAATGAAACGTCCCGCATTATGTTGGATATGAACGTAAGTTTGTAAACTTACTAAAGAACCCATTAATTAAAATACTATGGGATTAAATTCTAACCTATAACTATGTTTTAGCCTATAACCTAACTACTACCCTATGTGGATTTTAAATTAAATGGGATGTAAAATATTGCAAATCCTAATGATTTGCGACCTAGGTGAATACCTAACTATGGACAATACAACCTAAACTATTGCTAACCTAAGGAGGGGACCTATGGACACATGCTGATGAGCGGATAAGAAGGGAAGGTTAGAAATTTAATAAAGGACATAAATGATGTCCTTGAAGTTTTAAACGCCAAGTTTGGCGGGAACATGGAAAGTTGGAGATATCCAACTAGCAATGTAGCTAAGAAGGAAATTACATGCAAAAATTTAAAAATGAAACTCACCAAACCTAAGTCGGTGGTGGCGTGAAATTAAGGAAAAGCAATGCATTCAATGCATTTATTGATCTCGGTCTTGGTGACCATTACCTTGGAAAGGGGAAGAGGAAATTTTGTGGTTATTGTGTTCATTCGGGTTTTGAGTTTCTCTGCATTTTTTTGAGGTTCTTTCAAACTGCAACCATTTTAGGTCATTGTTGTTGTTTTTTGAGTAACCATGGCTATTTTGAGCCTGGAGTGGGAGTAGGAGATCATTGGAGAAAGCCTTGTTGTTTATCAACGTGGGAAAAGAAGCTCATGTGGGCGGGACATGGTTTTCTTCAAGCCACAAGAAATTTTGAGCATGTTGAGCTCTTCTCTTTAAATCATTTTTTTTTTTTGATAAGCGTCTTCATTAAAATAACTCTTCTCTTATGTTGGGTGTTTTTGTAAAATGAAAATGTTGATTGAATTAATGTGATTTCGGGTTGAGTTATCTTTGAAATGAATAAGATTTGGGTATTTTTTGCAAAAAGAGTAAATGAAATGAAATTTGTCCTTGTTGTATGAGTTTTTTTGATAAGATTGGGTATTCAGTTTATTATCCATTATGGGTTTGAGTTGATGAATGTACCAGTGATGTGAATATTGTTTTCTCGAGTTATGTACATGTAAATGATTTGGGAAAAATCATGATAATGCTTGATGAAGCTGTTTGTGTGAGTTATTATCCTAGTTGCTTTACATTGATAGAATACGATTTCACAAGGGACAGCTGAATTCATTCCATTTCTTACCCTTGTGATTTAAAAATGATTCAATATCTCCATTGGGTTTGAAATCCGTGAATGATTTTTAGGAATGATTTATTTAAACACTTCGAACTTGGTTATTTGATGAGTGAGTATGGAATAGTGTAGCTTTATCATTTTATTCTCCTTTGAAATGATGAATATATATTATATATAAATTAACTATATTCTAACTTCTTTTTATGGTTTCATTAAAACTAAAGAGTAAAATTTGTTTCTTACTCCGATGTTGAAAAATGGGTTCTTTTATTTATTGTGATAAAAATATGGCCATATAGCTATACATTCTTGCTTGTTTCGGACTCTAGTGGGAATGATTTTTTAGTGAATTATATATATATATATATATATATATATATATATATATATATATATATATGCATATAATATATATATCTAAACTTCTTTGCTTTTGTATTAAAACTAAATCAAAATGGGTTCTTACTTTGGTGTTTGGAAAATGAATTCTTTTATTATTACGATGAAAACATGATTTGTTGTTTGCTGTACACTCTTACTTGTTTGTATCTGGATGAGAATGTCCGTTGGGTGAAAAATTAAAGGAAATGATTTTATTTAGAGGTGTTGTTGATATTGATACTTACGGACCAGATGTAAATGAATTATGACATACTCCTTGGAATGGTAGTTAGTAAGTTTTGAATACTGAAATAGACTTGTTAAAAGGAATCACCCTATTGGATCAGTGCATTCTAAATAGTTGATATTTGGTTAGGCATTGAGAAGAGGTAATATGATTCTTCTTCCTTTCATTCGATTATTGACTTTATTTGCTCTCTCTCTTTGGCTGTTATCATTGATTGATATCACTTCTTGTTTAATTCATCCAGTGCAATTGTGATGAAAAGAAAGGGAATATTGGATGGGTAATTGGAAGTAATAATTATTTTCTTCTCTTAACCAGTTGAAATTTATATTTGATATTGAATGAATTTCTTACTGCCTTAGGCGTAAGCATCTGCATTTAATTATTTTTTTCCTTCTTTTTTGATTTGAAAGAAGTATTATGTTGTTTGTTGAATTTTGAGAAATGACACCAATGTTTTCATGGTGAATGACTACTTTTCTCTTCTGCATTTGATTGTTTGAAATTAAATGAGTAGTACGAAAGGGAAGTAGTTCTGTTGGAATTCTTAATTAAAATTCATCTCTTGAAATTTCAACTATTATAAGGGAATGGAATTGATAGTAATTGCATTAGAACAACATTATATACATTGTATACATATAGATGTGTATTAGAACTATCTTTTGGATGTTTTTTTAAATACCCGAAACTATTGAATAAAAATAGTAAGGAAATTACTTCTTGCAGTAGTAATTATTTGGGAGAAAGTTAGTAAATCTTTTGTCTGATTGTGATGGTAATTAGGGATTGGGTTGTTAAGTTGTTCATCCTTATCAGCACTTAATTCGTAGATGATGTCCATCTCAATTTATTAATGTTTCATAAAAGCAGAGTTCTTTTATTGAGACAGTTAATTAAGAGCACCTCATTTTAATGATAAGTGCTTAATATGCTCGATTCAATGAACCCGACCTGCAAGTAAATTTTGCAGATGGTTTCCATGAGTAAAAATGAAGACATGTTGTTTTGGATGCTTCTTCTGATTAGCTAAGGATGGATTGTATTTGATAATTTATTATTCTTCTACGAGGAAATGGAAAAAGAGAAAGTTGTATTCTTCTTCTTTATGAGTTGTTAATGTTGTTTGGCATGAATGAAGTCTAGTTGTATGGGCTTGTAAATTGTATAAATTTTAATCTTGAGGATTGAGTACAAAGGAAAGGTGTGTTATTTTAATGGTTGTACCACCTTGGAACTATTTGAATAATATTGGGAATATAAATTTTATTCATTGAATTTGGATATATTCAAATGATGGTTGATAGATTTTAAAAGGAAATAATATCTATTCTTTACTTGAATACAACTTTTAAGTTGGAATGTGCAATTAATTCATACTTAGGTCAATATGGATTTTAAATTGACATTTGAAAAGATTTAAGTGAATATGAATTCTTAAATGAATGATATTTGGGAACTCGTATATAAGCTAATGAATATAAATAAAAGAGACAATTGAATCTTGTATTCTAATTTCGTTAATATCCTTGAGATGTTTGATCCAGAGGATATTTGGTATGAGGAATCATATCTCCTCGTAACAAACCTTAATTGAAGTAAGGTTATAGTGAATAAATGAATACATTCATTTGGAATTAGGCCTCATTTAAATGGCGTCTAATAAGATGAAATTCTGGATTTAAATTCAGTTGCAAATAAAACTTGGTTAAGTTTAGTAAGTTGATCTTACTACGTTAAGTTGTAGAGGACTGTTAGTCTGAAGCTTAAATTAAGGAACTAAGATGGAATTAAGAATCCTTCAGTAAGGAGGAGTAAAGGCATATTAAGCTTTAAGACAATTTAAGTCTCTCTTAGCTATGCAACTGTAACAAACAGTGAGGTTAGAAGATCAACATGGTTGCTGAAAATTGATCTTAAATACTTAAGATTATAATCTAATCACACTTATAGCTGGATGTGTATCCCTTGATGAGAGGATTCCGTAGGACCTTGGCACACACCAGCTGCAATCTAGTGTCTTCATGAAGGCGGGGCCTTCATGACGAACACAATGTTGCAGCTGACATGTTACAACGCCCTCCCAATCGAATCATCAAGTTTACATAAGTTGGGACCAAGTTACTTGGACGATGGTAGGAATGTGACCATGTATACGGGTGACTCAGGAAGACTAAAGGTAACTAGACACATGTAGTCATCTAGGGTCAACAAAGTATGTCTGCGTACCTTTAGTCACCATGAGTGTCTTCCTATACTCTTTCATATTGCTAGTTTGGGTTAAAGTTTAACCTTGGACGAGAGGACTGACAGAGGTCAAAAAAGACCATTCTAGATAACAGACGAAGTGAGGTGAAGGACGTATTCCATTGATGTGTATAACGTCTAGGAATATAATCATGCAAAGCATGTGAAAATCTTTGGCCAAAGTATCGTAAGTTGCTGGTTGCGTTGTCCTAATCACCTAGTTTAAGAAGCAGGATTTCATATGAGTATCCTTGATGAAATTGAGATATCTTAAATGGAACACTTCGATGACCGAAATTGGTAGAGAACCAAGTATACTTAGTACTTTCAAATGGACATTTACAATATTACAGAGAACACGCCAAATAAGTATGCCCAGCTCGATAATGTAAGCTGACCCACATAGATCTTGGAGCACACATTGCCATATGGCCGAATGAGGTCCATCCAAACATAAATGTAAAAGCGCGGATCGATGATGGTTGATGGTCCATATGTTAGAATCAAGGACCCTTAATTTGGAAGTATGCATATTTTTCCATACAATTTTCTATTTTTTTTTTTTGTGCCGGGCATGTGTCTAGCACTTTCTATGTTTATCTCGAAACAATTGAATTTTACGTTTTTTTTAGAAAATTTACGCATATTAGAATCTTATGATTTTCACGGTAGAGGTTTTCCGAATTGGATAGGGGTGGGCTGTTTTGACATCTTTGCTAGAGAGTGGGGTGGTTCGATTGAGTTTTCATGGATGTTACTTCATTAGACACACTTCTCATTGTCTTTGTATGTTTGTTTCAATATATATACCTCCCTCCATATACTTAGCAATTAAATCGATGGTGTATGCATATAAAAATCTCCTTATCCATCAATTCATCCACCCAAATATTAGACACACTTGT